>WHPX01000764.1:0-600000 GCA_011057435.1 Actinia equina | reverse complement strand
CTGCGCATCCAGAGCGCCTGTGAAACCTTAGGGGAAGACTTCTCAGATGAGGTGCTTAGCTCCCGAAGTTTGGACTTTCTGGCCGCAAAGAAAAGAAATGGATGGAAACCACCCCAAAGGAGTTCAAAGATATCTCCAAAGCATGCGTAGAACACGGTCACGGAGGCCTGTGGAACATGGAGTACGATGAAGACGAATACGTCTCCTTAGACATGAAGCACTGCTACCCTGCAAGTTTTAAAGGTCTGGGGGATTGTAAGGAATATTACGACCGTTACGGACATCCAGACTCCCAATTCTTCCGCGTTTCGTTAGACGGTCACTACGACGCCCCGGCAACTGGATTCGTACGATTAACGTCTTGGAAGTTAGCAAAGGGCTTACACCCCATAATTTACGCGTGGTATGGGAAGCATTTACAGGAAAAGGAATGGATTCCCATACCGCTCCTCAAATTCCTCGAAGAGCGTCGATTGCTAAGATACACTGCACATGAAGCCATATTGTGTCACTCCTCATTCACAAAATGGTTACCGGAGCATAACCCCACAGCAAGGATAATCATAGGAAAGTTCACACAAGGCGCAAAAGAAGGTGAGAAACATATGCAGCGGCGCTTGATAACGGACGAAGGCGAATTGAGTTTCCTAATAAAGCGGGCACATGACCAAGGAACGATGGTATCTGTGGAAAAGTGGGACTATTTCATAGAAGGTCAGAAAGAAAAGAAATGGAATGCACTTTGTTACTACCAAGACCACAGACCACAGTATTATCATCTGCGTGCCAGCATGCTCGCATATGCGCACATTAACCTATTAGCAATGTTGCTTAGGTTTGACAAAGAGGACATTCCACGCGTAGCTACGGATTCCCTGTATGTAAAGCCAGAGGTGTTGGAGAAGATGAAAGAATTCTACACCGAAGACGAACTCGCAGAAAGTGGTCAATGGCGCGTCAAAGACGAAGAGATAAAAGCTTGGAGAGAACGTGTAGAATATCACGGCGAACATCTTTCAGGTTCCGTTATGCCCACAAAAGAGCCACTGCCCTCAGTTACAGATCCCATTTCCTACAAACGCCTTTCCTACCTTTACGGAACTGGAGGCAGCGGTAAGACAACGCGCGTACTGCAGTTATTTCCAAAGATAAAGGTGTTAACGCCAACGCACCGATTGGAAAGGGAATTAACGGAGATGGGTTACGACGCACAAACCTACCATAGCTTCTTTCGCTGGAATGGTCAAAAGTGGGTACCAGAAGCCATTCATGACATACCGCCGGTTATACTTTGGGATGAGATTTGCACCGTGCCATTAGAAATCTTACAGGAGTTTGTAGAATTCCTCCGCGGAAAGTGCCAAGTGATATTTGCCGGGGATCCATGTCAACCGCCTCCAATAGCCGGAGAAATGCCCCACGAATGGTTAAAAGAAATGGTAGACCATGCGGAGGAAATTAACACCGACTACCGCAGCAAGGACCAAATAAGGAACTTAAAAGCCGAATTGAGAGGCCTTAGTGACGCTGAGCAAAACAAGATACTCCGTAAGAGAGTACGAGCAAAGTCTTATGAAGATTTCTTGTATTCTTGGCATCCTGAGGATTTGGTGCTGAGCAGCAAACGCGCAGCGCAGTCCCGCATACAGAAAGACTTACTCAAAATACACCAGGAACGCTTCCCAGGTCACTTAGTGCCCATTTGTTACAAACCCCACGACACCCGAATGCAGAAAAGAGACGTCTGGGTCCCGGGAACTAAGACCCGGTTGGAAAACGCAGTAACACACGATAAGGTTTGGGTGCCTATGAAAATGGTGGAAAGGATTACCTCCCATCCAGACTGGCGTTTGGGTTACTGTATGACAGTCCACAGCGCACAGGGATTAACCATAACAGAAACCTTATGGATCATAGACCAGCGGCTGTGTTGGAGCAATTTGATATACACCGCCGTAAGTCGCGTAGAATATGCCAAACAGTTAAAAAGAGCCCGGGGTCCGCAACTGCGGTACGATGAGACCCCGGAAGAAGTAGCAGAGGAGAACGTGTCTAAGAAACTCCTTCGCTACAAGCGGCACGACAAAGAAAAAAATATGACGTTCGACCTATGCGTGGACGACGTCTATAAGAAAGGTGCCCGCTGCGCCAAATGTAACATACCGCTACTGTGGAGCTTCGATGCGAATGACGATCAGCAGTTCTCCGTGGATCGCATAAATAACAAGCGCGGGCATTGCAGAGGCAACGTAAGACTGACATGCCTAGAGTGTAATCGGGCGCGCGGTGCTGCATTACTTTGAGTCTTTAGGGACTATGAGCAGCTCTTCCTTAACAAATCCGCGACTTGGGCCATTTAGGTAATATAACACGGGTTGCCCTTCCTTGGTGACGGACTTTGAAATCTCATACGTTTTCAGAGACCAGTTAGGATCCGTGGCTCTCTTACTGCCACCTTCGAGTTCCCCCGGCTGATAGAGGTATCTGACCACTATGTTGCGGGGGAGCTTTTTTTCCTTTAGTCCGACTGCCCTTGAACTTCTGACGTAGGACTTGTGTTCCACGTGTTTCTTTTTTATGGCCTCCTTGGGTTTCATTCCCGTAGCCCTGGCCGCCTCGTTGTTCAAAGCCACAATGACCTGGGGAAGCCGCTGTGTCCATTCCTTGTTTCGTTTGGAGGGATCTTCCAGCTCTTTCCAATATTGGTATCCAAATAGACGCTCAGCCAAAGTTTTATTGAATCTTTCGACAATGCTCTGACCTCTGTGGTACTCTGCTTCGGCTCTCCTAATTTTGGTGTCGTGGTCTTTCAAGGTCTTGGTAACCACGCCCATGAACTCCGTTCCCGCATCCACTTGCAGCAGCTTTGGCCATTTCAAAACGCGCTTATAAATCCTACTTAGGGCTTCTGCGACTTCCCCAGAATCCTTGCTGGTTATGGGTTCGGCGTCCTTGTATCTGCTTGCGATATCAACTACGGTCAAAGCGTACCTATAGGTCTTTTTTCTCACCGTGTCGTGTGGTAAGAAAAGCAAATCCGCCTGATGAACTTCATTAGGGGTATTTACGGTAAGGCTGGGTCTGGGAATGTACTTGGGCACAGGAAGATAAACCTGCCAGATAGTTTGTTTCTTTAACCAATTCTTAGCCGTTTCGTCGGATACCCTGGCTGCTGTAGCGAGTTTTTTGATAGCCGCCACTCCTCTCCAATAACCCTCGGGACCGTAGTAAATCCTTTTAAGTTTGTCCTCAGTTCGACCCATTATATGAATTCTAGGACGAGATTGATCTTACGTCCGTTAAAATCTACCGTCTTTCCGTCCACTTTAATGGTGATGTTTATACTTTCTACTAAATCGCAAGGCAAGTCATAGTTTAAAGAAATGGGCGTATATTCTACCAGGTCGAATGGATTACCTTTACGTGAAAACTTAGACATAAGATGGGAGGGATTTCCGTTGCTGTAACTGCAGACCAAATCATAATAGACTTCGTAAGAGGATGCGACTTTCCAACTTACGGGAACTGCCGTATTGGTAATATCCTGACTCTTATGAACTCCAAGTAAAGATCCCAATGGTCCAAACTTTCCGAGGGTTACTGTGGCACCGCTAGGTAGGTTATGTTTGAGGGTCATTTCGTGCGGCAACCCTGTGGTGAGAGTATAACCGTGTTTGGCGAGCTCCTTAGCGAGGGTGATTGGAGTGTAATGTCCATCTGGGAGCATTACGCCTTGGTAAGTGCTAGGTGTCTTAAGTACGGTGACCATACCCCTAATTAAATTATACCAAGAATTGTACAAAGAGCAACTGACCAACCGAACCGTATGGGCTTTGATGGGGGGATTCAAATAAGTGGTAAAGTCATTCTTATCGCTTTCCAAAAAGACGATCATTATATATTAGACGCTCATGCTTCGCGCCACTCAAACTAAATACGCCAAGGCGGCGCCTCCTGCCAGCCCTGCGACTCCTACGAAGACCAACTCATTGTCTTTTTGTTTCTTAGAAGGCTGGTAGTAATTCTTAAATTGTGGCTTGCTAATCCTAAACTCTGGGTGTGTTTGTGCATAAAGTTTAAAGGCGTAGTCCGTGTTTTCGAAGTTCTTATCCGCCTGCATTTTGTCTTGGTAGTTCTTGTCCAACCAATCCCTGTAAGCTTGTCTTTTTTCATTCCAAGCCGCCACGTCCCTTTGATATTTCTCCAGAGCCAAATCGTGTCTTTTCCTTTCGGCGTTAGATTCTGCGTTTTTGTCACCACTGACGATTCTATCCAGATATCTACCGCCATAATTGGCTCCTGTGAATGCTAAAGCCGCAATGACACCACCTGCTACCACGCTTACCATTTATATCTTAGGCAAGTACTTCTCCTTCTGTAAGTAGTCCTTTAACATTACAGCCCCGCCTACAGCGGCGGTCATCTTAGCGAAATTTGCGAAGCTCTTGCTTGGGTCTTCAGTAAAGTCTTCTTTGAGCACTTTCTTACCTACCCAACCAATACCCGCAACGATGGAAGTAATAATAGCTGCTTCTTCAACGGTTTTCATCAATGCTGACGACATTATATTACAAAGCGAGAAGGTTATTCCATTTCAGGTATTCTGCTTCTCTTAGGCTCCTGCGTCACATGCACGGCCTTGAATTCCACTTTTGGTTTAGCGGCCCGCCATTGTAAGTAGAGGCTGCCTGCTGCTATAGCGAGTCCTAATGCTCCGATAACGTATCCAGGATTAATAAAGGATTCCTCTTCTTTTTCCTCTTCCTTCTTTTCTTTTTTGGCTTTGTTCTTTCTATTCATCTCCGCGAGTTTTTTCCCCGCAGCGACTCTACCCGGGGATTTAGGCTTGGTAATTTGCTGAGGGGTTTCCTCCGCCTTTGTTTCGGTATCACTCATCTTATATCTAAGGACTTGAAGCACTTGCCAAGTAACTTGATAATGACTTGACGACGACTTGATAATGACTTGACGATGACTTGATGACGACTTACAGATGACTTGACGATGACTTGACAAGTAACTTGACGACGACTTGATAATGACTTGTGGCGACTTGACAATGACTTGACTAAGTCCCGTGAATGACTTGACGACGACTTGACTAAGTCCCGTGAATGACTTCAGAAGGACTTACGTCGACTTGACTAGGTACCTCAGCAAGTGCTGCCTTGAAGATCTCCTCGACTTGTTTATCTTTCTTGTAGTCCTTCCAAGAGGTTAGTACCTCCTTCAAGTCGACATGTTGAGCTACGTGAAGTCCCAAAGATGCGACTGCCATTAACTTACCGCACTTCAAAGACAACCACCCGCAGGTTATCTTAAGTTCTTGGGATATGACATAATCCTCACTTATGTCCTTCCGCAGTGCCTCCACGTCGTCTATGGGCAGCGCAAGTCCCAGGAGTTTGGTGGCCAGCTTAATAGCGGAGTCTGCTACGGCATTCGTGGTCTTACTTGCGAGGGCAGCCTCATACCTCTTATGGAACTTCTTAACCTCCTCTTCTGACAACTTATTAACTTGCTCATGCGTTAACTCCTTGCCTATCATTTCCTTACATTTTCCCGAAGACACCAGGACGTTAAGTTGTTCTTTAAGGTTACTTTCATCTACGGGGACTTCATCTATCAGCTGCTCAATATCCATATATGTTAACGGAATACGGAAACCTCAAAGAGAAGATCATTTTGGAATGTTGGTGTGTCTTTAAATGCCGCATGTATTCGTGCAACTGTTCCTTAGATATCTCACCACCGTAGTCAGAGAGGATGGTTTCCAAATCACTCTTACTCGGCGTGTAGAAGACAACCAGGGATCCTATGTTTTCCCTAAAGGGTTTAGAGACGCTGGTAAGCTGCTGCGAGAGCAACCAAACGCTGATATTGTCATGCCTGCCACTGAAGGCGAGCTTCACTAATTCGGAAGTGCGTCTTTTTACGTCGTCCCCACAGGCGATGTCGTCCAGTATGAGGAGTGTCTGAGTATCCTTGGGGAATTGTTTATGCCAAAACTTCAAATGGTTGGATAACTCATTAGGGTCCAAAATATCCACAAAGAAGTCGTCATCTTTCACGCCTATGCCTTCCCAGGTGCGGTTATTCACGTAGGTAAGGCATAATAACACTATGTAGTCGAAACGGTATCTAAAGGGTCCTAGGAGTTGCTCCACTACGAACTGCGTTTTACCACAGCCGGTTGGTCCTACTATCAGAGCATTGCAGGGAATATGTTCTGGGGTCATATTCAATGACTCAATATATATACGATGGACCCAGTGGAAGCAGTAAGAAGGATTGCCGGCGACATGCAAGATAAAAGGAACACCATAGAAATGCAAAGAGAGGAGATAGACCGTTTGAAAGAGCGCGTGCAGGAATTGTATGATGAAATGTGTGGTCTGAAGCGCGCGGAAAGGTTTGGTGCGCTGATAACGATGGCAACGTGGGCAAAAGAGTCCTTGGTGGACTTTATGAAGTATCCACTTTAAAGAGGTCTCTATTATTCTTGTTGTTTTGTTAAAGTATTGTTGATCCTCTTAAAAGGGGTCTCTATTATTATTGTTGTTTTGTTAAATGATGTTAACAAACAACAATAAAAATAAGATCGTATTTTAAAACTCTTTGCGCAGGATCTTATATGAGGCTTAAATAACACTTAGTTATAATGAAGTGCGAGCAATGTGAAAGGGAGTTCAGCAGCAAGCAAAGATTGCAATATCACCTGGAAAGACAGGTATGCAGTAAGAAGGTAAACAACGTCACCATTTGCGAAGACTGTGATAAACAGTTCAGCAGTGCGCAGGCGCTGGAGTACCACCGTAGTAAAAGAGTTTGTTTAAAGAACATCTGCGAGCGCTGTGAGGAGGACAAGAACGACGAATGGCATCGACATCGGTGCCGCGGTAATTACGACCTGATGGGCGTGGCTTGCGAGGAGCACGGCGACGTTGCCGCACGATGTTGCCCAAAGGAAACCCAAAGAAAGTTAACGCGCCGGAAGAAGGAAATTGACCAGCGCTTTGCGGAGTTTGACTGCGTCGAAGGCGTAAGGTGGGAAAACAGAGGCCATTGGGAGGCAACTTGTGAGCGCTGCGGCTGTCAAAGAAGTGACCAACATATTTGGCAGTGCCTTTACGACGGCCAAGGCGGTTTCAAAGAGTACTTAGATCGCTTCGATGCTTGGCATGCCAGTAACGAGGCCGCAAGGAAAGCCCGTAGAAGTTAGAAAGGGGACCTAAAATAGTAAGATAGGGTTTGTGCAAAGAGTCTCAAATCCTGATCTTATTTTTCTTGTTGTTTGTTAAGTATCATCAACATTTAACAAAACAACAATAAATATCAGAACCCTCTTTAGGGGGACCTTGCGATGGAGTAGTAAAGTATGACTTGCGCAAAGAGTTTTAAAATACGATCTTATTTTTATTGTTGTTTGTTAAAAGCATTAAATAACATCATTTAACAAATCAACAATAAATATCAGACCCCCTTTTAAGATCTGTCTGCAATATAGTAGTAGAGTAAGGTTTGCGCAAAGAGTCCCAAATCCTGATCTTATTTTTATTGTTGTTTGTTAAGTATCATCAACATTTAACAAAACAACAATAAATATCAGACCCCCTTTTAAAGAGGGTTTGCAAAGTAATATATATGGACTGTATTACATGCGAACCCCCAGCAGACTGCATAAATCCTCCTAAGCCAAGAAAAAAATACATCTGCCTTCATTGCGGCAGTGCATTCTTTGAAGGTCATCGGTGCTTAGCCGACCCTAAGACAAACATACTTAAGAGTGAAGGGGAGACTCAGGCTCCCAATTAACCACGTCAAATTCCCATCTACCATCCTTCTTACCATGACTCATAACATGAGTAACATCCTGCCCTTCAATGGCGTACCTTATTCTATCGGGCGCCC
This sequence comes from Actinia equina, assembly GCA_011057435.1. NCBI lineage: Eukaryota > Metazoa > Cnidaria > Anthozoa > Actiniaria > Actiniidae > Actinia > Actinia equina. The sequence continues at coordinate 592,089 of WHPX01000764.1, read as the reverse complement.
AAAGGGTATATATTCTTTTTTTATTCTTTAAGACCAAACGCAGGCGGTCCAAGTCTTCAAAGACCACGTAATTCTTTATCTCGTAGATTTCCCCCACCTGCAAATCCTTCCAGTGTGTCTGGATGAACTTTAGCTCATTGAATTTATCCTTGTCCATATATTCTATGGAATATCTTTAAGTGCGTCCTTAAAGTGTCTGTGTTCCTAAAGCGCTTGCAGCACCACCTACATGGTAAACGCATTCCTCGTGCATACTCTGCGATGGCTCTACAGATGTCGTCGTAGTCGTTGCTGATTAACACCTTGTAACCATTCTGCTCATACCTTTCCAATAGCAGGCGTTGACTATCAGATAATACCCCGTTGCCTTTAGGAGTCTTCAGCTCAACGCAGAAACCGCGGTATTGCACGTGTGCATTCAAGATAAGCAGATCAGGCTGTCCTCGTTGATATCCTTTCTGCCAACACTTTATGCGCTTGTTTGACGTGTCTTGTAGTTCACCCAGGCCAGGGGCTATGAGCATTTGAGGGTAAAACTTGCGGATGTAGTCAACCACTTTTTTATGTAGGTCAAACTCATTCTCTATTTTAAACACCAATTTGTTTGGGCTGTCAAATTTCCGCTCTATTTCATATTTACCTGTCTTCCTTAACGCAGGCAGCACTTCGCTGAAAACCCATTTTCTGAACTTCTTGGCTGCGGGCTTCCCAGATCCAAATATCAATTCGTAAAGACCCATTTCGTTGACGTAGGTGGAATGTGGCTGCGCATTAAGGGTGTTAGTCAAATTGGCACCCTTTAAAGACCCCAGAGTTACCCTGTTTTCCTCTGAAACATGCTCTTTCACTGCACTTCTGGAGTTGGTGTATTCTAAGGCATTAGCCACGGACTTCGCTTTGAAGTACAGATTGTCGCCTTGCACTATGCATTGCAGTTCGGTATCGTTGTTTTCAAAGACTCGTAACATGGTATATCTAAGGAATATTTTAACCTTAATATGCGACACTTTTAAGTTGGTTCATTTCTACGCTCAGTTGCGCGTCTGACACCACAAAGATGTAGCAGTTTATCTTAGTAGTATCGCCGGCATGCTTGGTGCGTTTGATCTCCAAAGTAATGCCATCTTGGGTATTTACCAACCGCAATCCCTGGCCATGCATACTCTCATCATTAGTAGTGCGCATGTCAATCCACAGGGCATATTTATCCTTAAAGAACTCCTTTGGGGCAACTTGATCACCAAACTTCTGCATTGCCTCCCGGTACATGTCTTCAGGTTTTATCCCCTGGGAGTAGACCTTGTTGGGTACTCCGTTTATGTTTACGCCGACATTGGTAATGTTGGGGTTAAAGAACGCCTCGGAGTCGCGCAATCCTGCGGTGTATGTTTTTGCAAACAGCAACATTAATCCCGTAAGGCTGCGTCGTGGTATATTAATACTTTGGTTGATGACCTCTTCGACGTTGTTCGTGAAGCTAAACGTCTTGTACATCACTACGTGGTCGTAAAGGAATGCCTTGCCGGAGCTGTATTCCATGCCTGCGCTACGAGCGATATCTTCAGAGTACACGGTCTCGTACTGTAATTCTAAGTTGGTGATAGAATATGGATGCACACCCCCCGAACTTACGTCTTGTCCTTGCAGGATGTTGGTCGTATCTGCCAAGGTTACTTCGAACTGCAGTTCAGAAAGCTGTCTTGGGTAATACGCACCGTGGTTTGTAATAACTTCGAAGTCCAATGGAATGAGATATTTAGTACCGTAGGCTGTCTTTATTTCATCTTCTCCGGAGGCGCTGGAGGTTGCGCTTCTTACCTTACGTATGGCTTCACTTGCTATTCCTTGTTCTATCTTTTGTGCGCGGTCGAAGGCCGTCAACCACAAATCTTTGTATGTGGTGTAAAGATCGTACCTGTTTAAGTCTAACAGGGATTCACCAGCAAACTTGATTCTCATCTTAGAAACAAGGTTCCTGCCTACGTTATTAACAACATAACGCGTGTCTGCGGTATCTGGTTGAACTGCTAGGTCAAACCTTAACGCCAAGGTGCCAGGTACCAATACTAAGTTGTCCGTTAAACGGGGAACGCCTACATACAGCGTCTCCCCTGGTTTGGCGCTAGAAGGAGTAAAGGTGACCCGGTGAAAGGTGCGTTCTGCTTTCAGTCCGCCAACCTGCTTAGGAAGGAGGTTAGGATTTAACTTTGAGCTTATCATATATAATGGATGGGGAAGAAATACCACTAGTAGATAGGGGTGGGGGTGCTGAAGGAGAAGATGATGGCACTGACGAAACATCCTTTACGAACTTAGACGAACGTCTTTGGGATGAATTCCAAGAAAACGCCGCGTCAGGTGAGTACAATAGGTTCACCGGTAATAGTGAAGAATACGAAACGGCGAGGACACGATACTTACGAGATCACCCGGACGAGACGATTCCCAGTTACGAAGAACTGGATACGACCACACAAGAGACCGTAGAGTGGGCAGCGCAAGAGCTAAAGCAGCGCTATTCCCGCTTTGATACCGACGAAATAAAGCTCACAGAACGCGGAACCAAAGTCCTCATAAGCGTCCAAGACCTGAGATTTCCCGACAAAAACCGCTGGACCAAACCACAGGCCCTCTTTGATGCAGATGGCGAAGTTAGGGGTGACGTGGCGAGATTAAGGGGCTTCCAGAATGCCACTAGGAGCCTATTAGACCGGCTGGAGACGTTAAACACAAAGACTGCGTTAGAAAAACGCGTTGTGGAACTACAAGAAACGTTAAAAGAAAGGGAGGAAGAATATGCAAAGCAAGGTCAGCTACTTGCCGATGCTGAAAAGAAGTCCACCCATCAAAATGAAAGAATAAAAGAAATAGGAAATCAGGCGGATCAGGCCCTTCGCGAAAGGGATAAAGCTCAAAGGGACTTAGAAGAAGCTCAAAAAACCCATACTCCAACGGACGCGCTACGAGAAACGTTGGAAGAAAGGGAGGAGGAATACATGAAGCAAAACCAACGGCTTGCCGACGCGCATAGGAGGGAAGTCGAATTTAAAAATCGAGAAATAAGTGAGCTGGTAGGCCAAAGAACCCAAATTCGACGTGAAAGAAATCAAACTCAAAGGGCTCTTAACCTCGCCCTGCAGGAGTTGGATCTAATTAAAGACGATACCGATAACCTGCAAACCACCATAGCCGGATCTTTGGAGGAACGGCGACGGTTAATGGCTGAAATCAATACTAAGGAGGAGCAAATTCAGCAAAGAGATCAGGCTATTGAAGACCTGGAGGGGCAAATAGAGCGGCAGCGAGAAGTAGTTGCGGACCAAACTCGTACCGAAGAGGAAAGGGAGGCTGCCCAAAGGGAAACGGAAACCCTCGAGGTGCGCCTTGCGGAATTACGGGCACAAAAGGAAAAGCTGGAAAAAGAATTGGGGCTTACCACTAAAGAAAAAATAAAAAGAGCTTTGGTGAAATATGGCATTCCACTTGCATTTGCAGTCGCCATTTCCTCCGTAGTAGGTGTGATCCTTAGCTCCCTTAAAGCTACGGGCGCAGGTGTAAAGGCAGTAGGTAAAGGGCTGGCGGACTTGGGTAAAAAGATGGCAGCCTCTTTACCGGGGCTGCTTGGTTCTGTGATCGGTCTGGTACTTAGAACCGGCGGAGAACTGTTAAAGTTCGTGGGGAATAACATTTGGATCTTAGTCGTAGCTATCGGCGTGGTCCTTTTGAAGAAGATGAAGGGCTGATCTTATCTGGGTACTTTACTGGAGGCTTATCGTCGTCTGGTGTCCGAGGCATCCTCGACTGGGGATAAGTAAAGATAGTATTCGCACCGCCTTGATAATTTGGTGCTAGGGGTATGGCAGTCATAGTAGAAATGGTCTTATGATTCCAAGCAGCATCCGTCGAAGGTTTCTCAGTCGGAGAAGCATTTATCCTAACGCGGCCGGGGTGACCGCCTTCGATATCGCTGGGAAGAATCTGTAACTTCGCATATTGACAATTAACTATCATATGAAAAGTCACCGGCGTCAGATCTTCCCATACGCTTGTTGGAGGGGGCTCCGACGAGAAATGAGTTGGGTTCCTAGTATTAGTAGTCGTTCTGTAAGGCAGTAATGGATGGTCATTCTCATCAACGATCCTAAACCCAACATTACACGAATACCCCATCGAAATGCAAATGGTGCACATGACCAATCCTAGACCTCCAACCTCCACCCACAATCCAGTGTCGTGCCAATTACCGTCGTTCTTATACTCCTTCTCCTCTAAGTAATGGAGGAATAAATCTTCCTTTACGTGTGGGTTCATATACTTATTACCGTAAGAGTGCTAATGGTCGCATGATTATAATCATTATCTCTTTGATCGTGTATGCTATTTATGCAAACGCTTCCTGTATCATCTACGCGTATTTGCAGCTTTACTTTTCCATGGCAATCAGCGACCATGTGGAAAGTCCAAACGGAGAGATTCTCGACGCTGTTGGGGTTTGGCTCTACGGAGAAATGCGCAGGCTCCCTGTTATTCGTTTTCGCACGCATGGGCTGCAGTATGGCATTCTCATCCAGGAAGCGGAAGCCGACGTTGGCGTGGCTGCTCGTGCCAATGCAAATGCTACAAAGGATTAACTTCTTCCCTGAGTAGTTCAAGTCCACAGACATACCAGTGACATCAACCCAAGCAGCTTGGGTGTATTTTTTCTCACCTGTGTAAGTCGTATAAACGCAATCCATTCCGGATACGTAGGGGTTGTTCATCGCCATATATAAAGACTCAAACCAACACTCGCGGCTGCTAGTCCGGCTTTTAGTAAGTTATGGTCATATTCCTCAGGAACCTTCTTTTTTACGGTTTTTGATGGTGTTTCGTGTGGCTTCTCTACGAAATGCGACTTTTTTGGCTTCTCTACGAAGTGTGGAGTCCCTTTAAAAGTGTCAGAGTTTACGTCATTCACTCCAAACTTCATATCCTTAGTTGCCTTTTGAAGTTTGTTGTTGTATCCTACTACAGAGCCAGTATTCATGGATAAATTACTGGGCATTAACCAACAACCTGGGGCTACCGCATAGTCCAACCTTGCTTTAGAATTTTGTATGGCTAGTTGGTAACGCTGTACGCCTTTGCTAATGTCACCTTCTATTATCGAACTTTCAAAGAGGATCAGGGCTTCTGCGCGCGTTTCTTCTGCGGCACCGGTATTTCCTATAATGCTGGATCGGGTATTTACCTGAGCTCCAAGGATAGAATACACGTAAGCTTCTATGCTGCGGTTCAAACGGGCAAGACCGGCTCTAGTTAGTCCTTTACCTTCTGTGGGTATGAAATTAAGATATTGCTTCGTTTGCTCGTCGTTGGTTATGCGAATGATCAATGGATTGGCTCCTCGGTACTTACCACCTTCGTCTTTGAACAGAGGTCCGTCTCTAACTTCTTTGGTAGTTTTGGCATTCGGTTCAAAGAAGGTGCTGGTATCGTAAGTTACTTTATGATAACCAGTGTTCCATTGTAGCCGCAATGCATGGACTTCCTTATCGCTTAACTTATGTCCTCCGACACCCCAATAAGCCCAAATATGTCCTAGGCCATCGTTGGCTCCGGCAGTGCATCTAAAATCCTTTCCTACAACTCCAAACTCCTTACAAAGTCTGTCGTAGGCGGGTGAGGAGTATTTGTTATCTCTTGGATAAAACGCACTGTCGCCTGGTAGAGCAATAACACCCATTTCATGCAATATTCTTCGTACTGTAAAGTGAAAATGAAACATAAATATCGAATTCTTCATTAGGTTTGCGCTTACACCACAACCGCTAGTAGCACACCAGACGGCAAAGTTCAATTGCTGCGGCCAGTATCGCATGTTTGGCCCACTTAACCATTCATGAGATTCCTTAGCTGTGGTGTGATTTATAGGAACTTCCTTAAAGATATCTCGCACCTTTAGTCGGAAGGAATTACTGCTAGAGATCCGCATGTTCAGCGTTAGGTCCAAGCTTGGGCGTTTATCGAAGGAAACCGCAGGTATCGGGTAAGTACTAGTAGTAAATAATAATTCATTTGACCAACCGGGCGTAACAGGGGTCACCTTCGGTTTAGGTCTATGTTCAACATAACCCGGTGGTAAGATCTTCGGATGCTTAGGAGCTAAGTCTGCGTTGCTGTACAACATTACATCGCCATAGTAAATCCCGTCAGGCCTACGCTCGAACTTACTGGCGTCTGCTTGCGGAAACATCTTCCTAAATGCTCTCCAGTTAGCATAATCCCTGTTGTCGTGATGTGGCTGCTCCTCAATATCATTCCCAAAAGCGTCGTACATTAGTATATAATGGATGTTATACCATCAGCACCTCAGTTGTATCCAAATGTTCCTAACGAATTAAACGCTGAAAACTTCCGCCTGAATAAAGCAAACTTAATTCTGGCTTACTTAGAAGGGCAGGCAAAACACTACGAAAACGTTAGAAAGAAATACGTCAGAGCCCGAAGTACGCTACATAAAATTGCGATAACTACAGGATCCATGTCTGTAGCATTAACGGGCACTGGCGTTGCTACTTCACTTACAGGGCCGGGAATAGTCGTTGGAGTTCCTTTAGCCGGCGTTGGGGCAGCCTGTGGTATCATTTCGGCTGTTGCTACGGGTATTATGAAACAGTTGTCAAGCAAAATATCCAAGCATGACACGACAATAGCTCTGTCAAGGGCTAAAGTAAATACGATTACTGACCTTGTCTCAAAGGCTTTGCGTGACAGAAAGATAGACGATGTAGAATTCTCGCTTATTCTGGCCGAAGAGGAAAAATACGAGAAATTGAAGATGGACATCAGAAATAAAAAAACAGTCGTCAAAGATTTAACCGAGGAAACACGCAAGAAGATCTACCAGGAGGCAAAAGAAGAGCTTCAAAGAAAACTCGCTTAGACATCAGTTTTGAAAAGAGCGTGACAGGATTCTATTTGCATATCGAACGCCAGCTGTATGCAAATTAAATATAATAATTTTCACATACGTAAGCGTCCGGTGTGTCTGGCGTTCGCTTGTGTTCGTGGACTTTGAATCTGGGGAGGCTCAAAGTCCCGAGTTCGAGCCTCGCTGCAGACACATTGGACCGGTTGCTGTGGGTGAAAAAAAAAGCCTCCCCCACTCACAGCAACCGTGGGAGGGGTGGGTAAGTGTGTGTACTAGAGGGCCTCTGGCGCGGGATGAAATAAGCCCCGTAAGCCCAAAATGCAAAAAACCCCACTGGGGATAGCTTGGTGTTCTGCGCGATGCATTCCCCAGTGGGGTTTCTGGTTAAACGCCAGTTTTGCATTTTTATTTTCTCGGAATCCAACCTAACAGGGGGTGGTTGGGGTCAATTTTGTAAAATATTTCGTAAATTACATCAGGATAATAAGGAATATCCTTATTCAAACGACAAAACATCCACTCGGCTCTGCTCATATCAGAAACTTCGGGAATAGAGTTGCCGGTAATTTTAGACAAAAGATAGGGAATGGCTTTGTAATATTTCCCTAGCTTTAATTTTTTCAGCTTTTAGACTTTGTGGGGTTGGCTCTTCTAAATCCTCCATGACTTTTTCCATTACTTCGTCGTCTAAATATACCGGATGTAAACCTTGAATGTAACTCATCCAGTCCCTGAAGTATTTTATTCTTTTGTATGGAGTCTTTTTACGACCTCCATTGGCGTAATACTGCTCTCTGGTGGCATTTGGCACGGCATTACGAATGTTCTTACCACACTTGTAACACTGCGCTGACGTGTCGTCTTCTATTTGCATTTTCTTACCACAGCACCAAAAAGGTTCTGGCTTAGGTACAATAACTTGTGGGGTTAGACAAATCACACACATACCATTTACAAACTTTTTACATTCATGCATCGTATATTTATAAGATATCTTAACCTCCGTTTGCGTAGCAGCAGTAAGGGACTTATCGCTGCGGCCGGCGGATCGCGCAAGACCCCCTGTAGGGCCTCGTCACGGCTCCAAAAACCCCACCCCCCCCTGGTGTTTTTCGATATGTGATTTTTAGCAATGCCGGCGATTCGCGAGTCCACCTTACTGCTGCTCCGCCCCCGTTTTTCAAGCACACTAAATATGTCTGATTTTCCTCTATGCATTCGTTGGGATAATGCAGACTGAAAACAATGGATTTTGATAAGATCAGTAATTATAAGGAGTTATCATCTACCCGTTTTGGAACATGACTTAAATATAGCTTATATAGAATTTAAAGGGCACCGCTCTGATTTGTCTACATTCCTATATGCCCGAACTGTCTTCCGTTTAATCTTAAGGTGTGCTAGCCCCCCATCATTGGTTTTGCTTATATCTTCTACGTATTGTAAATAATCTTCACCACACTTGTCAGTTTGTATCGATAACTGAGAATTGTGCATTCTTAAATTCCTATGTTCTTGCCCGGCTCTAAGAGCAAAACAATTTCCAAGAACAAAAACTAAAGTGTCTTTGAGCATTTCAGGTTTATAACTACCTAAAAAACCTTTTTCCCACAGGGTTTCTATCTGTTCGGGCGTAATGATGTTTGCTTGCTTAACAACGGTACCTAACCCTTGTCCTGCCCTGTCTTTCAAAATAAAATTAAGAGCGGAATTTAAAGCCCTAAATTTACATCCCTTATCAATAAGGTATAAATCTCTCTTACAGTTATAGCGTAAATAGGCTTGCAAACTGCTAATCATCTCGTAGATCGTTTTCCCTGGGTATTCACTGCCGTCTTCTTTCTTAACTTCTGCCACAAAACGAGCCAAGAAAAAATTGAGGTCTTCTTCGGACAACTCTTTTAATTCTTTATTTAGTAGTGGCTCACCGCTGTATACATCATTCATGATAGCCTGGTTTCTTGAATCTCTCCAGTCTTCGAATACTTTCAAAACCCAATTCCACTTTCTTCGAGACGCGTCAGATATCCAGCCCTCCTCAAACTTCTCACAATCTGAAGCTGAAATAGGTTCTCGAAATCGATCTGATATAATAAAATGAGGAATATTATTACATGTTTGACAAAACTTTTAAGTAGAAACAAGTGTGCTGTATGGTTTCGAAAATATAGCAAGAGGCGAATATATCAAAGTATAAATGGTAATTACCTTGTTTTTTTCTGATATTTTCTTCTAACTTCGAGGACGCTTTGCCTTCTACGCTGTCATCTTTGTGGTTTTCAGCAGCGGTACCTGGGGAAGTTTAAAAAGTGAGCCTCGTGTCCGTATATCGTACGTGAGCCAAAATCATTCATTAACCTTCACGATAAAATTAAAATTTAGCGGTTTAAAATGCTTACCTGTGATATATTTCAAAATGTCATGATCATCACTTTCCTGAGGTACATTAATTGTACATGTTGAGGAACTGGGAGTGATGAAAATGCTTTCATCTTCTGAACCGTCTTCTGAAGCCATATTCAGTCCGGCTACTGTTAACCTTAACCTGACCTTAGCTTGCAGAAAATAAAATGAAATTTAAGCAAACGCATATAATCAAACAATGTTGAAATCCCATGGCGCTGTCCGGCATTCATTGGGCGGCATACAAAAAACAATCAGACCGTAGTATTAAGATACTGTGTTTAAATAAACAAACGAATTCCACGAGTAAAAAAACGCTCTAGTCAAAAGATAATTAAAAACATTCATGATTGGCTTTGTTTCTATGATAAACAAGCTAGAAAGAAAACAATTGGATTTTGATAAGATCAATAATTATACTAGATAATCACTTCGGCACGCAGCATTCGTAGGTATAATGCCGGCAGCTTCGGGCTACGCCCTCAGCTGGCTGCATTATACCTACGAATGCTGTGTGCCTCAGTAATTATCTATTAAATAATCCAGTTCGTATCCTTTCCTCTCGAGTTGGAAACGATGATATATCCTCGCTTGAAATTATGTCAAAGGTGTACACGAAAACCCCAAAAATTAACCAATTTAAGCTTGCTTTTCCCGTAGTTCGCCGACTATGTATCAATTAGTATCTTCTATTCAGCTTAATCTGTTTTTTTTTTTCCGAGTTCAAAATATATTCATATTCTTCTTTCAATTTTTCGTTATTGTTCAGCGTCCTGTTAACTAATTTCCCCTAGAAATGAATCTCGACTGCCAAATCGCATCTAGGATTGAATGTTTTTATTGTCCTTCGAGAGGACTGTTGACCAGCGTTTTTTCATTAGGGAGGTCAGAATTCAAGATCCTAAACTCAAAAACCTTTTATCTTTAAAGATAACTTCTCTCTTAATTTACATTCAAATGAATTTATGTGGCATATTTTGCTAAGTACACTGTTCTTGAAATAAACATTTATTTTTTCCGGTACGGTACGGTATTTTTTTTAAAAATCGCGCGTTTTGATTGGCTGTTTGAGCGGGCGGTATTTTGTAATTATTTGCCCGCGCTTTGCCGATAAACAACAAACCAAAACGATTACAAAAACATGTAAAAAAATACGGGGAAAAAATTATTTTAAGTTATTTACCGTCCTATAGTCGATCCGGATAGGGAAAAACTCTGTCCACGGTCTTGAAAACGGGCCTCGGCCTAACGGCCTCGCTCCGTATATATTCAAGACCTCGGACACAGTTTTTCCAATATCCGGACCTCTTGGCCGGTAAATAACATATTTATTTTGTCGTCAGACGGGACGAGACAAATTCAAGATGGAAAATATATTAAAACTTAGTGACTACGTCAGTATAACGCAACGTTGTTTTCTCATCTACAATACTTCGCACTCCTTCACACGCTTTATAGGGACGTCAAATGTGGATGTAATATCTAAGAGAAAATAACCTTACTTTGGTGTCCTTTTGAGTGTTGTGAAATTCAAACGCTTCAGAAGGACGCCAAATGCGAATGCAATATCTAAGAGAAAATAACCTTACTTTGGTGTCCTTTTGAGTGTTGGGATGTTTTTCAAACTCCAGCAGTTACTCTTCACTCCTATACACGCTTCAGAAGGACGCCAAATGTGGATGCAATATCTAAGAGAAAATAACCTTACTTTGGTGTCCTTTGTGTTGTGAAATTCACACGCTTTAGAAGGACGCCAAATGTGGATGCAATATCTAAGAGAAAATAACCTTACTTTGTTGTCCTTTTGAGTGCTGGGATCTTTTTCAAACTCCAGCTACTCCGCACTCCTATACATGCTTCAGAAAGACGCCAAATGTGGATGCAATATCTAAGAAAAATTAACCTTACTTTGGTGTCCTTTTGCACGTGCCTATTGAGTGTTGGGATGGTTTTTCAAACTCCAGCAGTTACTCTTCACTCCTATAAACGCTTCAGAAGGACGCCAAATGTGGATGCAATATCTAAGAGAAAATAACCTTACTTTGGTGTCCTTTTGAGTGTTGTGATCTTTTTCAAACTTCAGCTATTCCGCACTCCTTCAACACGCTTCAGAGGGACGCCTTAGCCCTCTTATTCAAAAATACTAAATGGCCTGCAGTTTCTTCCCCCTCCCCCCCCCCCCCCCCCCAAGAACTTTTCTCTACTAGTCGAGATTACAATTCGACGGATTTGGGTAGACACTAGAATAGGTTATTAAAAAACAGAAAGTTTAACTATTCCATATTCTATTATTTTTTAAAATCAAAAAGAAAAACGGAAAAAAGGGTCAAAAGCTTGGGCAGGCCGTAACATTTAGGTCACCCATCCAAGTGCTAACCCTCCTCGGGCGAGCTTGACTCGGTATCTTGAACGACAACGATTTATCCACTGGACCACGGTTCCAGGTGAATCAGCATAACAATAGCCGTGAAAACAATGCACCGAATAGACTAGACTTTTTAACAGTATTTTTTCAACCGATTCCGTGCGTGGCAGAGATGCAAGGGATTAGCCGATATGGTCTGGGGGCCAGCTGGTCTCTCCCCTGATGCTTCGGCTAGAACATTTTCTTGCGTAATTCGTACACCCAAGGGCAGAAGGATTTTATCGCCGTCAGGTCCGAAGTCCATACGCCGCCTCAGCTCGGCGGATGTCTCGGGGGTATGGCAAAGTGGAGTCGTTTTTTCTTCTGGTGGGTTCAAATCTCGTCTTATCCACATTTTTTTTCCTTTTTAATCCATTTTTCATTAGATTTATTCAACAATAAGGCAATCTTTGAAGCGAAGAAATATTTATTCCTATTCTTGTTGCGTCATGGCGCAAGATGACATGCATATCGCGAAACTGTACATTTTGTGCCCACCCCCCCACCCCCCCCCCCCCCAAAAAGGCAGAACCTGCAAATACTTTTTAATATCACGTAGAGAACACCTTAAGGGAGATGATCGCTTTAGACAAGTTCAAATCATTCTTTTCTGTGAACCATTCCATTATCTTTTGAGTATAGCATTGCGACGAGGCCTCTTTTGCATGATACAGGCAACCTAGTGAATGCCTGTAGGACGTCTTGATACGCGAAGCTTAGAAACGAGTTATTTCTTTATTAGGAGTTATCTATGAAAGGTTAACCTCCAGCCAGATAAATGATATCGAATTTATTTTTCACGAAAACCTCGTGATCTAACTTCCGGCTCAAATCTCTTGCTTACGTCACCACCCATGTCTGAAGGCATGTCTCTATAACAAAAATACGTAAAAATTCCTTGCAAAAAGTTCACAGAAAGATTCACTTTTGTCGATATATTTAATAATATAATTTTTCCTTCTGAGGTTCTTTGGGTAAATCAAATAAATAATTTTCTAAATCTAATTTCAGTCTTTTGCCCGAGAGGACTGGAGACTATGTTTTGATTCATGTAATTTGAGAGCATTCCGTGATTGTGACGCATCAAACACAAACATCTCTTCCTCATCTTCCAGCCGGTTGGAATCCAGGTCGTTGTCCACGAAAGACAGTCTTAAAAGGTGAGTAAAGCATTTTGAATCCTACGAGCATGGTTTTAAAACGTATTTTATTTAAAATGTATTTTATTTCGCTGCGCTCACTCGTTCGATTTCAGATGCTACACCAACTCATGCTAAAATCACGTACGCGCGCGCTTTCCATGAAGTAATCTCTATGTACTTTTTCAGTGGAAACGGGTTTTGATCATGTACAACTTCGCACATGCGTACTTGGGAAGAGCAGGGTTGTTTACTGTACAAACAACTACTTCCTAAGCCTTTTTCTGTTCCCTTTTTCAGAATGATCTTACTTATAACTTTAGAATATCTTTAGGGCAATCTGCTCTATACTAGTTAAGCAAGCGAGCACCATCGACAGATTTTTAGGGTCAGCTCTTAGAACTGAGTGCTCGTACTTTTTCCTAAAGTCAACACCTGACTCAAGCTAATACGTCATACTTGACCTCACTGGTCTAATCTAGTTTGACCTAGTGTAAACCGGTTATGTGAGGTATTGCGTAAGCTTAGCCCTTAAATACGAGCTCACTCAGAGTTCGGTTCAGTTGGCAGTTAAGTGAGAGTAGTGAGAGCTGATAGCACAGTGCACAGCGAAGTAGCAGCTAGGCAAGAGCCATAACCAGAGTTCAGATCAGTTCATTGTAAAGTACTACAAGCAACAGAAAATAAACTGAAGAAAGACCCGAATCTTTGTGTCCGTTGGGAAAGTATTACTTCCCCACTTCCCCAGCGTGACACCTGGTGACTAACTTTATTGAAATAAGTGTATGTTATAAATAATTTTTTTTCTAAAAAGGGTCCTTAAAATTAACGCGTAGCCATGTGTAGTGCTTCGTCCTCTAAAGACTTGGACAGAATGAAGCACAGGTAACCCATTCATAAGAATTGACGCGTAGCCAGGGGTAGGCGCGTAGCCACTTCCAGGTGTAGAGCTTTGTTCTATAAAGACTTGGAAAAGAATGAAACACAGGTAACCCATTCATAAGAATTGACGCGTAGCCAGGCGCAGACGCGTAGCCTAGTTTTTTTAGAGGTACGTTCTTTTATTTTGGGCGTAGCTGAAACCCCATATAGGAAGCTTTTTCTGATGCGGGGTATTCGATAGTTACTTACTTACTCTTATGGTTTCTTAGGTTTCGTAGCTTCGAAAACACGCTAACTACAATAGTTCGCGAAGAACAGAAGATTTAGGGTCATTTAGGATGTTGTGTCACGCAGTTTACTTGTGCTATATAACTTTACTTTTAAGAATAGTTCAACCTTTGCTTTGGAAAGAGCAAAAAGAGCAAATGTATGGGCAATTTTTTCCAATGTTGTCCAAAGATGGCGACTGGACTTTCCTCCCTCATAAGAGTATATATACATAACAGTGAATATTGAATGGGTAAAACTGTGTTTTGATCATCACAGTGAATGAGCGATCTAAGCGAACGCTGTAAAGAAAGACTTGAAAAAGTGATTTCAATTGAAATTACTTATAAATTTTATAAACATTTATAGATCTTACGTATTGTGTTAATGCTGTTGCTAAGGATCACCAGGTCGCCAGAAATTTAATTTGGTTGAGAAGTCCGTCGATGTGGTGTTTTGGTTTTTGAATTATTTCACAAATTTGAAAGCAAAAACAAAAAAATGCTGTAATACTAAATTAAAGAAAATCCTATTACGCAAAATAAGGTACAAGGTAAATAAATCTTGTCATACAAATGTTGTGTGAATCGACCAAAATAATATCTATATGAGAGATTGGGGAACTATACTTAAGGAATGGATCATAAGAAGCGTGCGTCCATCGAGTTATGCGCGACGCGAAGCGGAGTGCAACTCTAGCTTTTTTGAGTGCTTAAGCAACTTTCCAAGTGCATCCATAACTCGATGGACGCACAGCTCCTTATGATCCATTGCTTTTATAATATAGTCAAGTCAACAAACTGGAAATGAATACAAAATATTGACTTAATTTGTTGATCATGCTGCCCTAAGTTCTCCTTACGCATGAATCCGTGAATGAAAAGCACAAAGGCGACAAAAAACAGAAAAACAGTTGAAAATGGCAGCCTTTACACTGAAGACTGTTATGACTAAAATAATGGCAAAAATTTAGCATACAAGTGAACCAAAAATGTCCAAAACTACGGAGAGAGTGATTTTCAACTGTAAGCCAAGCACATTTCAGATGTTGACACATCTTAGTACAGTAATGCCCAAAAAATCAAAGAAAAACACAGTGGCTGTCTTTGTTGTTGTTGGCGATGTTCAAGTTTGTTATCGTACAATGACTTAGCAATGGAAAGTTTCTTGTACACGGATCAAAACTGAAGCTGAAGCTGCGAAGGAGACGCTGAGCTTGATATTTTTAGTTTATTGCTTTGCAAATACTTTTGTTGAATAGATTCACGATAACAATATTTTTTCATTTGCATAATCATTGCTAAAAACCCTTTGAATGTAGACACCGACCGATTTGTGGTTTGCTTTGTCTTTTTGGAGTGACGGTCTAACACAATCTTGTCCAGCTCACTGTTTGAAAATAAATCTTGATATTTTATTACTAGGCTGATCAAATAACGATTCTATACAAAATGTCGGAGACTGATTATCTTCGCTAGTTTTTTCAATACTTTTCAGTTATCTTTTCTAGATAAATTGTCAGCAAAAAGATACAAAATGTTTTTTTTTTTCGCCGAAGCAAAAAAAGCTGACGTGAGCCTGCAACCCATGGGAAATGGTTCATGCTTTTCAACCAATCAGATCGCGCGGATATACTTGACTATATTATAATTGAATTTGGATTGCTTAGATATGCAGCCCTTATATGGCGTGTTGTGTATCGGTGTATCGCAAGGTACCTATCGCAATACAAGCTACAATACAGGAAAAGTGTGGGGCCCTAAAACGCGACACATATGTATACTTGTAACAGACAAGCTAGATATAATATGAAAACCACATTTTTATTATCATATTTTAATTCTTAAATGTGTCTGTACCTTAATCTTTAGTGCCCGAACCAAACATTGACCAATTACAGCTGTCAGATGAAGAGAACCAATTTCCTGACGAAGATTAAAGTTAAACCTCAGGGTTGTCCTGATACAATCATGCCGGTGATGATACCGATGGTCATCTAATCCTTAGATAAACCACAGATCGATATACCTATAGTCACATTAAAGAAAAGACTTGATGGTGCTTTTGAACCACTCACACGTTTAATTGTCAAATGCTTTCAATATTATATAGCAATGTAATATCATCAGCAGATTTTAAATGATATGATATTCCAGCTGTTACACTTCTAGCAATTTGTAAAGGATTAAAAAATCATGTATATTTGCATTTGACTTAAATACAATAGTATTTCAATTTGGTTTGCAATAAAACAACATTTCATTTCACTGCAAAGTCATTTTAACATGACGTGAGCCCTTTTTTCTCCAACTTTTTCACATTTGAATATACTTGTTAAGTAACGATACAGATAAGAACGATAGCACTCAACGGCATGGAATGTAGAAAAGTGATAATTGTAGTATTGTTTAAACCAATCTCCTTATTGGTCGAAACACGAAAAATGGAGGAAAAGTATATTTTTTGTGATTTTTAACTACTGACAAACTCCCTTTTAGTCTTTAAATCCCTTTAAATCTTCTGTGCTTCAATACGACAGAAATTCAATGTGAGGAAAATTACGAATTTGAGGCTTTTTCTTTCTACTGTTTTCGGGTGTTGTGATTGGTTGAAAGCCTCAAACTCAAAAGTAAACGTCTTAAGAAGCGACTTTTAGTCCATATTTTTTCACAAACATCTCTCCCTAGGTTGATACTTCCCTTGCAGTAGAAAATCTCAAAATTCTGATGTGAGGCAAGCGATATGCCGCAGACAATAGAAAGCGCTATCGTTCTTATTAGGATCATTACTTAAGTTTTAAGATTGAAAGGATTTATGCGAATATGAAAGTTAAGAATATCATTAAAATATCAAAATTCTTGATAGGATAAAAAATTGCCGTCTTATCCCAACATAAGATTTCTATAAGAAGATTGCCATTTTGTAACTTTAAGGAGCAGCTGAGAGGGATGCAACTGAGTTAAGGGGGGTTTGACATATTACGTAATATACTAGGTGCTATAAAGCTGTGATTGATAAATGATTTTTAGTGTATTCAGTAGATAAGAGGTTGTGGAATCTTTGATTTGTTAGCCTGCTAGGGTATCTCTACAGTTCAATGAAATACTATAATTAAAGTTACGTTTCAAAAATCAAAAGCATTGGAAAGCCTTTAGCATTATATAATACAAATGTATATGACTAGAGTGTATATGTACAAGTGTCTATGAGTACATATACAAAAGTGTCTATGTGTATAGGGTGTCTATGTGTATATGGAAGGCCAGCCCGTGACTCACTGTTGACTACAGTGTATATGTACGAGTGTCTATGAGTACATATGCAAAAGTGTCTATGTGTATAGGGTGTCTATATGTATATGGAAGGTCATCCTGGGACTCACTGCAGACTAGAGTGTATATATGTACGAGGTTCTATGAGTACATACACAAAAGTGTCTATGTGTATAGGGTGTATATATGTATATGGTGAAGGCCAGCCCAGGACTCACTGCAGACTAGAGTGTATATGTACGAGGGTCTATGAGTACATATACAAAAGTGTCGATGTGCATAGGGTGAAGGCCAGCCCGGGACTCACTGCAGACTAGAGTGTATATGTACGAGTGTCTATGCGTACATTTACAAGAGTGTCTATGTGTATATGGAAGGTCATCCTGGGACTCACTGTTGACTAGAGTGCATGTGTACTAGTGTCTATGAGTACATGTACAAAAGTGTCAATGTGTATATTATAGGGTGTCTATGTGTTTATATATAAATATACATACGTACATATCAGTAACAGGTATATATTCATATACATACGTATGCATGGAACAGGTATATAGGTGTATATATACAGGTTTCATATACATACGTATGCATGGAACAGGTATATAGGTGTATATATACAGCTTACATATACATACGTATGCATGGAACAGGTATATAGGTGTATACATACAGGTTACATATACATACATGGAACAGGTATATAGGTGTATAT
This sequence comes from Actinia equina, assembly GCA_011057435.1. Lineage (NCBI taxonomy): Eukaryota > Metazoa > Cnidaria > Anthozoa > Actiniaria > Actiniidae > Actinia > Actinia equina. Next base: position 574,094 of record WHPX01000764.1, on the reverse strand, counting down.
ATACAGGTTACATATACATACGTATGCATGGAACAGGTATATAGGTGTATATATACAGGTTACATATACATACGTATGCATGGAACAGGTATATAGGTGTATATATACAGGTTACATATACATACGTTTGCATGGAACAGGTATATAGGTGTATATATACAGGTTACATATACATACGTATACATGGAACATGTATATAGGTGTATATATACAGGTGTACACAGCTAGATTCAGGACAGGGATATACTGAGATAGAGCCCATCTTTTGACTGATGTTTCGTTTAATAAATATTGTTTAATAATTGGTTCCTTTTTTCTGTTAACAGTCAAAACCTCACACTTCTTGATGTTGAAACTTAGTCTCCAGTCTGTGCTCCAATCATACAGTGTGTCTAGATCCTATTGAAGAGTATCCGTATCAGAGTTCTTATTGATTGTTCTGTAGCACTTGGAATCATCAGCAAAGAGACCTATGCGAGAACCACCATCGTAAACAAGTATATTTTAGCCTAGGGTTAGTTTAACTGGTACTGTGATGTTCAGTTTTAAAAATATAATATTTCAAAAGCAAATACAGCATAGATAAAATTGAAGAAATTAACGCGACTTAAATTATGCTACTTAAGGATTTTTGATTTTGTGGAGCGAGTTAATTTCCTATAATAAGGCGTACATAGTAGATAATCTATTAACTACGAATATGCAAACGATTGTTGTGCAAGGTGAGGTGAGGTGGTGAATGACGTTGAGATTTTTTGTTCAGCTTCAAAAATAGATCATAAATTTGAGGTTTCGAAAATAAAACATTCAAAGCAATGTTTTGGAGAGAAGCATATCGAGAAGAACTGCGTGTAGTGTAATTCACACGACGATTACACGTGTGAATTAAAAACCTGATATAAACAAGGCCAGTGTCAAATAAAGAAGCAAAATCAAGGTAAGACTGTAAATAATTGCGTAAAACTTTAGTTGAACAAAGTTTGGAGTTAATTAAGTAAGCAAAATTTAAAAAACGTGTATAATCCTGTAAAATAAAAACTGAAATTTTTTCGATTGTGAAAATGGCCCCTTTGAGACCTGACTTCTCGGCCCAGAATGCGAAATCGAAAGACATTATTTAAAAAAATTCTAAGCTGATTTCTTGAACGCTAGCTTGCTGACAACATGAACATCTGGCTGCCAACTATGAAGCCCTTGTTTTCTATGCTCACCGCACATCCTGCCTCGCCTAGTTATTTAATCATGATAAACACATGTCTATCACTCACTTTCATTTTGCATAATTGACAATGGCGTACGGGCTGCTTTCTCGATGCTCCCGTTTTGTTCTGCTGGTTTTGCTTGTTTCCAGCTTATGGCGCCCACCAAATATTTGTGATTCTTTTCTAAGTTATAATAGTTTGTTCCTAGCACTTAAGTTGGACGGTAGAGTGTTTCCCGGACGAAATTGTGGCCTTCAAAGATCTTCGCATGGTCCTTCTTTGCCGCCATATTTAAAAATGAAGTCTGGCCTATTTGTGTCTAAGAGTGGGATGGTAGCTCTTTATCTGGTGATACTATCTGGAGATGTTAGTCTTAACCCTGGACCTCATGGTGTGCCTACTAACGACAATATTGTGTCTGACTCGTCGTTTCTATCCACAACATCTAGCAGCGAGGATGATTCTCAGTGTGAAGGAATTAGTATAGACTCGCCTGCTGATTCTGACAGATCCTATCAATCTGATGATGATGTTGGCGATTTTCATCCTTATTTCAACTTGGGATTTGGTAACAAGGGTCTTCGTTTTGGTAGCTGGAATATTAATGGCCTTCACAATGTCCAAATTTGATCAAATAAGACTATTTATGTTGGACAGTGACAACCGCCCGCAGATCGATATTTTGTCAATCAATGAATCTGCCCTGAAGCCTTCAATTCCTGACTCGCTTTATGCTATCCCTGGATTTACAATGCATCGTCGAGACCGCAAAGGAATTAAAAAGAAAGGGGGAGTTTTGGTGTATTTCAGCGAGGAGGTGAAACACCGACGAAGGACTGATCTCGAGGACTCGAATATTGAAGCAGTTTGGTTGGAAGGTTACCCATTTAAATCTAAGCGCCCGATTTTGTTCGCTGGTGTTTATCGTCCACCTTCATATTCTAAAGAAGAAGATGAACTGCTTGAAAAGAATATTGAATCTGCTTTTTTACTGAACCTCGAGACAATAGTTATCGGAGACATTAACGTAAACTACCTGGCTTCTTCAACTTTTAAAAAACATCGTTTGATTCGCGCACTTACTAGCATGAATTTTAAACAGCTTGTGACTCAGGTGACAAGGCCAATTAGTAAAACTTGCCTCGACCATGCTTTTACAAATCGTCCCGAGAGGATTCATTCTGTATGTGTCAAGAATTCAGGATTAGCGGATCATTTGCCCGTGTTTGCAGTCCGTTCATACAAAGGGAAAGATGGCTCCCGTGCACGTGGTAATCCTTGCAGTATCACCTATCGTAACATGAAAGGATTTAACGAGACACAGTTCTTAGTAACTCTACAAGAGATCCCCTGGGACACTTCATTTATTTTTGACTCTTTAGATGATATTCTTTGCGCTTGGGAGGATTTATTCAACAAAGCACTTGATAGTCACTGTCCTTGGCGGGGAAAAAGAGTAGCGCGAGAGAAACAGGCTCCCTGGATGACGAATGAAGTTTTGAGACATCTCCAGAAGAGAGATTCGCTTCTTAAAAGGGCCAGAGTCTCTGCTTCGCTGGATGACTGGGAAAACTACAAGTTTGCAAGAAACAAAGCTATACTAGCTTGATTAAGACCGCGAAATTCATGTTCTACAACAACTGTTTTGAAAATAGCAAAGGAGATTCTAAGGGTGTTTGGAAGACGATAAAATCACTAACTGGCACTAGTAATAAGTCTACCAAATCAGATGACATGACCGCAGATGAGTTTAACTTTCATTTTTCCTCTCTGATTGCTGATCGTTTAAGGAGCTCGTTACCCAGAATACCTTTTGACATTTCAAAACTTGAACATTTTGTTCTTTTCAGAAAGGATCCTGACGTCAATTTTTCTATCCCTCCATTAACTAAAGGATTTGTCGTTGATTGTCTTCGGAATCTAAATCCTAATAAAGCAACGGGAGTTGATAAACTCAGTGCACGAGTGCTGAAGATTGCTGCACCAGTTATTGTTCCATCAGTTACAAAACTTATGAACTATTCACTTGGTTTTTCTGTGTTTCCAAAGTGCTGGAAAACCGCTAAAGTGACCCCATTGTTTAAGGCGGGAGATCGTGGCGATCCCAGTAATTATCGCCCGATCTCAGTTTTACCAATTTTGTCCAAGATCGTGGAGAGACATGTGCATAACCATCTTTATTATTATCTAAATGACAACAACTTGCTATACTCTTGTCAGTCAGGCTTCCGCAGACAACATGGAACTGAGACGTCTCTCATCAAATTAGTTGATGAGTTGTTATTCAGTCTTGATAGTAATCGAGTGAGTGGATTAGTTCTAATCGACTACTGTAAAGCATTTGAAATGGTAGACCACCAAATTCTACTGGAAAAGCTAAAGACATATGGAGTGTGTGAAAGATCAGCCCAATGGTTTCAGTCTTATCTTGGAGATAGACAGCAGTATGTATCTATTGGTTCCAATATCTCTGATCTTGCTGACGTTCCTCATGGGGTGCCTCAAGGAAGTATAATCGGTCCCTTGTTGTTTATTATGTTTATAAATGATCTGCCGCTTCATATCAGGTCTGCAGATGTCAAATTGACCTATATGCGGATGACACAACTCTTTCCTATTCTGTCGATGTCTCGAACACTGGCAAGTTACAGGAAACCTTGAACTCCGCCTTGAGGGATGTAGAGGACTGGACTAATTGCAATAAGCTGCCACTCAACGAGTCAAAGACCAAGACTTTGCTTGTGAATGGCAAACGCCTTCAGGATAAAGTGCCCTCCAACTTACTATCTACAACCACATCCAGCGGGAAAAGGCTTGAGAAAATGAACACTGCCCGATTACTTGGCCTAGATGTCGATAGCCAGCTATCCTTCTCAGATCATGTGGACAGAATGTGCAAGAAAATCTCACAAAGAATTGGAGTACTGAATAAGATAAAATCCTGCCTACCCATAAAACAACGGTTGGCTTACTATAATGCTATGATAAAACCGGTGTTTTGTTATGCTAGCGTTGTTTGGCAAACATCATGTACTAAAGACTGCCTGGTAAGGATTCTGCGCCTACAGAAAAGAGCAGCAAGAGTCATACTTAATGCTGAGTCAAGAGCACATTCAGTACCGTTATTTAATAAATTGGAGTGGCTGCCTTTCTTCATAGATACCTATATCTCAAAGTGTACATTACTATATAAGAGAACACAGCATGCTGTATCCAAATACCTGATAGAGGCTCTAAAACTGAACAGTTCTGTACATTCTAGGAATACTAGATTCTCAAGCTTAAATTTTATTACACCACGCTATAATAGGAAGACTGAAGGAGGAAGAACATTCATAGTTAACGCCATAGAAAAATGGAACAATTTAAGTGCGGACATTAAAAAGCAAGCAACAGTTCAATTGTTTAAACGCGCTCTTCGACAGACATTTCTCGAAGAGCAGACTTTTTTGCAGACTTTTAATATTGTTATTATTATTATTATTATTATTATTATTATTATTACTTAATAAAGAGCTATTATTATAAGGTGGCTTTCAAACACACATGCTTGATTCTGTGGTAAGTTAATGTAAAGCTAGCGTAAGACTAAGTAATAGTCAGGGAGCATGTGTACTCCCGTGGGAATTTCGTGCTGAAAGCAAGTCACTAGTCTAGATGTGTTAAGGGGACCTTAAGGAACATGAAAAAATTTGTCGGCAACTTTATAAGTCGCACCGACGTGTTTTAGGGGGGGGGGGGGGGGGTTGAAAATCGTCCTGTAGTATCTCAGCATGGAAACGAGGCTACATATTAAAATGCCCTTTATACCTATTGCATTTTAATGTATCGTCACCATATTGAGTCACAATGCAGAAATAGCTATTTAGAAACTTTTCATGCACTTTAATGTGGAAAATTCGATCACATGACTTATAACATGGAAACGAGGCTCTCATGAGAATGATCTAGAATCTCTAGTCTTTCTATTTTTTACACTCGTATTAGTGATATTCTTTGCTTTTGCATTTTACGTTTTTGAATTCCATCAAAAAATCTTTAATTTCCACATAAAGTAAAGGTATATTTTATAATTCCTTTTAACTAACTATACTAGCTTTAAATGATTTCTTAAAGCTTTTGTTTACCAGTTAAAACAATGATTTTGTGTACACGTCCTATAGATAATCTTAACACCACACAAAGTACATCTCAGTCATCATCATCGTTATTATCGTCGCCACCATCACCACTATTATCGCCATCATCACTATTGTCATCCCCATTATCACTACTATCATCTCCATCATCACCACCACTATCATCGCCATCATCACAACTGTCATCGCCATCATCTTCTACAATAGTGTTCTCACAGGCTTCGTCATCATCAGAGCACGTGCAAAGCTCGGTGCATCTTAGACCAGCCTTACGGCACTGACAGCGATTTGTAGAGCATCGTTGCTTTACACAACCACATTTCACCAACTCGATGATTGCCTCGGGAGCTGGCGGCATCTTTGTCATCACAGGTAGCCACTGGTCGTTGTTTTTCTTCCATCCATAGTTTTCTGGTGGTGGTAAGTTTGGATTTGGCACCTTGTCATGATTCCAAACCATGGTCTGGTAGTGAGCTCGAAGAATTGCCTCATGTAAAGCACCTTGTGTAGGTGGTAATCTCTCTGACTGCGCTCGTTTCTTCTTAAATAAGGACCATCTTAATTCCTTTACCTCAAAAATCCTACTTTTCGGCTGATATAGTTTGCAGACAAACTTTTGTATCCCCATCATGGTAGCGTCATTCGGGCGTTCTGTGGTTCCCAGGTTTGTAAAGGCAGTAATGACGTCTTCATCAGCTGTACTAAAGGCTTTCCAGCAAGCTAGCTTTCCTTTTCCAGAGAAGCTACCAGTGTTATCAGCACCACTAAAGGCATGGAAAGCAGGGAGCGCAGCTGCTTTAGCCGCTCCGAGCACCTGGAAAATTGGCATCAAGATTATCCTTCGGTGTCTTTGGCCTGACCCAGTAACAAAGTAGGTGTTTTGGCAAAGCTCTGGATAGCGTCTTAAGGATAAGACGAAGACATCTGTGTCTGGAGAGTGGATATCCAGTATAGTTGCACCTTTAGCAGTCGCATCAATAGCGTGCAAAATCATCTTGGTGTCAGCCTCTTCTTGATCACTTTGGAAATGTTCCGTATTTTGATGAGTAGCTTGACATTGACATCCCCATGATACAACGAAGCGTTTCCCATTACGTACAGCATATTCCATGGACTTCTGTGCCAGGTAGATTGTTAATTCCATCTTCGTCTTTGAATGTGACAGAAGTCGTTTCATGTTGACTTTGGTGATGCGAGTTGAGTCAGTTATGCGGTAATAGACTGATTCTTCGTTTCCCTGTCTGTGAACTCGGGTTGCAGTTTTAAGCGAAGACGGCAAGTCGTATCTGTCAAATATTAAACGTACTTCATCACTCTCACGATACTTATGAAAGAGACAGTCATTAAAGTGTTCGGCTAACTGTTCACAGCAGTTTATCCAATGCTGCTTCTCTAGATCATGTTGGTGCATGCGCTGTAGAACACTCTGCTCTATTTGTGTTTCAACTCTTAGTAACCTGTTGTACTCGACACTCATTCCAAAGCCATGTAGCATATTAACAATCTCTTTGCTTCTAATGGATTGTCGCACAGCCAAGCCTACAGCCAGTTGTTGAGGCATCTCTCTTGTCGATTTCATTTCTTGAGACTTTTTATTGTTTCTCTGTCTGTCAGTTAGACACATGCTTACAACAGTTTGCGCCAAATTCATTGCTCGCTCGTGAGTTTCAGTAAACTTTTGATCACCGATGACATCGGTATTTGGCCCATGTACCAACCATCTGCAGAATGAGTAAAGCTCTTGTGGTAGATGCTCGGTGTTTAAATCTTCAAATGATCCAGTAAAGACCCAATTTTTGCAGAGATTGATCGATTTTCTTAGCAATGCGGCGGCGTCAAATATGATTTTCATCTCTTCGTCGCAATCACCTTTACTAGCATCCTCTGACTGCTGAATAGCAATATCTCGTGTACTCTTGATGCTTACTCTTTCTGATTCATTGACCTTCTTTGGTTTGTGGAACTCAACATCTGGTATTTCACTTTGTATTAACTGCTTTAATACCTTTCTTGTGCATGTTGGATCTTGAACATTATTCGCTTCTAATGTGCTTTCAAATCCTTCTTGTAGTTCCGACATCGTTAAAATTGTTCCATTTCTCAAGGTATTCTCAATTAATCTGAGTCAGGATCAGGGTCGATATCCATAAAGATAGCTTGATTTTCTGATAGCTTTATTTTCTCTATTTCAACTGCAAGTTAAAATGGCGTCGTTCTACTTTGATGATGGCAAGCGCTGACCATGAGAGCCTCATTTCCATGGTATAAGTCACGTGATCGAATTTTCCACATTAAAGTGCATGAAAAGTTTCTAAATAGCTATTTCTGCATTGTGACTCAATATGGTGACGATACATTAAAATGCAATAGGTATAAAGGGCATTTTAATATGTAGCCTCGTTTCCATGCTGAGATACTACAGGACGATTTTCAACCCCCCCTAAAACACGTCAGTGCGACTTATAAAGTTGCCGACAAATTTTTTCATGTTCCTTAAGGTCCCTTTAACACATCTAGACTAGTGACTTGCTTTCAGCACCAAATTCCCACGGGACCTTATTTCACGACATTTGCTCCCTGACTATAAGCTTCAACTTTGAATTTATTCTATGCATAAAAATCTCTAATAAGACATTGTAAGAAAAATGCTGAAAAAGTATTTGCTCTGCTGTACCGGTTAAGGATTCGTCAATGTAAACTAAGAAGGTTGTCATGTGAATAGAAGGTATTACATGGGCGCGCGGAGATACGAAATTTACGCTCGATTGCAGAAACGTTGTAGTATACATTCATAAAAATATCTAATTTATTCAGTATATTTAATGATATGCAAAACAGAAAAATCGCTTTATTTATTGTTTGTTTCATTCAATGACTGTCAAAATAGTTTTTTCTTGGTTATTATATCGTGCATTTTATAAATCAGTGGGTGTGAAGTGTTGAAAATGGTTATTTTGCATTATGCATCTCATTAGATATTTGTATAAATGTACAAATGTTTACTTTGTATAAATGTTTAAGAGAGTGGTAGGTCCTGAATGCATCCATCGCCGTTATGGGAATAGAGAATGAATCTTCGTTGAGAGTGTGATACAAGAGGGTCAAGAAATGAATGCATTTGGTATCATGCTCTTACGGACGATATTCCGCAATCATCAATGGGATTGGAATATAGCTAATGATTGAGTACAAGAGAGTGGTAGGTCCTGAATGCATTTACCACCGTTATGGGAATAGAGAATGAATCTTGAGAGTGTGATACATGAGGGTCAAGAAATGAGTGCATTTGGTATCATTCTCTTACGGACGATATTCCGCAACCAATGTATGGGATGGGAATAAAGCTGGAGATGGAGTACAAGAGAGTGGTAGGTCCTGACTGCATTCATCACCGTTATGGGAATAGATAATGAATCTTGAGATGTGATACAAGAGATTCAAGAAATGAGTGCATTTGGTATCATGCTCTTACCGATCTGTGTATTTGATAATTTTTTTCAAAAATCAAAAACTCACGGGTATTGGTTGCCGGGTTCCGGTAATCTAGATACTTCGAGAAATATTTGATCCACGGAAATTATGATTTTTAGGTTATTGAATTTTGATTTTTAATTAAAATGCTGTCCTGAATCATTTTTCAAACATTCAAAAATTTGAGGAAACAGCCTGTAATAAATGTTTGAGATACTTAGTTGGCTAACATCTACCTACCGTTCAACTCAAAGATTCATGCCCACACTCGTGTCAAGAAATCATTACTTTTTTTTTGTCAGATGCATTCGAAATGATGTACTTATTCAGTAGTATCTTGAACATAAGGTACATAGAGATTATAAAATTATTTATGTGTTAATTTCCATCATGAAAGCACGAATTCTTTCGTATCATTTCACTCTGAGGTTTAAATTATCCACTGCTAGTTTGAATTTATTTAGTATGACCTTGAATTTGTGTCAGGCTCATGTGTATCGCCAATAAAGGTCGCTAGAATAATGTGATTTTTAACGAAACGCATTTAATAGTTTTTAGGAATGGAAAAACAAGTATATGTATACAAGAAAATGTGCGCATTTTATATCATACTGAAAATTTTCAACGATAATTTGCAAAAACTTCGATGTTACCCGCTTGTCTCCACATATTCGATATATAAATCACCTAAATGATACTTGTCAATAATTTAACATACTCTAAAATGCAACGAATTCATATTTGTATGAGTAAAAGGCTCATGACATAGGGAACCGATAATTGGTCCCTTTTTCCGCACATATCATGAGAAAGAACATGATATGGACCCGTTTCTTAATGTACGAAAGTACACATTAGACCAGCGGTAACACAGGAAACCCATCGGGAGCTTGGTAACCATTGCTTGGGTTCCCTGTGTTATGTCCAGTCTTTCTCTGTATTTCTATCCTGCATTCATTTGTATAACTTGTTGTCGAACGTTATTGGGATTTCACTGACTTTTCACTCAAGATAAGGCTATTTTCTAGTCAACTGGTACGTTAGGTAAGTCATTATTGATGTGCTTTGGTGTTAATGGCTGATGTGAACAGAGGTTCGAAGTTAAAAGTAACTGAACTAGTGATTCATTGGACCAATATTTGACTTGCGATTTTTGTCTAAATAGGCCATGCCACATAAACGCCTTAAAAAGCCTTGCCGCAGTTTTATATTATGCATAAGTATATTTTTATGAGGCTCGAACTATTGTAGAATTGAAACCCGATAATTTTGTCATGTAAGCCATCGCATGTTTTTTTCATTCATACAGAAGACCTTTTTACTTGTTTGTGTAACAAGATATACTTTATTTTATGAAGTTGCTGCTTTCTTTTCACTGGGTCCAAATTACGGGCCAAATAATCGCTTTTAATATTTTATTTATCAATTGAGAAGGTTTTCTATCCAATGTTGCTCATTATTAATGCGAACGGTCTATATATACCAATGTTTTGACCAAAGCAAGATTGCCTGATAAGTAAGTAAGCTTACAGTTAAACATGGGATCATAAAGACTCAGGTTACAGTGTGTCGTTTCGCATTTTACAGATGTGTAAAATGCGAAATGACGGTTTCGCAATTAAAGATCTGTAAGATGCGAAATCCTCGTTTCGCATTTTATTGTGTTGTTTCGTTTCGTTTCGTTTCGTGGTTTATGGTAAGCCGTATATATGTTATTGTTTTTAATGGTTTGTCGCTGTTATGCAGTCCCTTTTTCTTATATTGATAATTATAACATTAATCGTCATTTGGATCTTGAAAGAAGTAAATCTCTGCACTTTGGTTTAGTGATTAATTCAGTGGTTTCAAGTTCATCTCCCTGGAATGTTTGTCAGTTAACTACGTTTCGTCTCAAATCTGGTTTCTACAAGTCTCGTATTGCCGTTGGAAAGATATCTAAGCATGGTTATACTTCATTATCTATTCCTGGTCATGATCCTCCAACTGATATTACTATTTCTATGGATATTCATCGTAATCCTGGCCCTTCTTTGTTTAACTCTGACCTCAAGACTACGGTTCAAAGACTTCATATGGTTCATCACACTAATAATTATCATTGTTCATTGGATACGCCTCGTCTTTCTTTTCAACATTTAACATCTACACCTGTGTTATCCCATGTCTTTTATGGCCATAACAGAACATCGGTCCTTAATTACAATAAAGAAATCCTGGATTCCACAGCTGGAAATTCAAATCTTAACCGTCAACTGCCGTTAATAACATACTCAAGAGCAAATCTTTTCGAACTTCGCCGTAATACAAAAGCTCCTTCATCTTGCTGCTCCTCTGCTCTTAAGGAATTAAAGCTTTTTCGATTTCGTGGCAAGCGAGGTGGTCATGGTACAGATCGTTCTACAATTTCATCATCACCTGCTTCAACAACAAACATTAAAATTCCTGCATCACTTGAACCTGCTTCAATTTCTACCTCAACTACAAACTACATGAAATTTTGTCTCTTAAATGCTCGTTCAATAAACAATAAATCTCTTTTAATTAAGGATTATGTTGTTGAACGAGACATCGATATTCTCGCTATAACTGAAACCTGGCTAAGAGATACTAATTCTGATTTTATTGTGCGTGATATTTGTCCTACTGGTTATTCGTTATGTCATGTTCCTCCTCAAAATCGTACTGGTGGAGGTGTTGGCATAATGCATAAAAATAGCCTGAAAATTAATCATCATGTAACAATGTCTTACACGTCTTTTGAATTTATGGAAATGCTACTTCATCATCAATCGTCTACTTATCGTATTGTTATTGTTTATCGTCCACCCTCTTCAAATAGCTTCCTATTTAATGATGATTTCACTACTCTCTTGGAACGACTGGTTACGTCTTCTGGCAAACTGGTAATTTCTGGAGATTTTAACTTTCACATCAATGACACTAAAGATAATAATGCTAATCGCTTTATGGATTTACTTGATTGTTTTAATCTGACTGTCCTTGATCCTGTTTCACCTACACATAAAAGTAATCACGTTTTGGATCTAATCATTACGAGATCTGATGAAAAATCTGTGACCAACCTTACTGTACACGATCCTGTTTTATCTGATCATTATGCTGTTCATTGTATGTTATCTGTAAACAAGCCTCTACTTCAATCAAAAAGCATTTCTTATCGCAAGCTTTGTGCAATAGATGCTGATTGTCTCCAACAAGATATTATGAACTCTGCACTATATCAATGTCCTGCTACTGAACTATCTGATTTGTGTACTCAATATGACTCTGTTTTATCGTCTATTTTAAATAAACATGCTCCTTTACGTTCTCGATCCATCTCCCTTCGAGCTCCATGGTATACTGACGAAATTCAAATTAATAAAACAAAGCATCGTAACCTAGAAAGACGTTGGCGACGTTCCAAATCAGAGGTTGACCGTGAATTATATGTTGATCAATGTAATGTTGTTAAAAAACTGATTTTTGATGCAAAAATGAATTATTATTCTAAATTGATTACTGATGCTGGTTCTAACAGTAATGATCTATTCCGTTCTGTTGATCGATTGCTACACCGTATACCTGAGAAAAAACTACCAACCTCAACTTCATCCACAGATCTAGATAACAATTTTGTTTACTTCTTTAAAAACAAAATCGTTAACATCAGAAATGGCTTCGTTCCTACGTCACATCTTTCAAATGATTTCTCTTATCTGGATTCACCTAAACTGGATTGTAAAATTGATTCATTTTCGCCTATCTCTATTGATGAATTATCAGCCATTGCGAAAAAGATGTCATCTAAATCCTGTAGTCTTGATCCTTTTCCTGCAAGTCTCCTACTTAGACATTTTGGTGCATTACTGCCTACTATAATGTGAAATCGTTAACCTGTCACTTCAAACTGGTGTTGTTCCATCTTCTCTTAAAGTTGCTGTTTTAAAACCGTTACTGAAAAAACCATCTCTTGATCATGAAATTTTTGGAAATTATCGCCCTATCTCTAATTTAAAGAATATCTCCAAGATTATTGGAAAAGTCGTTTCCCTTCAGATAAATGATTATCTGTCTCTGAACAATCTCCATGAACCATTGCAGTCTGCATACAAAACATTTCATAGCTGTGAAACTGCTCTTCTTCGAGTACAAAATGATATCCTCCACTCCATTGACAATCGTTCTTGTGTTGCCATGCTACTCTTGGACCTATCTGCTGCATTTGACACAGTTGATCATCAAATTCTTCTAGATCATCTCCATACAAAATTTGGCATTTCTGGCATAGCTCTTCAATGGTTTAAGTCCTACCTCACTGATCACTTTCAATTTGTTTCCATTGATGATTTTTCTTCTGAAGCCCTTCAACTTGATTGTGGCGTACCTCAAGGTTCCGTACTTGGTCCTTTGTTGTATCTCCTTTATACTTAACTCCAGTAGCTGATATCCTCCGAATACACAGAATGTCTTTCCACCTTTATGCCGATGACACTCAATTATATATTCCTTTCTCCTGTAATGATGATTTGTCTCTTAATGATTCCATGAAACTGATTGAAAACTGTCTATCTGATATTGATGCTTGGATGACTACAAATAAATTGAAACTAAATAAAGGCAAAACTGAATTCCTGTTATTTTCTTCAAAGCACAGCCCACAGTTAAATCTTCCTTCTTTTCAATTTGGTTCTGATGTGATAATGCCCTCAATGCATGCTCGGAACATTGGTGTTATATTTGATATGCATCTTACTTTGGTTCGTCATGTGAATAATATTTGCAAGTCTTCTTTTTATCATCTCAGAAACATTGCTAAAATAAGAAAATACATCTCTTTGAAAACAACTGAAACTCTTGTCCACGCGTTCATATCCTCCAAACTCGACAACTGTAACTCTCTGCTCTTTGGCTTACTAAACAAACTCTTAGATAAACTACAATCTGTACAAAATGCTGCTGCCAGAATAATCACCCTTTCCCATAAACATGACCATATTACACCTATCCTCGTTAATCTGCATTGGCTACCAATTGAATCTAGAATTAAATATAAAATCCTATTACTTACTTTTAAAGCTCTTCATGGCCAATCTCCTATCTATATCCGGGAACTCATTTCAGTGTATAAACCGAACCGTAATCTTCGTTCTGCATCACAAGTTCTTCTATCAGCACATTCTTATAATCTTAAATCTTATGGTCATCGCTCCTTCTCTGTGGCTGCTCCTGAACTCTGGAACTCACTTCCAATATCTCTGAAATGCATCAAGTCTAGCCTCATTCAAAACTGACCTTAAAACTTATCTCTTCATATTCTTTGTAAATAATTTTATTTTGTCGTTGTCTTTGTCGTTTGTTTAATTACTAGCGCTTAGAACAGATTTGTATTTGCGCTTTATAAATAAATATTATTATTATTATTATTATTATTATTATTATTATTATTATTGTTAGCTTCTTTGGATCACCTACGTATGATCTGTCCAAGCATCTTTTATCCATACTCTCTCCTTTGGTTGGTAATACAGAGTGTCACTTATGTAATAGTAAAGAGTGGACTGATATTGATAATCAATTGGTATTACATGTAGATCCTGACAAAGAACAAAGAGGTTCATAAATAAGCATTTACAATTGAAAAAGAAGACTACAGACGAGGATAAAGGGTTGGTAGTGTTACTGTATGCACAGAATGTGAGTGAGAGAATTTCACACATATTGGCACGTTATAACATCAAAACTTGCATCAATCCCTGCCAAACATTATGCGGGTTTCTCTCACAACCAATAATTGACATCCCCTGTCATGAATGTGATATAAACTACATCAGTGAGACGAACTGAGGACCTAAGACCAGAGAAAAAGGACACCAATCAGCTCTAAGGCTGCATCATCCGGATAAGTGGGCTCTAGCAGAGCATGGCTTTAAGACTGGCCACAGGATTAACTGGCTTGGTTGTTCTGTAGTTTAAAAAGAAGAAACATGGCACCAGAGGAAAATGGCTGGAAGATTGCTAGTGAATCGCATACTCTCTTTAATAGAGACAGTGGAAGAACATGTTACCTGATAGCTGTTGTAGCTTGATAGGAAATCAATATTGTATCTTAATAGACAAAAAAAATAGCGCTTGCAATTTATTATCCCTTCGTAACATGCACGCTCCTAGCAACTCATACATTTAACTATACTGTAGGACAGGCACATAATTGTTATGTTGTGTGTTTCTTGTGAAAATTGGCACAACCGTTTGCCCTGATGAAGAGCAAGATGCTCGAAAGCTCGGCTTAATTTAAAATTAAAAAGTTGATGAATCAAAACTATCATGAACCTTAACTCAGCTTACAAACACTC
Organism: Actinia equina; assembly: GCA_011057435.1. Lineage (NCBI taxonomy): Eukaryota > Metazoa > Cnidaria > Anthozoa > Actiniaria > Actiniidae > Actinia > Actinia equina. Next base: position 558,926 of record WHPX01000764.1, on the reverse strand, counting down.
ATTGGGTCTATATATAGTTATTAACCAGGTTAATAACTACATATTGACATTACATTTATAAATAAATGAAGATTATAACAAAAATAAAGCCTTGTGAATAACAAAGAAAACCTTGTCAATTGAGAAATAAGCAAGTGTCAATACTTCAAATTTTAACATAAATGGCTTTCCTAGTGCTTGTGCTTATTACTTTATGTATCTGATTGGCCGAGAGTCTACAGCGACTAAACTATTATTAATTTGATGAGGTTTAGATGATATCCTGAATTATCAATGTCGATGCAGGCGTTATTGGCCGAAGTCAAATTGCTTAAATGTAAATACAAACAGTGAAACTTTAGAATAAATTTTATTTTAAAAAAAGCTTTCAGAATAATTCATTAAAAAAACCTACAGATAACTGTCATTTGCATTCTTGTGCCCAAAACCTTCTCACCTATTAGCAAAAGATCAAACATCTGGTAACACAGAATTTGACCATTAATTTGATTGTTTTAAAGTTTTTGCATAATCATCTGTTTCCAGTTTTCTGATTTTACAGTCAATGATTGAAATTTAAGGCGGCTGCCTACTTTTGAACGTTCGAATTGAGCCCATGCACGATGAGCGCGTGCTCAAAAACCGCTGAAAAATCTATAAGATTTAATTGAAGAACCATATGCTGCCATTTTGAGCTTCAACAGGGCAAAACCCTCAAATTTTGCACGGGACTTCCTATTATTTAATGGCTCATTCGAAAAAACTCCCAAAAATCTATCTTATATCAACGTTTTAGAAAAAGTTTAAATCAGCAATACATGAAAAAATAGATTTTTGTAGGGATTTTTGTTCGGCTTTATGAGACTTTTTAAGAGCACCAAAATACAAAATATGACAAATCAATGTATTACTTTTTGTTGAAAATATCCATGTATTATTGTAGAATGATTGACATAGCCTTCATTCGTGCAATCATATAGTCTGCAAATAACTATTGTCTTATAGATCTAAATTTTTTTCTAATCACTTTCGGTGAAGTTTTGCTCCAAAAGCTCGCGCGTAGGCTTTCTCTAAATGCTGATTATTTCGAAAACAAACACAGGGACACCCATTTTTCTTTCCAGATTTGGAATCAGTATTAAATTTCAATTCAGAAAATCGAAGTTTTAAAAAAAGCTTAAAATCAATTTCCAAAAGTAGTCAGTCACCTTTATACCTTTAATACTTTACCAGTCTCATCTAGGTTCTTGAAAATGCCAACATCAGCTGACCTATGCAGGCTTGTTTTTGCAGATAACAGATAAAATTGCTGGCCCATATTAATAGCTAAAATTAGCAGTAGGTTCTCAACCAATTAAAATTCAGACAGTGAGAATGTACAATAATAAACAATTCTTGGATGAGGTTTTCATGATATCCAGAATTATCAATATTGAGGTAAGTGTTATTCGCCAAAGCTATAGGCTGAATGTTTGCACCTGCTTGAGAATTCTCCTAACCACACTGAGGTTTGCATTAGCCTGTGAAAACACAGTAAATGTATTTTATTTGTTTTAAAATATTATTTTCTTCAAAAACAAAAATAATGAAACACGATTAAATAAAAATTTTATTCAAAGTTTTAAATAGAAATTCTTCTTACATACTTGTGCATTTGCAATAACCAATTAGATTGCGTGAAAGAAACCAATCAAACTGCAAGTTTGACACACGCCTCCTAACATGAAAGAAAATTTTTTATTTCAAAGCGAGAAGAAGCCAAACTTTTTACAATGTGAGTACTTCCTATTTCAAAAACAAAATCATTGTTGATAAACAATAGACAAAAGACAATAGGAGATGGGTCATTCCATGCCCCAAGAATAGGTTAATGACTTGTGCTTCTGCTTCTTATTCTCGTCAAGAACATGGACCTTAGTGTTGAGACTGATTCAATGTTCTTTGTATTCAATGAAGCCATTACCATGTCGTAAAGACCACGTCTTTTGAAATAGGTGTATACATGATCACTTGGTATATTCTTCGTATCAACTACATTTTGTTTTGTTCTAAACCAAAGATTGCATTTCTATTTGCTTTTTTACACAATTAGAAATTGAGCTTACCCAATTTTTTGAAACATTATTTTGAAAGACTTTAGTTGCCCAGTTAATTGGATTTCTATTGGCATAACACATATTTTTGGAGGGTTCAGCAAAATTTTGCAGAAAAAGCTTTTTCTATAGGCTTAGGTGAAATGTTTTAGAAAATGGGTTTGTCAACGGCTTAGGGATAATACATTGGGAATGGTTTATTGAGCAACTTAGGCAATATTTTTAATGGAGTTTGTTAACCTACAGCTGTAGGGGTAATGTCTCAGGAAGGGTTTGTTAAGTAACAGTTTAGGGGTAACTTAGGACGGGTTTATAAGAACTTAGGGGAATATTTTTAGGAATGGTTTTTTAAAAAAAACAAATTTAGTTTATATATTGAAGATACACATGCAAACTTTTAATAGAGCAAAACAATGAAATAAGGTTGATTAATTTTAAGTACAAATAGAAAAATCAATCAAAATGCTAAAAGTGTGCAATGCTTAGTACTATTAACTGCTAATTTTAAAATAATAGAAACAGTATTCCTCAGGGATATATACACCTGAATTTCACACTTCCTCTACATGCATGTTGAACTGTTATAGTGGTGATGTAGAATTTTTAAGCATGCCTTGATTAATGAACATGCTGATATTTGATTAAGATGCATTATACCAATGATATTTATTTATAATAATCACATATACATAACCTGTAAAAACAATTTATTGCCAGCATGGAAGTCCAAAAAAAGTACGCTGTATTTCTACTTTCCATTTAAAAAAATATTCGACAAAAATATTCCACCCCTCCTCCCCCCATCACTTTTCCAATGATTCGTCCCTAAGTCACCCTGATTGGTAGTGTATTCAGGCTTGGCTATAAGTGTGAGACATTAGTGGAGCTCCCGCACGAGCGGAGCAGCATACTTAAGAAAAAATGGTAAACAACAAGTTGAATTTTGTCTCTGATGCTACCAAAGCATTTACTTTTTTACTTTTATTGCAGTAAAAATACATTTCATATAAAAACATAAAAATTCCTATGGAAAACCAAACATTGTTATGTAAAAGATGCAAGTAAGGCTATTTTTTATTTATTATCTTTTGCTCACCTTAACCAGTTTTCAAGTCTGTTTTATAGTCTTGATTTGTCCTAAACAAATCGGGGATCTCCAAAATTTCCATTTCAATGAAAGACATAAAAGACAAATTTGCTTAACCTGATTTCTGTAGTTATCCTTCGTTTTTTTTTTTTAAGTAAAATTAACCAGAAATCGAATTCAAAGCTTAAAAATGTCGGCAATGGAAAACTTTGTCGAAGAATCTTCCAAGAACAAAACTAGCCCCTGTGGGGGCTGGTGGGGAGTTTTGTACAAAATTCCTAAGTGGGAGAGTATACTCGCGCAAATTAAGAAAGCAATGTATTGCATTTCGATTCGATTTTCCTGCATAGAATAAAATATCGAATTAAAAATAATTGAAGATTTTTTCCCCGATCTGCTTTTAGGCACTGCCTAAATATATATAAATATTATGGTCATGGTCATTATTGTTAATATAGGCCAGAGAATACATGTAGGCTGTAAGGGGTTGTTCACTGATTATTAAGTGGGTGGGTAAGAGAATAGTACCATGAGTCCAGATGCTAACTATTATTTGTCTAATTTTACATCCAATATCAATTTTAAATGCCCACAAATGAACTTGCTAATTAATGGCTTTTAGATCGTGCGAAACCCCAGAGAAACACTTTCTAGTCATTATGCTTAAAAAAGATGAAAAAGCTTTTTGAGATAATAACAGGTAATATTTGCCATGAGAAGTACAGCACAATGCTCAACAGTATGACAACATTTGATATATTTCAAAACTTCTCTGCGCAGGCGTTTTTTCCTACTAAATGAAGTTTAACCGCCTTATTTGGTAAAACCCGCCAGCTTCGCATCAAAATGTGTTGATTTAATGTTTTGAAACTGTGCATGCAAATATGCGAATACATTAAATGTTGTAATGCTTTTGCGCATTGCACCGTAAGTCAAACATTTCAAAAATATAAACCCGCCAGGGTTTCCATCTGAACCATTGATACTTAGCCTTCTGAATCATTGATACTTAGCCTAGTAAGCCTTTTATCAGTATCATGTATTCATGAAATAAAAGTAAGTACGCTAACAACTATTTTCGCTCAAGGCTGCTTGTTGATTATTCAGGCTTGACTTCCGTGTTATTCCTTGTCTTGTGCTGTTAGTTGTGAGCGTACTTATTTGACTGCCTTAAAACACTTCAATGCTTATGAAATTAAAGGAAAATATTTGTAAAAGATACATCTTTTAGTGACTTCATTTAGAAAAAAATCGTTCGGCGATTTTTCTGAATGCCGCTTTCATCGATATTTTCTATCGCTTTTGACAACAAATGGGGTCATTTAGCTTAGTATCGAAAAATCCATAACGTTAGAAAAAGAAAGACACAATTTGATTCATACTCAATAAGGACAGTGTCTATATCCGTACCTATATTCTAGCTACTAAAAATATTGAATCCACTAAACTAAAGTCCCAATTTTGAGGGTATAAAGTTGACACGCTGGAAATAATAGTAAAAGTCCATGAAAATATTCATCGCGTAATATTTGGAAAACCCTCTCATACATTTTTTTCATATTGCTATATGTTGGGTGCCTTGATGAATGCTATCGACTGTGTAAGTCGCTTTGAAAGTTTGGGTCTAGTTTTTGAGAAAATAAGCTGTAAACGATTTCTATGATGTCATCATTACGTCATAATGAAAAGGCCGCTTTAAACTAATTTAACATTTTTGAAACCTTTTATCAAGGATAGGAAAGGTCCTGGTATTGTGTGAAAAGTACTTGGAGATCGAGTTTTCAAGACAAAATTGTAACCGTTTTCAATGTGGCTAGGTGTGCCAGACAAAAACTACCTAGAGTCTCCTTAATGGCAGACGAAAACGTTTATACAAGCTCAAGTACTAAGGCGATTCTGGACGTTTGAGTGCAATTGTACGCGACGTTTAAAATATCGATGCTCCAAATCGCAAATAAACAATTATGCACAACATAATTAACAAACGTATGTTTATTTGTAAAATTTAATTTAACTTTAAAACAATTTAAACATTTTCTTTCAAAAAATTGGCAAGATGTTTTTTATGCATAAATATACTTATTACTCACAGGATTGTTTTTTCTTATTCTTTTTCAGAATAGGAAACATCAACGAAATATCTCTGGTATAACCATGAACTCACTTCAGATGGCATAACATTAATAAAGGTTATGCTATTGCTGGTAGCACAGAACATTGGACTACATTGAAGTCTTTGACGTTATGGTAAGCGACATCAAATGAAAGTAAACATGATTGTAGTGATGCTGCTATAGTAGACAACAATACAATGAAATAAATGGCATCGATCAAAAGTGATACAGCCTATATGGATTATAAGAAGATAGACCATGATAAAAGCAAAGAAATGCCTTCAAACGATAGTAATGAAATCTGTGATGGTGCTGGCATGAAAGATATATCCATCAAGCAAACACAAGCAAATACAGATAAAAGCAAAGAAATGATATCAAATAAATGTAGTGAAGTCTGTATGGATGTTTGTATGAGAAACCAACAAGATAGGGATGACAATTTACTTCAAAAAGCCAATTTTAGTAGCAATCGCAGTATCGGGAAAAAATCATCTGCTGCCAACGCATACGATAGTGAATGGTACTATAATGTAATCCATATAGATAGCTGTGATTTACAAGTTGTTGGAAACCATGACGCTGAAGAGTTAACATCAAGCAATTGCCATCAAGATGCTATGGCAATCCAAAATGTTGCCAACAAAGTTACAGAAACCAAAGAAATGATACAATTAACGGACATTGGAAAGAGTCAGCCAAATCCAGATAGACGACTCACTCCCTTGAGATTTAGGAAAATTTTGCCTAAAGTGAATCCATCTAACAACATTTTCAATCATAATATTGAGGTTCAAGGAAAACAAGATCTTATGTATGGAATTTTACATCCAGTGAAACGTGAACAATATACGTGTGGTGAGAAGACAGATAAACACGAAGAAAATCTAAATGGACGCGAACATGATGATGCTTTTGGTAGACAATACAAATGTACATACTGTAACAAGACATTTGCAACACAGAGTGATGTAAAGGAACATGAACGTACCCATACATGTGAAAAAACCCACAAGTGCACTTACTGTAACAAGGCATTTCCACGTCAAAGTCATCTTAAAAGACATGAGCTAATCCATACAGGTGCATCACCACACAAATGCAGATATTGTGGCAAAACGTTCAGGAATAAATGGGACGTTGAAGTACATGAACGTATCCATACAGGTGTGAAACCATATACTTGTGAACTCTGTAACAAGGCATTTACACAACGAAGTGGCCTTAATGTTCATGGGCGTGTTCATACAGGTATAACACCATATCAGTGTAAGCAATGTAACAAGGCATTTACCAGGAAAAGCCATCTTATGGAACATGAACGCATCCATACAGGTGTCAAACCATACACGTGTACGTACTGTAACAAGGATTTTACACAAAAGGGTACTCTAAAGAAACATGAACGCACTCATACTGGCGTCAAACCATATAAGTGTGAAAACTGTGACAAAGCGTTTACAAGGCGAAGCGACCTTTCGAAGCATGAGCATATCCATACAAGTGAGAAAACTTAGAAAATTGATGTAGGAAAGCTTTATCTACGACAAAGACAAAATTAGCAAATATATAGAGAATACTTCATGAAAAGTGCGCGCGTACGGTTTTTATTCACGAGTTGTGCAGTAATAAACAAAAAAAAACACGAACGAGCGAGTCTTCGAGCGAAATAACGAGTGAATTAAAACTGTACAAAGCACTTTCCATGAAGAAGACTCGCTTGTTCGTTATTTTGATACAAATAACGAGTGAGTTAAAACTGTACAAAGCACTTTCCATGCTGTATTCTGTTTATTATATGCATACTGAGAAATTTGATAGCGAGTCTTCGAGCGAGTGAGTTTTTTGATACGAAACAACGAGTTATTAAAACTGCACAAAGTACTTTCCGTGCTGTATTCTATGTAATGTTTAATAAACGAGCAGGAGTGTTTTATCGGGTATAAAACACGAGGCGTAGCCGTTTACTGTTAAACCGTATACGTTTATTGAACTTATTTTAGTAAAATAAGAAGAACAACAGCACTGACAAGATTTTCTGCTTCGCTCAATGACAAAGCTACCAAGTCGTCGGCGAACGACCTTTCTCACGGTGAAAAAACGTCGTTTGTCTCTCTGATTGGCTGAGACCAGTGAATGAACGCAAATTAACTGAATAGATTTTCGGTGAGTATTTCTCAGTATGTTTATAATAAATATATATTCACCCGATCTCAAAACCTCTGACATTTATCGGATATAAACACTTATTGATATATGTCCCCATTTTTCTTCTGTCTTGCCTGGGTTAGTATATACCTTTAAGCGATACACGAAGCAAGTTAAAAAAAACTCTTAATACTCCATTTTACAGTTCCATTCAGTGACCACGAATATTAGTTCCTTACAGCTGTAGAGTTGCCGCGCATGATAAACTGTAGTTTTGCTATGCGCGGAAACTCCAGCCTCTGCTAGGAACTATAATAAAACAAAATAACTATTGTTTCAAACGAACCTCCTTAAGTTAATGTTAATATGTGAGGGACCACAGTAATACTGGCACATGCTGTAGTGGATTCCATCCATTATGTATGTATGTATGTAATTATTCTCGTGTGTGTGTGCGTGTGTGTATGAGTGAGTGGCCTTGGGTTCATGTGTGAGTGTTTGAATGGCAAAGCTAAACAAATAAATAAATAAAATAAATTAATTATATTATTCGTGGTCACTGAATGGAAATGCAAAATGGAGTATCCCATTGACGACAAAGGTCACATGGCCCTACTTCCTTTAAAACGAGCAGCTGTGTTGTCAAAATCAGGAATTATAAGAGAACGTCGATATTAGTAGGGTGACAGAGTTTTAGCTCATAACAGAAGAAAAAGGAGAAATGACATTTAATATTATAATAATTATTTTATAAGGATTTGTATGGGGAAATATGCTCTTTGCCATCCAGCACCTTCCCAAATCCAATGCCAAACATAGACTTGACTTGTGTGTAAATGGATGGTTGACAACAAGGTGAAGTTGAATGGAAACAAGATAGTTAAAAATAGTTTTATCTTAAGAGGTTTATCTTAAAACCTGGCTCTTTAGAGTGAAGGCATTTCAACCCGCGAAATAAAAAATACTAGTCAAAATGTAATAGTCAAATAGACACAAAAGAAAACAATCATGGAATTAGGGGCTACTAAAGTGTATTAATAAAATATCTATTTCACGGGTTTAATGACTTCACTCTAAGCGAGCATTTGATTTACTGTAGATACTATATGTTATTTACCGGCCAGGAGGTCCGGATAGGGAAAATCCGTGCCCGAGTCTTGAATATATGGAACCGAGGCCGTTAGGCCGACGTCCGTTTTCGAGACCTAGGGAACAGTTTTTCCCTATCCGGACCGACTATAGGACGGTAAATAAATAAAAAAATTTCCCCGTATGTTTTTACGTCTTTTTGTAATCGTTTTGTCTTGTCGTTTAGCGGCAAAGGATACCGGACCGCGCGCGCGGGCAGATACTGACAAAATACCGCCCGCTAAAACAGCCAATCAGAACGCACGATTTTTTAGAATACCGGACCGGGGAAAAAAAGTATGTATGTTAAATCAAAACTGTTTTGTCATTTTATACTTTTAATTAATTTATACTTTTAATTAAATAGTATTATCATAATTTTGTAAAGCGCTGTTGCAATCCCCAGATTATTATATATATTATTATTAAATCAAATAATCCTTAATCCTAACATTATGAGCTGAAACCTCGCTCTTTTACTAATATTCAGCTGCTCTTTTCATTTCTAAAGTTCGTTTTCACACAACTGCTCGTTTTAAGGGAGGTAGGGTCACGTGACCTGCTTTTTCAAGTCGTCTCAATCGCTGTAAGTATATCTTATGATCTTGGATCTGATAATTTAATGATACGATACAGTGCAAGTAAAATGATATTGTTTGCACTAAACGAGAACAATTGGAGGACTGATTGTAAATCTGGATCATAGTTAATAGATGGCGACTGTCCCCGTACACACAGTCATTAGCATACGTAATGGAAAAACCTTTACTACTGCAAAAAGCTGCACTCAAACTATGTATTTTTGGGGTCTTTTTCGGGTCCCATGTGGAATCAATAGTGGGAATATTGTCAGAAGGGTGATAGGAACTCTAAGAAATAAAACCGTTACTTATGAACCTTTACTAGAGATGGTTTCAGAATCTTACCCATGTGGGACTTAATAATCAATATTTCTATGTCATGAGCCTCTACTTGAAACAGCTCCAGAATCTTACGTGTACCCATGTGGGACTCAATAATCAATCTTGGCTCGTGAACCCCTACTTGAGACAGTTCCAGAATCTTACACATCTAAATCTAAATCTAATGTGGCTAAATGAAGTTTAGGCGAAGTTAAAATCGAGACAATGCATGCTGCTCAGCGGTCTTCCCAACAATGTGCGGGAGGGACCCAGGGCATTATCAGGGGCTTACTTGCCGTGTTTGCAGTGCTGGTCGATTTGCACCAAGAGTTTTTCTAGTTTTTCCCTTGTTTTCCCCCCCTTTTTCACTGTAAACATGAGTAAAACCTCCCCAGAAATTTCCAAGTCGACGACGTCCTCCAACCTGTCGTCTGGCTCGCCTTCAGCGTCGCTGTCTCCAGAGGTTTTGGCGGCTATTCAGCTCGCTGTCAGCCAGGCAATGGCGGCTCAAAACACCACACCAACTCAAGGCTCTTCGTCGCTCCTTGATGGCCCGTTCACCTCTACAATAACGTCTTTTCTAGATCCAAGCGGAGCTGTACCTCCCAGTCAAACCCCAGAAAGCTCCCTCAGCGGAGGTAGGTCAACAGTTCCTCAATTTTTACCAACATTTTCATTGCCAAGTGCCAACGCTTCGTTGCCTCCCTCATTAAGTGTGAGCTCCACTGGCAGTACGCCAAGCTCGTTGTTTTCAGCGTCATCACTCTGGGCTTCCATCATGCCCACATTATACAAGCCTTTCGTAGTAGGCCCTGGATATTCGCCCATTCCATCCAAATTGGTGTCGCAGATTGTTTCAGGAAAATTTATCGAACTGAACGATTTGATGCCCGCGAACTTGGCCCCAGCAACGACTGATGAACCCCAACTCATGCTAGATGGTCGTTTAGTGCTTACAAGCCAGCCAAAGAAAACCAAACGCCGATTCGACGACATAGTTAGTTGGACCGAGGCGTTTTCTATCTTCTCACTGATACTGTCATCCCATTTCCCTCAACGCTGGAAGGACCTGGTCTTGTATAAGCTACTTATTGTCCGCACGTACCGTCTTTTCGGGGGCCGTGCGTGGTTTAATTACGACCAAGCCTTCCGCGAACACGCTGCGGCAACTCACCTGACCGACTGGTCACAGATAAACGTCCAGCTTTACAACTTCCACACCGCTGGCGCATCCCAAAGGCCATCTTATAGCAGCACCATTTGTATTTCATGGAATAAGGGGCATTGTTCATCGCCCTACAACCCATGCCGGTTTTCCCATAAATGTGCTACGTGCTCGGGCAGCCATCCTGCAGTCGATTGCCACCGCGACGAGAATCCCGCGTCTGAGAGAATGGGCCGTCCTGCGTCGCCTTCACGCACAAAGTACCGTAAGTACTGACCTTGGCCCAGCTTTCCAGGCACTTTAGCCTCCCGTTTGATATGTACATTCGAAGTCCTTGCAATTTAATAGTTCTCCGACTTGTCAAGCCGATGGGTCGACGCGACAGTTTACATGCTGTCCACATTGCAATTAACTTTAAATATGTTTACCCCATACTACAAACAATGGCTTACTCAGTCATAACACTTTAAGTTTTAGTTTCATCGACTCTCTCTCAGATGTTGATGTAGATGTTAATATTGTTTCGCAATCGTTGCTACGACTCTTCACCTGTCGTATTCATGGCCTTTGCACTTTCCTCGTACTTTATATTTTGCTTAACTAATAAAGTTGGTTGGACTTTGCCATTGCGTGTTTTGCTCGTTGGGCTCGCCCTAGCGATTTTTATGTTGCTTGCGTAAAAGTTGGTTAGTCGTTAACCGGTTGCCTCTACAGTTCAGTAAACTGCATTATCGCCCCTATCGCTTGCTACGACAGTTGGCCGGTCGTATTCATTGCCGTTGCGTGCTCGCCCGTTGGGCTCGCCCTAGCCACTTTTACTTTGCTTATGCAATAAAGTCGGTTAGTCGTTTAACCGGTTGCCTCTACAGTTCAGTATAGCGCATTATCCCCTATCGTTTGCTACGACAGTTTGTCGGTCGTCGTAGCTGTTTCGACAGCGGCTGCACACCGCCTGCCTCATTCTTCCTCGCTTGCTACAACGGTTTGCTTGCCGGATTCATCGATAGCGTTCTACTCCTCGTTACGTTCTAGCGACTTGTAATCGTTGCCATATACGGACATAGTTCGCTCGATTATCGCCTACACAATACTTTTGATGTCGTGTCCTGCTGTTATTACCGTTGGTGTTGCTCGCCACACAACTTGCCGGTCTGAATTTATTCTGCATTCGATTGAGGTTATACAACCCCTTGCTTACCCCTTGACATCGCATATCGCGCTGTATCCAGAATCCTTCACTCGAGCCTTACTCCTTCTCTCTCATGCTGACTAGCCTCTTTATTTACTCTCTGACACGAGTATACTACCCCCACCCCCTTCTCTTCTTCTTCCAACCAGGTCTGTAATCGGGACGCATTTTTCCTTTCAGCCCTTCCAGCTCTTCCTCCAGTTTCCGCAGTGTCGCCTCTCAAGGGCGACCACTTCGCGTTGGAGTTACAAAGTTATCCCGATCTAAATCGAGTTTCGTATGTGTTGAGTGGCATTTACCATGGTTTCAGGCTGGGCTTCAACGAGTCTCCCCTTAAGCCAGCTAAGCGTAACAAGAAGTCTGCAGAAGAACACCCTGTAGTGATTGACGAGTATTTGAGCAACGAAGTGGCTTTAGGCAGGGTCGCCGGCCCATTTGATCATCCACCCATACCGAACCTGCACATAAGCAGTTTCGGAGTTATCCCCAAGAGCGGCCAACCGGGAAAGTGGCGTCTCATTGTGGACTTGTCCTCCCCTGAGGGCTCGAGTGTGAACGATGGAATAGATCCGGACAGCTTTTCCCTTCAATATATAAAAGTCGATGACATCATAACAATGATTAGCAAGTTAGGCATTGGTGCGCTTATCGCTAAATTCGACATTCTGTCAGCCTTTCGGAATGTTGCTGTTCATCCTGCTGATCGCGTTCTCTTAGGAATGAAATGGCGTGATAAGTACTATGTGGACTTAGCCCTTCCGTTTGGTCTTCGTTCCGCACCTTTTATCTTTGACTCAATCGCGTGTATGGTGGAGTGGATTCTGCGCCATAATTATGACGTCTCTGACGTGCTACATTACTTGGATGACTTTATCATGGCCGGCCCTCCAGGTGCCAATGTGTGCAGCCGCAATTTAAGCACCGCCATCAACGTCTGTTCGTATCTCGGCATCCCTCTTCACCCCGAGAAGTGTGAAGGTCCATCTACCTCACTTGTGGTTTTTGGTATCGAACTCGATTCTCTTAATCAAGTTGCTCGCTTACCGGAGCTCAAGCTATCAAGGCTGCGGTTGTTGCTCGACTCTTGGGCTAATCGTCGATGGTGCCGTCGAAAGGACCTCGAATCTCTTATTGGTCACTTGCACCATGCTGCTAAGGTCGTCTGGCCGGGTCGCACCTTCATTCGTCGCATGATAAACCTACTGTGCTGTTTTAGGGATGCATCCCACCCCATCCGCCTTAATGCTGAATTCCACTTGGATCTTAATTGGTGGCGTCAGTTTCTCGAGTCCTGGAACGGTGTTAGTTTTTGGCTATATCCTGGCTTATCCCCAGTCCCTACGGTAGTTGTCACTTCTGACGCCGCTGGTACGTTGGGCTACGGAGCTTTCTGGAACGAGAAATGGTTCAATGGCGTGTGGTTCGAACCTCAAATACCCCTTTCAATAGCGTACAAAGAGCTCTTCCCGATTGTTATTGCAGGTCATGTCTGGGGTCATCAGTGGGTGAAGCAACACGTTCTTTTTAGATCTGATAATGAGGCGGTGGTTGCGATCCTCAACTCAAGAACCTCCAAAGTCCCTCCTATCATGGGCCTCGTACGCAGTCTACTGGTAGTCGCTGCCAAATCCAGTTTCACTTTCTCCGCCCAGCATGTCCCAGGAGAAAAGAACCCTATTGCTGACGCCCTTTCTCGTTTTCGTTGGCAGGTCTTCTTTCAACTTGCACCATGGGCCCAACCGTCTCCAACCCCGATTCCTGCTTGGCTTCTGGAGGAGCTCACACTGGCTCTCTAGATGCTCGCTGCCGCGAATTTCTCATACAGGGTCTAGCACACTCCACTCGACGTTCCTATGCAAGCGGCCAAAAGAGGTTTATGGAATTTTGTACGCAACTGGGTAAAATTCACGCAAATGGCTCCCCCTGCCCAGCCGACAAATGGACTTTGTGTCTTTTCGCCACATTCCTTTCCAGCTCTATTAGTCAAGCATCAATCAAGGTATATTTATCCGCGGTCCGTGCTCTTCACGTCGAGATGGGTTTACCAAGCACCTACCAAGCACCCTTGGTCGATCTTCGGTGGTGAGCTGTGGCCCGGTTGCCATGGTTACCTTCCAGCGGGGACGCGATCTGTCGCAGCCCGAGCTCGCCCTGGTACCTAACCCCAACTCATTTGTCGATGAGTTTAAATGTGGCTAAATGAAGTTTAGGCGAAGTTAAAATCGAGACAATGCATGCTGCTCAGCGGTCTTCCCAACAATGTGCGGGAGGGACCCAGGGCATTATCAGGGGCTTACTTGCCGTGTTTGCAGTGCTGGTCGATTTGCACCAAGAGTTTTTCTCCCACCCTCCCTCCTCTGGTAAAAGGTTCTCTACAGGTGAGTATATACTCCACTGAATCTCAGTGTGACAGGTACCGGTGGTGAGCTGTGGCCCGGTTGCCATGGTTACCTTCCAGCGGGGACGCGATCTGTCGCAGCCCGAGCTCGCCCTGGTACCTAACCCCAACTCATTTGTCGATGAGTTTAAATGCATTTAACATTCCTGGGTGAACGGCTTAAAGCTTAAAGATTTGGACAAACATTGCATTCTGTTTAACCGCTACGAGGATTATACGAACCGATTTTATTATTTTTACTTAAAGTTACAGTAATAACCCATGTAAACTAATATCAACTGCGATCGGCTGTGAAAATTATCGGCTGAAAGTAAACTTGTAAGTTTGTTTGTCCGAATTTCGCCTTTGTCTTCGTTTTTATGACGTCACGGTTGCGCTGCGCTATTGATAAAGCAGCCGGTTAGCACGGGCACTGAAGATGGTCATGGATCTTTTACGCCCGCCATATACAGGGTTATATTGTAAATACAGACGAGGTTTTAAGTCCTTTTCCGAGAAGACTTGAAAGTCTAACCATTTGCAGATATAATAACAAAGGCAGCACCTTTCTCCTCAGATTTTTTGTTGTGTTGGCTCGGCCGAGGTTTGAACAACGACCTTCCGCACAACGGACCGACGCTCTTACCAACTGAGCTAGCCGGGGGCGGATGTGGGACCATTAATCAATACTTGCTCATGAACCTTTACTAGAGACAGTTCCAGACTCTTACACATTTGGAACTCAATAATCAATCTTTGAGCATGGACCTCTACTAGAGACAGTTCCATAATCTTACACATGTGGGACTAATTATGAGCGATGTTTTTTTATTCTGTGCATTTGACAGCCGGATTGCGAGTAGTTTTTCTTGGGCATCAAGCTCATACAGTAATATGCGTTTGATAAGCGCATCAAAAATGTGTAGAGTTAGCTTGAGGTCGGTTTTAAATTATCTCCCATCAATTTTTTTAGTTTAAAGAGAGCATTACAGTGGAATCTTTGCCAGTTCGTTTCTGCCTAAAATGAAATTGCTTATGACACTAAAGAAAAGGAAAATCCCGAGGTACTTATACGAGGTCACCTTTTCGACTATCTTATTCTGGTATTTAAAGGTATAACTAACTGTTCATGACTTTGCCTGTGTTATTGATTCAGCCTCATTCTATTTTCATTTGAAAAAAATACTATCGCTGCAGGACTTTTTCGCTCCTTGCAAGTAGGACCAAGTTGTCGGCATACAGCTAATGGCTTACTGACACCCCACTAAATTCAATGAGTTCATTTTGTGTTAGGGGATTTTAGCTAAGTAGTCAGAGAGGTCATTTAGGTATAAGTTGAATAAGGTTGTTGAGAGTACTGCTTCACGCCTAAGTTAGAGAAAAATTACAAAATCAATGGTTATGTAATGTTTAGAAAACGAGAGAGCGTGTTTTATCGGCATATAAAACTCGAGCCGGAGGCGAGAGTTTTTTGGCCGATAAAACACGCTCTCGAGTTTTCTGAACATCTTAGCAAATTCATGTATTTCTATAACCTTCAAACGCAAAAAAGTTTCGAGTGGTAAAACGGAAAAAGATAAAGCATTTTAACATCGAAGTTGTTGGTTTCTTGTTTGCCCAATGTTAACTATCCTCCTGAGACAAGTTATTGCTTGCAATTATTAAGTTAGAGAATACATTCCAATGCAAGAGTGAGCTAATTATGTTTGATTGTCGCATTAAATCAACACAAACATAGCATACGATATAGAAACAGTCTTTTGGGAATTCAGCACAATTGCACTTTTGCTCCACTGTATTTTATAATCTTTACAAGAGTTTTACGATCTGTTCCACTCTAATTACCAAACTTTGTTTTATGGGTAACGAGCACTCTACACAAATACCGCCTTGATTAAACAAGATTAAAATGGCATCAATTGGTATAAATACTGTAAAGGTATGCAAAAACTACAAAGTCCTTGGGGATCGGTTTAAGTATCGAGGAAGTTTGGTGAAAATTAGCATTTGGTTCACGCTACGAACGGAGCAATGTCTACGCAAAGTCGTTTCAAAAAACCACAAACTCCCTTAGAAGAGGTGCAGTGCGTTTCCGCAGCAATTCCAAGCAAGAACAAGAGCAGTTACCAAATGGTCTGTAAAAATATTCAAGGAATGGCAGATGGCCAGAACGAACCGCATTGCTGCATTGGAAAAGAAACGGTACAAAATCTTGACACGCCTCTAGAGCAAATTAGTATTATGCATCGAATATCAGTGGTCTATCAGATTTAGAACACTCATGAATATAAACATGAGTGTTTTATATGTGATAGACCACTAATGTTTAATGCATCGTGTATTCATTATCAGCCCCGCTCTCCCCTGAAAAATTCAAAACCGCCCCCGACTTTAAGAATCTTGATTTTTTAGCGGGGTATAAAAAACTTGTCACGTGATGTAAATCAAGGACGCCATTGGTCAAATCACCTTATTAATATTCATGAATTTGCTAAAGCAATATATATGGCTATGGAACTACACCTTTTGCTGTTCATTAACCGCAAAGGAATATTCATTCAAGCGAAAAAAACATTATCATTAGCGCGAAGAGGCACACAATAACGCGAACGGAGTTTCAAGAGCGCGATGGAACATTCATTAAGGAATTTAGCATAACATTGGACAATCATAAATATGTTTGTGCAGGTTCATTAGCGTTTTCAAAGTTTCATTAGCGCCTTTGTGCAATCAATAGACAAAACCACACATTCAATAACGGTTTTTGGACATTCATTAGCGCAATACATTATTACTTTACTTTTTACACGGGAATTGTAGGATTTTAGCTTTCTTTACATTTTTTACAACCCATGAATATAACCGTTCTTTACAAAGAAAACATGGCGTTAGATATTGAAGAAAGAAGTGTATTTATCCTTGAATTGCTTCTCTATTCATACATCTGGGAAGAAAGGTTTGCATGTGGTTGTACCACTTCTTTCTTCAATACCTAACGCCATGTTTTCTTTGTAAAGACTTTGTAAAGACTAATGACTGGAACGAATATAAAATCATGTTAACGATGAAATAGAATAGGCTAAAAAGAAGCATTACTATGATGAGCACTTCGCGCAGATTTCAAAAAAACCCTACAGAATTCTGGAAGAGAATAAATGAAGTCTTATCACGTAAGACGGAAAGTAGTAATAAAGTTGCGACCATTAAAACAGACCATGAAACGGTTAGCGACACCAGGAAAGTTGCGTTATTCAAGACGCATTTTTCTGAAATAGGTATAAAATTAGCTAGTCATTTTCCTGATGGACCATTTGCTTTTTATGACTACTTAACCGAAGCAAATTCGGCTTTTAATTTACGGCATACATCTGTTGATGAAGTTGTAAAGATCATTAAATCTATCGACAGTAAAAAAGCAACAGTTCGTGACGGAATTCCATCTCGATTGATTAAAGAAGCTGCCCCGGCTATTTGTAAATCTTTAGTCAAGATATTTAATCTTTCTATTGACACTGGAATTTTCCCCTCTGGCTTAAAGCTTGCCAAAGTAACTCCAATCCATAAAGCAAACAACAAAGGCGACTTAAGAAAATTATCCTCTAATTTCGATACTGTCCTCAGTAGTAATAGTGTTCGACCAGTTGTACGGGTGTCTTAGTTCACATGATCTGCTTTCGGATAAACAATCTGGATTTAGACCACTACACTCAACCACAACTGCGCGGCTAGAAGCCACTACGAAATGGCTAACAAACATGGATCAAGGGAAATTAAACTGTGTCCTATTCTGAGATTTTACATTGACAGAGTTGACCATACTATCCTTATCCATACATTATCTTACTACGGCATTGCATGCAGATGACTCGTTGAGGTGGTTAAAGTCCTACCTTACCGATCGTAATCAAAAATGCTACACAAATCATACATTGTCTAATTCTAAAATTCTGAAATGTGACATACCGCAGTCTTGACTCTTGGGCTCGATACTTTACAAAAACGATATACCAAAAAGTGTAGAATTTTCGAAAGCAACCATGTATACAGATAACACTAGTCTGACGACTTCTGGTACATCATTAAGATCGTTATAAAGCAATACAAACTCTGACATTGCTAGTATTTACAAGTGGTTGAGGCAAACAAATTAAGTCCCAATTCAACAAAGACGGAAAATATGTTTATAGCCTCTGAAGTTAAGTTAAGGAAAATAAGTTCTGAAGTAGCCTTCCAGTAGAATGACAATTCCTCTTCCCAAAATAACACCAAAAATTTGCAATTGGTGCCAACGATTAATCAAAAAAGATTATGAAGTTTTTCTTTTAAATGGAAAGTGGAAAACCAAAATTCAACCCTATTTTAGAAGTGCTAACACTGCAATTTGAAAATTTGACGAGCGTATTCCAACGTGTGCCGTCAGTGCATTGATCACAAGCTCAAAAAAGAAGGAATCTAATAAAAAAGACCCTTGAAATTGAAAGCTTCTTTGGCAAAAGACAAGAACAAAACAAAAAGAAAGAAATTGGGAACTTTTTCACAGCTGCTACAGAGTCCGCAGAACATGAAGATGAGAGGAAATCGTTACGCTTTTCATTTTCACCCGTGAAAGGCGCCCAGGTGAACCAAATATAACGTTCAATGTACCATTCACAGCTTGCTGAACAATTTCGACGTTCGGATAGCTACAGCCGGTATTCCTAAATTACCTAGGGAAGAAACTTTCTCTCATATAAAAGATTTTAATGGATATATTACTACTAACACGCTACTTCCACTATGTCTTTCATAGAGAACATCAGATACGATCGGCAAACACTGAAAAACGAGCGACATTCCGTAGCTCGTAGGCAAGTTTACGAACACTTTTCACTTTTCAAAGAATGCTTTGCATGATGGAATCTTGTTGCTCTTGAAATATATTTTCTATTTCTAACTTATTCTTTCCTTCTAAAAACGCTCTAGTCCAAAGATCCTCATCAAAACATTGTCACCTACTTCGAGAGACTGGCACGAGTAAGATATTTAGCCAATCAGAGTTCTCAATAAAATGAAAATACTGTTAGGCAAATAGGATCTACTGTATATAATTGTGCTATTCACAGCAGGGGGTCTCAGAACACTGTTTTGTCCGTTAATTCGCAGAAGACTAGAGGGCTCAAGGAGATTGAAATAGTGCTTTAAATTGTGTGTCGTTTTTTTTTCAAATATGGCGACTGTACGTATACTTACCTATACTATAAGAGTATATATACAAAAGAGCTGGCGACATTATATACCATAGGGGAGTAAGCGACTTGCACTAGGAGGTCACGTGATCACATCGGCCATTGTGCCTGGCTTTCTACATGATTTTAGCTATGCGAGAATGTATAAAAAAGATGGCGATTCGGGTAGTTTTTTTGGGTGATAAAAGGTAAGTAAGCGCACAAAATAAAGTTAAAAATCCTCTTTTCTGGCAAGAAAAATATTTAAAAGTAGATATCTAGAGAAGATTTTTGCTCCTAACTCGCCAGGAAGAGAAAAAAATGTATTATTTTTTGCGCCAGTGGAAAATATCGCCATACATTTAGAATATTTCCAAAGCAAAAGGCTGTTCCATAAGAGTAAATTTATACTAACACAAGTAAACTTCGTAACAAAACATCCTAAATGACCCGTAAATCTTCTGTACTTTCGCTAACTACCGTAGTTAGCGTATTTTCGAGGCTACAAAACCTAAGAAACCATTAGAGGCGATTGCATAGGCCAACAGATAGTATGACCTTATAAAATCAGCAAAAATACGGTTCTACATTTTAACAAATTTCTATAAATTATATAACAAAATGTTCAGGAAAGCCTGGGGTTTTCAAATCCACCTCTGGGTTTTTTGACAGGTTCTGCTTTATTCCAAGGAGAGAGACGATTTTCTAGCTTGACCTCGGTTATTTCATGCATTTTCTCTTGTAAAATACATCCAATAGAGTACATTCAACTCAAAAAGTACGCTGGTTTTTTCAATAGAATTCAATCTAAACCATATAATGCAGTCCGTGAATAGTTGCATTAGAGAGCTTAAGCACCAGGCATTTTTGTCAACACGGACGTCAGAATACCGAAGAAGACTGGATCGAAAACGCCGTTTTTGGCGCGCATTCCGTGGTTTAAGCCGCGCTCGTGCGTTCAGCACCGACGTCGCGTGACGCCTTATTGCTTTTTTTGTTTACATTTTGATTTTTAAATGGTCTTTAATTTCAAAAAGACGTTAGACATCTACTTTGGATTGCCTACAGTGACGGTTTGATATCTGTCGAGGAATTATTGCTTTTATTAGAGGAAAACACATCAAAAAACCCTCGCTTTTCATACGAAAATTACGAAAGATTCAAGCTCGAAAACATTGAAGATCCAAAATGTAAATCAGAATTTAGAGTTGAAAAGAAAGACTTATCGGTACTTTCTGAAGCTCTTTGTGTAGTCTTTTTCTTGGCTTGGAAAGGGTTGGAAAACAAAACTTCCAAACAAAGTTTCATATCATGTTTAATCGTCCACTCCATTGGGGCATTTCTGTGGAAATAATAATAAACAAATATATGAAAAAAACGACGTGAAAAATTTAAAAACAACAGCGAGGGAGCTGAAGAACAGCATGCAACTACGTCAAGCTTATCTAAACTCTTAACACAGCTAAATTTAAAAATGTTTACACACCAAAAAAGTTTAACGAGATCATCTAAACAGTTGTTTACAATTCCTAAAAAAGTTCTTTATCAAGAAGTAAAAAACCCACTAAGAAAGTGCCCAAAAACGAACAAAATACGAGGCGACTTACTGCGGCTGAGAAGCGGGCTGTGACATTTTCCAGGCTGTTTTTATGACCTTAATTGAAAACAAATTATATAGTTAAAAGAAATTTACTTGATTAAAGCCATATATGATAAATAAGTCAAGATACAAACGAGAAAAAAGAGAAAAAAGTCGCTCACCTTTCTCGTGTTTTCAACTCTCAACACGAACGGGGAAGAGGGAGCTTTCAGGTCAGTGACCTGACGTTACCGACGTCATGACGGCACGATTAGTGTAATTTTACTTCCGGTTGCCGTCCGTGGTTCAAAATCGCCTGGTGCTTAAGCTCTCTATTAACTGAAGCCACTTCTGTTTTTTGCCTAGATAGTCATTATTTTGAGAAAAGATCCAAAAACCGTGTTTTTGAGCAATAATGTGAGTAGATATGAAATGGCGGTTCTACGCCATACGGAGCCGGCGGAGCCAGGCTACCACCCCTCCCCCATACTTTTCCGGAGCCGGTGGAGCCAGGCCCCAGATCACCTCACTCCTCCCCCACAATTGTTACTGACTGCAAAAATGAATTTAGGAACGAATGAGAGGATTTTTTTCTCTAAAAACCTTTTTGAATCACTATTCTGATGGGTTGATACTTTATCGACCGCTATATATTGTTTTTTTGAAATATAAATTCCCTAGTTTCATTCAGTTCGCATGGGGTTGATCTACTCATGTTGAGTGTTTATTGCAATTTTTCTTTTACAACGATACGGCGGTACACGTTGTAGCGATGAAACGCATGAACTCTACAAGAATTAAGAATATGCCGACTTTTTTATTTACTTATTTTTCCCTTCTTCAGAATGACAAAAACCCCAACCAGGGAGTTGTGAGAAATGTATTACATGAACATAATATTAAAAAGCTCAGAACCGCAACAAATGGTTATTTACAAGAATCTTAGAAAAGAAGCCCTTTCTCTTTTGTTCCTAAATTCATTAAATTAAATTAATGACTTTTAACCCCCAGAGTAACCCCAACAAACAATATTAAATTTTATATAAAAAGCACCAAGTATAGGCCATATCCATGCGCGCGCTTCCCTCCTTTTCCAACACCCTAAGAGATACCAAATGGCGAATTCTACCCCTAAGAGATACGACGAGCATTTCCGGTACTTTTTTCCGGAGTCCCTCCCCCCCTATTCCCGGGTTATGTGCATGCCAACTGACATGCCAGTGTCATATGTTAAAGCAAAATCGCGATTCACTAAATAGTTTCTTATATTTTTGAGACAATATTTTGTAGTATTGTTGTTTCGAAATTGAGGTTCTGAATGGCTAACGAGCGACGACAAGGAAAGCTTGGGCGCTCGCGCGTCAAATTTCTGAATCATATACTAGAATCATGTACCGAACATGTTATAACTCCAGTCAGTGAAGACCACATTCTAAAATCTCTAGCAAATCTGGACCCTCGTAAATCTATTGGCTTAGATGGAATAAGCTAAGAAATTCTGAAGCTGTCAGCGCCTGTCATCTCATGTCACCTTACTACCCTCTTCAACCAAAGTATTGAATCTGGAGTGTTTCCTTTGGAACGGAAAATTGCAAGAATGACCGCTGTATTCAAATCTGTTAGCCGCACTTCTGACATCGACAACTAAAGGCCTATATCCATCTTGCATATTGTCAGTAAATTGCTAGAACGTCATATTCACATGCACATTTACCATTTTATGTTATCTCACGATTTACTTTATGATGCTCTGTCAGGCTTTCGGACACATCATTCCTGTGAAACTGCTCTCAATGAACTACTGGATATATGGTACCAAAACTTTGAGGATGGCTAACTGAATGGCTTAGTTCTTATTGACTTTCGCAAAAGCTTTCGATATGATCAACCTGGCAAACTCAAGCTATACCACTTAAATACTACATTGATAAAATGGATGACCTCATATCTAAGCGAAAGAAGTCACTGTGTTAAAATAAAAGACAGTGTGTCATCCCTAACTCCTATATCACACGCTAGTCCTTCGTCGGAGTAAAAGAGAAAGAGGTGGTAGAAAGGAGTGTATATATGATAGAATACTACAAAAGAAACCAATGAGAACAAGGTAGGCAAGGTAACAAAAGTTGAAAGTAAAGCGTTCATTAATCCCGTTGGGACTAAGAAAGAGTTCCCAACAGGTGAATAAGCCGCATTTCTTTGGTCTTGCGACAATCATTGTTGCCGTTAATCAAAGAAAGACATAAAACAATGAAATCAGAATAAGAATGGTTAGCTAGTTGGTTTGGTGGGATCGTTATTACGAACATCATAAAGATGATTACAAATGCGATCACCAAGATGGCGGCCAGTCTCGCCCACATACAAAAGATGACAGCGGATACATTTGATACAATATACAACATTAGAAGTGGTACAAACAAAATGGTCAGTGATTTTAAAAGTGGATTTAGGACCGACAACAGAAGTGTGAGAGGCTATGTGAGAACAAGTATCACAACGCTTGCGAGAACAGCGAAAAGTACCGGGTTCTTTGTCAGAGGGAAGAACTCCATTGACCGAAAAATAACGAAGATTGCGATCACGTTTATAAGAAAAAAGAGGGCGGTTGTTGAAAATAGCAGGAGTGCGAGTTTCAGAGTCAAGCAGAAAAAAGTTGCTGTTAACAATGGGTTTAATGGAATTGTTAATAGGATGATACGTAAGAGTGAAAGGAATGCGGTCATTAGAGGGACGAATGTGAGGAGTGAGAGCGGTGGTACGATCAATAGTAGAAACTTTGCGAATTGCGTGATCAATAACACGAGCAAGATGATTACGCACGCATCTCTGAAAATTTTACAGAAAAAATCAAGATCATCACTACACAAACGACGAAGACGAAGAAATTGCGAGAACGGAAGAGCGTTAAGAGTGTGCTTAGGATGAAAGGACGAGTAGAGTAAATAAGAATGAGTCAGTAGGTTTGTAATGGACACTAGTGCTAAGACGGTCGTCATTAACACTGAGCAAGATGTCAAGGAAAGTGACTGATGTTTCACTAACCTCCCACGTAAAGTCTAAGGCAGGGTGAAAAGAGTTAACAAAAGAGATAAAATAATCTAAGTCATTACGAGAACAAAAAAGTAGCACCAATACGTATACAATCATCAATATTCCGTCCAAAAAACTCAGGTTTAGGACGAGTATATTGTTGGAATACAAGGTTTTCGATATAAGCAACAAACAAATTGGCGTAACTATGGCCCATCTTAGTACCCATAGCAACACCGTTTACCTGCCGATAATACCTATCACCGAAAGAAAAACAATTAAGAGTAAGAAAAAGTTCAGCTAAGCGTAACAAAGTAGGAGTGCTGGGCTCAAGGATAGGACGAAGATCGAAAAAATGCTGAAGAGCAAGAAGGCCCTCATCATTAGGAATGTCATTATACAAAGATTTGACATCCATAGTAAACAATAGCTTAGAAGAGTTATCAAGAAAACGAAAATTATAAAATTTATAAGAGCGTGATTAGCATCCTTAATATTTAGATCTTATTAACCGAGCGGGAGGTCTGTACGGGATAATCTTGACCGAGGTCGGAATGTACAGACCGAGCGCAGCGAGGTCTGTACCCGACCGAGGTCAAGATTATCCCGTACAGACCGACCAAGCTCGGTTGATAAGAGTTTTATTATATGACCACTTTTCATCGAAAAGGACAAAATGTTTTCGCCGTAAGATTAATATGCGATCGGACCGGTTAATACCGGAGAATCTAGACCAGTCCGCGATGCGTTCTATCCAATCAGATTGCTCGATTTGCTAGTGTCCAGGCTCTAAGATTCACGGTCATATAATAAAAGTAGGTAACGACTGAACAATAGGCAGCATGAGAGAATCCAGATAGCTAGAGATGATTTCGGTAGGACAACTACAAGCAGAAACAATAGGAAGACCAGGATTGTTAGCTTTGTAAATCTTAGGAAGAAAATAGACGTGAGAAGTACGAGGAGTAATAACAAAGAGGTTTTAAGCAGTGGAAGGTAAAGAGCCATCAGAAATGAACGAGTCAGCAATGTCTTTAACTATTTTTTGATTGTCAGGGGTAAGATTCTTATCCACTTCACAATAAAAATAAGTGTCAGAGAGTTGACGTAAAGCCTCCTGTTTGTACAGGTTTGAGCGCCAGACAACAACTGCACCGCCTTTATCAGCGGGCTTAATAACAATGTCAGAACGCGTACGATTGCGTAATTGACGTAAAGCCAACCACTCGCGCGTCCTTAGAAAGATTAGAGTAACTGAGTTTACGGTTAGGATTGAGATTAGAAATATCACGGCGACACTTATTGACAAATAGATCAAAGAAAGAAAATTGTCCGGGACCCAGTTATCTATCATTACTAAACAAAGGTGTTTTTTTTCTCTCGCAAAAATGGTTAAATAAGACGGAATTGTTTTAAACATATCCTTTTTCGAATAAAATATTTTAGTTGGGCAGTAGTGCTGCACTTCGGAAATCTACCAGCTCTTGTGATAAACGTTTTTTTAAATTTACTATAGCTTACTATCGCTTAGCTTACTATTAAACCTGACGATTTACCTTAGCTTTTGAGTGTTTTATATTGCACTTTTCAATTTACTCCTGCTTTTTGTGTTTTACTCAATAAATGTTCATCTTTTCATATCATTGTAGTACATGTTTTAATAATTTAAGCTAGTGAAACCAGTAAATGCATAATTGAGGTTGTTTTTCCAGCATTTTCCGGTAGCTTCAAAATGAAGTGCAAAAAGATTTATACTGGAAAATCGACCAAACAAATCAATTCGATTGCCACGGTTAACATAAACCTTCGATAATGATAACAAATCGCTTCTAATTTTCTAGAATATAAGATCCCAAAATACTTTGAAACCGGTAATTTTTGCTTTTCCACCAAAAAGTCAAAAAAGACGTTCAGTAAATCAGAGAAAAAATACTAATACTCAATCGACTATAAACCGCCATGTTTACTACTTAGTCGCCTGTCATTGTATATACCGCTGTACACAGGTACTGAAGGCCCAAAAAATCAAATATTCCAACATAGGGTTCAGTGTGTTTTTTACTAGGTTTGTCCGATTTCGTTCTGTAAGCCGAAAAGCAAAAACTTGATTGTCAACTTCGAGTAACAGAACCTCCTCTTTCATATATAAATAGAAAATATATCGATAATTCATTTGGTGTAGCTATCGCTGTAGCTATCGCTATTGTCTACAGACCTGCGAGTATGCACCGTTGCATCTAAGTGGTACAGCTGGCTACTGCAATCGAAGACGCAAAATGCCTTGAATTTCTGGTAATGCATAAGCTCTGTGATCCATCTTTTTTTAGACTCACATTTCTCCGCGAAGGCTTTTAAATAAATTTTTTGATTATCGCAGTGTTTTTCTTTTAGAAAGAGGCGCTGTAAAACCTGCTTTGAGAATTTTGATCGTCAACGGTAAATGTAAATTTCCTCAGTGTGCGTGCGCACAGTAAAGATAGTTTTGAAATCTGATCATACGAATAATTTTTGTTTCTGAGAATAAAAGTCGTTATCTATGTTAGAACGTAACTACCTCAAGTTTTGAGGCGGTTCTTGGACAGGCAGAGCTGAATCAGAGGGAGCGGCGGGAACGATGACGGGAAAAGGAACTGGGTTGGCCAAACCCCTGGGCTGACAACACGATGTCAGCATTGGGTACTTGATTCATTATGTCGCAACGTCATGAATGGTGTTAGACCAACGAGATTCATACGAAACTGCGCGCGGTGGATTTGCGAGCGATCTTATTTAAACTCTGTGAGGAACTGGTGCGAATAGTTTCCAGATTAATGCCTATTCTTGCTGGAACCTGTTTTCCATTCTTTATTTTGCCTGTTTCGCAGCATTCCCAAAACGCAACGCTCTTGTCCGCCGTCCAGCCCGGCTCATCTTCGTTGCTCTCGAATGCAACACATTTATTGCATGTCGGCATCTCTGAACCCAAACATATTTCGTTTGGTCAAAACAAAAATTACAAGACTCAAGAGTCGTATGCCCCATGGCAAGGATTTTCTAAACGCGGATATGTGCAGTTTGAGTACTTCTGAATTTATTTTCGTATCCAGAGATCCCCGGTCTGTTCATCAATCATCTTTGTATAGCGCATGGTCGGTAGGGGATCGGTGACTGTTTGGAGGTGGGACAGTGCTTTTTTTAACGGCTTTGGTTAAGTCATGCGACTTGAATGATTTATTTACTATACTGCATAATTTATGAATTTAGTCGGCACGTGTATAAAACGGCGTTTGCGGCAAAGTCGCTCCAGAGTCGCAATTTCCGACTTGGCATCGCGCAGAATTGAGTGACACATCCGGGAAATTAACAAATAAATTACTAGATTCCAGTTTCCGAATATCAATTTTCCTCTCACGGCCATTTATAATTATAAGGCAAAGGCATAATGTTGAAAGTTTAAGCGCTTCGTGAAGAAAACCGAAAGTTAATGCAAGAAAAGTAACATAGGAATATTAAAGAAAGACAACCACACAATATAATAATACCATTTATTTTGGTGATTCAATTTGCCAACATGCAATTTTCTGTGGGTTAACGTTTATTTCAGGTTTCGCAGTGTTTTTATGTATGGAAATTTATCATTCCTGCACATCGTTCGGGTCCTGCTGTTTTTCGTTAAGACAATCATTCAAAGTAACAACTGAAATTTGTTGCCCAACTGTTGCTTAATTGCTTCCGAAATTCAGCCCTCTTTGAAGCTGAAAGTAAGTAGCGATTTTTCAGGAGTTTTAACTTTGACCCAACAAAACAAAACATTCCAAAATGACGACTTTCCAGTGCTTTTTTGATATGAAAAATCATCCTTCTACCGCTATTTGTATAGCCATAGAAACCTGGCCTCTATTTTGTAAATATTCATAATTTCGTCTCCAGACCTCGCTTAAAAACGAGCACATTTGCTCGCGAATTCAGCATACATTTTGTTACTGGTTCGAGAAGCTGTCCGAGTGGAGACTGGTGCCTTATTTAATGAAAATATCCGCAAATTGTGTTTAAAAATATTTTTAATCGCTTTTCCCAACTTTTTTTCAAATCCTCTTAGCAGTATGAAGACATTACAGTGTTTCTTTAAAAAATGCTTCCCCATTCTTCACGTAATATCCCTCATTTTTAAATGACCAGAGTTGATGGGCAATTCTATGCGATGGCTTGTCGAACTTATGTTGGACTCAAACCTATTCAATAGGGTCGTTCTCAATTGCAGCAAACGTTGTAATAAAGTGCATATAATGCTCATGCTTCTGCTACTGCTTCCGTCGCTTATGTCGCTAGTGAAAACCAGCCTTTAATGTTCGGCCTCCGTATGAACCCTAAATACAATAACCCCATACTAATTTTTTAGATATTTTCTTTAAGAATATGTAAATAGCTCATTAAGGAAAAACGTAGTGCACTTGAATTGTTTTTCAGTTATTTTTCGTAACAAGGGTCAAATCTATGTGTGAATACTATTCAATTCTAAATATCATCTGACCACCTTCAATAAATAGCTAAAACCATTATTCTATACCCAATCAAGTCTCAAGTCCTTGTATGCGTTAGTTGTTATGGAATGAGATACCTAGCGATTTGCGTAAGTAAAAAAAAGAAGTTTAAGTTAACATTACGTAAAAAGAACTATCTGATTTTCTGCTAAGAGACACTAGCTAGCTATGTTGACACTTTCCCTATTGTAGACAGAATAAATTATGGTTTGAACGTCTCAGACTGAGTTTTTATATAATGCGGCTATTTATAAATCATTATTTCTTGATCTTCAATAAATGGTTAGTATCATTTTTCCTTTTTCTCTTTTTTTCTCTTTTCTTTTCTTAGTGTAATTAAACTGTTAGTTTTTTATAATTATAATTATAATCTTCATAATTATTTGTAAATTTTCAAATATTTACTTAATGTAATATATCGCCTCCCGCCTAGATTAGTTCAGTGCTATTCACGGGAGGGCGATAAATTGTGTAAATATATAGACATTCTTTTGTAAAAAAAAAAAACCTGTTTGATTCTACTGAACATTTGCATACTATTGAGGTCGCCTCGAGGCCAACAGGTTTTCTCGGATTTCTCAGAGTTTTTAGTGTTTTTTTTTAAAAACGAAGACATGTTCGTTTACTTGGTAGTTCCTTCCAGCAAGCCAAATATGAACAACATCGAAATTTTGAAATTGACCTGCCGTTGCTCCATATCAGTGGACCTTCGCTCTTAATACGTAGTCCCTGTTGAAAATGGTGGTTATGTTATGTCTGATTCAATGCTATTCGTTGCTTGAAGCATTCACCAAGAAGCTTCAGTCACTATTTACGGGGAAGGTAATGTTCTTTCATAAGCTTATCAGCCCTCTTATTTGTTCGGAATTTGGTAATTGAACTTTGTACTGCCGCCGTACGATAGATCAGATCTTCGTGGAAGGAGATCTACTTTATCTCAATGCTTTACAAAGGACATCCATTCCTTACACAGAGGTATTGTTGATGAGTGTTTTCGAGTATCTTGGTGCCGTCTGTTGGTAAAATTTGTCCTTGCATATATCCGCAGCACTTCACTTACATTATGTAACGACTATTAATAATAATAATAATAATAATAATAATAATGATAATGGGTTCTTATATAGCGCATTATCACATTGTCTCAATGCGCTTTACATTGCAGTGGAGGACTTTACGGGCTGTATGTTAAGGCGCTATTAGCAGCCGAGCAGCTTACAATCATGAGTGATTTATTAGTACGTTAGTGTTATGCCTCCAAATTGGGATAGGCTGTTGAACCGGGAGACAATCCCCTACTCTTTCACGAATAGTTCAACAGGTTCTTTTATGTCCCCCATTTACTGTAGGTTAGGAAGGGTTGGGAGACAGGGCCTACGGTTTTAAGTCCTTGTCCGAGAATAATAATTCCAATCCTTTGAAAATTGGAGCCTATTGTATCGTCCCCCTTTACTTGAAAGTTTCAAACAATGCACTGCTCGCCACCACGTGCCACCATAACTCGGGAACGATGCATGCTATGGTAACAAAACTTGGTAGCACTGGTGAAACTTGTGTTGTCAATCATCAGATCACGTGACATGACGTGACGTCACATATCACGTGACTTACGAACAAAACATTTTTGTCGATTTTTGCGAACAATGATTACAATGAATGCTATGCTAACGAAACTTGGTAGCATTGGTGAGGCTTGTGTTGTCAATCATTTTACCACGTGACATAGCGTGACGTCATATATCACGTGACTTACAATCAACACTATCTGAGCCTTGTTACAGTCAAACAAGCTTTGAATTTTCGAATTTTGATTTCATTATTCAGTTGAAATTTACGTCGAAAACGAAGATATGAAAATTTCAATCAACTTTAATTTTAATACACGACACTTGCCGTAAATACTCGAGCAACCAATTCTTGTTTTTTACCTGTTACCTCGAGGTTTCTATTCCTGATGAATTATTTCTATCAAAAGATGGATGATCATTCTCGCGGTTTTTGTCATTTTCATTCATTATCAGTAAAAAAACAACTAAAGCACGAGCTTAAAAGTCGTAAAGCAATTGTTCGGGCAAGAATTATATGTCAACCTGTTGCAATTAGCATAAACTCATGCCCGATTGAACTTTGAACTCTATCCCACGATTCAACGCGAGCTCACATTCGCGATCCACTTATTGTTTTGACTGTTGGCAAAAATCGGCAATGTTTTGTTTGTAAGTCACGTGGCATGTGACGTCACGCAATGTCACGTGGTCAAATGACTGAAAACACAAGAATCACCAATGCTACCAAGTTTCGTTACTAGAGCATTTATTGTAATGACAATTAGCGAAAATCGGCGATGTTTTTTTCGCAAGTCACGTTATATATGACGTCACGCTATGTCATGTGGTAAAATGACTAACAACACAAGCCTCACCAATGCTACCAATGTTTATGAAACACCAGACGAACTTTAGTTGTCTTGTCAGGAGTGAAGACAGCTTGAAGTGGTAAATACCACTCTGGTTTGTTTTGGTCAATCTGATCTGATGGTACTTGTGTGATAAAGCCTTGATCGATAAGTTTCTGAACTTCCTTTTCTACAACTTCGAAGCAGTTCTTCTTGTTGAAGCTCCTCTCCGATGATTTCATTCTTTTATAGGCAATTTAATAATTGCTTTGTTTAGGCGGACCAGTATCTTTCCAGGGCATCTTAATTTGCACCCGTCCTTCGACCAGGGTTGTTGATTTTGAAAGGGACTTGATAAACTTGCTCTCTTGAAGAACGTTGTCGTTGCATGTACAGAACTCCGTTGGCTTAATTTCTAGTTGGTCCTGTTGGATGAGTGATTTGATGTCTTCGGCAATGCTTACTGTTCCTACATCCACGAACTGGATGTTTTCGGTCATCGACGTTGAGTGGAACTGTCCCAGGATATACCAACCGAAACAGTTTCTTTTGGCGATGGGTTCACCGGTCTCTCCTGTGATAGAGTGTATATCGACAAATGCACTGTCCCACCAGCAAGGTATATTTCATCTGATACTTGTTTGAGGTGTTTGTAACTTTCTACGAGTTTTTTTTGACACCGTCTTGGCACTGCTGCATGGTTTTTGCACTGTATATACTGATAAAGTCTTCTTGATAATCTCTTCGTTGATTGGCATGATCGTAATCTCCATGAGGTCAGATTCTTCTGATATCGTACATCCTCCAGCTAGATTCATGGTGAGGTGAGTTTTAGATCCACTCAGGTTGAGCCGTTTTGCTGCGCTCTTTGACAGAAGACTTGTGTTTGATCCACTGTCAAGCATAGCGAGCAGTTCTACAGATGTTCCTTTGTCAACTGCTTTTATTTTCTGTATTGGGCAAAGTCCAGCAACAGATTTTGTTTTCTCGCTTCGGGAACTGGTTTGTGCATTATTGTTGCTGATAGCAGGTGGCTTGATGAAAGATGGTACTAGTAAATTCTCTTTCTTTTCGCTGTGGAGAAGGCAGTGATGGTTCTTCGTACATTTGTCACACGATGTTCCGTCGGCCTTTTGACAATCGTTGGTATGGTGTAGTCTAAGGCACTTGCGACAACGTTTGTTCTGTTTGACAATATCCCAGCGTTGACTTACTGTTAAGCGCTGGAAGGTGGTACAGGTTTGCAGTAGATGTTTTTGGCATGGCTTTCCGGAAGCGTTGTAGCTGCTCTTCTTCGTCTTGTTTGTATTTCGTCATCCAGTGGTTAAATTCTTTCTTAAACGTTGCGTAAGATCTGCGGGTTCCATCCCATGACGGGACAGACAATCTTTCTAGTCCACTGGGATTGGATTTCACTTCTAGGGATTTTGCCATCTTTGTAACTGCTGCTGCCATGGCCTCCAGAGATCCTGCGTTGTCAAACTGTTTTGCGCCTTCTTGTTTTGGTGTACTGCATTTGTTTTCGTACAGCGCGAACTTTTCAGCAATCTGCAAATAGTCGGCCTTTATTTCTTTTCCAAACTTTCTGTTGGCTTGTGATGCTTCGTCTTCTGTAGATGCACCTTCATCTATGAGTCTATCAGCGATATCTTCGAGTTGTTGTTTAACTTTTCTGTATTTAGACTAAACTTGGGTAAATATGCGGTTAAGTCTTTCTATTTGTGGTCTTGTTTCATAAATCGTATTAAATTCGTCGAAAAGTTCGTACAGATTATGAGTTGCATTTTGCATCCGTGCAATTAGTGTTCCTGATGCTAATTTTGGCGGCATTTTGCTGCGAAAGTGTTTTACTTCAGATTTTGTAAGTATCGTAGCCTCGTTTCCATGCACTCCACGTGCGAGTTGTCTTTCTAATGGAAGGCTTTACTCAAATTACAAGTACGAAATGGTTTAATTTGTACAAAAGACAAGATGTGTTCATTGACGATCCTAAAATCAGATAAAATAGGTTGTTCGTACCTTCAAATAATTCAAATGGTTTCTCTGTCGGTCTGAATGAGTTAAAAGTTAATAGTTTGTTAACTTGATTGATTTTGTTTAATCGGTCTTGCTCGAGTCTTGCTGTGCTTGAAGCTGTACTCCAAAATGTTCCTTCACTAACTTCCAAACGTCCTTATGTCCAACAATGTAAGTCTGTATAATTGTTTAAGAAGTCTTTTGGTTTTTTTTTTTAGTCCTTTAGAGCTCCAATGATGCTAGGTTTTGGTCGAGTGATGGCTGTAGAGCGACTTGTCTTTGCCTTGTTGACCTTGGTAATCGTCAGGTTCGTGAAGTTTTCTTTAGGAATTTTTGACTGTTTTCGCTCCCTCGTCGTGGGTCGCTACTTATGAATGAAAACACACGATTTTCCTTCTCTAGAATATCTTTAATTCTTGTACTAATTCCTCAATATCTGGGACTGTCGAGCGTGTCGAGCGTGACCCTTACATGTGTATTGGCAATAGTCAACTGTGGAATATAAACGCTAATTCAACTAAAAATCACTTAAGATTAAATCATTATAAGTATAACTACTTACAAATTCGTTTGAGATAACTAGAGAAGTGTTTTGAATGTTTTGTCTTGCTATTACGCTTTTGAACAATATTATATTGAGTCCTTGTGATCCGGCGTGCGAATGATTCCACAATAACTGAAATACAATCGCTCCTATCTGAATATAATCAGCACGTGTGCTATAAATCGTCAGGTAAATCATTAATCAAGTTGAGAGAGCGTAACACCTTCTATTTTTTTCTTTGAGTATTAACAAGAGGACTATACGAGAGCACATATCCCAAACATGGGTCTGTAACCATGACATTTTTTGAAAATCCATTCTTATTTGAACCTAACAACTGATGTAAAAGAACATCGAAAAAGATCTAATTAGGATAGTTTTCAGCATACGAAGAAGCTAAAATAGCGAAAAGACGCCATGAAAGGAAACAGCAATAAAAATGCGATGAAAATAGCAAAGAACCTTCAGTGAAAACAGCGAAAAAAGTAATACAGTGATTAAGAAGATGATGAACAAGACAAGTATTTTTTCACACACGAATCAGGTCAAACTATTTGCAACGACTATTCTAATCAGTAAAATGCACTAAAGAAAATTTACTGTCATCACAGAAGAATAAACTACAAAAGGCACTGAAATGATTTTTCACACTTTTATTTACTATGTTTAGCTTACCAAAATACGGTTTGTCACTTTATGCAACATTAATTGTCTATTGAGAAATTAAAACTAGAACTTTCTTTCATATTGTGAACTTGGTAACTTGCAATTTTCGCGTCGGTATTTTTTTCATAACTTTTCAACTTTTAAAGTTCACAACAGACAATAGAAATACTATCACAATATCGGCCAAGTACAAAAAGCAATTCAAACTTAGTATAAGGATTTAAACTAGTAAAAAGGAGAATAATCTTACCTGTTTGATGGTGATTTTACTTGCTATTTTTCGGTCCGGTGTGCTCTCATTTCGGCATATTTGTGCCTTTATGCTTAATTCTTCTATTTCGAGCAGCTTGACTGTTTTCTGTTATCTTTTAAAAAACCTCTTCTTTTTACTGATAAGCAACTGATTCCAACATTAAATGCTAAATTTTCTCTCAAGCTTAAAGGTTTTGAAATTTTGACTCAGTGAACTCAACGAGGTTGTTCATCGAAAATCTGGTTCTTTGGTACATGAGTCCAATCTACCTTCATTTTAGATGTCCATTAGATAACTTGTCATTTTGGAAACATTGAAGTTCAAGTACGTGTTATTGGGATACAGCAAAATTTACTTTATTTCAGTTTAGGTGGATAATATTGTGGACAACGTACTTCGAACAACTGACAGTCTCATCTATAACTCTAACAAATGAGACTCAATCGAGCGACCACTGTTTTGATTTAAAAACAAGCTTGAATGATGTTGTCTCAGCTGAGTATTTTTTACATATGCTTTTTTGGATTCGTTCAGAAACCTTTTTCTCAAGGAATTCCTCTCACACATTTACTCGTAACATTGAAAAATATTTGGTTTGTCATCTGCATAAAGCTTGCTTTTGTCACTGCCGATCTCTCAGTGTGTACCCATGACGTTATGGACAATCTGGCCAATCAGGAATGGCATGCGAAAATAGCTAAGGGTTGCACGCGGAGCTAAAATATGGATTTTCATAAAACTTTCATGGGGCACAGGGATGTCATCCCTTACTTCATATTCTTTTTGATTTGAGTAATTTGCATACTGATTCATAGCAGCGCAGACGTTTTTCTCTCCTGTCGGTCGGGATACATTTAGATTCAACTAGTCTCAAGTCGTCATCATTCAACCAATAAGAGTTTTCGTTCAGTATCGGAAAACTTCGTAGCTATATAGGCAATCTATTTTCTATCTATAATCATTGATGAAATATCTAGTATTCCCTATTAAGGTGGAACCAAACTAATTCAGAGCGAATTTTGGACAATTTTGTTCTCGCTCCCTTCCTAAAACTATTGCGTCAATTTAATTGTATTTTTCATATGATGTACTTGGATTATCCTAGATTCTAACAGTGTATTTTATTTTAAGATTTTAAAAATGTTTAGCCTATTACGGCCGAAAATCGAACAGAGCTATATTTACTTTTTGGCTTTTTTCTCATCATCCCCAGTTACGATTTTTTTTGAAATTTTCAGAATCTTATCAATTAGTACTATTGCAGCCTGTGTATAAATGTGGATGGAAAGTCTTGGGCAGAAAAAAAGGTATGACGCTGCTTGAAAATTCGATCCAAAATTTGAAGCATATGAAACATCGCGCTTTAGAAACATTACCATTGAATGGATTGCCTTGAAGTTTTCACATACCTATTTCCAAGTAATGCGGATGAGTCTTACGAAAAATCAGCATCAAATCTTAAAAACTCATTGGATAAATGTTTTTTTACTAATTGTTGTTGTAAACCTCAAAAATGAGAGTTTTGCTAAAAACCACATTTTTGCCTTTTTCTTTAAAACGGCTCCAAGTTTTTTCTTTAAACTTCCTACGTCAATAGACCAGAGCTCTATCTAAATGGTAGTGAAATTTCTACAGCTCGTCCTATCCAAAATTTGGAGAAAACGTTTTTTTAAATTGAGGTGTACCTAAAGAGCTCACCCCGCTAGAAATAATTAATTCAATTCAATTAATTCCTCTCAATTAACTATGATTTAAGACAGCTCTTATTACATTTAAAGCTTTGAATAATTTAACACCATGTTATATTAGAAATCTTATTTAGCCTTATCAGCCGTCTC
Source organism: Actinia equina (assembly GCA_011057435.1). Lineage (NCBI taxonomy): Eukaryota > Metazoa > Cnidaria > Anthozoa > Actiniaria > Actiniidae > Actinia > Actinia equina. The sequence continues at coordinate 522,699 of WHPX01000764.1, read as the reverse complement.
GTTCTCTTCGTTCTTCTACGAAGAATTTACTGCAAATTAACAAGTATAATCTTAAGACATATAGCTATAGAGCCTTCTCAATTAATGCTCCACAAGTTTGGAATTCACTTCCCATTAATGTTAGAAATAGTCAATCTATTGTAGATTTTAAAGAGCGACTTAAGACGTATCTTTTTAGGTTAGCTTGTTTTAATTAAGTTTGGATCTTATTTGGTTCTAGTGTTTGATTAAATAGTTAAGAAATAGTCAATCTATTAATGATTTTAAAAAGCAACTCAAGACATATCTTTTTAGGTTAGCTTATTTTAAGTATAGATCTTTTTAGACTTTAGTTTTTTGATTAAATAGTTGTCTATTAGTTTTTTGATCGTACTTGTAAACAGCGCTTTGAGCACAAGGAAAGGCGCTTTATAAATAATAAAGTTATTATTATAAGTTATTAAAAGAGTAGTATCGACGGGACTAGCGAAGGTAATCGTTCTGCCTTTCGACTCCTCTTCGCACATGCAAAAGACCAATATCCTGCTTTTCTTCCATATTCTCCAATTCAGATAGAAACCCCTGTTAAGTCAATACGTACAGATTTGTCCGTTAAGGTGAAATGAACATCCAAATATAAGCTAGAGAAAGAATGCTACCAGACTTAGATTTAGAATTTTTGGCAGGGGCGGCGGAAGCGGGGTGGCCAGATAACCTCGTTCCCAAGCAATATAACTTAGTCTATATTTCTATATCTTCATGTAGGCAGTTCTTCGTTACGGAAGTTACATGTACAGTCAGACTCCGATTAACAACTTTACTAACCCTTTAATAGGAAGAGTTTACAATGTTTTTGTTATTTATCTAGCGAGATGCTTTTTGATGACTTAATGAAGGAATCTACAGAAAAAGAACTCCGATGCTAGTTCAACGTTTCATAGTGCTCAAGAAAAACTCAAGTTGCCGCCAGACGATAACTCAAATATAAGATCAACACTGAAAGTCTTTAGTTGGAACGCACGCAGATGTCAATGGCATTCTCAATGTTAACAAACTTCCCTCTGGAGCCTGTACTTCAAACTTGAAAAACTTTAAAGACATTCCTTTCTCAGAGCAACTGGACTTAATATTTGTTACTGAAACTTGGCTCATGGATTGCATTCATGACAAGGAGATTATACCATGCCGATACAGCATTTTTAGATCCGATCGACGTGGACGGAATGCTGATGGAGTCCTCATTGCTACGAAAACTGACTGCTTTGCAAAAACTGTAAACCTCGAGCTAACCTGTAACATCGAAGTCCGCGCAGTCGAATGTGATCTTCAAAAAGGAGGTAAAATGCTACTTGCTTGCATCTACAGACCGCCTGATTCTCCAGACACGTGGATTGGCCAATTCCGAGCCCTGCTGACTCTTCTTTGTTCCCGCTATGACCGTGTAATCATAGCAGGTAGATTCAACTTCCCTGGCATCAAATGGATCATGAAGATACTTCTACTTCTACCCAAGCTGAATCTGAATTCTACGAAGTACTCAATGACTTCTTCTTGTCACAAAACAGCCGAAAAGTTAATTGAAAGGTTTTACTCAGTATAGACCATTTGTTTCTTTTTCTCATTTAGTTAGCTTGGAGAGTTATTAGATTAAGTTCTAAGGACCGATTTAGGTCAGTTTAGTTTAAATCATTTATCAATGCCGTTTAGTTGATAGGATCTATTGTAATTGGGGAAAACCTGTAATAGATTCCTAGCCTCTCTTATTTGATTTGTTATTATTCAGCGATACGTTTTGTAGTCTGTTTTCTTTAACCCACTAGCTAGCGATAACCTAAGAGTTGGCTATAAGTAAAATAAAATAAAAAATAAAATGCTTTTGTCTACATTTTCTACACGGGTTAAAAGCCCCGTTACGGACGTTACATCGAAATTACCTAACACTTCTTACCACCTATCAATTTATAAAAATTCCTGCGAAGTGTTTTGTCAATATAACTATTGCTTTTCATAAATGTTTTTGTGGGTGGATAAGGTTTTCAAATTAGGGGGAGAAATTGAATTTGTAATATTTAAAGTTGCAGAAAACTAATGTATTGTAACGTTGCGGACGTTACACAATTTCGTTACGGACGTTACACTCTGATACAGCAGCAGTAAGGGGGACACGCGGTGCGCCGGCATTGCTAAAAATCACATATCGAAAAACACCAGGGGGGGTGGGGTTTTTGGAGCAGTGACGAGGCCGAACGGGGGGTCTTGCGCGATCCGCCGTAAGTCGCGATAAGTCCCTTACTGCTGCTGTGTCGGGTAACGCAAACGGAGGTTAAAATATTTGTCGGATATACGATGCACGAATGTAAGGAGTTCGCTAATGACTTTTGCATAATTTGTCTAAGACCCAAAGTTAACATACCCAAACCCAGAAATCTCCGGTGTTGTGGTAAAAAAATGCAAATAGAAGACGACACGTCAGCACAGTGTTACGAGTGCGGTAAGAATATTCGTAATGCCGTGCCAAATGCTACCAGAGAGCAGTATTACGCCAACGGAGGTCGTAAGAAGACTCCATACAAGAGAATAAAATACTTCAGAGACTGGATGAGTCATATCCAAGGTTTACATCCGGTATATTTAGATATGCAGAAAATCATAGACCACTTAGAAGAGCCAACGCCACAAAGCCTCAGAAAAACACTGAAAAAATTAAAGCTAGGGAAATATTACAAAGCTATTCCCTATCTTTTGTCTGAAATTACCGGTAGGCGTATTCCGCATGTTTCAGATATGCAAAGAGCCGAGTGGTTATTCTGTCGGCTGAATAAGGATATTCCTTATTACCCTGACGTAATTTACGAAATATTCCAGCAAATTGACTCCCAGCACCCGCTGTTAGAATGGATTCCTAGAAGATGAAATGTGCAGCCGAAATCCGCCTGCGTGCTTTTCAAAGCAGATGTCTACTGAGCGAGTTTTCTTTGCAGCTCCTCTTTTGCCTCCTGATAGATCTTTTTGCGAGATTCCTCGGAAAGATCTTTCACGATGGTTTTTTTATTACCTGACTTTAGCTCCTCATACTTCTTTTCTTCCGCAAGGATCAAAGAGAATTCTACATCGTCTATCTTTCTGTCACGCAAAGCCTTTGAGACAAGGTCGGCAATGGTGTTAGACTTTGCTCTTGCAAGGGCTATATGTGTGTCATGCTTAGATATTTTGCTTGACAACTGTTTCATAATGCCTGTCGTAACCGCAGATATGATACCACAGGCTGCCCCAACGCCAGCCAAAGGAACTCCAACGACTATTCCCGGTCCAGTAAGCGAAGTAGCAACGCCAGTGCCTGTTAATGCTACGGACATGGATCCTGTAGTTATCGCAATTTTATGTAGCGTACTCCTAGCTCTGACGTATTTCTTTCTAACCTCCTCATAGTGTTTCACTTGGCCTTCGAAGTAAGCCAGAATTAAGTTTGCTTTATTCAAGCGGAAGTTTTCAGCGTTTAATTCGTTTGGGGCCCCTTTGGGAAGTTCAGGATAAAGTGGAGGTGCTGATGGTATAACATCCATTATATATACTAATGTACGACGCTTTTGGGAATGATATTGAGGAGCAGCCACATCATAACAACAGGGATTATGCTAACTGGAGGGCATTTAGGAAGGTGTTTCCGCATGCAGACGCCAGTAAGTTCGAGCGTAGGCCTGATGGTATTTACTTTAACGGCTCCAGAATGTATAGCAATGCTGACTTGGAACCGAAGGTTCTAAGACGGTAGAACCAAATTTCCCAAAGAATCTATTACCGGTAACAGAGGATTACCCATTTTACAACAACAAAAGCGGAGCGGAGGACTTTGCTAAGATGGTTACGTCCTTAGAAATTCCCGTGGGTCCTACGACTTTTAAGACAAAAGTAAGAGACATCTTCAGAGAGACTCGGATGAAGCACACGTCGGGAAAAGAATCCAGAGAATGGTTATCAGGCCCCAGCATGCGATATTGGCCGCAGCAGTTGAACTTTGCTGTCTGGGCTGCTACTAAAGGATGTGGTATAGCCGCGGACATGCTTCATATTCGTTTCCTGAGATTTCATGTTGCTTTTACTATTCAAAGAATATTGTATGAGCTAGGCGCGCCTTTACCGGGTGATACTGTCTTTAACCCAAAGGATAACAAATATGACAAAGTCGCATGGGAGCGATTAAGAAATGAGTTTAAGCTTACCGACCCTGACTTTCGCAACAAAGAAGGTGCCGCCCACGGTCTGGGAGAGACTTACACTTATGCTTCGAACGTTGGAGCCAGCATAGAAAGTCCCGGCATGGGATATCCCAGCTCCTTTGAATTCTCAGACTTAGGAGGCAGCGGAACAAAAGGAAATCTGATTTACTTCATAGAAAGCAAAGAGAAGTATCCATGGGCGCCATTCTTTGCAGCAAAGGGCATTGGGCTAAAGAATCTAGCAAGGATTAATCGAAGCATCGAAGCCTTTGTTTACTGCGTCCTAGGAGCCCAGGTTAGCACTCGCAGCCCCATCGTAGATGCCAGTGGTGCGTCACAGGAAACGCAACAAGTATTCCTTGTCCTCTTTGAAAGCGCCGTTATTGAGAATGAGATCTCTAAGTCAGTTCAAAGGTATCAACTTGCGGTGCAGCAATCAAAAGTTAGACTGGATTATGCCTTGTCACCCGGTTGTTGGTTAATGCCAAGTAATTTGGTTATTAACGCCAGTTCTGTTGTGGGGTACAACAACAAACTACAGCGAGCAACTAAAGACATGAAGTTTGGGGTGAATGACGTGAACTCTGACACTCTTAGGAACATTCCCCATTTCGTGGAGAAGCCAAAGAAGGAGCACGTAGAGAAGCCACACGAAACACCATCAAAAACTGTAAAAAAGAAGATACTGCCCACGATACCTGAGGAATATGACCATAACTTACTAAAAGCCGGCTTAACAGCCGCAAGCATTGGTCTGAGTTATTATATATGGCGATGAACAACCCCTACGTAGCTGGAGTAGATTGTGTCTATACGACTTACACAGGTGAGGTAATATACAGACAGGCATCTTGGGTTGATGTCACTGGGATGTCCGTAGACTTGAACTACTCAGGAAAGAAGTTAATCCTTTGTAGTATTTGCATTAGCACGAACAGTCACGCCAACGTCGGCTTCCGGTTCCTGGATGAGAATGGCATACTGCAGCCTATGCGTGTGAAAACGAACAACAGGGAGCCTACGCATTTCTCTGTAGAGCCCAACCCCCAGAGCGCTGAGAACCTTTCCGTTTGGACTTTCCACATGGTCGCTGATTGTCACGGAAAGGTAAAGCTGCAAATGCGCGTAGACGATACTGGGGACGTTTGTGTAAATAGCATACAGGATCAGAGAGATACGGCTTATAATCACTTAACCATCAGCACTCTTACGGTAATGAGTCTTTAAATATATGAACCCACACGTAAAGGAAGATTGGTTTCTCCATTATTTGGAGGAGAAGGATTACTTAGCACAACGTTGGTATGACACCGGGCTGTGGGTAGAGGTTGGAGGCCAGGGATTGGTCATATGCACTATTAGCATTTCGACGAGGTATTCGTGTAATGCCGGGTTTAGGATCGTTGATGAGAACGACCGCCCATTACTACCTTACAGAAAGAAAGATAATAACAGGATCTCAGTTCATTTCTCATCGGAGCCGCCTCCAGCAAGCGGAGAAGATCTAACGCCAGTAACGTTTCATATGATAGCCAATTGTAAATATGCGAAGTTACAGGTCTTTCCCAACGACGTTGCCAACCTTCGAATAAATGCTTCTCCAACCGTCGGCACTCCAACGGATGCTGCTTGGTGTCATAAGCCTATTAGCACTATGAGCGTCCTGCCACTAGCACCAAATTATCAAGGCGGCGCGAATACTATCTTTAAATATCCCCAGTCGAGGACGCCTCGGATGTCCGACGACGATAAGCCCCCAGTAATACATAAGGACAAGGTTACACCTTCATCTTCTTCAGGAGTACCACGCCGATAGCTACTACGAGGATCCAAATGTTGTTGCCCACAAACTTCAATAGTTCTCCACCGGTCCTTAGTACCAAAGAGAGGACACTACCAAGCAGCCCCGGTAAAGAGGCTGCCATCTTTTTACCCAAGTCCGCCAGCCCTTTGCCTGCTGCCTTTACACCTGCGCCCGTAGCTTTAAGGGAGCTAAGGATCACACCTACTACGGAGGAAATGGCGACTGCGAATGCAAGCGGAATACCATATTTCACCAAAGCTCTTTTTATTTTTTCCTTGGTGGTAAGCCCCAATTCTCTTTCCAGGTTGTCCTTTTGCGCCCGTAATTCCACCAGTCTTTCCTGCAGGGCTTCTAATTATTCCTTTTGAGCAGCCTCCCTTTCCTCTTCTGAGCGAGTCTGGTCCTCGATTATTTCCTGCTGCCGCTCTATTTGCCCCTCCAGGTCTTCGATGGCCTGCTCTCTTTGTCTGATTTGTTCCTCCTTAGCAACGATTTCCGAGGTTAACCGCTGCTCTTCTGCTATTGAGGCCTCCAGCTCTGCAGCCAAACGTTTGAGTTCGGCGTCTTTATGTCCAACGTTTTTGACCGCGCGGTCAAAGTTCTTCCTCGCATCTACCATTTTTTGCGTTACCGAACTAAGACGTTGCTCATAATCCTGTTTTTCCCGCCCATGAGAATCCGCCATCGCTCGCACTTGCTTCATGTATTCATCTTCTCTTTCTTTCATCGTTTCTTCTAGATCCTGGAAAGACTCCCTGAGAGCCGCCAAAACCTCACTTGCTCTCAAAAGGTCCTCACGCTCTCTGGTGATTCGTCGTAAGTCTTCATTAACTGCCTCCTTTCGTTCGTTGACCTCGGCTAATTCTCTATGCGCCTCCGCTAAATTATATGCATTAGCGGATTTCTCTATAAGGTCTACTGGTAAGGTCTGTAATCTACTTATCCTGGCCTCCAATTCCCTTTTCTGAGTGTTCAGTGTAGCAACTTCCTCTGTCTTGGTTTGGAGTGACTCGCTCAGCGTTCCTACTTGCGCCCTTAACTCTTCGTGTGTTCCATATCCGCCTGCAGCGACCGGTAATCTAGCTGCCGCCTTAAGGATCTTATTGAAATCCAGTCGCGTTTTTTCCCTAGCCGAGCCTCGTTGCGCGGTTAAGTTGGGTTTCCCTATAGCTTCTTTCAAGGTACGAGGAATCTTAGGGTCCTCGAAGAACCTACCTCTCTCATCTCTAATTACGTAAACTTTAGAGCCGCTCCTAGAAAGTCTGCCTATGATGATCTCCTTACCCCATTCGTTGCTGTCGTCAAATTCCAGCTGGGCTTTGGTGTGATCCCAGTCTGGCAGCAGCTCCGTCAGTCGGTCAAAGTCGGGAGCTTCGCCTTCAGACAAGGATTCATCCATGCGCGCGGTAACCGATTTCGCCCAAGTTTGCGTAGGTGGCTCTGGTACTGGTCCTAAGTCTTCCATTTGCAAATATTCTGGAATGGGTTCGTATGGATTCTTAGACCTGAATTTGTCTCTCAAAGAACGCATAGCATCGCGGGCCCTGCCGCCATACTTACGTCTTAGCTTGTCAAATAGGCCTTCTTGGTCTACGTTGTCATTAGGAAGTAAAGACTCGTATTCTTCGTCATTAATATCTACTTGACCTTCTTCGGTAAGGGGATCAAAATCCGTTCCTTCTACCTCCATTATATATGATAAGCTCAAAGTTAAATCCTAACCTCCTTCCTAAGCAGGTTGGCGGTCTGAAAGCAGAACGCACCTTTCACCGGGTTACATTTACCCCCAGTAGCGCCAAACCAGGAGAGACGCTGTATGTAGGCGTTCCCCGTTTAACGGATAACCTGGTATTGGTTCCTGGAACGTTAGCGTTAAGGTTCGACCTGGCGGTTCAGCCAGATACCGCAGACACGCGTTATGTTGTTAATAACGTAGGCAGGAACCTTGTTTCTAAGATGAGAATCAAGTTTGCTGGTGAATCCCTGTTAGACTTAAACAGGTACGATCTTTACACCACATACAAAGATTTGTGGTTGACGGCCTTCGACCGCGCACAAAGGATAGAACAAGGAATAGCAAGTGAAGCCATACGTAAGGTAAAAAGCGCAACCTCCAGCGCCTCCGGAGAAGACGAAATAAAGACAGCCTACGGCACCAAATATCTCATTCCATTGGACTTTGAAGTAATAACAAACCACGGTGCGTATTACCCAAGACAGCTTTCTGAACTGCAGTTCGAAGTAACCTTGGCAGATACGACCAACATCCTGCAAGGAAAAGACGTAAGTTCGTCAGCCGCGCATCCATATGCTATCACTAATTTGGAGCTGCAGTACGAGACCGTGTACTCTGAAGATATTGCTCGTAGCGCAGGCATGGAATACAGTGCCGGTAAAGCATTCCTTTACGACCACGTAGTAATGTACAAGACGTTTAGCTTCACGAACAACGTTGAAGAGGTCATCAACCAAAGTATTAATATACCACGACGCAGTTTAACGGGGCTAATGTTGCTGTTTGCAAAAACATACACCGCAGGATTGCGTAACTCCGAGGCGTTCTTTAACCCCAACATTACCAATGTCGGCGTAAACATAAACGGAGTACCAAACAAGGTTTACTCCCAAGGGATAAAACCTGAAGACATGTACCGGGAAGCAATGCAAAAGTTTGGCGATCAAATTGCCCCAAAGGAATTCTTTAAGGATAAATATGCGTTATGGATTGACATGCGCACCACCAACGACGAATCCATGCATGGCCAGGGATTGCGGTTGGTAAATACCCAAGATGGTATTACTTTGGAGATCAAGCGCACCAAGCATGCCAGCGATACTACTAAGATAAACTGCTACATCTTCGTGGTGTCTGACGCGCAACTGAGCGTGGAAATGAACCAACTTAAAAGTGTTGCATATTAAGGTTAAATATTCCTTAGATATATCATGTTACGAGTCTTTGAAAGAAACGATACCGAACTGCAATGCATTGTGCAAGGCGACAATCTGTACTTTAAAGCGAAGGCGGTGGCTAATGCCTTGGAATACGCCAACTCCAGAAACGCAGTAAGAGAGCACGTTTCAGAGGAAAACAGGGTAACTCTGGGGTCTATAAGGGGTGTCAATCTGGCTGACACCCTCAATGCGCAGCCACATTCCACCTACGTCACTGAAATGGGTCTTTACGAATTGATATTTGGATCTGGGAAGTCCGCAGCCAAGGAGTTCAGAAAATGGGTGCTAGGCGAGGTACTGCCTGCGCTAAGGAAGACAGGCAAATATGAAATTGAAAGGCGTTTTGACGGCCCCAACAAATTGGTGTTTAAAATAGAGAATGAGTATGACTTGCATAAAAAGGTGGTGGACTACATCCGCAGGTTTTACCCCCAAATGCTCATAGCGCCAGGCTTAGGTGAACTGCAGGATTCAAACGGCAAACGCATAAAGTGCTGGCAGAAAGGATATCAACGAGGACAGCCTGATCTGCTTATTTTGAATGCACACGTGCAATACCGTGGTTTCTGCGTCGAGCTGAAGACTCCAAAAGGCAACGGGGTATTATCTGATAGTCAACGCCTGCTATTGGAAAGGTATGAGCAGAATGGTTACAAGGTGCTGATCAGCAACGACTACGACGACATCTGCAGAGCCATCGCAGAGTATGCACAAGGAATGCGTTTACCTTGTGCATATTGCTGCAAGCGCTTTAGGAACACAGACACTTTAAAGACGCACTTAAAGATATTTCATAGAATATATGGACAAGGATAAATTCAATGAGCTAAAGTTCATCCAGACGCACTGGAGGGATTTGCAGGTGGGGGAAATCTACAAGGTAAAGAATTACGTGGTCTTTGAAGACATCGACCGTCTGCGTTTGGTGTTGAAACATAAAAAAAGAACATACACCCTTTGGGCGCCCGATAGAATAAGGTACGCCATCGAGGGGCAGCAGGTTACGCATGTTATGAGTCATGGTAAGAAGGATGGTAGATGGGTATTTGACATAGTTACTTGGGAGCCTGAGAGTCCTCTTCACTCTTAAGTGCGTCTACCATCGTACGCTGCGCTTTAGGATCCGCCAGGCACCAATGCCCCACGAAGGATCCTTCGAGAAATACCTTGCTGCAATGAAGGCAGGTGTATTTTTTTCTTGGCTTTGGCTTAGGAGAAATTATGCAGTCGGCTGGTAGTTCGCACGTAATACAGTCCATATATACCTAAGACGATCAGGAATCCTCCAAGGAATGCCATTGCGTGTGCTATCATATATTGCAGACAGATTTCAAACAGGTCCTTAATATTATTGTTGTTTTGTTAAATGATGATGATACTCAACAAACAACAAGAAAAATAAGATCAGGATTTGCAGACCTTACTTTACTACTATATTGCAGACAGATCTTAAAGGGGTCCTTAATATTATTGTTGTTTTGTTAAATGATGTTATTAATGCTCTTAACAAAACAACAATAAAAATAAGATCAGGATTTGAGACTCTTTGCGCAAGTCGTACTTTACTAATTGCAAGGTCCCCCTAAAGAGGGTTCTGATATTTATTGTTGAGGGCATTGTTGATACTTAACAAACAACAAGAAAAATAAGGACAAGGTCTGAGACTCTTTGCACAAACCTTGTCCTAACTCTCTTTTTTTATCCCTTGCGTACTTTCTTGGCCGCTACGTTATCGGCGTGCCAATCTTCAAAGCGATCTAAGTACTCTTTAAAGCCAGCTTGACCGTCATACAGACACTGCCAAATATGTTGGTCACTTCTTTGACAGCCGCAGCGATCACAAAGCGCCTCCCAATAATCCCTGTCCTCCCACCTTACGCCTTCCACTTGGTCAAATTCCATAAAGCGCTCATCAATCTCTTTCTTCATTTGCGTTAACTCTTTTATGGTGTCGACTGGGCAACATCGGGCGGCAACGTCGCCGTGCTCCTCACATGCTACGCCCAGCAGATCGTAATTACCAAGGCATCTATGTCGGTGCCAGGCGTCGGTTACATCCTCGTCGCAGCGCACGCATATGTTCTTTAAACAAACCCTTCTGCTACGATGGTACTCCAACGCCTGCGCACTGCTGAACTGCTTATCACAGTCTTCGCAAACGGTGACGTTGTTTACCTTCTTACTGCATACCTGTCTTTCCAGGTGATATTGCAATCTTTGCTTGCTGCTGAACTCCCTTTCACATTGCTCGCACTTCATTATAACTAAGTGTTATTTAAGCCTTATAAGGGATACCGCATGAAATCCACAACGGACTCTTTTGCCCACGTTGCCATCGTTATCAGCGCACCAAACCTTTCCGCGCGCTTCAGACCACACATTTCATCATACAATTCCTGCACGCGCTCTTTCAAACGGTCTATCTCTTCTCTTTGCATTTTGATGGTGTCTCTCTTATCTTTCATGTCGCCGGCAATCCTTCTTACTGCTTCCACTGGGTCCATCGTATATATAATGTACCTAGAACATATTCCCTGCAATGCTCTGATAGTAGGACCAACCGGCTGCGGTAAAACGCAGTTCGTAGTGGAGCAACTTCTGGGACCCTTTAGATACCGTTTCGACTACATAGTGTTATTATGCCCTACCTATGTAAATAACCGCACCTGGGAAGGCATAAGAGTGAAAGATGACGACTTCTTTGTGGATATTTTGGACCCTAATGAGTTATCCAGCCATTTGAAGTTTTGGCATAAACAATTCCCCAAGGATACTCAGACACTCCTCATACTGGATGACATCGCCTGTGGGGACGACGTAAAAAGACGCACATCGGAGTTGGTGAAGCTCGCCTTCAGCGGCAGACATGACAATATCAGCGTTTGGTTGCTTTCCCAGCAGCTTACCAGTGTCTCTAAACCCTTCAGGGAAAACATAGGCTCCCTTGTCGTCTTCTACACTCCCAGTCGGAGTGATTTGGAAACCATTCTCTCCGACTACGGAGGCGAGATAAGCAAGGAACAGTTACACGAATACATGCGGCATTTAAAGACGCACCAACATTCCAAAATGATCTTCTCTTTGAGGTTTCCGTATTCCATTAACATATATGGAGATTGAGCAGCTGATAGATGAAGTCCCCACAGAAAGTAACCTTAAGGAGCAACTTAACATCCTGGTGTCATCGGGAAAGTGTAAAGAAATGATAGGCAAGGAGATGACACATGAGCAGGTTAATAAACTTTCAGAAGAGGAGGTTAAGAAGTTCCATAAGAGATACGAAGCCGCCCTTGCAAGTAAAACCACGAACGCCGTAGCAGACTCTGCTATTAAGCTGGCCACTAAACTTCTGGGACTTGCGCTGCCCATAGACGACGTGGAGGCGCTGCGGAAGGACATAAGTGAGGACTATGTCATATCCCAAGAACTTCAGATAACCTGCGGGTGGTTGTCTTTGAAGTGCGGTAAGTTAATGGCAGTCGCATCTTTGGGACTTCACGTAGCTCAACATGTCGACTTGAAGGAGGTACTAACCTCTTGGAAGGACTTCAAGAAGGATAGGGACGTTGAAAAGGTCTTCCGGGCGGCACTTGCTGAGGTCGACGTCAAGTCACCACAAGAACCTGATCAAGTCACCTCAAGTACTTAGTCAAGTCGTAAGTAAGTCACCCCAAGTACTTAGTCAAGTCGCCTGTAAGTCACCCCAAGTACTTAGTCAAGTCATTATTAAGTCGTCATCAAGTACTCAATCAAGTCGTCTGTAAGTCATCGTCAAGTCATTATCAAGTCCTTCAAGTCCTTAGATATAAGATGAGTGACACCGAAACGAAGGCGGAGGAAACCCCTCAGCAAATTACCAAGCCTAAATCCCCGGGTAGAGTCGCCGCGGGGAAAAAACTCGCGGAGATGAACAGGAAGAACAAAGCTAAGAAAGAAGAAAAGAAGGAGGAAGAGGAATCATTTTGGAACATCGACCTGGGGTACGTTATCGGCGCGTTGGGAGTCGCTATAGCCGCAGGCAGTCTCTACTTACAATGGCGGGCTGCTAAACCAAAAGTGGAATTAAAAGCTGTGCACGTAACGCAGGAGCCTAAGAGAAGTAAAATACCCGAGATGGAATAAAACCTCCTCTCCTTGTAATATAATGTCGTCCGCATTAATGAAAACCGTCGAAGATGCAGCTATTATTACTTCCATCGTTGCGGGTATTGGTTGGGTAGGTAAGAAAGTGCTCAAAGAAGACTTTACTGAAGACCCAAGCAAGAGCATTACGGGCTTTGCTAAGATGACTGCTGAAGGAAAAGTACCTGCCTAGGCCGTGAGCTACGCTCGCGCCCTTATATATGGCAAGCGTATTGGTAGGTGGTGTCATTGCAGCGTTAGCATTCACTGGAGCTAATTATGGTGGTCAATATTTGGATAGATTAGTTAGAGGCAACAAAGGCGATGCCGAGAGGAAAAGGCATGACTTAGCCCTGGAGAAATATCAAAGGGACGTGGCGGCTTGGAATGAAAAAAGACAAGCTTACAGGGATTGGTTGGACAAGAACTACCAAGACAAAATGCAGGCGGATAAGAACTTCGAAAACACAGACTACGCCTTTAAACTTTATGCACAAACACACCCCGCGGCATTAACGGGGTTAAGAAAGCCTCAGTTTAAGAATTACTACCAGCCGTCGAAGAAACAAAAAGACAATGAGCTGGTCTTTGTAGGAGTCGCAGGGTTGGCAGGAGGCGTAGCTTTGGCGTATCTAATATAATGATCGTCTTTTTGGAAAGCGACAAGAATAACTTTACCACTTATCTGAATCCCAGCATCCGCGCGGAAAGGGTTCGGCTGGTCAGTTGCTCTTTGTACAATTCTTGGTATAATTTGACCAAGGCATTGATCACCACGCAAAAGAAGCCTAACAGTTACCAAGGCGTAATGCTCCCAGATGGACATTACACGCCAATCACCCTTGCTAAGGAGCTCGCCAAACACGGTTATACTCTCACCACAGGGTTGCCGCACGAAATGACCCTCAAACATAACATACCTGGCGGTTTCTCAATGACCCTCGGAAAGTTTGAACCATTGGGATCTTTACTTGGAATTCAGCGTAAGTCAATTACCAACACGGCAGTTCCCGTAGGTTGGAAAGTTGCATCCTCTTATGAAGTCTATTGCGATTTAGTCTGCAGTTACAGCAACGGAAATCCCTCCCATCTTATGTCTAAGTTTTCACCTAAAGGTAATCCATTCGACCTGGTAGAATACACACCCATTTCTTTAAACTATGACTTGCCTTGTGATTTGGTAGAAAGCATAAACATCACCATTAAAGTGGACGGAAAGACGGTGGACTTTAACGGACGCAAAATCAATCTCGTCTTGGAATTCATATAATGGGTCGAACTGAGGACAAACTCAAAAGGATTTACTACGGTCCCGAAGGCTATTGGAAAGGAGCGTCGGCTATCAAGAAACTCGCAGCCGCAGCCAGGGTATCCGACGAAACGGCTAAGAATTGGTTAAAGAAACAAACCATCTGGCAGGCTTATCTTCCAGTGCCTAAGTACATCCCCAGACCCAGCTTCACCGTAAATACCCCTAATGAAGTTCATCAGGCAGACTTGCTTTTCTTACCGCACGACACGGTAAGAAGAAAGACCTATAGGTACGCTTTGACCGTGGTTGATATCGCAAGCAGATACAAGGACGCCGAACCCATAACCAGCAAGGATTCTGGGGAAGTCGCAGAAGCCCTAAGTAGGATTTATAAGCGCGTTTTGAAATGGCCTAAGCTGCTGCAAGTGGATTCGGGGACGGAGTTCATGGGCGTGGTTACCAAGACACTGAAAGACCACGACACCAAAATTAGGAGAGCCGAAGCAGAGTACCACAGGGTCAGAGCATCGTCGAAAGATTCAATAAGACCCTGGCTGAGCGTCTCTTTGGATACCAGTATTGGAAAGAGCTGGAAGATCCCTCTAAGCGAAACAAGGAATGGACACAGCGGCTTCCCCAGGTCGTCGCGGCTTTGAACAACGAGGCGGCCAGGGCTACTGGGCTGAAACCCAAGGATGCCATAAAAAAGAAGCACGTGGAACACAAGTCCTACGTCAGAAGTTCAAGGGCGGTCGGACTAAAGGAAAAAAAGCTACCCCGCAACATAGTGGTCAGATACCTCTATCAGCCGGGGGAACTCGAAGGCCGGCAGTAAGAGAGCCACGGATCCTAACTGGTCTCTGAAAACGTATGAGATTTCAAAGTCCGTCACCAAGGAAGGGCAACCTGTGTTGTATTACCTAAATGGCCCAAGTCGTGGATTCGTTAAGGAAGAGTTACTCATAGTTCCTAAAGATTCAAAGTAGTGCAGCACCGCGCGCCCGATTGCACTCTAGGCATGTCAGTCTTACGTTGCCTCTGCAATGCCCGCGTTTGTTATTTATGCGATCCACGGAGAACTGCTGATCGTCATTCGCTAAGAACTTCCATAGTAGCGGTATGTTACATTTGGCGCAGCGTGTCCCTTTCTTATAGACGTCGTCCACGCATAGGTCGAACGTCATATTTTTTTCTTCGTCGTGCCGCTTGTAGCGAAGGAGTTTCTTAGCAATGTTTTCTTTGGCTACTTCTTCAGAAATGCAGTCGTACCGCAATTGCGGACCCCAGGCTCTTTTTAACTGTTTGGCATACTCCACACGACTTACGGCGGTGTATATCAAATTGCTCCAACACAGCCGCTGGTCTATGATCCACAAGGTTTCTGTTATGGTAATCCCCTGCGCGCTGTGGACTGTCATGCAATAACCCAAACGCCAGTCTGGATGGGAGGTAATTCTTTCCACCATTTTCATAGGCACCCAAACCTTATCGTGCGTTACTGCGTTTTCCAACCGGGTCTTAGTTCCCGGGACCCAGACGTCTCTTTTCTGCATTCGGGTGTCGTGGGGTTTGTAACAAATGGGCACTAAGTGACCTGGGAAGCGTTCCTGGTGTATTTTGAGTAAGTCTTTCTGTATGCGGGACTGCGCTGCGCGTTTGCTACTCAGCACCAAATCCTCAGGATGCCATGCGTATAGGAAGTCCTCGTAGGATTTCGCTCGTACGCGTTTACGCAATGTCTTACATTGGTCGGCATCACTAAGGCCCCGCAGTTCTGCCTTTAAGTTGCGTATTTGATCCTTGCTGCGGTAGTCGGTGTTAATTTCTTCGCAGTAACTGGTCATTCCTTTTAACCATTCGTGGGGCATCTCTCCGGCTATTGGAGGCGGTTGACACGGATCCCCGGCAAATATCACTTGGGATTTCCCACGGAGGAAGTCTACGAACTCCTGTAGTATTTCTAATGGCACGGTGCAAATCTCATCCCAAAGTATCACCGGAGGTATGTCGTGGATGGCTTCCGGTACCCACTTTTGACCATTCCAGCGAAAGAAGCTGTGGTAGATTTGTGCGTCGTAACCCATTTCGCAGAGTTCCCTTTCCAAACGATGCGTAGGAGTTAACACCTTTATCTTTGGAAAGAGTTCCAAAACCCTGGTGGTCTTACCACTGCCGCCCGTACCGTAAAGATAAGAGAAGCGTTGGTAGGAAATGGGGTCTACGACCGACGGTAATGGCTCTTCTGTGGGGGTAATCGAACCGCGGAGGTGTTCGCCGTGATATTCTACACGTTCTCTCCAAGCTTTTATCTCTTCGTCTTTGACGCGCCATTGACCGCTTTCTGCGAGTTCGTCGTCGGTGTAGAATTCTTTCATTTTTTTTAACACCTCTGGCCTTACATACAAGATATCCGTAGCTACGCGCGGAACATCCTCTTTGTCAAACCGCAGTAACATTGCTAATAGGTTAATATGCGCATATGCTGGCACGCAGATGGTAATACTGCGGTCGATGGTCTTGGTAATAACACAGCGCATTCCATTTGTGTAGTTTATCATCTACAAGGTAATCCCATTTCTCCACGGATACCATTGTTCCTTCATCATGCGCGCGCTTTATAAGGAAGCTTAACTCTCCTTCGTCCGTTATTAGGCGTCGCTGCATATGTTTTTCACCCTCCTTAGCGCCCTGCGTGAATTTACCTATGACCACACGCGCTGTGGGGTTATGCTCCGGTAACCATTGCGTAAAGGCGCTGTGACAAAGTATGGCTTCATGCGCTGTGTATTTTAAAAGTTTGCGCTCTTCGAGGAATTTCAAAAGGGGTATGGGAATCCATTCCTTTTCCTGTAAGTGCTTCCCGTACCACGCGTAAATTATTGGATGTAAGTCTTTTGTAAATTTCCAGCTGGTTAACCGTACGAATCCCGTTGCTGGGGCGTCGTAGTGACCATCCAACGCAACACGAAAGAACTGTGAATCTGGATGTCCGTAACGGTCGTAATATTCCTTACAATCCCCCAATCCTTTAAAACTTGCAGGGTAACAGTGTTTCATGTCTAAGGAGACGTATTCGTTTTCGTCATACTCCATGTTCCACAGACCTCCATGACCGTGTTTTACGCAGGCTTTGGCTATGTCGGCGAATTCCTTAGGCGTGGACTTCCATCCGTTCCTCTTCTTTGCGGCTAAGAAGTCCAAACTACGAGAGCTAAGGACCTCGTCTGAGAAGTCTTCCCCTAAGGTTTCACAGGCGCTCTGGATGCGTAGATGTTCAATTTCGGGGCGGTATAAAGTACCATCTTGGGTCATAAACTGACTTCCCTCCGCGTCCATCAACCAAACGGAGTT
Organism: Actinia equina; assembly: GCA_011057435.1. Classification (NCBI taxonomy): domain Eukaryota; kingdom Metazoa; phylum Cnidaria; class Anthozoa; order Actiniaria; family Actiniidae; genus Actinia; species Actinia equina. The sequence continues at coordinate 505,019 of WHPX01000764.1, read as the reverse complement.
TTCATGAACTAATTCTGTCAATGGTGAAGCTTTATAGACCTTAGTTTCCTTCTTTTTGATGAACCTAAGTTCTCGCCAAGCGTGTCCATTGTGTTGGTAAATGATTATGGGGGCACCTCTACCTCCGTATTTGTGCGTACCTGGGTAAATGAAGCCGTCGGTGATATCTTTCACGTGTATGCGGCGTTCTAAGGCAGTCTCTAACTTTTTGATGTTGTCTATGGTTCCTCCGGTCCTATTAGTATTTTTTTCCCATTTCATGATGGCTTCTCTTCTCTTTAAGGTTAATTTACCTCCGCGGGAGGAATCCTCAAAGAACTCTCTTACTAACTTCCCAACACAGTTACCTGGATGTCGCATTGGTTTGAGCTTCTTAACATCGGGCTTCTTAATCTCATACGCACCGTAAATGACCACAGTAACTGGATAAGCGACCTCGTAAAACATCATGTCAATGCCTACCAATGCTCCCGGGCGCGTATTGTCACTTAAAGGGCAACTTACCCCCCAAAATGACCCATTTTTAAGAGAAAGTACATCAAATGAGAAACACAAAAATTCAATTTTTAGAGGGGATAGAGCATCCGTGTTCCTAAAAAATTAATTTCAAAACATCGCATATATCGCTCTGGTGGCCGCCATCTTTGAGCCCGCGATAAATTACCGCATTCAGGTGTGACGTCACAACGTCAACGTGTGTTTGGATATGTAGAGTTTTTCTGTAAGCATGAGAGTTTGAAGTGGCTTTTTCGAAAAAATGGTTAATTGTTGCGTGCCTGAATGCACTAACTATTCGACAAAAACAAAAGATGTTAGCTATCACAAGATTCCTAAAGATTTACAAATTCAGAAAGCTTGGATTTCTCGTCTAAGACGAGCAAATCTGCCACCATTGAAGAATTGCTATGTATGTAGCGAGCACTTCGAGGATGGTTGCTTCGAATCCGACCTTATGGAGCAACTAACAGGCGAAAAAAGAAAAAGGAGGTTAAAGGCTGATGCAATTCCAAGTATTTTTAACTTTTCAACCATCCCTAGTAAAAGAAGAGCTACGACAGAAAACCGTATAAGACGACAACGACAAAAAGAGGTAGGTGATTTGTAGTTTGTGTTCGCACGTGCACTGCTAGATTGTCAGTGTAATATGTAAGTATTATATATATATTAGAGCTATTTCGTGACTGGTCTGTGACTGTACTCAGACCAAACCAATGCATTAAATTCTTAATACTAAGTTTACCGCTGCGGGTTTAGTTATGATGAATTGCGGATGAATAAGTTATACGCTCTTTCATATAGAGTCAATGAAAGTCCTATAAACAATTAAAGCTTGAGTGTCGTCTCAACTATCGGAATCAGTGAAAACCCCAGTAACTGCCATTCATTGTTATTTGTATTTGTTCTATAAATGATTATGTTTACTTCTTTTTCCCCATAAGACATTGGATAACCTACTGACTCCAACTACACATGCACTTGATGAAATGGTTGAAGAATCTGATATGGAGGTTTCCTTCGATGAAACACCTTCCAACAAAAGGGACTTTGGAGTCCAGTGCTGTCTGGATGAAAAGCTTTCAATACGAAAAAGCACCTCAACCCAAACAGAAAATGTGGATGTTAGTGTTGAGACTTCTGATGCCTGCATTCAAGTAGAAGGAAATTCAACATTTGAGCAATTGAACAGTATCCTGCATGACCATTCATACAGCTATACTGCTCCCTCTGTGCCCATGAGTGTGTCACCACAAAAGTCTTGCAAGAATGATGTATCACCACAGAAATCTGCAAAGTCCTGTGGGTCTTTTCCTTTGTCAGATGAAGAAGTGAATCTTTTTTCAAGTGATGAAGAGGATGAATACATTATCTCATCACAAGAAACAAATTCTTCAACAGACAAAGAGTCTGAACCTGAGTATCACTTTGACACCTACATCAAAGAGCCAAAGTATTTGGTATTTGCAGCATGCCTAGGTGAACTGTTCAGGTTTTGTATCAACTGTGGTTCCATCGTAACTGACACCAACATTACCTGCACAGGAAGCATGGTAACGGTTAAAACCATATGTATGAAAGGTCACAACTGCTTGTGGAATTCCCAGCCTCTCATCAATCGTGCACCGGTAGGAAACCTTCTAATCTGCTCATCTATTTTGTTAACTGGTAACACTTTTACAAGAATCCAAAACTTTGCCTCATGTCTTGGGTTACGATTTATCAGTGAAAAAGGTTTTTACCAAAATCAGAATAGGTATCTATTTCCTGTAATAAATGATACCTGGGAAAGAGAAAGAAGAGCCGTTTTACAAGAACTGTCAAGTAAGCCTCTTGTATACTTGAATGGGGATGGACGGTGTGACAGCCCTGGCCATAATGCCAAGTATGGTACATACACATTTATGGACAATGACTCAGGGAAGATAGTTTCCTTCTCTGTGGTTCAGGTCACAGAAACAACATCTTCAAATGCTATGGAGAAAGAAGGTTTCATTAGGAGTCTTGGTAGTCTTGAGGATGAGGACGATATTAACATCAAGAGGATAACTACTGACAGACATACCTCAATCACTAGCACCATGGAAAAAGATTACAGCCACATCAAACACCAATATGACGTATGGCATTTGTCAAAATCTGTTGTGAAGAAACTCAACAAGAAGGCCAAGTTGAAAAAAAGTGCTGACCTTTCACATTGGATCCAGTCGGTCTCAAACCATCTGTGGTGGTGTGCAGCAACATGCAATGGTAGTGTGCAGCTGTTGAGAGAGAAGTGGGTCTCTATCTTGCATCATGTGACAAACAAGCATTCTTGGAGAGATGCAGAGATCTTCAAAAAATGTGACCATCCTCGACTAACCCGGAGAGAAGCTCGTAAAAAGTGCTGGCTAAAACCAGGATCTGAAGCTCATATAGCCCTTGAAGAAGTGGTCCTTCAACCAAAACTGCTGAAGGACTTGGCAAAACTCACTGACTTCTGTCACACAGGTGGGCTTGAAGTATACCACTCCATGATCCTGAAGTACTGCCCAAAGAGAGAGCACTTCTCCTACAAGGGTATGGTTGCTAGAACACAACTGGCAGCCATTGACAACAACCACAACACAGGAAGGAACCAAGCTGTGATTCAAAAGCCGGGGACGAGGATGGGAGAGGCAAGATACCGCCCATGTTTCCCAAAAATGCACAAGCGTTGGGTAGTTAAGCCTGTGTTGGAAAAGAAAAGTTATTCTTTCCTTCCTGAGCTTCAAAAGAAAGTGCTGGGATTGTGTGATGGCTCAGAAGTTGACCTCCAGGAAATTGAAGAAGTAGACCTACCAGCAAACATTGCAAGTTTGCCTGCACCGGATAAACAGGAATTGATTCAGAAACACCGGTCCAGGTTTTCAAGATAATCTAAATTAGAATTAGCCTTTGTGTACCTGCAGGTCATATGACCCTCCACTGTTTGGTCCTTCTTCCCCTCCCTCAAGTCCCAATCCCCCTCTGCTTTGCAGGCTATCTTTGGACAGTCATGTAAAATACTGGTAAAAGATATCCCTTAATGAAAGAAGCTCCCAGATATGGAAAGGTACACGACAGACCCAAGTATAAATGCTATATACAAAATATGTAATTTTTAAAAATGACAAGGGGACCTGATGAAATGGGCAGATAAGTATGCAGTACCTTTTAGATGTCCAAATGAAAATTTTATTAAAATATTATTTCCATTTAGGTAAGAATTGACTGTAAAAAAGAGGTCTTTTCTTTACCTATCTACACTACCTTATATATGGGAGTCTCCCCCAGTATGAATATATTAAAGAAAAATATCCAATTGAATGGTGACATTTGCTTCAGCAAATTTAACTTTTTTGCTGCCAGGACTCGTATAACTGCAAATTTTGCTTGGTTGGCTAGTGATCGTGTTTAATAGTGCTTTGTACACTAGGTTCACTATTCAGCTGGGTGTTTTGTTTAGTGTGTTTTTAATAATAAAATATGTAAAACATTCAAAAAATGTTTGTACCAACAAAAAGCTTTTTATATAAAAAAGAAATTTATATAACACACCTTTCCGTGTACTGCATCCTAAATGAATACATGATTCTTATGCATATTGGTCTCAGCTTTTTCTAGTCTATGTTTTTGTTTTCAATTATCTTGCAATTAAATATGCCAAAAAATTGCAATTCCAGGAATTTTTCCTGATAGAAAAAAGTCCACTCTGTATAGTAACTGAAGTAAGGAATAAATAAAATATATATATTCACTCCATGCAACATTATATCAAGCTAATCATCTGCATAATGAAAACCCTCAAACTGAAAGTCCTCCTCTAGTCCAGGAGGAGGGAAGTGTGCTCTGATGCACATGACAGCACAAGAGGGCAGAACAACCCGAACTTCTTTTCCAAGAACTCCCCAGCACCATCTTGCTAGTTGTCTATATGCAATGTGTCTGTACTGCTTCTGCTCTGGACCTTCATAAGCATCTCTGTATTGCTGTTTGTACTGAGCCCATGCGGTTCGAAGAACATACTTATTGCCACAAACAGGTAAGAATCCAGGATGTTGAGTAATGCATGGTGGTGGTTCATCAGCATCTCCATCTTCAACAACAGACTGGCATGTTGCAACTACTTTTTGGATTTCTTGGCAACAAATGCATTCAGCTATCGTATCCATAATTTGGCAGCTACCACAGGTACACCTATTAACAAATAAAACAACCCTTAGTATTTTTGAACACTATCAATGATTGTCCCAAGTGAGAGTATATACACAAATTGTGACACAACTATATCCCTGAATCTGTGTCCTACAGTATATAACTTATTGACAACCAAGCGATGTTTAATTGTGACAGTTGGTTTTGCTTTTGGTTGCAAAGGTCGTGAGGCAGATTAAAATGCATAAATATACAGTGCAAGAAAGTGGTAAACACGACTGTAAAAAATGGATAAGTAGTTGAGTTTTATCGTGATAAGAAAGAAGTAAAACTTACCAATCTGAATTTGTTAGTCGATTGTTCTCTTGTTCATCGTCTTCAATAATGTCACTGTCAGATCCTTCTCTGAACTCTTCATCTGAGGAGATTTCTATTTCTGGTTCGAACTGATATGGCCGTAAAACAAACTCGTCCGTTTCTAAAAATTCTTGAGCAAAATCGTCTCTCGAGCTGTCCGAGTCTTCGGAAAAAGAATTAGACTCTGACATGCCTTTAATTGAATGACCAGGCCGTATTTCGTTCGTAAAATATTGAGTAAAACGTCTCAGAAACAGGGGAAGAAGTCAACCAAACGCTCGTAAACAACTTGACGCCGTGAACTCTTATGACGTTGTGACGTCATTACCTGTTTTTCTGAGCCCGCGATAAAAGTGCAAGATGGCGGCCACCAGAGCGATATATGCGATGTTTTGAAATTATTTTTTTTGGAACACGGATGCTCTATCCCCTCTAAAAATTGAATTTTTGTGTTTCTCATTTGATGTACTTTCTCTTAAAAATGGGTCATTTTGGTCCTTCTTACCAGACGCTCGTATGGGATTCCTGCCCTTTTCTATTATCCACTCACCGTCTAAATACTTTATGAATGTTAACTCCAAACGGTATTCACCTTCGGGCATCAAATCGATTATCCTTTCTGCTCTTTCTTCTGTCATCGTCTCATCTGTATCTCCCTCCATAAATGTTGTGAAGGAAAAGTCCGCATCCAGGCGATCCAACACCTGAGTTCTGAGCTTACGCACAGTTTTGTTTTGTATGCTTTTGATGGCGTCCATCTATATCTAAGGAATATCTTAACCTCCGTTTGCGTTACCCGAAACAGCAGCAGTAAGGGACTTATCGCGACTTACGGCGGATCGCGCAAGACCCCCCGTTCGGCCTCGTCACGGCTCCAAAAACCCCACCCCCCCCTGGTGTTTTTCGATATGTGATTTTTAGCAATGCCGGCGCACCGCGTGTCCCCCTTACTGCTGCTGATACACATCAAAATATAATATTGTAAATGCATATGGTGAGCTGCCAGTTAAATAATTTTCATGCAATCTGTTCACATTCACTTTCTAAATTATCAAAGTGATGAATTCTGTTCAAATTCGTTTGAAAGAATAATTTTTACGTATTGGATATTATGATGATTATGTATAGCTTTTTAAGTAGAGATCAAACAATATAACCGTGAAACTTTAGTAATACTAAATAGCACAATATCATACAAATTCCATTGTTTTCTATTGTTTAATTAGCACTATTTTGTACTATTTAGTAATTAGTGTTTCACGGTTTAATTGTTTGCACTCTATCACTGACCATAATATAATTCTTAATGAACATTGTTTCATTGAAAAGCAATTGGATTGACACTTTTTACCTTGATTTCACAAAACAATATAATAAAAACAATGATAAAGCCAAGAAATAACACTTGGTAACTTTAGGGACAATGTTTGGTGTAAAGTCCGTAACGATAAAAGTGTAACGTCCGTAACGCAAATTTATAATGTAATCAGCAGATTTTTTTCAAATCTTGCGGTGTTTTTATGTTGATAGGGACTAATTAGAAGAAAATCCGAAATAATGCTACAATGTACGCAAGTACTAGAATGTAATTTTGAAAATATCATTCTTTAGGGTGATAACGAGCCACAGCGAAAAAACTTTGCGAACAGCAGGGGTACCAGTTGCTAAGGTGTGACGTCATAATCTGGTTACATTGTGGTTTCAATATTTCAATATCCTAATATAATTTGGCGCGAATTACGAAGCAGAACGTAGATCAAGAATTCATCTAGACCAATGTGGAGAACTGGTCGAAAGCCTGCTTCTGGCTAGATGGAAGGCTGTTATCCAAGGAAAAAGGAAAAAGAGATTTCCGCAACCTTCCGGAGTTTTTGCAGCAATTTTAAGGCAAAGGAAGGAAAAACATCTTGAAATACAATAGATATCAACGAGAATAGCAGACTTTTCGATTTCCCGCCAAACTGTGTTTATGTCCTAGTCAGGCACAACATAGTCAAGGCATTTTGATGATTTGCTCTAAGACACAGCGCAAAGGCCTGATAAACGCTCATGTTTAAATCTATAAGTTACTTTAGGTAGAACAACCCAGAGGTAAGTTTCTAATTCGCGGTTCTCATAACTTTAAAGGTCAAATTTGATTTTATTCAGCATTAAATTTATTTCCGTCAGCATACGTCTGTGCCTGAGTGCTTCGGTTATATTGAACTTAACTATTCTATATACTTAGCTGGTTTATCTAGCATGAAGTGCTGGCCAATTTTGATTTGCCAAAGCCTGAGTGCTTCAAGTATATTGAACTTTAAAATGTTCTCTATACTTGGCTGGTTCATCCAGCGTGAAGTCCTGGTCAATTTTGATTTGCCAAAGCCTGAGTGCTTCAAGTATATTGAACTTAACAGTTCTCTATGCTTAGCTGGTTCATACAGCATGAAGTCCTGGCGAATTTTGATTTTTCAGAGCCTGAGTGCTTCGGATATATTGAACTTAACTGTTCTCTATGCTTAGCCGGTTCATACAGCATGAAGTCCTGGCGAATTTTGATTTTTCAGAGCCTGAGTGCTTCGGGTATATATATTGACCTAACTGTTCTATTTATCTGGTTCATCCAGCATGAAGTCCTGGCCTGAGTTGGTTATTTTGTTCAAAGAAATAAAGGCTTTTCATCGTTCAAAAAGGATAATTTAATTCGGATACCTCGAATATGATCTGGCCACTAGGACGGCTGGGGTCAAACTTTCGGTCACGACATTATTATAGTGTCGTAGTATTGGAATAATACTACGACACTACAACAACTTACTGTTTCATTAGAAACACCGACGCGGCTCACACTAGTTTTTAGCTAGGTATCTCATCCCAAACTTAATTGGGTACTTGATCAAGCATCGAAACAAAACGATTTATCAATTTCCATACATCGGTTCTCTGGTCAAACAAATTTGAACCTTGCAACCTCGACTGAATGCTTTGTGTTTGACCAGTGAACCGATGTATGGAAAATGGTGAATACCGATTTGCTTGGCCCGTGAAACAATATCATTGTTTTCTGCCGCGATTGACTAGGTCCCATTGTTTCTTTGCCTTGAGTTTTTCGTCATATTTGGGTGCGATAAGAACATATAAGACCATACTTAGAGGTCTTTGATAGTTCTTTGCAGATTAGCTCTACTTGATCTGCACCAGCAATAACTTAGTCGAGTTCATTGCTGGAAAACTGAGTAAGCAATCCCTCGCTGAGTGATGGCTACTTCGCCCTCAAAGTTTGAGTATGAGCTACTTCTTTCCAACAAGCCTGAATGGAAACAACTACGACAAGCAGTTTTCAAAGGGGAAGTCGAAAAGATCATTCAACTAGTGCAAGAGAATCATATCGATCTTCGTGAAGATCGAAGGTACACCAAAATACTTTTGAGAACAGCCATTCTAAAAGATAACGGTAAAGTTTTGAAAGTTCTATTCAAACAAGGAGCAAAGGTAGGAGGATCTTTATTCACTGCTGTCAGACAGAATGCTTTTAAATGCGTTAAGGCGATAGTCAAAAGTCTTGAGGCAGATAAAGAGGATGATGATCTTGGCCCAACGCAGACCAAAGAGGAAGGTTTTCTAACTCCACTGATGATGGCCTTGCAGTCTAACAGCTACGACATTGTGGAATACTTCATCGTCAAGGGCCCGGGTATAAAATAGAAGAGCTGAAAGATGACCAGATTGAAGTGGATTACAGGAATAATTTAGATATTAATTTATCTAAAATGGCCAAAACTCTTGGAATTCCCATCCAATTGGTCCAGAGGACTCCTTGTCCCAAAGAACACAAGGTCCTGTTCAAGATCAACACGTATCAAGCTATTGCTAACCCAATTTACATCTGCTACATGTTCCTTCACAACAAAACAAAAGTCAACCCGCTGTATGAAATCTTCAGGTTGAACCAAATTCTACTCGCTCAATCCAGGTAAGTATTTATGCATAATTTTAAATATTGTCTTAACCCCTCTTAAAATAACGCAAAACTCATTCGCCAATTATACCGTTTTTTAAATGTTCGATCATTTTTTCTCACAACGTTTTTATATTTCGCACATAGCTTTTCAAGTATTATTTGTTTAATAAATGAGCAGAAGTGTTTCATCGGGTATCAAACACGAGGCGCAGCCAGATATAAAACCTCCTTTATGGTCATGATTTCTATAGTGTTTCCTTCATGAATTATTAATGAGTTTTCTTAACCTAATTATTAGTCGTTACAATATGCGAGTGCAATACAATGATGTAAAGGGATGTATACCAATGTTAATAAGATATAATTTACATACAACAAAATATCCAAAACCGTCTAGATATAAGTAACAAGGACGAACGTAGGGCATTACTTATGCGTGTGCTTCTGTATACTTATATGAATATGCTCCTGTTATATGTCTTGAGGTATTAAGGTGTAACAGGGCCCTCTATACCCCCTACGCAAAATGCAATCACCTAAAATTGTTTGGGCAATTCCCGCCTCACGTAAGATTATGAAATCGCATTTCCATTTACGAAAAAACGAAGTGATCACGTTTCACGTAAAATAAATTTTTCGTATCACGTAAAAAAATACCAAAATATATTTTTTTACATTCTAAGTTCATAGAAAAACGTTTCAAGCATTATAATAACAGATTTTTCAAGGAATATCAAGTATAATATGGGATTATTTTAAATGATATTCAAAAATAAAAACAATATTGCTCTGTTGATTGTAATGCTCCTTCCCGAGCGAGTTGTTTTCAGGAGGTCAAGTGGCTGGTGTCTCAATAAAATCAATGAACAATATGCGATACAGTGCAACATAAATACATTAATTACTATATGGAACAATAACTTTACAAAACAATGATTGCTGTTAAATAGTTGCATAGTCGGTCTCCTTCGGCAAGGATATGATCTACAGTGGTGGCAGTGCAGTGTTCGAGTGAAAAATTCTGAGCGCATAACAATGCTGTAAGACTCATAAAACAATATTGTATTTCCCGTGAACTATCGATAAATCTTTCGTCACCACTGTCACTAGATCTTTCGTGACCTTAATGAATGCTTCCAGCAATAGACATTTTTTAATTAGACATTTTTACAGTGTGAAAAACTGTATATTTTACTTTGTTGATTTCGCACTTTGTCGATCTCGAAGACGTATACCAAACCACGACGTCTACATAGTAACCGTTCTCTATTTATAAAGTAACCTTCAGTTTTTTTTAATAAGTATCACGAACGTAAAGAGTAATAAAGAATCTATCTACGTCTACGACGTCTTGCCAACGTTTTACCAACGTTGGTTACCAATGTTTTTTCTTAAAGATATGAAAATGTAATTAAAAAAGTCTAACAATTTTTCAATGCAATTTGCAATTCGTAATCAATCGCCCGGTGCTCAAGAAGACCATTTCAAACTTTCACTTGACAATGAACTAAAAGGTTAATGCAAAAACTTGATTAAATAAACATATGAATTATATGTCCATAGCGCCGAATTAGTATATATATTTCTTCAATCATCGAGTTTAGCTTTGTAAAATTTTAATCTTCTTGTCAGTCGTAAAACTTGATTTTATCCTAGCGTAAAAGGCAACAGCAACTCTTTGACTTTTGGCGAATAAAGATTACTACGATTACAATTATATAAGTAGATTTTAATACATGTATAAACGATATTCGTCTGGCAATTATTAACAGTCTTACTTTAAAGTTAAGCTATAAAGGTAAAAAAACGGAATGCAAATAAAGAAACAACAATAACAACAACAACAATGTAGCACAAAAAGTACGAGATCGATCAATCGATAATTTAAATTATTCTGCTTCCAAGAATTCAAATATTTACTGGAATTGCAAAAAAAAATTGTTTTCGAAAATTTAATCCAGAACTTACAGAGTTATCAGAGTAACTTATCCTTCTGCGGTGATGGATTTTTGAAGCTACAGTATTATCAGCTGGAAAGATCGCTAATCAATTTCACTTTGAAGTCCCAAAGTTTGTACTAAAATGCGAACTTGCGGCGAATAATTAAACTGTTGAAGTTTCGTAAAATCAAAGAGCAAATTTATAATCACTCGAGTACGAAATCAAAGATGACGGCATAGATATGATGCCCTGCTCATTGACCGAGTCGACCTGAACGTATACATTAGCAATAATAGCTCATTAACACTGGCCCTGGCAACCCAAGTGGCCCTGGCAACCTGACGTAGCACTGTCGAAAAGTTTGAAAAAGTTGCATTCCCCGTCAATATTATATATAGCGCCATCTTTGATATTTACTTGAGCCCACGCTAATTTTCGCGGATAACCGTATTCGTCAGCACGCGTCATTACCACAGGAATACCAATCAACAATTTTTTTATGTCTGCCTTGCTCCCTTGATTTTTTATGTACACATATTTGTACATGTGTACCCGGATGTTGCAACGCGTCGATATTCCCGCCAAGATAAAAAGATAGTCTAATACAGCCAACCGGGATTCCTGTGTTGTGTACACGCCCAGACGGACGGACGGAAGTGACGTCAGCCAAGCCATGAAAAATCAACTCGATGGTTTACCATTTTTTCTTAAGTATGGTGCTCCGCTCGACACGGTAAATCACAATATTTTATTAAAAAAGCTAGAGAAATATGGTATACGAGGCCTTCCTCTAAAGTGGTTCTGTAGCTACTTATCTAATAGAGCACAATTTGTGCAAATTGGTCTCTTCATGAAAGGGTGTGCCATAAGGATCTACGCTTGGACCCTTACTATTCTTTCTTTTTATAAACTATTTGCTTGACTCATTAAATATTTTAAGGTTCGGAATCTTCGCTGACGATACTAATATATTTTATAGTCTAGAATCTAGCCGTGCTTCAATCTGTAGTTAATAATGAACTTTCTAAGATATATAAATATTGCAGTGCCAACAAACTGACAAAAAATTTTGACTTTATGTTAATAACAACTCCTCAGCGGAAACATGCCCATTTAACTATTCTTATAACATCAAGCAAAAGAATTGCATTAAATTGGTTGATATGGATAAAATGCATGTAATTTAATATAATATTCCTGAAAAAATATAATCTACACATTCAAAATTATTCCATAGACATGTTCTACAAATTATATCACAAGTGTAAAACGTTTTAAAAAATTCATTTATTATAACGATACAACGAAAGTTGAAAATATTCAATTGCAAAGTACTTAATCTTCTCTTTCAAATTCGGTGGCGAAAACCAACAACGCATTCTCTTTAGAGGCCATATTTTAAGACAAATTTAGAGCAACAAGCTTCAAACAGCAAGCGAGAAGAGCAGCGAACAAGAAGAGAGGTGTGAAGTTTTCACGTGCAAGGTCATAACAACAACGTCTTCTCACGGGTTCTTTTCATCATGTGACACATAAACAACTACCAGGTTCGTGTTACTGCGTGTCAAACAAGACCTCGCTACACTAACTTATTTATCTGATACTCATGCTCATTGCAATTGCATGGTATCTTATTTCAATATGGCGACCCAAAATTGCGGTCTTAGTTACCACAAATTTATGTTTTTTTTTATGCCGTTTCTCTACAAAATAGGAAGAACTCGTAGGACATAGTTGTTAAAATATCATACGTAAAGTTATCTGAGTGAAAAAAATCCATTGCATTTTATCCATGTCAACCACCTTAAGTAGTTAGGTGTATATATTAATGAATTTATGAACCGGAAAAACCATAGTGTCATATGTAAGTATTAAAATAGCTAAAAAGATAAGAATCTTATATAGATTGCGTAGATACCTGATCATTAAGATGCTCACAAACCTCTATTATGCATTGATACATCCTTATGTCAACTATTGGATCATGAGTTGGGGAGGTACTTATACAAGTAATACTGACAAACTGTCTTCCCAACTAAGGAAATGTATGAGATGCATTTTCTTACTCAAGAGAAGCGGGAAATCTATACCCAAATTAATCAAAAGTCTTCCTTATTCATCCTTCAAACAGATGTATAAGGAATTCTTACTCAATAATTAAAAAGCAATATGTATGTGTATATTTAATTATTTAATTTATCTCCTTTTTGCTATAGTGGAAATTTATACTGTTCAATTCAATATTATAGTCTATAGTATCGTAGTCTTTTTCTTTTTCTTTTTTGACCCTAAATGAAAATTACGACTGCCAACTAGAAAGCTTGTCTTTATTCCTATTATATTGTTAATTATATTAAAAATTCTAATTAATATTCAACTATAAATATTCTTGTAATTCTATCACATAAAATTGAGGAAAAAAACAGTGTAAATAAACTGAAATTGAATTGAATTGAATTCTCAGCAGGCATTACTGCTCTAAGATATGTCACGTTTGAAATGTAATTGCCTTACAGTTGAAAATCACTTTCTCCGTGGTTTTGGACATTTTTGGTTCACTTGTAAGCTATTTTTTTGCCATTATTTTAGTCATAACAGTGGTTTTTTTAAGCCTACCATTTTCAACTGTTTTCTGTTGTTGGCGCCTTTGTGCTTTTCATTCACGCAAGGTGCGTAAGAAGAATTTAGGGCATGATCAACAAATTAAGTCAATATTTTGTAATTCATTTCGTGTCATTTATTGTTTGTTGACTTGAATATATCATAAAAGCAATGGATCATAAGTAGCTGTGAGTCCATCGAGTTATGGATGATTCATCCCTTAAAAAGGACGGTACCGTTATAACCTTAACTCGTAAATTAATAATACTTCAATACACCATTTTCCTTGCATCGGTCACTAGTCAAACACAAAGCTCTCAAGCGAGGCGCCAAGGTTCTTTCAAAGGATTAATCAAATTTGAACCTTGCAGCCTCGACTAAATGCTTCACATTTGACCAATGAACCGATTTATGGAGAATGGTGAATAAATGCAGTGTTACTTGTTTGTCTCTATTTTGTTAGGCTAGGTTTTGTTTAACTATATATATATATTCTTTGGAAGACAAATCTATTGCCATTTTAATCAATTTTATTGGTTTGTAAACCAATCATAAAACTTATATGATGACTTTTTAGTATTATAGATAATATTGATTTTTCTTTATTTGAAAGGAACTCGTGTATTGTTTTGGTATAGCAACATGGTTGCTGTGACGTCAATTGAGAACGCTCATAGGAAAAATATTGGTTCGGGCATATAGTTATATTATAAATATAAACACTGGAAGCCATTTTTGGTGCATGATTTATTTGTTTATTTGCTCTATAGGAAGAAATTTAATTCTATTTTTCCAGGCATTTAAAGTGGCTGCCGTCACTCGATGCTGGACAACCACACACACTTAATGCACAATAAAAAATTAAAATATGCGTATATTTGTTTAAGCTTTCCTCAAGAATATAACATAATCTTCATAATCTTAGGGCTCCAAACAAATAAAGACCACAAAACAAATCAAGATCAGTTTTAAATGTTCGAAAACAAATTCAGGGATTTAGGGTAAACGTCTTTGCATGTTCATAAAATGATTAGCACTAAGTACCGAAATACACTCTATTTTATCTAACTTTACAGACAAGACGTTGAGTTCAAAGAAGAGTATGAAAGCGTATCCTCAAATTACGAAGATTTTGCCGTTGATTTGATGGAGCAATGTCGAACATTCAAAGAAATCAAGTTGCTGACGGATGTGAGCTCAGAATTCGAAAAGAAGAACAAACATGTCCAGGTTAAGAGTCATGATGAAGATGCCAAAGATTTGACTTTTCTGAACATGGCCATCAAAGGAGGCAATGAGAAGGTAAGAATTCCAGAAAATCAATGAAATCTGGGAGGGTGTAGTCCAAATACAATTTCTTTTGCACTTCAAGGGTGTAGGGTGCGATTCTTGGACTACCTACAGATTTGAGAAATTTTATGCAGTTTTATTGCAATCGCATAACCCAACAAGCCAAATTCCAATTCGACGTATGAGCTAGCCTTATTTTAACTCTGTACACTTAAACTCGCACATTAGGAGTCCTTTCCTGGACTCCTGGATTCCTGGACACTGATCCTATAGACCCCTTGCAGTACGTCGAAATGCAGCTCAATTTTGTTGACATAACAATAAGTTCTCAATTCTAAGGTAATTGAAAATTCTTTTTTTTTTGTCCTAAAGCAAATTGAGCTTCTTTGACGTCACATGCAAGAGGTCTATATCACTTGATTATTTCTCAATTGACACGGTTTTCTTTGCTATTCGTAAGGCTTCATTTTTGTTATAACCCTCATTATAAATGCGAGGTTAATATAGAGTTATTAACCCGGTTAATGAGTACATATAGTCGACTTCGCATTTAGAATGAGCAAAATCAATAAAACACCTAGTTACCTGAAATTTCGGCAATAAGCCTATAAATGTGTACATGGCTTATTGCCTCCGTTCTCAGTAATTAACTCTTATTTAAGAACCAACCACGCCCTATTTCTAATGTTCGATGTCGGGTTTGAATTTCAATGGAAAACCTGTCTCGGATTTTGATCAATTCAGCATTGATACTAATAGGGGAGAGCGGGGCTGAATTCAAAACCCGGTACAGGTTTTGCCATCGAAATTCAAACCCTTCGTCTAATAATAAAATTAAGGCTTGCTTTTTTAAAGCAGTTAAAACGCACGTACTCTTTTTGCATTGAAATGCAGACCTCGGGCCTGCGACTCTAGCGTTTAAACCTTTATTTAGATCAAACCAGAGGCTAATTCAGGGTTTTATGTGTGAGTTAGTTACTCTTGGTATCCAACAGTTTATTCTCCATGGGGATGCTGCTAAGCTTTGTCACGTTATCTGCTGCCTTGCAAATCAATGACTTCCTTGGGCCATTACAGCTGTCTTTGTACCATCTCATCAGGGACATCCTCAAGTTTATGGTGTTTTTTGCCTTGATCTTCGTTTCATTTGCATTCAGTTTGAGAAAGCTGTACTCCCACTACATCAACACACAACAGTACATGGCCAAAAGAGGGTTATCAGACAATGGGACTTTCTTCAATGTGTCAGATCTTGAGACAGATCACCATTTTTCAAAGTAATAATATATATTAATTAAACCGCTTCTACTGATTTAGGTACTTAGAACATGACCGTAACCAATAGGTTTCCATTAGGTGCACGTGTAGCGTCCCGCAAAAGCTGAAGGTACCCTGACTCATTCATTATTTCCCCCTTTTTTCCATTTGCAAATTGCAGCTTTTCAATTATCGCTCACCGATTATTGGATTTTTGGTCCTGTTTTTTTTTTTTTTTTTTGCTTCTTCAAATCCTTGGAATATTATACCAATTCTGTAAGTTCAGTTTCATTTACCGTGCAAGACCCCTTGTTACGGCGTTAGAGACAGGGACCTCAGCCTGTGAAGCGAACACCAGGCAAGGGCCTAAGGTGTCCGCTTAATACAAACTTTTGTATTTCATATAAGTGTCTATTCGGCAGCTGCTTCTGTCAGTGTAAGTTACTAGATATATCCGATTTAAAGATGCTTTTCTTTATATATATATATATATATAGATATATACTGCGGTTTGCATAAACTTTGACCATTTGTGCATATATACAAGTATATCAAAAGTATATCAAAAATTATGCAATATGATCCCTGATATTTTTTTCGAGTTATCTAGCACTAGGGCTTTCTGAAAAAAATATCAGGGATGACATCCTGTAATTTCTGATATACTTTTGATATACTTGTATATATATATAGATGGTCAAAGTTTATGCAAATCGCAGTATATATATATATATATATATATATATATATATACTGCGGTTTGCATAAACTTTGACCATTTGTGCATATATACAAGTATATCAAAAGTATATAAAAAATTATGGGATATGACCCCTGATATTTTTTTCAGAAAGTCCTAGTGATAGACAACTCGAAAACAATATCAGGGATCATATCCCATAATTTTTTATATACTTTTGATATAGTTGTATATATGCACAAATGGTCAAAGTTCATGCAAACCGCAGTAAATATAATATATATATATATATATATATATACAGAGCTGATGCCACCTTCATTAGCTTGTTCTGGTCGCTATTTGGTTTCACTGAACTAACAAGTTTCAGCACAAAGGATAGCAAATTCACCATCACCAAGGAAACGGGCGAAACTCTTTTTGCTATTTTTCAAGTGGTTGCTATCATTGTGACCATCAACATGTTGATTGCTATGATGTCAAAATCATACGAAGACATCGCGGTAAGAACTTGTGTTAAAATATCATCAATAACGATAACAATAATAATAGTCTTTATTTCTTTATTTCTATGTATAGGCCTATTTAAAAAAGAAACGTTTTTGGTCGGAGATCTGTTATCTGAAATATCAGATTTTATTAGACTCTGAAAAATGTATTATATTCACAATCAAAATAGCGTAGTTTCTTTTTAGATTGGAATGTGAAGAATGGCCTTTGTGAGTTAGAAATGTACTTTATTGTATTTTTAGCCAAAGACATGCACCCAATCACGAACATTTTTTAGTCACAGATCACCCATTTGAAGATCTCAAAACGACAACGCCTTAGGTACATACAGGGTGGCATGGATAGAGAGCTCTGAGCCCATTTTCTATTCCAAACCATAGTCAATAGAGGGGAAGGGTTAGGAAACCTATTGTTATCAGGTCTTTGTTCGCTTTTGATGTTGAGCCGGTCTTGACGGTGCACAAAGTTTGCTTTATGCTCTTGCAAAATAAGTAAACATCAACTTTGTCTATGGGATTATTGTAAGGAATATTCAAATATCTTTTATAAATATAAGTATTTTGAACTAGCAGCCAAAAGAAAGATTTTGGTCTGTTCGCTCAGCCATTGCCAACGATGGTAAAATTAAACAATGGTAAAACAAAGGATTGTGCACTGTCAAGGTTGAAAAAAGTGAACAAAGACATATAACAATAGGTTCCATAACTATTCCCCTCTATTAACTATGTCCAAACTGAGGAAAAATATCATGCAGTCTGAGAGATACACCTTCATTCAAATTTTTTGTTTTATATTTTCCAGGACAACTCCATCAAGAAGTGGAAAGTATCACGAACTCGCCTAATGATGTTCTGGGTAGCAGCAGTGAGGGGGACACGCGGTGCGTCGGCATTGCTAAAAATCACATATTGAAAAACACCAGCCCCCCCTGGGGTTTTGGAGGTAGGTTAAAGGCCCTACAGGGGGTCTTGCGCGATCCGTCGACAGTGCGAAAAGGCCCTCACTGCTGCTGTGTCGGGTAACGCAAACGGAGGTTAAGATATTCCTTAGATATAGATGGATACCATCAAAAGCATTCGTAACAAAACTGTGCGTAAGCTACGAACTCAGGTGTTGGATCGCCTGGATGCGGACTTTGCCTTCACAACATTTATGGAGGGAGATACAGATGAGACTATGAACTACGAGAGAGCAGAAAGGATAATCGATTTGATGCCTGCGGGTGATTACCGTTTGGAGTCGACGTTCATAAAGTATTTAGACGGTGAGTGGATAATAGAAAAGGGTCGTAATCCAATACGAGCGTCTGGTAAGCAAAACTTGTTTGTCTTGAATAAGGATACTAGATCTGGAGCGCTCGAAGGAATAGACATGATGTTCTACGAAGTAGCATACCCAGTCACCGTGGTTATTTACGGTGCGTATGAGATCAAAAAACCCGACGTCAAGAAGTTGAAACCAATGCGACATCCGGGTAACTGTGTCGGTAAGTTGGTAAGAGAGTTCTTTGAGGATTCCTCCCGTGGTGGTAAACTAACGCTAAAGAGGAGAGAAGCCATCAGGAAATGGGAAAATGCCACTTACAAATCCGGAGGCACCATCGAAAACATCAAAAAGTTGGAAACCGCGTTAGAAAGGCGCATACACGTCAAGGATATCACCGACGGTTTTATCTACTCCGGAACGCACAAGTATGGGGGCCGCGGTGCTCCTATATTCATTTACCAGCATAATGGACACGCTTGGCGCGAACTCAGGTTCCCAAAAAAGAAAGAAACTAAGGTCTATAAGAATTCTCCGTTGGTAGAATTAGTCCACGAGAACTCCGTATGGTTGATGGATTCAGAAGGAAGTCAATTTATGACGCAAGACGGTACTCTTTACCGACCCGAAGTAGAACACCAGCGCATTCAAAGTGCCTGTGAGACCTTAGGGGAAGACTTCTCAGACGAGGTCCTTAGCAGTCGTAGTTTGGACTTTCTGGCCGCAAAGAAAAGAAATGGATGGAAACCCACCCCAAAGGAGTTCAAAGATATCTCCAAAGCCTGCGTAGAACACGGTCACGGAGGTCTTTGGAACATGGAGTACGACGAAGACGAATACGTCTCCTTGGATATGAAACACTGTTACCCTGCAAGTTTTAAAGGTCTAGGGGATTGTAAGGAATATTACGACCGTTACGGACATCCAGACTCCCAATTCTTTAGGGTGTCCTTAGACGGCAGCTATGACGCCCCAGCAACTGGATTCGTGCGATTTAGAAGAGTGTATGGATTGTCCGCGCCTCGACAACCATGTTTCGGCTACCTTTTTTTGTGTCCCAAAAGATGTGTGTTCCAAAAGATGTCCAATTGCTATTTCAAAGAGTGTCTCAGAATGTTAACATTTAGGTTAAATCTTTGTTAAGTATGTGTGGAAACTATTTCAAAGAGTGTCTTAGAATGTTAACATATAGGTTAAATCTTTGTTATGTGTGGAAGAGTGTATGGATTGTCCGCGCGGCTACCTTTTTTTGTGTCGCGTGCATTCCGAAAGGGGCTGCGAACTCAGAAGGGAGGCGATTCACCTCCCTTCCAACTTACACCCAGATTCCCTGTAAGAGTGTATGGATTGTCCGCGCGGCTACCTTCTGCTCCAAAAAGAAGGATAGATTTGCGCAAAGAGTCGCGCAACGGTTGTCCAACGAGGACCACATTCGTAGTATTTGCTTCTCCCCCTATATATAGAGATGGACTCCCAAAAGACTATTTCGACAACATTGCAAGAGATGGGTATACGTGCAAAGAGTAGGCGGCTGGCACATTTGCTGCTGGACAATGCCCACGACGGAAACCTGCTGCCGGACATATCCAAATGCGACTATTTGCGTGGCAACGAAGGTACTACAAGTTTGCAGCCGCTGCATGGGCTACCGCCGTTTGTAGACGATGTGTTTGTCTATGGGTTCGTCGCAGAACAAGACTTGTATGGGCGGGTGTGTAGAAATGCGAAAACAATAGTATCCAAAATATCCACTGCGGCCACGGAAGCCTTTGGGGTATTTCTACCAACCAACATGGCGCACACATGCAGGAAAGGAAATATAGTAGATCGTGTGGCCCATTTGTCCAACAAGTGGAATAGCCTGCACGGCGAACACGCAGCCACGTTCGTAGCCAAAGTAGACACCTCCGAATTGTCCATAGAAGTCGTAGACAAAAGCATTGCCAAATTTGCTACGCTGCTACAAGCGCACGGATATGGCATCTATTCCGTCGACTACACACAAGATTTCTCCGGTACTTTGGACAAGAAAGCTTTGGTGCGCAGACTGCGGCAAATGGGCTACGAAATGCAGTATAGTGTCGGTTGGCGCGTAGGAACCATTTTGGACAACACACACTAAGTGGGTGCACACGTTTGTACTTGGTTGGAAAACAACAAACGCACGAAAATATACAACAAAATAGTATCCAACTTCGAAGCCGGAGAAGTGCAAAATCCAGTAGGAGCAAAACTTGCAGAGTATGTGGATTGCCCAAACGACCATTTGCGCAGAACTTTCTTACATCCAGACGTGCAAAAAAGAGGTTGTAGTAGAGTGGAAATATCCATCTATGGCAGAGATTTCTCCAAAGAACACACCAATGCTATCGTGGAAACCATAGCGCTACTAGAAAACATATTCGTGGTGCAGCCGCCAAAGAACATGTGGTTGGCGCTCGCAGAACATTTGGACAGATGCCTGTGTATTTGCTGCGAGGAGACAAAAGAAATATTCCTTGCCTGGTACTGCCACGCAGGAACGGGTAGGATAGCTGGCGTACGCGTACGGGGCAACGACAAATGGGAGCAATGTGTACTTTGGACTATAGCAGAGTTTGGTCTGCGCAAATGCCCCATATTCCGCATAGACGTGCAAGAATTGGATCCGGTGGAAATACTACCGCTGCGCTGCTACACAAAAGATGCCCCAACCGTACTAGCGGAGTCCAAGTTTCCAACCCGCGTGCATACGAACGCACCTACGATCGCAGACTTTCTCCCAACTACGGAACACGCGGAGTAGATATGGCGTACCAAGAAGGCGCAAAGGATCGGAGTAGAAAAGAGTGCCTTTGGTATTTTGGAAGTGCCTACGGACCGCAGAATATCCTTCCTATCCAAACGAAAACGACAACAAAGATTGGAAGATATTCGAGACGATTTGGAGGGAGACGAGTGGGTAGAAGCTACGAAAAGATACCACGCAGAACTGCAGGAGCAGCGGCAGAACATCCTGCAGCAAAAAGAAGACAGGCGAAAGATAGAGGAAGAGCTGCAAAAGCACAAAAAGCTGTTGGATAGGACTCACCGGCGTGCCGAGAATTTGCACAAATTGTTCTTTGGAGGGACCAAAGTGCATAGGATGGACCAAATACCCCCAGGCGACTACAAAATACTAGGATACGCAGTGCCAAGGAACAAAGACCCCGATTGGCCTGCGAGGGGACATCGCGTAGTTCTACGCCGCGGCAAAGAAGCCTCGGTGGCTTGGGCTACGACTGCAATGTTGGACGCATTTGTGGTAGGAAAGTTCGAAAGCTGCGGCTGCGTGTATACAGCAGTTCCAGGGACAGAAGTACTGTTGGAGTGGCAGAACAATGCAGCCAGCATCTTTGTGCCCGAAGGACCCGGTTTGGACACCTACCACGAATTGGTGGGAAAGATAGACCATGGAATACCCAAAAATCCACAGCGGCTACTAGAAGTCCCAGCGCCGCCAAACAAAGAATGTGTGCAGGCGCTGCATATGCAGCCGGGCGAATACCAATGCTGGCGCTACGCAAAAAACACCTACAGGGGAAAAGAAAGGACCATTCTGTTCCTATCCCCCCGATGCTCCGAGTGCGTATTGGAGGGCTGCACGGTAGAGCATGCAACCACGCCTGTCTGGGGGCACTTCCTGCAGGCGCAAAAAATAGACTGGGCGCATATTTCGCCGCCGCTATATTGCAAGATAGGCAGGGAAAAGACCACGGCCAACAAAAGAAAGGATAGACTGGTGTACGTCTCTACTCCATCTCCGGAATCGTAGACTTTGGTCGCATAGGCGCCGGGATATATTTGTATACGACTTTGGGTTCTTGCATGCACGCCCAAACAATGGCTCCAATTCCCACGACTGCAAATAGCACATTGCCAGCTATTTGCCAGTCTATTTTTGTGGATATTTCCTCTACTTCGTCGGACAGATCCTCTGCCTCGCTGGATAGGCTTTCCGCCGCGGTTGGCAGCTGTTTCTCCAGATCGCCTATGCGCAGCAGCAATTCTTCTTTCGTTTTCTGTAGGTCGTCGAGGACAATAGAAAAAGAATCCTGTACTTCCAGGAAATGTTTCTGCAGATCCGTGGTTGGCGGCTTCTCGGGTATTGCAACCTCTACTCCATTTCCGTTTTCTATCCTGCGTATTTTGGGTATTCCTATGCCGTACTTTTTGGCTACCTTCTGCAGCCCCACTCCATTTCGTCTGTCTTCCAACAATCCTGCAATTTCTTCCTCGGATAGTATTTTGGGTGTTGCCATATATATCTGTAGATATGGAACATACCCTATGTTTTTTGTGTCTAGCTACCGGACATACCCTATATTTTTTGTGTCTAGCTACCGGACATACCCTATGTTTTTTGTGTCTAGCTACCGGACATACCCTATGTATAGAATGTATCTGTACATAGCTACGGGTATTGCTGCATACATGCTGGGAAAACAAAGGACAATACAACTACTTTTGGATGTCGTGGAAGGTCTCTACAGAGCACAAAAGACAATACAGGGAATTCGAATACCGGGCTACGTAGCTACTTTGGCGCAACTACCGCGGCAAAGATAGTGCAGAAGTGTCGCAACCCACGACCCTTTCTCCTCCACGGACATTTCTGGTGCATTTGGTTGCGTAGTGAGGAACGTGGACACGGAATGTGGCTGCATAGCGAGGGTGTCGCGCTTAGAAGGGTGTCAGCCAGATTTACACCCTTCCCCAAAAGTAGGTCTTTGCTAGCAGACAACAAGAAAAATAGGAATGTATTTGCGCAAACCAAGATCTTCCTTCCCTTTGCAAACCCTCTTCGAAAAGGGGTCTGATATTTATTGTTGTCTGCTAACAAAACAACAAGAAAAATAGGAATGTATTTTGGAACTCTTTGCGCAAATCTATCCTTCTTTTTTGGAGCACACAAAAAAAGGGGGCGGTGACTCGCAGCCCCCTTTCGAAGCACTACACCTTTTGGGAACACAAAAAAAGGTAGCCGCGCGGACAATCCATACACTCTTCCACACATAACAAAGATTTAACCTAGATGTTAACATTCTAAGACACACTTTGACACAAAAAAAGGTAGCCGAAACATGGTTGTCGAGGCGCGGACAATCCATACACTCTTCTAAACGAACTTCTTACATTCGTGCATCGTATATTTATAAGATATTTTACCTCCGTTTGCGGTACCCAACACAGCAGCAGTGAGGGACTTATCGCGCTGTCGACGGATCGCGCAAGACCCCCTGTAGGGCCTTTAATCTACCTCCAAAACCCCAGGGGGGGCTGGTGTTTTTCAATATGTGATTTTTAGCAATGCCGACGCACCGCGTGTCCCCCTCACTGCTGCTTGGGTTGAGAAGGGCAGTATTCTTCCACCGCCTCTCAACCTCGTCCCTAATGTTTACTACTTAGTAAAAAGACTTAATAAAAGTTTCAAGTGTTGTAACAAGGTAACAAATACTGTGGTACACTGCCTTCTTTTTTCATAAATCCAGTTTGGAATTTTGCTCCGTGTTAACGTTAGCCCCTTATTTGTGCAGAACATCAGATTCGGATGTTCTAGTGAATATGCGCCACCCGAGCTCATTTGGTAAGAGCGTCGGTCTAATGTGCTGGTGGTCGTGGTTCAAGCTTTGGCCGGAGCAACAGTCAGGGTCACTGAGAAAGTATATCTTTCTAAGGCGGCTTTCTTGGAATCAGTTTTGTTATAATGTTAACCACAGACATAGGTATTAGTTAAATAGGACTCAAGATTTATTTCCTCAAATCGATCAGTATGAAAAAGTGTAGATGACGAGTTCCAAAGGCATTGAATAAAGCACTATTCATTGATGCAAATGTTTTATGCACTTGTGTTTTCTTCCCAGGATCCGCTTGCACTTGACAACATCGACGGCCACGAGCTAGAGGTAGGTTTACGACTTGTTC
Organism: Actinia equina; assembly: GCA_011057435.1. Classification (NCBI taxonomy): domain Eukaryota; kingdom Metazoa; phylum Cnidaria; class Anthozoa; order Actiniaria; family Actiniidae; genus Actinia; species Actinia equina. The sequence continues at coordinate 480,564 of WHPX01000764.1, read as the reverse complement.
GCAAACCTGCCAAGATAATACCTAATTCAACAAATATGCACTCGATGAGTACATGCCTACTGCTGATAGATACTCAGCAACATTTTTGTTGTTGTTCATGTTTATGTAAAATATTCACTTGCAGGTATTCAGGGCTTAATATTCTGCCAAAGGAGCTTAGTCACTTTAAAAATCTGAGTCATCCATAACATCGGTTGTAAAAATCGTTCATGAAGCGATATTAAAGCACAAACACGTAAATCATTTCAGTGGTCGATTTTTCTAGATATTGCATATACCTGAAAGCACTTTAATTAAACAACACTTGACACATTCGATGAACCCTGTGTGCCTAGCTTGTTCCAAAAAAAAAAAAAAAACAGGAAAAATTCACTATAAAAATGGCTTAGATTACCTAATAGAAATCACTGAATCCTACCTAACCATGGTTGGAAACGTTGTTCAAAAGGGCTGTAACTTGAAGCATCTGTATCTGTATAAAGTATCTGTATCAAGCGAACCCCCGATTGAGCATATACCCTCATTTTATGAACAGCTAGTTGCATGGTCCAGAAATTATTTCTAGTATTTTAGCAAAACAAACCCTTTTTCAGCGAACACCTTTTATTAAGCTGGCAACAGGCAAGTTCAAGTAGGTGTGCGCTTAATACAGGCAACACTAGGGACCACAAAGGAAGGACACGGAAAACGAAACTCTCCTGCCATGTAATGCAGAGTCAAAAGCCGGATTGTTCAAAGCTGGATTAGCGCTAATCGAGGATTAACTCTAGGTCCTATTAAGAGTTAACCCAGGAATAGCACTAATCGGGCTTTGAACAACTGGGCCCAGGAATGGAACCCAGATAGCGTCCCAAAGCCAGAAAGCTTTTTGAAATTGACTACTTCTGTTTTTATTTCCTCTATTTTCAGACAATCCAAAAAGTTGAGACCAAGAGAAACAGAAAGCTTAAAGAAATTTTGAAACGATACATTACTGCGATGAAGAAGAAGGACGGAATAACTGCTCAAGATGTTGAAGATCCAACAGAAAACTGATTGACATGTATGGCTCGTGCGGTCTGACAAAACACTAGATCAATGCAAAGATCAAAGCAGTTCAACATAATATCCAATCAATAGAAAATGAACTAGTTCATATTCTCTTGATCCAGTCGATCTCATACATTTATACACACATCCAAGAAAAACTTCAACAATATCGACGGTGTCGCGACAAGTACAATTTTGCCATGCATTCTTCCTCAATCATTTTGTTAATTGCAACGTATCGTCTATTTTTTTGTTGTATATAGCAATTACAAAAGGTAAAGTAGGTTGTGCGACCAAATGGAACTATGGGTGATAAATCTTAATGACTAGTTGACACGGATGTTATTCGATTCCTGTTTTCGTGATAGTGTGATCAAGGTTCCTTTTGGTTGCCATTCGGTCCTTCCATCAATTTAACAAATTGACATCAGATTTTTATGTGTCTGTCCTCTTATTGACAATAAATTGCGTCATCACATTGTCAAAGTAGTGTGGATTCACGAGGCGTAGCCGAAATTTCTAAGTTATTGTAAAATTTGAAATAGCTATATGCATATTTTCCTCTTTTTCTATATTTTTTCTTTAAGGTGGCTGCCTACTTTTGAACGTTCGAATTGAGCCCACGATGTGCGCGCGCTCAAAAACCGCTGAAAAATCAAAAACCCTCAAATTTTGCACGGGACTCTCTATTTCTTAATAGCTCATTCGAAAAAAAAAACTCCTAAAAAATCTATGTTTTATCAACATTTAAGAAAAAGTTTAAATCAGCATTACATGAAAATATAGGAGTAAGTTATAGTGCTTGGGAACGAGGTTATACCGGGCGAAAGCCCTTGGAATTAAATTAGGATAAATTAATTTCCGACCTCGGAAATTAATTTATCCTAATTTAATTCCAAGGGCTTTCGCCCGGTATAACCTCGTTCCCAAGCACTATAACGTACTCCTATATCTTCAACTATTTCATTAGTGCCACGCGGTCCATATAATTACATGAAAATAAAGACTTTTGTAGGTATTCATTAAATGCTGATTATCTCGAAAACAAGCTCGGGATACCCTATTTTTCTTTCCAGATTTAGAATCAGCATTAAATTTTAATTCGGAAAATCGAAGTTTTAGAAAAGTTTAAATCAATTTCCAAAAGTAGGCAGTCACCTTAAGTCATATTTCTAATGGCTTATGGCCGCAAGATTTTTAAAAGATACATTTGTTTATTTCTTTATTTATACATGAGATTTATGTTTTCCTTTATATAAAAATTAACTTTGTAGTTTGTCTTTAAGACTAATTTTTAATGGCTCATGGTCATATATTTATTTGTTTATTTATACATTGCATTTATTTGATCATTTTTTCTTTTATTTTAAGATTTCTTTATTTTATTGAAGTACTTAATTATTTAGTTTTAAGATTTATTTGCTTTGATATTTAAGATGTTTTAAACTCATGCTAATATTTATATGGACCAGCACAATTATACACAATTAAACAATGTTATACTCACATTCTAGGGAAATAGCATAAAATAATGCACCAGTTAGTTCAAAATTACACCCAGAGAGCCGCTGGACAAGGCGGGGGATTTAACATTCTCGTAGTGTTAAATTAAGCACTTTCCTTTTGTCAATGGAGAAAGATTTAATGTCAAGCAATCATTGTAGTTGGTACTCTTAAAATTGTAAACTGCTGACGTACTATACACGTTAAATTCCCCTTATCCACAATGAATTCACTCTGTTTAATGCGTGTCTGAAATCTCTGGAATCGGTGCGTTAATTCCACGCTCCCCGGAGTCGTGCATAACTAAAAAAACCCATAACAATGTTTTCATTATATTAGAGATTAAGTTTGAATAAATATAGAGTTTTGTCACTTTCATATACGAACGTTTTTTTGGTTGTCTAAGAGTCCTGAAATTTAGCACCTGGGAATAGATAAAAAAAACCCTTAAAGCTTCATTTCTAATCTCGTGGAAAGGTTTACAAAATTTGACTCGAAGATGTATTGTCATTCAGTAAAAATACACAGTTGATTATTGGAAATCTCGCGCGCTAATTTTTCGAGAAACTCTTACTATCACATATTTACCACCTCAAGCGATAATCCAAAATGGCGGCTAGCCGTTTCGTTGCTGTTACCGGGAAAAAAAAAGTCATTTATCTTCTTTTTTTTATTATTTTTAAAAACAATCACCTGTGTATTTATACTAAAACAATTATTTGCCTCAGCATCAGTGAATATCGGAGAATATTTACCTCGTCCTTCGAAGACTCGCGTCTCGGTAAAAATTCCTCGATATTATAATAATAATATTTATTTATATAGCGCTAAATCCACTAATTGCTCAGAGCGCTCACTAATAAAAAATAATATATAATTAGCTAAGCCAAAAAAAAAAGAGATGTAAAAATATGTGTAACAATCCAATAAAAATTGTACTAATTGTAAAATTATAAATTAAAAGCTAATATAAACAAATGTGTTTTCAGCGAATTTTTAAAAACGACACAGATGGAGACTTTCGTATTTCTATCGGTAAATTGTTCCACAGTCTTGGTGCAGCGGCGACAAAAGCATTGTCTCCATACGTTTTTAAGATTGCTATTAGGTATAGATAAAAAATTTCTTTGCTAGTGGAACGCAATGATCTAGAGTACTACTGATAACTTAATAACTCAGATAAGTAACATGGAAGAGGAACGTTTAAACCCTTATATACAAGTAAAAGTAACTTAAAAGTAATTCTATATTGTACAGGCAGCCAATGTAACTTAATTAAAGCTGGAGTTATATGCTCAAATTTCTTAGTCAATATAACAACACGAGCTGCTGCATTCTGCACGGACTGTAACCTATTAACACTAGAAACTTAGGTATACCATAAAGTAATGAGTAGCAGTAATCAAGTTTAGCACTGATAAAAGCGTGGACCAAGATCTCACAAGTAGTTTGATTAAGAAATTTATGAATCTTAGAAATGTTTCTTAAGTGAAAAAACGAAGTCTTACATATCTGTTTAACATGATCCTCCATACTAAGTGAATTATCAAATAATACACCTAAATTACGAACAGAATGACTGGGCGCTACACTTTTAGTTCCTACTAGTATATTAGCAATATCAGGCATAGGGCGAAACTTAGAGCTTATCAGTTCAGTCTTGTCTTGGTTTAGCTTAAGGAAGTTTCTAGTCTCCAGCAGTCAATATATTGAATATCCTTGGAGATGTGTAAAGAACGTACAACAACGGTCCCAAGACCGATCCTTGAGGAACACCACTTCGCCTTCGGCGAATAATTGTTAATTAATATATTCAATGTTGTTTGGCCTGGCACATGAAGGTTCGTCCATTCACATTATTAGGCGGAGAAGGGTGAAGGAGAAAAGTGGCTTCCTAAAGGAATTGGTTTCCTGTTTTCTCCCTATTATTTAAATCAAAAGAAGATTATAGGTACCTGTTATGGTATTGAAGGTTATTTGGATTAACAGTATCATTTTTGGCAGTGGAGTATCAATGATGTGACGAGAATCTCGCCTTCGCGTCGTTGTTGTTGGTACGTACAGAGGTAAGTAGTGCCCTTAATAAGAAATCCGGTGTTGCGCAAAGTGATCTTGTGAGCATTTACTGCTCACTTATCCGATAAATAATCCAAGGCGTTGCGCCCGTCTTGGCATCCTTGCTTGTCTGTCTGGCACTGCACATTATTTCCATTAGCACCAGTTTTAAAGATGCCGTAGAGTTATCAGGCATTAAAGTACTAGAAGCGCGGCGACCAGACATTTGCCAAGCATTCCGGCAATAGTAATAGCGGAGCTCCCGCAGCAGAGCACCATACCTAAGAAAAAATGGTAAACTATCGAGTTGATTTTTCATGGATTGGCTGACGTCACTCTCAGAAACAAACTCTGATCTCTACTCTATAAATTTCGACCACATAGCTCAGTCATTTTTACTGCTCATTATCGACCAAATTAGTCTGGCATTTTGTTTTAATTCACTCGCAAAGTAGGAATGGCAGAGCTCCGGGGATGAGATTAAATCATGAAACTTGAAAAACGCCTCTTCACTGAAATTTTTTTTATTTATTCATTATAGTAACTCTACTTGTACTATGAATTTGAGTACATATCTCACAAAAGTTCATTCTACGATTAAAAACAAGACCGCGTCAAAAATATAATCGTAATAAGTGATTTTTTGCGATGCGTTGTGATTGGCTGCGCGAGCAGGCGGCAGACAATTGGTTGTTAAGGTGACTGCCTAGCAGAGCAGAGCACCATACCTAAGAAAAAATGGTAAACTATCGAGTTGATTTTTCATGGATTGGCTGACGTCACTTCCGTCCGTACGGCGTCCGTCCGTCCGTCTGGGCGTGTACACAAGCATTCTGATTGGCTGGTTAATTTTTTTTTTGGCGGGAATGTCGACGCGTTGCAACATCCGGGGACACTGGTGAAAAACGCACTGCGCACGCTCGGAGATGGCGTACGTAACTAAGGGCAACTCATATTTTTGATGCCAGTGTTTTATTTTTTTTACAAAATCGCAAAACTTAAGAAAAATACTGAAAACTTAAGGTTGTCCTTTTCGCAATAGCAAGATAATTTCGATTGTGATACACAGCTGAATTATACAAAAAAACTTTTGTTTATACTAAGCAAAAAAAATCATTTGAAAATGCCGCCACTCGCCCCCCGACGTCGACATCCAGCATGGCTAATTTGCAGATAATCACATGGTTGGATTCCATGTAAAGAAATCTAAAAATATCTGTAAAATTCCAAAACGAATATTTAAAAAAAAGCCTTGTCGGTTAAGATAAGGCATCTCTTTAGATGTAATAAATTGCTATTGTTCGCCATTTTGTTTTTCTCCCAACGCATGCGCAGTGCGTTTTTCACCAGTGTCACATCCAATCTCGTACCCAGAGCCCTTATTTCTTACTGCGCATGCTCGACGAAATAATTGGGCTCTGGAAAACTCCAATATTTCCTGTGCTGTATTGGTTCTCGAGAACAAAGGAAGACACCGGAAGTAAAAATTACAGTACTAGGGAAAATAAACAAGATAAGTACACCAAAAAAGCGTGTAGGGCCGGATTTTTCAAAGTTTTGCCGGTTTTTTAATGGGAATTGTATTGATGTCCATCCATTAGGTATTGTCGGAGTTAATTTGATTGAAAACTATCTTCAAAACCTAATTTTCCAAGGGCAAATTCACATGCTCGTTGAACATCGTCAGCCATTTTGAATTTTCCTAGTCTGTCATAATGCGCATGTGCGAGAAGCCCAGAATCTGGGTCTTCCGGTTTGGAGTTTTCCAGAGCCCAATTATTTCGTCGAGCATGCGCAGTAAGAAATAAGGGCTCTGGGTACGAGATTGTGTCACATCCGGGTACACATAAAGGTAAATCCGGCTATTAAACTTTTGTTAATAACGTTTTACACCTTTTATTACGTATAGAAATACCGAAAGATAACAACACAATTTTTTATTCAAGCTTATATTTATATTTACTCTACTTACAATGGAACCCATTTCCGAAATCGATATGTCGAAAGAAAGTTCAGAGGAGAATGAAGCCAAAAAAGAAAGGCCAGAAGTAAAAGAGTTTTTTGGAAAGAGGAAAAACTCTGGTGGCGTGAAAATGGAAGGCAAAGAGGAAGGACTCACCAAAGAAAAGCGGCAAGCAGAGAGAGAGATAGAGACCCAAATCCAGGCGGGACTTCGATTATAAACAAGGAGAATATGATCGTGAAAGAAAAAGGAATATGAGGCAAAACTTGACGGATGAACAAAGAGAAAATGAATGTGAAATACAAAGGAATTTGAGTCAAAACTTCACGAATGAACAAAGAGAAAATGAGCGTGAAAGACAAAGGAATTTGAAGCAAAACTACTAGCTAAGGCGACTCTCAAATGCACAGAAAAAAATCGCTTTAAGGCAAGTTATAGACCAAAGACAATTAAAAAAACTTTCATGTAGTATTCAAAGATGGATTAAGAAGTGTTCTCCAAGAATTCAGGTGTGTGGTTTAGCAAACAATCGTTTATTAGTTTTTGACAAGCATTTAATTTTTTCTCGACGAATCGACAAATCAAAGACTTTCCCTCAAAACTTTTATTATTTCTGTAGATAAGCTTAATTTATTTTAATGTTGGAGTAAATATAACATGAAGAGCATATTACAACAAATATTCGTCCTTTATTTAGCTTTGTAAATCTTTAGCAATTCGGTTAACGTTGTAAAACGTTGTTTTTAACCAACTATCGTATGTTTTTCGTTCAAGAAAGATTCGCCTCCTATTATATCGCGGGTTCCCATCTTCAAAACAACGAAGACTTTCATTTAATACTTTTATTTCTACAGATAATTTATTCAAGTATTGAATGAAAATATGAATTTACATCAAATATTCAACTGTTTATTAAGCTATTCGAGCAAGTCTGATTATAAAAATGAGCTTAAATTTGTGTTGTTGAGAGATGTTGTTGTAGAAAGACCTAGACTTTCACTTAAAAAAGCCGTAAAAAATATTCAAAAACATTTACAAACGCCAATTTACTGACAAAGAAATTCGTCATTTTGCATTGCCTTTTTGCATTGCTTTTATTTTCTATTTTGTCTCAGTTGTTCTTGTCAAGTTTAACTGAATGTAAAACGTCTCGTTTTGTAAAAGACGTAATTATTTAAAGTAAGCTTATATTTTGCTCCAAGTCTGTTTTTTTTTGGTCTTGATTTGTCCTAAATCTCCAGATTTTCGATTTCAATGAAAGGCATCCGAGGTAAATTTCACTGAACTTGATATTGTATTGAATTATCTGTAGTTATCTTTCGTTTTTTTTAAGTAAAAGAGATTCAAAGCCTAAAAATGTCGTTTTTTTTGGAAATATCTTCCAAGAGCAAAACTAGCCCCTGGGGGTGGTGGTGAGTTGTGTACAAAATTCCTAAGTGGGAGAGTATATACTCGCGGAAAAAAAAACGCAATGTAGTGCATTTCGATTCGATTTCACTGCATGGTTTTTATTATGGGAGAAATTATCTTCATCTCGAATAAAAAAAAATTGAAGATTTTCCCCCCTATCTTATTTTTAACTTTCAGTTTCATTCAAATTGTTCTCCCTGTGACTTCCGTATCGGGAGCTCCGCTTTTAGGCAGTGCCTAAATACATATATTAGTGTTAAGAAATCTGGTAGAAAGCCAAGCGATCGACAGGCACGGCTACAATTAACAGAGGTCAGGGGACAGTAACACTATGTAGCCCCGATCAACACCGATAGGTTCAGGACGTCGGTTACCAACAGATACAGATCAACGTGAACTCATTTTCTTATATGTTAATTACTACTGTGTCTATGTTTATATTTATGTATAATTAATTATTATACCTGATCCGCCTATTGATGAACGCACATTCTGTATACTACCATCGGATACGTTGAAGAAAAATCGGTTTTGCAGTTAATAACAAGTCGCGACAGAAATGGTCAAAGTCCCTGTTGTGATTACATACATTCTCTTTCAAATGCCTTTCATTGATTCAGCACGCAATCTTCGGAGAACACTTTAACTTCTCCGGCTGTACATAAGCTGCGAACTGCAAATAAAGGGTTTCAGCGACTTTGGTGCTCAGGCTTTCTTATCATGTAGATAGTTTTCAACGTTCGTGCACGATGAAAGAGAATGATGGCAGATTTGAATGTTTTTGAACAAAGGACCTCCCCCTAGGGATGTGTTAATAATACAAGATAGCAGTATTGCAGCTGGGAATTTCTTGTTGAACATTATTCCCCTATCGGATACGTTCTAGAAAAATCGGTTTTGCAGTTAATAACAAGCCGCGACAGAAATAGTCAAAGTCCCTGTTGTGTTTACATAAGTAGATATAGAATGGCGGTTCTGCATCACTCGAGTGAGTTACCATTGTTCTACGCCACTCGAGTGAGTTACCATCGAGGTACCATTGTTCTGCATCAGGTGGATCGTGGATCAGGTGGATCGTGGATCAAGTGGATCGTGGATCAATGCCACCCCCCCCCCCCCCTCAGGGTTTTTACAGAGGCGACGTTATAGCTATTCTGAGTGAGGTACGTTCCAGTGAGGTAGGGGGAGGGGTGGTCAGTTATATTTATTCTTAGTTGACTGGATTGCACCACATCCTAGAGTTTACGTCAAAGTTTAATTCTAATAGAAGTTTCTAATTATTCATAAAAACTACTTTTTCTATCTCAAAGTCTTAAAGGATTAGTTTAGGCTTTTGTTTCACCCTAATAGAGTTCTACGAAGTTGACTCATCAAAAAACAAACAATTAGATGACTTGCCCAAGGAACAACAACAAACATGTTTTCTAAAAAATATATATATATAGTTTATTCATAAAACGCTCCATGCATGTGAATACAAGAAAAGTTGAGTTTTTTTCATTATTTAACCAAGTATGATGATTGTCAGTATATATTTGTTCAATAGAAACACCCGTCACAATAGAGGACTGTGTTCTGCATAATTGCCGAGTTAATCACATGAATCAACAACTAGATATCAAGACCACGTTTGTAAACAATAGAAGACACAACAAACACAGTATTTTGATTGATTTTCATAGTTCAGTCACTACAGCTAAACTCCGAACTAAACATTTTGCCAGTCGGGTATCGACTTGGCTATCGCTCTCAATCTTTTTTTCTACTTTATAAAAAAGTTTTTACAATCATAGGAGGCTATCAGAGTCTGCGTCAGAGAATAACTGAATCATTCGTTATGCACTGCAGGATTTTGAGTCATAACAAGAGGTTTTAGCGTATTCGATTTTAAAGAAAGTGTATGCATTAAATTACAGTCTTCGCAACGATAAAACATTTGTTTTGTATTTTTGGCACTGATAGCAAAAGGGTGTGTGCAAACGTCACACACGACTAATTCGTTTTGAGAACTGTGATACGCTTCGTGCCAACAACAATTTGGGCATTGTGCCACTGATATCTTGAAAAACGATTTGGGTTCTTGACAAGCGTGACACTCTCTTTCTTCTTCTTCTTCTTCTTCTTCTTCTTCTTCTTCTTCTTCTTCATCTTCTTCATCATCTTCTTCTTCTTCGTCCTCACTCTCCAATTCTGAATTTTCTCTGTCATGTTCCTCTTGGGATTCTTCAGCATCATTGTCACTTTCAGTTTCACTATTGCTAACATCCGTATCATAGTTATCTTCTGGTTGCCTGGCAATCAGATCTGCCAATAGTATTTTGTTGCGAATAAGATTCTTGTCCAAATCAAGCTCTGCTAATCCACTGGTAAAAGTCTTGAGCCCTCTTGGGACGTTCACTTCTGGGTTGTAAGATAGCAAAGCATACTCGATTAATTCTTTCATGTTGGCTAGGGGAATTCTACGTTGATGATGAGTCATTTCTCCATGGGAATTCCAATACAAAATATCTTTGGATGCTACCATGCTATGAAGTAAATCGTATGCCTTTTGTCGCGGTATGCTTTTAGGGAGCTGTCGTGCCATTCGATTGATTTCATTCTCATCCGATTTCGAAAATTGTTCCTCCTCGCTAGAGGAATCTTCGCTCAGCTCGGATTCTGTAGATTCTTCTTCTGAAACTCTTCTTCTCTTCATGATGACCTCTACTAGTGAAATGAAGTTCTTGGGATTTGGCTGGGTTTTCATAGCAGTAAAAGACTCAGAGCGCTCATTAGAGGAGGCAAGACCTCCCCCACCAAGCCCTCGCCTTTTTGAATCAGAATTTTTTTCTTCACTTTAAATGGTATTGATCCATGAGCTAACTCTCTTATATCATCCTTGTGCAGTCTCAATCTTTCCTTTTGCCCTTCTGATATGGGAATTGTTCCTTGTAACAAATTATGACATACTTCACAAATTACATGAATTTGTTCGGGGCTGGAAGTTGCAAGCAAAGCCTTCCTCTGTTGTTCGGAGCAATGGGCTAAAAGATGCAAATAACCAAAATTATCAAGGAGCAATCGACTCATGTTTACTCGACTAAAGATGCATAGAAATGAAAGTTGTGCATATGGGATTTTGCCTATTTATCACAAATGACCATTTGAAGAGCCGAGCCTACGAGCCGAGCCTACGAGCCGAGCCTACGAGCCGAGCCTACGAGCCGAGCCTACGAGCCGAGCCTACGAGCCGAGCCTACGAGCCGAGCCTACGAGCCGAGCCTACGAGCCGAGCCTACGAGCCGAGCCTACGAGCCGAGCCTACGAGCTGAGCCTACAAGCCGAGCCTACAAGCCGAGCCTACGAGCCGAATGTTCGGACGAATGTTCTTCCCAATGATCTGCCTGCTTTGCAGACGAAGCTGTCAAAAACAGCAATATCACAACTTGGTGGTGGACAGTCAGATGTCACGCAATCTATTGCTAACTATTTCGAACGTCAAAGCTATTTACAATTGCCTATATTAAAAACGATGCAGAACTTAGAGGAGCAAATGACTAGCATTCTCAGGGATTCCAATACCCCTGCGGAACTAAAAATCAAAAAATATTCGAAGCTATACGATCGATACCTTAATCTACAACAGCAAATTCAAAGTGGTTCGCCCCACAGATCAAATTTAGAAATGGTGCAATCACCACAGGTACCACCATTGACAAGTCCCAGTCTCCCCACTAGTCTAACATCCCCAGAAAATGTTACTTCAACAAGTCTCACTGATAGCGGCTACATCACACCCAAAACTAAAACGCCTTCATTCCTAGAGAGGCTAACTTCAAAAATTAGAACTACTGCTCTGGAACTCAGTCGAACGAGAGCTTCAGCTTCAGCAGAGGTTCCTTCTACTCCATTAAGAACCACAACTAGTCTTGATCAACCCTCTTCCATTGCCTCATTCAGCATTCCCAAAACACAATCCCTGCCACCTCCACCTGATTTCCTACCAACTCCTCCGTCAAGTAAAGAAAAATCTGTGAAATGGATTAGCTATCAAGATTCAGATAAATATCTTGGTAAAATCTTAAAATCGCCGCGACGATCAGAACGATTGAGAGCGATAGCCAAGTCGATACCCGACTGGCAAAATGTTTAGTTCGGAGTTTAGCTGTAGTGACTGAACTATGAAAATCAATCAAAATACTGTGTTTGTTGTGTCTTCTATTGTTTACAAACGTGGTCTTGATATCTAGTTGTTGATTCATGTGATTAACTCGGCAATTATGCAGAACACAGTCCTCTATTGTGACGGGTGTTTCTATTGAACAAATATATACTGACAATCATCATACTTGGTTAAATAATGAAAAAAACTCAACTTTTCTTGTATTCACATGCATGGAGCGTTTTATGAATAAACTATATATATATATTTTTTAGAAAACATGTTTGTTGTTGTTCCTTGGGCAAGTCATCTAATTGTTTGTTTTTTGATGAGTCAACTTCGTAGAACTCAATTAGGGTGAAACAAAAGCCTAAAGTAAAAAGAGTCTAATCCTTTAAGACTTTGAGATAGAAAAAGTAGTTTTTATGAATAATTAGAAACTTTTATTAGGATTAAACTTTGACGTAAACTATAGGATGTGGTGCAATCCAGTCAACTAAAAACATAAGAATAGCCATTACGTCACCTCTGTAAAGACCCTGATGGGGGTGGGGGGTTGATCCACGATCCACTTGATGCAGAACCGCCATTCTATATCTACTTACATACATTCTCTTACAAAAGCCTTTCACTGATTAAGCTCGCATTCTTCGGAGAACATCTTCAACTTCTCCGGCTGTACATAAGGTGCGAAAACAATTTTTCAACGACTTTGGAGCTCTGGCTATATGGGCATGTAGATAGTTTTCTACTTTCGTGCACGATGGAAAAAAATGATGGCAGATTTGGATGTGGTCTGTTGACTATCCTCGGCCGCGTTTTTGAACACAGTACCTCCCCCTAGGGGTTGGTGAAAAATACAAGATAGCAATATTGCAGTTGCAAATTTCTTGTTGAACATTATTCCCCTATCGGGGGGAACGTTCGAGAAAAATCAATTTTGCAGTTAATAACAAGTCGCAACAGAAATTTTCAAGGTCCCTGTTGTGATTACATACATTCTCTTACCAAAAGCTTTTCACAGAACTACGGGAGTGTAAGCTTTCGTATAACTCGCACCAGCTCCACTACAGAGTGAACCTAGATTTTTAGAATTTTTTCGAATAAGCTAATAAGAAGTATAGAATCCCGTGCAAAATTTGAGGGTTTTGTCCTCTTGAGTTATAACGGACGGAAACCTTGCACCAATTTAACATCTATTTGTTTTCATTTGCAGCCGTTATACACATAAATGGTACTCTGTGGAATAATCCTTGATCCGGAAATCGGAAAGCATCATGGTATCCAACTGTTGCTGGTGTTCACTACGCTCGCAATTTTATTTTATATTTTATTTTTTTAGGAAATAAAAAAAAAATTGAAAAAAAAACAACTGAACACAAATGCTTTAGAATGGCAGAAGGTACCCGAACAAAGAAAGTTTTTGAAGAATATTTGTATTTCTTACTGAAACCGTATGTCCTGACTAAAAATATTACTGTAGTTGTGAACTCAGACATTTCAACGGATGTGTGAAATTTGTTTTTCACTGTCGCCAGTCAAGAATATTAAAGGTACTGACATATTATTTTTAATAGACCTCCTCAGCTCTGACGTAATGTTTTCCATTTCAGACTACGCTGCAATTGTTTAAGATTTGCGCCCGGTTGCACATGTTGAGAAGACACATAAATTTGATTAAGCAAAGAATCAGTATTATGGGAATCAGGGAATGACACGTGGTCTGAAATGGGAAAACATTAAATGAGAAAACAAATTTCAGCGTGCAGCTTGCGACTAACGAGTTCGAAAACCGCATTAGGTGTCTGACCACTGCACACAGGTTTTTTTTCAAATGTTGCAAAAACTGTATCCGAGCGCTTTTTTCTATCCGGACGGTAATTAAATTATTCGATTTTTAACATTTTCTTTTCCATTTGTTTTGCAATCATCGTTTAAGGTGGCTGCCTACTTTTGAACGTTCGATTTGAGCCCACGATGTGCGCGCGCTCAAAAATCGCTGAAAACTCTACAAGATTTTATTGAAGAACCATACTCGTTTTGAGCTTCAACGAGGCAAAACCCTCAAATTTTGCACGGGACTCTCTATTCCTTAATAGCTCATTCGGGAAGAAAAAACTCCTAAAAAATCTATGTTATATCAAAATCTTAGGAAAAGTTTAAATCAGGAACACGTGAAAAAATAGATTTTTGTAGGGATTTTTGTTCGACTTTACGAGATTTTTGAAGAGCACCGAAACTACAAAATATGACAAATCAATGTGTATCTCTTTGTCTTTTTGTCCAAAATATCCATATATTATTGAAGAATGATCGACTTGTTTAAGTCATAATGAAATCATATAGTCTGCAAATAGCTACTATCTTATGAATCTTAATTTTTTTCTAATCACTTCCAGTGGCGCAATTTTTACTCCAACAGCCCTTGCGTATGTTGCTATCAAATGCTGATTATCTCGGAAACGAGCTCGGGACACCCTATTTTTCTTTCCAGATTTGGAATCAGTATTAAATTTCAATTCGGAAGATTGAAGTTAAAAGAAAAGCTTAAATCAATTTCCAAAAGTAGGCAGTCACCTTAACAACCAATTGTCTGCCGCCCGCTCGCACAGCCAATCACAACGCATCGCAAAAAATCACTTATTACGATTATATTTTTGACGCGGTCTTGTTTTTAATCGTAGAATGAACTTTTGTGAGATATGTACTCAAATTCATAGTACAAGTAGAGTTACTATAATGAATAAATAAAAACATTTTCAGTGAAGAGGCGTTTTTCAAGTTTTATGATTTAATCTCATTCCCGGAGCTCTGCCATTCCTACTTTGCGAGTGAATTAAAACAAAATGCCAGACTAATTTGGTCGATAATGAGCAGTAAAAATGACTGAGCTATGTGGTCGAAATTTATAGAGTAGAGATCAGAGTTTGTTTCTAGTTTCCCGCCAAAGTTCCAGAGCATGCTCATCCTTGTCTTTCAAATCTGGTTATACAAAGGCCATGTAGACATTTGCAGCTTTTCCGTTATTATGAGTCAACATGTGAGCTTTCAGATGGTGTGATCGTAGGAACAGCTTGCCACATCGTATACATTCATGAGGTCTGTACGATGCATGGGATTGAAGGTGTCTTTGCAAGCCGTATTTGTTGGCAAACGTTTTCTTGCAGATCGCACATTCCCTTGTCTTCCAGTCGCAGTGATTAAATAAATGTTCAAAGAACGTTTTTGTGCTTGAAAACACAGTGTCGCACAAGGGACAACCGCACGAGCGGTTTGGAGATTCCAGGAAGCGAGGCTTTGTTTTAACCTTTTGACCACCTTGAACTGAGGTTGAAGGCGGAGACGTCGTCGCGTGGTCACTCGTTGTAGCTGTAAAACGGAAGGAATTGAAATTTATAAGTTTTGAACAACTTGGGTGAATATGCCTTCAATACTCCTTTTCCTAACTAGGTAAGCCTTGGCACTCACTAGCGTTATAAGGGTTGTAAGCATAATCATAAACATATGAGAATGGTCGAAGATTTTCTTATGGTTATGATTATGTCATGTTTATGTTTAAGTGCATTCCCACTTTGACGTAAGGCCGAACGTAGAACTTTACATGAGCTGAACCAAGAGAAAATGATCATGGACTGGCTCATATGGAAACAATGGAAACACGGCAGTCTTCCTTGATGTCATTAGTTTCGGATCATGTGAAGTTCGATGTTTGACATGAGCCTACGCGCCCGTATGGTCATACCAAGATAACATGAACATATGAACTAGTTCATTTTCTCTTGGTTATAGTTTATGTTTATGTTTATGATCATTATGGTGAGAACATAGCCTAAATACCGCTGTGTTGTATGACTAATGTCTAATTTCTAGAGGCTCTGTACCCGTAAAATCCCTTATTCAACCCATTAAGGAATCATTAGAATAGGCCAGACACAAAGACAGTGGTTGTTTCAAGTCCCTCCGATGCTTGGTGGGGTAATGGGGAGAGACTTCACCGCCATTTAACGTGGTCATCCGAGAAACGCGATGGTCTAACCATAAATGTAGATTTTATTACAAAGGCAGCCTCAGTGATTTTAAGACTCTGAATGTCGGTCCTTAGTGTCGGTCAAGATGGGACTTAAACTACGACCTCCAGCACGAAGTTCAGTTGCTCAACTAATCCAACTGGGTGATAGTTAAAATACCTTATAATGGATACATTTATAAAATAATAATAATAAAAATCTCAAAAATCACGTATAGATAAGCCTGCAATTAAAAACCACAGCGGTAGTATAATTTTCGAAGAGTCCTGCTGATAATGACCCTTGCTGACGCGGCAGCCATTTAACCGGAACAATTGCTCGCTATCAATCACTTTACTTTTTGGAGTTGACATTGGGGGAGTGGGTAAGGGGGACAAACAAGCGGTTGACTGAGGGGAAGCATGCCGATGTTAAGTTAAAACATGTCAAAAGTCCTCGAGCAAACCAGAAAAGAGATCAAAGATTCCTCCCAGATTTTTCAATCCATTAAAAACGCAGCTATTGCCGGAAGTGACGTCTATTGATATCAACCTATAGATCTCCACGCAATGCCTCGCATTCAAGTGCTTTAAAAATACATTTGTGGTTTAAAAAAAGGTTTTTATTCTCATCACGTAAGTAAGGCACATTATCAGCTTGCTTGTCTCGTGCTCTACCGCTTTAAGGATATACAGCGGCATGCGCGCGCATTTATATTCCTTAATGTATTGTGTTTTACTATTGTTAAATTTGTGTAATTTGACATGGATTCAACACAAATAATAAAGTCCACATAGAATTAATACCTTGTTCTTTAAAAACCGTGGTGCATTCTGGGAGGCAGACCTTTTCTATCTCTGGGTACGCTATCATACGGTATCCAGTCGAAGCCTCGCTCTCATGCGATGGCAGGTTACTGTTTAAATTACCGGAAGTGATAGCCGTATCCACGTGTATGACATGAGTGTAAGTTATTGGTTGAGAGCTGTGCGGGGTTCCTGTGGTGATGCCACTAAGTGCTCGTTCTTTCCGGATTCCTGTGGTGACACCACTATCTGCTAATGAGCTTTCAACAGGTGAATGATCTCTTGGGATCCCTGTGTTAATGCGTGTTACATCCAATAAGAGGTCAACTGGAGAATTATCCATAGGGGTCGTGGATTTAGTAATCTGCTTTTCGTTCAAGGCGCCACTTTCAATTAATGATCGATTTCTTTGAATTCCGGTGGACACACAAAATTGACTTGCTGGGGTCCCTGTGTCAACAGAAACATGTCGCGAAAAATCAGTTTTAGATACCTGTCTGGTTGGGCTACCTGTGGTGTTGCGAGAATCAGCCAGTAAGGGGCTAGCATCAGGTATTTTAATCTCCAGAATCTGTCTCCGTGGTGACGAAGAATCTTCGCCAGTTTCATGATGAGGATTTTCAATGATTATTTTACTCACATTCTGCAGGTTCATAAATGACTGATTCGAGTTCACAGTGTAGACTTGGTCTGCAACTTTTCTCTTGTTTTCGCCAGCAGACCTTTCCGTAATGGTTGAGACTTCTTGTCTCCCTGATTTACTCAAACTATCATAAAATTTGTCTGTATGAATAGATTCATTATTATTCTCTGCATCTATAAATTCTTCCATGTTCTGTATCTCTTCCTCTTTCACTCTTTTTCTTTCATGACCAACTTCTTTTTCAGCAGCAATAGTTTGCTCACAGTAGATAGAATGATCTAAACCTTTATCAGCTCCAATTACATCCATTTCTAGGGGAATTTCTTGAAGAAAACAGCTACTTTCCCTTGTTTTTTCATCCAAGCTATTTGAGTTGTTTTCTACATCAGATTGTTCCAGTTCTGAGTACTCTTTTCTGCTCATGTTCTTGTTTATGTAGACTGAAGTACATCCATTTCCGCACCCACTGTCTTCAGTTTGGGTACCTACGCTTACACTAGTGGCTTTATCTTGGTGTGATGATCCGACGCTTGATGTGGTTTCATCCGAATGTAGCCCTTTCTGAAACAATTTCCAAAACATAAAGCTATGTAGTACTCCCATTTTGAGTTCGCCTTTCCTCAGTCTCAGTCTTGATGGTGTATAAATGTATTATTTTCTATTATTTTAAAGGTCTTTTGTATAGTAAGGAATTGATAGGAGTTGATTAAATGGCCACTGAGGTTTTGGTTGAATAGCTGAATATTATAATGCACAACTGAGACTAAGGCTGGAAAAAGAGAACTCGACTCTGAAGTATTGTAAATATCTAACATTAGAAGAAAAAAAAAAAAAAAAGGCAACTAGTATTTCAACCTTCAAAGAAGGCAAATACTATGTTAGTAAAACATTTTCATTTTTAGTATCCCATATTTTATCCTCATAATTCTGTGTTTCCAGAGTTGTAAAAATAATAATAAATATTTATATAGCGCCTATCCAAATCTGCTCTAGGCGCTTTAAACAAAAAGAAAAAACACACTGTGGTAGGCTGTGAGCTTTGCTTGGCGCCTGTGGCTGCTGCTACACAACCCATACCACATATGTATACATGTGTTTCTGAAATGTAGTCAGCAAACAAAAAATAAATACACAAGGGAATGATATGTGGTACCCATGAAAAAAAGGGACACGATGGGTGAAAAAAATTGAGAAAATTTTTTTTTCTCCAATTAGCCATTAGTATGTTCATTCTTTTAAAACCCCCTGCTATTTACAAAATTTGATGCCTCCTCGTTAATAAAAATAAAAATAAAAATAAAAATAAAAATAAAAATAAAGATAAAAATAAAAATAATAAAGTTACAGTAATGATGAAAAGGTAAATTATACACCGTGAAAAAGATGAAAAAACGTACTGACGTTTCGGACGCTAGTCCTTCGTCGGAGTAAAAGAGAAAGAAGTGGTAGAAAGGAGTGTATATATGATAGAATAAGACAAAAGAAACCAATGAGAGCAAGGTAGGCAAGGAAACAAAAACAAACAATCAAAAGACAAAAGGAAAGGTTAGTTGAAAATAAAGCGTTCATTAATCCCGTTGGGACTAAGAGTGCCCAATAGGTGAATAAGCCGCATTTCTTTGGTCTTGCGACAATCATTGTTGCCGTTAAGCAAAGAAAGACCGAAAACAATGAAGTCAGAAAGAGAATGATTAGTTAGATTAAAATGGCGGGAAACTGGTTTGGTAGGATCGTTATTGCGAATATCATAAAGATGATTGCAAATGCGATCACCAAGACGGCGGCCAGTCTCACCCACATATAAAAGATTACAGCGGGTACATTTAATACAATATACAACATTAGAAGTGGTACAAACAAAATGGTCAGTGATTTTAACAGTAGATTTGGGACCGACAACAGAAGTGTGAGAGGCTATGTGAGGACAAGTATAACAACGTTTACGAGAACAGCGAAAAGTACCAGGTTCTTTGTTAGAGGGAAAAACTCCCTTGACCAAGAAAGAACGGAGATTACGATCACGTTTATAGGAAAAGAGAGGGCGGTTGTTGAAAATAGCAGAAGTGCGGGTATCAGAGTCAAGCAGAGAAAAGTTGCGGTTAACAATGGGCTTAATGGAAATGTTAATAGGATGATACGTAAGAGTGAAAGGAATGCGGTCATTAGAGGGACGAGTGTGAGATGTGAGAGCGGTGGTACGATCAATAGTAGAAACTTTACGAATAGCGCGATCAATAACATGAGCAGGATAATTACGCTTAAGGAAGAAGGAACGCATCTCAGAACATTTAACAGAAAAATCAAGATTATCACTACACAGACGACGAAGACGAAGAAATTGCGAGAACGGAATAGCGTTAAGAGTGTGCTTAGGATGAGAAGACGAGTAGAGTAAATAAGAATGAGAGTCAGTAGGTTTGTAATGGACACTAGTGCTAAGACGGTCGTCATTAACACTAAGCAAGATGTCAAGGAAAGTGACTGATGTAATTAATAATAAAGTTATAGAAATCACTCACCTGTGCTCATGATTTCTATAGCTTTTTTCTTGTCCTACAGCTCCAGTCATGTTTTATCAGAGAAACAAAACATAGCTAAGCCTGATCTGTATTGTTCCTGCCATCTGACATGGCTGCCCTAACATGGTGGTGCAAAACCTCTATATGATATCATTTGGAAAAATGACTGCCATTTTTTAAGCTCCAAAGAATATCTTTTGAAGGAAAAAGCTTTTTGAAAAAGGAAGTTCAAGCTACATTTTTACTTCATGATCAAAGGCCTTACATTCCAGGCAAAAAAGAAGCAAGTCAGAAATTTCATGGTCTTCCCACTTTAATAGCAGTTTTTATGGATGCATGTGAATGAGATGCAAATAAGACAGCAAGCATTGTATTGGCCCGATAGCCCCACTTGTATGATTCTTAAAACAAAAGAATTTCTCATTGCGGGCTTAGCTGTAACAACAGCTAATATCAAACTCATGAATAATTAATGAGGACAAAACAACAGAAATCATTACCGTGAATCTATAGTGTAAATCTGATACAAAACTGTGTTCATTTGCATGAACTTTAAGTTGGGTTTTACTTGCCAAATTCACTTTAATTTTGAAAATTTTAGCGGAAAACAAAAGGAACTAACCTAGACATTTGATAAGTAGTATAAAGTATTTGTGTCCCTGTTGTATCGGCTACGCCTCGTGGTTGTATATCTGATACAACACAGCCACTCATACATACACTCATACCTTGTATAATTAAGCACAGAAAATAATGGAGCACCCATTATTTGTATGTAACAAGGAAGAATTCTCAATTAATGGAAATAGCAAATAGTGAATCCCATTGCTGATCCCCTTGCCCATAAAGAAGAAATTATCTTACACAGAAACAAGGTATTCTTACTCTGTCTATTTGTTAGTAACTTGACCAATTAAAAGATGTAAATAGAAATCATAGATGGGGCTGAGATCCTGATGCTTACCTCGGGACATTTGCTGCAGCAAGGCCATTTGTGTTCGCCGGTTCGTTTATTATAGTAGAACAGCATCAACCCTGATTTACACTCCAATCCCAACCAATCGTCATTCATCTGTTTTGCCTCCATCTATTGGCCTAATTGTAAAAACAGATAGGATTTGAATTAAAAAATATACACTTTAGTATTCTTGCACAAGTGATCAAAATTTATTCTTATATGCTGTTATATTCACCTACAAATCAATATAACTCAAGCACATGCATGGTTGTTTGTCGATTTGCACTGCTTGCAGAGATAAATAGAATTTGAATGAAAACCCTCTCTCTCAGTTAATTATTAAATTCACTTGTGTTAAAAATACTAAAACAATAAATCACATCAATATAATTTACCTTTTCATCATTACCACATCAATATAATGAAGTGCATATAGGGGAATATTTATCTCGTCACGCGAAGACTTGTGTCTTCTGGTAAACATTCCCTGATATTCACTTCTTGTTCAGCAAATATAATATTGATATGATAACAAAAACAAAACAAAAAAGAAAGAACAGAAAGGATCAAACATGATCATCAATGTATCATAATCATATTTATATATATAAGGAAATCAAGGTTTGTGTACCTATAGTACACTTGCCTCTCATCTCTGGGGTCCAGCTCGATTTCTATTTCTGGACTCTGCATCACATGTGAGCACAGTTTGTTAGGTCTCTTCTATTTGACAGTGTTTTCTTCTTTTAGTCTTCCACCCTCAGTAAAACTCTCATTAAAGCTCATTAAATGACCTGACTTAGATCAGCCCAGAGGTTATTTCAGGGTTCAATCTAAGAGTAAACCATCATGCCCTGACTTAGATTAATACAGTTGTTGTTTCAATTAGGCTCAATCTATGAGTTAACCATGCCCTTATAACTTAGATCAGCCTAGAGGTTTTTTCAGGGTTCAATCTTTGAGAAGCTGTGCCCTGACTATTAATACAGTGGTTGTTTCAGTGTTTGCAATCTGTGAGTTAGCTGTGCCCTGACTATTAATACAGTGGTCATTTCAGGGTTCAATCTGTGAGTCGACTGTGCCCTGACTTAGATCATCAGCAGCCCAGAGGTTAGCCATGCCCTGAATTTAATCAGTGAGTCCTCTGTGCTCTGTCTTAGAACAAGGACGCAGTTCTAAACAACAACCCCCATGATGAAAAAAGAACTTAACTGTTCTCCGGAGCATCCAACCCCCTCCCCTTACTGAAAATAAATGAATGCTCTCTATTAACATGAAATCAGTTGCAATGGTTATGTACAGCAACTGTGCTCTTAGAATACGAAAGCAGTTAAACGATATTAAGAGATCTTTAACACAAGAGAACTTATGTGCAGAATGGTCATGAACAATATTATAAAATATTTAAATAAAGGTCGTTAAACCCTTACTATAAATGCGTAATGAAGCTCTTCAATCATTTATATGACTACTCCATTACAAAAACATTTATTTTGCATTGAAATATAAATTTCGCAATCATCCATGAAGCAATGTTTGGTATTTTTAAGAAGATAAAAGCACTCGACTCACGTTCTATTCACTCTATTTCAACTGAGCAGTAAGCTTACATTAAAAGATACAAATTCAATTGTGACTGAGATCTGTATTTTTAAGAAGATAAAAGCACTCGACTCACGTTCTATTCACTCTATTTCAACTGAGCAGTAAGCTTACATTAAAAGATACAAATTCAATTGTGACTGAGATTTTGCCAGATAATAGATAACCAATCTATGAAATACAGACTAAAAGACAATGTGATAGAACACAAGCTGATGGTTTTATAGTGAGACTTACCTGGTGATAGATGGATAAATAAGACTTATGGAGTGAAGGAACGCAGGCTAGATTAAATTAAATACACGATGCTGCCGAGGTGAAACACAGGTAGCCCAATACAGGAATTGTTAGTGTAAAGAAGGGGGAGGGGTGTGGAGAATGAAAATGCGAATTTTTGGTGACAAAAGAACACACCAATAAAATGTTTAGATAATTAAAAACGTTCGTGCGAAAAAGGTACGGAAGCCCTGAAGGGACATTTCAGACTTCAGACTTCAGACTTTAGGATATTTCAGACTATTTCAGACTTGTTGGGGCTTCGGGTGAACTTCGCCATAATCTCATTGACAAATATGCGTTATGGATAAATATGGATAAATATGCGTTATGGATCGACATGCGCACTACTAATGATGAGAGCATGCATGGCCAGGGATTGCGGCTGGTAAATACCCAAGATGGCATTACATTGGAGATCAAACGCACCAAGCATGCCAGCGATACTACTAAGATAAACTGCTACATCTTTGTGGTGTCTGACGCGCAACTGAGCGTGGAAATGAACCAACTTAAAAGTGTTGCATATTAAGGTCAAAATATTCCTTAGATATACGATGCTCCGCGTATTCGAAAGAAACGACAACGAACTGCAATGCATAGTGCAAGGTGACAATCTGTACTTTAGGGCAAAGGCGGTGGCTTTGGCATTGGAATATGAACGTCCAA
Source organism: Actinia equina (assembly GCA_011057435.1). Lineage (NCBI taxonomy): Eukaryota > Metazoa > Cnidaria > Anthozoa > Actiniaria > Actiniidae > Actinia > Actinia equina. The sequence goes on along the minus strand of WHPX01000764.1, from coordinate 456,983 downwards.
AGGATGCGATTAAGGTGCATGTTCGTGATAAATACAAGGTAAAGCTTAGCGAACTTAGAAGGGAGGTGAATCGCCTCCCTTCCAACTTACAACCAGATTCCCTGTACGTAACTGAATCCGGGCTGTATCAATTGATATTTAGCTCTAAGATGCCAAAAGCAGAGGAGTTCCAAGATTGGGTATTTGAGGAAGTCCTTCCCACGCTAAGGAAGGCTGGTAAGTATGAAATTGAAAGACGTTTTGACAGCCCAAACAAATTGGTGTTTAAAATAGAAAACGAGTTCGACTTACATAAAAAAGTGGTTGACTACATCCGCAAGTTTTACCCTCAAATGCTCATAGCCCCTGGCCTGGGTGAACTACAAGACACGTCAAACAAGCGCATAAAGTGCTGGCAGAAAGGATATCAACGAGGACAGCCTGATCTGCTTATTTTGAATGCACACGTGCAATACCGCGGTTTCTGCGTCGAACTAAAGACTCCAAAAGGCAACGGGGTATTATCTGATAGTCAACGCCTGCTATTGGAAAGGTATGAGCATAATGGTTACAAGGTGTTAATCAGCAACGACTACGACGACATCTGTAGAGCCATCGCAGAGTATGCACGAGGAATGCGTTTACCATGTAGGTGGTGCTGCAAGCGCTTTAGGAACACAGACACTTTAAGGACGCACTTAAAGATATTCCATAGAATATATGAACCAGGACAAATTCAATGAGATAAAGTTCATCCAGACACACTGGAAGGATTTGCAGGTGGGGGAAATCTACGAGATAAAGAATTACGTGGTCTTTGAAGACTTGGACCGCCTGCGTTTGGTCTTAAAGAATAAAAAAAGAACATATACCCTTTGGGCGCCCGATAGAATAAGGTACGCCATTGAAGGGCAGGATGTTACCCATGTTATGAGTCATGGTAAGAAGGATGGTAGATGGGAATTTGACGTGGTTAATTGGGAGCCTGAGTCTCCTCTTCACTCTTAAGTATGTTTGTCTTAGGGTCGGCTAAGCACCGATGGCCTTCAAAGAATGCACTGCCGCAATGAAGGCAGATGTATTTTTTAGGCGTAGGAATCATGTCTGGTGAGGGTTCGCACGTAATACAGTCCATATATACCTAAGACGATCAGGAATCCTCCAAGGAATGCCATTGCGTGTGCTATCATATATTGCAGACAGAGGGTCCTTATATTCCTGCAGACTGGTTTCAAACAGGTCCTTAATATTATTGTTGTTTTGTTAAATGTTGATGATACTTAACAAACAACAATAAAAATAAGAATGGGATTTGAGACTCTTTGCGCAGACCTTACTTTACTACTATATTGCAGACAGATCTTAAAGGGGTCCTTAATATTATTGTTGTTTTGTTAAATGATGTTATTAATGCTTTTAACAAAACAACAATAAAAATAAAGTCGTATTTTGAAACTCTTTGCACAAACCAAGATCTCCTTTGACTTTGCAGACCGCTTTTGAAAAGGGTCCTTAATATTATTGTTGTTTTGTTAAATGATGTTATTAATGCTTTTAACAAACAACAATAAAAATAAAGTCGTATTTTAAAACTCTTTGCACAAACCAAGATCTCCTTTGACTTTGCAGACCGCTTTTGAAAAGGGTCTCTATTATTATTGTTGTTTTGTTAAATGTTGTTAACAAACAACAATAAAAATAAGGACAAGGTTTGAGACTCTTTGCACAAACCCCATCCTAACTCTCTTTCTTTTTTTATCCCTTGCGTACTTTCTTAACCACCTCGTTACTGGCATGCCAAGCATCAAAGCGATCTAAGTACTCTTTGAAACCGCCTTGGCCGTCGTAAAGGCACTGCCAAATATGTTGGTCACTTCTTTGACAGCCGCAGCGCTCACAAGTTGCCTCCCAATGGCCTCTGTTTTCCCACCTTACGCCTTCGACGCGGTCAAACTCCGCAAAGCGCTGGTCAATTTCCTTCTTCCGGCGCGTTAACTCCTTTATGGTGTCGATTGGGCAACATCGTGCGGCAACGTCACCATGTTTCAAACATGCTACGCCCAGCATATCGTAATTACCACGGCATCTATGTTGGTGCCAAGCGTCGGTAACATCCTCGTCGCAGCGCACGCATATGTTCTTTAAACAAACTCTTTTGCTACGGTGGTACTCCAGCGCCTGCGCACTGCTGAACTGTTTATCACAGTCTTCGCAAACGGTGACGTTGTTTACCTTCTTACTGCACACACGTTTTTCAACGTGGTATTGTAATCTTTGTTTGCTGCTGAACTCCCTACCACAATTCTTACACCTCATTATAACATAGTGTTATTTAAGCCTCATATAAGATCCTGCGCAAAGAGTCCTAAATCTCTATCTTATTTTTCTTGTTGTTTTGTTAACAAATCAACAATAAATATCAGACCCCTCTTTAAGATCTGTCTGCAGGATTTAACAAATCAACAATAAATATCAGACCCCTTTTACAATGGATATCGCATGAAATCCACAACAGACTCTTTTGCCCACGTTGCCATCGTTATCAGCGCACCAAACCTTTCCGCGCGCTTCAGACCACACATTTCATCATACAATTCCTGCACGCGCTCTTTCAAACGGTCTATCTCTTCTCTTTGCATTTCGATGGTGTTCCTTTTATCTTGCATGTCGCCGGCAATCCTTCTTACTGCTTCCACTGGGTCCATCGTATATATAATGACTCCAGAACATATTCCCTGCAATGCTCTGATAGTAGGACCAACCGGCTGTGGTAAAACGCAGTTCGTAGTGGAGCAACTCCTCGGACCCTTTAGATACCGCTTCGACTACATAGTGCTATTATGCCCTACCTATGTGAATAACCGCACCTGGACAGGCATAGGAGTAAAAGATGACGACTTCTTCGTGGATATTTTGGACCCTAATGAGTTATCCAGCCATTTGAAGTTTTGGCATAAACAATTCCCCAAGGATACTCAGACACTCCTCATACTGGATGACATCGTCTGTGGGGACGACGTAAAAAGACGCACATCCGAATTAGTGAAGCTCGCCTTCAGCGGTAGGCATGACAATATCAGCGTTTGGTTGCTCTCGCAGCAGCTGACCAGCGTCTCTAAACCCTTTAGGGAAAACATAGGCTCCCTGGTCGTATTTTATACTCCCAGTCGGAGTGATTTGGAAACCATTCTCTCCGACTACGGAGGCGAGATATCTAAGGAACAGTTACACGAATACATGCGGCATTTAAAAATGCACCAACATTCCAAAATGATCTTCTCTTTGAGGTTTCCCTACACGGTTGGAATCTATGATTCCTAATGTATATGGATATTGAGCAGCTCTTAGACGAAGTCCCCGTAGATGAAAGTAACCTTAAAGAACAACTTAACGTCCTGGTGTCATCGGGAAAATGTAAAGAAATGATAGGCAAGGAGTTAACGCATGAGCAGGTTAACAAGTTGTCAGAAGAGGAGGTTAAGAAGTTCCATAAAAGGTATGAGGCTGCCCTTGCAAGTAAAACCACGAATGCCGTAGCAGACTCCGCTATTAAGCTGGCCACCAAACTCCTGGGACTTGCGCTGCCCATAGACGACGTGGAGGCGCTGCGGAAGGACATAAGCGAGGATTATGTCATATCCCAAGAACTTAAGATAACCTGCGGGTGGTTGTCTTTGAAGTGCGGTAAGTTAATGGCAGTCGCATCTTTGGGACTTCACGTAGCTCAGCATGTCGACTTGAAGGAGGTACTAACCTCTTGGAAGGACTACAAGAAAGATAAACAAGTCGAGGATATCTTTAAGGCAGCACTTGCCGAGGTACCTAGTCAAGTCACACCAAGTGATGCTCAAGTCATCCACGGGACTTAGTCAAGTCGTCATCAAGTACTTAGTCAAGTCATCGTCAAGTCGTCATCAAGTACTTAGTCAAGTCATCGTCAAGTCGTCATCAAGTACTTAGTCAAGTCATCGTCAAGTCGTCATCAAGTTGTCATCAAGTTACTTATCAAGTCCTTCAAGTCCTTAGATATAAGATGAGTGACACCGAAACAAAGGCGGAGGAAACCCCTCGAGAGCAAAAGATCACCAAGCCTAAATCTCCGGGCAGAGTCGCTGCAGGGAAGAAGCTCGCGGAAATGAATAGAAAGAACAAAGCCAAAAAAGAAGAGAGGGAAGAGGAAAAAGAAGAGGAATCCTTTTGGAATCCAGGCTACGTTATCGGAGCATTAGGAATTGCTATAGCAGCAGGCAGCCTCTACTTACAGTGGCGGGCTGCTAAACCAAAAGTGGAACCAAGGGCAGAAATGAGGTATGTGGAGCCTCCTAAGAGAAGTAAAATACCCGAGATGGAATAAAACCTCCTCTCCTTGTAATATAATGTCGTTTATGAAAACCGTCGAAGATGCAGCTATTATTACTTCTATTGTCGCAGGTATTGGTTGGGTAGGTAAGAAAGTGCTCAAAGAAGACTTTACTGAAGACCCAAGCAAGAGCATTACGGGCTTTGCTAAGATGACTGCTGCAGTAGCAGGTAGCATTGCCCTTAAAGACTACCTACAGAAGGAAAAGTACCTGCCTAGGCCGTGAGGCCCTTATATATGGCAAGCGTATTGGTAGGTGGTGTCATTGCAGCGTTAGCATTCACGGGAGCTAATTATGGTGGTCAATATTTGGATAGATTAGTCAGAGGCAACAAAAGCGATGCTGAAAGGAAGAGACACGACTTGGCGCTGGAGAAATATCAGCGAGACGTGGCGGCTTGGAATGAAAAAAAACAAGCTTACAGGGATTGGTTGGATAAGAACTACCAAGACAAGATGCAGGCGGATAAGAACTTCGAAAACACGGACTACGCCTTTAAACTTTATGCGCAGGCGCACCCCGACTTTAGGATTAGCAAGCCTCAATTTAAGAATTACTACCAGCCTTCGAAGAAACAAAAAAACAATGAGTTGGTCTTTGTAGGAGTCGCAGGGTTGGCAGGAGGCGCCGCCTTGGCGTATTTAATATAATGATCGTCTTTTTGGAAAGCGATAAGAATGGCTTTACCACTTACCTTAACCCCAGCATTCGAGCCCATACGGTTCGGCTGGTTGGTTGCTCCTTGTATAATTCTTGGTATAATTTAGTCGGCAATGCTACTCCGGCAATCCCAGATGGGCATTACACCCCCATAACGCTAGCAAAAGAGTTGGCCAAGCACGGTTATACCCTAACCACAGGATTACCCCATGAAATGAAATTTAAAAAAAATACTGGAAACGCTACGGTCTCCGACCCTTTGGTAAGTCTTTTAGGTCTTACTAACGCTGCAGTTACCATGACGGCTGCGACCGTAAGTTGGAAAGTTGCATCCTCTTATGAAGTCTATTGCGATTTAGCCCACAGTTACAGCAACGGAAATCCCTCCCATCTTATGTCTAAGTTTTCACCTAAAGGTAATCCATTTGACCTGGTAGAATACACTCCCATTTCTTTAAACTATGACTTGCCTTGTGATTTGGTGGAAAGCATAAACATCACCATTAAAGTGGATGGAAAGACTGTGGATTTCAACGGACGTAAGATCAATCTCGTCTTGGAATTCATATAATGGGTCGAACTGAGGACAAACTTAAAAGGATTTACTACGGACCCGAAGGCTATTGGAGAGGAGTGGCGGCTATCAAGAAACTCGCGACCGCAGCCAGGGTATCCGACGAAACGGCTAAGAATTGGTTAAAGAAACAAACTATCTGGCAGGTTTATCTTCCCGTGCCTAAGTACATTCCCAGACCCAGCTTTACCGTAAATACCCCTAATGAAGTTCATCAGGCGGATTTGCTTTTCTTACCACATGACACGGTGAGAAGAAAGACCTATAGATATGCTTTGACCGTGGTTGATATCGCAAGCAGATACAAGGACGCCGAACCCATAACCAGCAAGGATTCTGGGGAAGTCGCAGAAGCCCTAGGTAGAATTTATAAGCGCGTTTTGAAATGGCCTAAGCTGCTGCAAGTGGATGCGGGGACGGAGTTTATGGGCGTGGTTACCAAGACCTTGAAAGACCACAGCACCAAAATTAGGAGAGCCGAAGCAGAGTACCACAGGGGTCAGAGCATCGTCGAAAGATTCAATAAAACTTTGGCTGAGCGTCTCTTTGGATACCAATATTGGAAAGAGTTGGAAGATCCCTCCAAACGTAATAAGGAATGGACACAGAGACTCCCCCAGGTCATTGTGGCTTTGAATAACGAGGCGGCCAGGGCTACGGGAATGAAACCCAAGGACGCCATAAAAAAGAAACACGTGGAACACAAGTCCTACGTCAGAAGTTCGAGGGCGGTCTTCCCCCATGAAAAGAAATTAGGTAATGTCACGGTCCGATATCTCTACGGGCCGGGTGAATTAGAAGGAGGATCCAAAAGAGCTACGGATCCTAACGGGTCTTTGGAAACCTACCAGATACGAAGTGTAATAGCCAAGAAGGGTCAGCCCATCTTGTATTATCTTCACGATGGTCCCACACGTGGGTTCGTCAAGGAAGAACTGCTTATCGTATGATGTCCGAATGCTATCGTGTGCACTCCGTCATCACACATCCATCGCTTACCGTCAAATGCAGACAGTGACACCTTCTCCTGCGTGACGTTATGTATCTGATGACCATAGCTGCGCAGGCTGTTCATCTTATGCCGCTGCTCCTTGCGCGTGCGTAATACATTAAGGTAGGACTCGTGGGTTATGTCCTTCTTAACGACGTACTTTTTTACGCCTTTGGCTTTCTTTTCTACACCGTCTAACTTTAGCACGCTGTACATCTTTGGTTTCAGACCCACGTACTCTACTATGGGTTTACCTAACATCTCGTCCTTCATCTTCCCAATTACCTTCTTATTTTTGACGCTGTAAAGGAAGTGCTCCTTCGGGTAACCGCTGGTGTCGTACTCGTCTATGTCTTCGACGCAATCCTGGTAGACGTCTTCCGTTTGCACTTCTAGAATTAGGGAGTCGGTGTCTGTGTACAGGAGGCGACAGCGGTCTCCGTACTTTGGCTTTAGTTTGTCGTAGTAAAACTCATACATCAGAAGCTTCGATAGGTCTAACACCGCAAAGCCTGTGTATACGGGTTTATTTAGAAGCAGGTTCGCCTTCTTCATGTGAATCACATAGAAGTTCAGCATTTCTACGTATCTAACGAAGCCTGGCTGTGACACATATGCTTCTGCTTCCTCTTTGGTGCTGACTATTTTTACGCTTACGCGCTTGCGGATGTTCTCCATTGTCTTTCCGAACACGCTGTTGTTCATCAGTTTGAAGAGGTTTTTCTCGAAGTCATTCTTAGCTGCGGTACGCTTTTGCGTGTTAAAGTAAATGTAGGGGCGCATCCAGGGTTCCTGCGTGAATTTTAGGACTCTGTGGATCTTCTTTACGCGCATTCCGTGGCGTACGTAGAACTGCAGGTTGCGGTAGTGGACAACGTACTTCGTTTTATCCATCAGGTTCATCGTCAGCTTCCTGTACGGTTTGTAACCAGGGCACATTTGCTTTTGCAGCGGACTCAGCTGCTTAAATGGTATCTCTATTGCTTCTGGTGCTAAGGGGAATTCGTCGTGTTCGTCGTGCAGGTGCTCTGGGTACTCCAGATCCACTTCTAAAACGTAACCCTTGTCTTCCTCCTTTCCTACCTGCATGTAGAAGTCTATGGGTCGCACGGTGTCCCATTCGAAGTCTCTCACAGGCAAGTACTGTGACATTGCCCAACCGTAAAGGTTGTTTGCATCCAGGTAGTAAATGTATGTAGTTGGTTTCTCTGGGTCGTGCTCTACTAAGGGGTTGTTTGCGCGTGCGTAACGTCTGCTGGGTCCGCAAACGCCGCCACGAATACCGTCTTCCATAAACCGATACATGTCGTATTCCGTTAGGAGATCCAGTTGCGCGTTCGTCTTCTTTAACAGAGCGCTCCAGCTGAGTCCGGGAGCTGTGTAGAAATTAGCGGGATCCAATCCGTAATATTCCATTGCCATCTTTCTGAAGCTTTGGAAAACATCTGCTAGTAGTACGACGTCCGATCTTAGGTAGACGTCGTGGTAATCCCCCATAATCTCACAGGAGTACTTTTCCCACACATCTAACGCATGCTGGTACTCCTCGTCCTTTATTCCAGACTCATTTAAGCTGCTGTAGAAACAATCTTTAGGTGGTAGGGGCTCTTCAAAGCGCTCCCAGGAGTCCATGTATTCGTATGGGTAGACTCCTTTCCTTTCTGCGCCGTATTTACTGGAAATGGGGAAGTTGGTGTTGTACTTTACGAGGTTTGCTAAAGAGTCTGCCATGAATTGCTGTGAGTCTAAGAACTTTAGCTTACCAACAGTTACGGACATGTAACGCTCTTTGTTATTAGGAATACATTTGACGTCGGATCCGTCTGTTCCCTGAAGGAGTAAATGGGAGTCGTAACCGCGGAGGTTGTGAAAGAACACGGGAATCTCCATTTCTGGATCTACTTTGAAGTTTATGTTGCATTTCCAATGAGCCGCTCCTCTGTATTTACCCGTGATGTGGCAGTGATCCCTAACCTTATCCACATAGAAGTCTTCAACGAATGCTTTGTGGCAGTGAATGCAGTGAGTGGAGGGCTTTCATGGCTTCTCGCCTTTCTTAGCATACTTCCCGCATTTAAAATGAGCTTCTCCTAGATACTTTCCATCTTCGTCCCACGCTTTCTTTGCTTGTCTTCCAAACTGAAGAAGCGTATGTTGACAAATGTGGCATTTCTTTGCCTTGTGAAATTCCTCCTGGTTCTTTTTGGTAAATTCCATCTTCTTTGGACGTCTTAATTGTTCTCTTATCTCCTCCTCCTCTTCTCGCAATGCTTCTAGAAACTTATTAGATGCGTTTTTACCTCGGTAAATCACAGGAGGGTCGGCATTGCCGTCTGATCTGACTACTATGTAACCAAAGGAGCAGATCTCGTGTAATCCTACCTTATTCGTGGCACCACTTTTCTGCTGTTCCTTAGTTATCAACGCTTCGAAGTCTGCGTATATCACGTAAGGGACCTGCATCTGCTTTTGATGGTCTGCGTATGAAAGCTCTTTGTTGGCGGGCATCTGGATCCGTTGCGCCACTTCTTCGACTCCGCGGCAGATCTCGTCGTGGTTCTTTAGGGACTTTAGGGAGGTGAATGACAGTAAACAACAGTCGCAGAAGTACTTTTTACCTTTATGCTTAGTATGTCTGTAAAATAACCTGCTGATGTGCTTAACCCATGAGTAGTGTCCGCCGTGGTAGAAGAGATGTACGCGTTCTCCTTTGCTTTTTGACAGGACTAACGGTACTATCGTCTGCTCTCTGACTCCGTAAACGTTAATTGCTAGATCGTTTATCTCCTCAAATATGGGAATGTCTATCAACTGCATGGGAAATTCCACACCATCCCACTCTAAATCATCTGTGGGATACTTACTCATCCTGCAGGGATCCTTCTCTGCTGGATACAGTGCAGACCTGATTGCCCACATAAAGCATCGGTTGTCTTCATTCTTCACGTTTACGATGGCCTTCTTCCTTTCTACCCACGCTGGTAGTGGTACGTAACTTCCTCCTCGGATGGGTACGTACCTTGCCATACTTATCTCTATTCCTTCAACCTCCTCCACTGTCCAACCTGATCCATCTTTCGTGTAGTTAGACAGCGACTCCATTATTGCTTCTAAGGCTTCACTGGGTGACCTATCCAAATTCGTAGATTCTAATATCACTAACGACTTTGATCGCAGCATTGCTGTCGTCGTCACCTCGTCTTTTGATAGACTCACTTCTACCATTATACTTGCTTTCAGGGCTCCTAAGTCTTCTATACCTTTTCGGAGCGTCCTTTTAACCTTCTTTTCTGACTTTCGCCAAAACTGCCTAACGTCAATCTCACCGTTACCGGGTATCGACACCGTTTCGAAGTTGCTTTGGGATTCCATCTATATAATAGGAAATATTTTATACCTAATACCAAGCACTTTTCAGATCGTCGTAATCATACTCACAGTCCTGACAATGCCAATACAATTTAACTTTCGTCTTGAACTTCTTACCACATCCGCAATCATAGCTGCTCATACACTTCGTCTTCATTTTCAAATGTTTCTTTAAGTCTGCTTCTTTCTTAAAAGTTCTCTTACATTCTTCGCACTCCATATATAGACTAACATATTATAGACTTAAAACAGGGAATGCGGGTAATAACGGTAAAAATCGGAGAATTCACTTTAGGCGGGTAATCCTCCGGTTGTCACTGCGCTAGAACCCCCATTCCCTATACTACTAATTGTTCTCCCTGTGACTTCCGTATCGGGAGCTCCGCTTTTAGGCAGTGCCTAAATATATATATATTAGGCATCCTAACAGCAATCTTGAGGCATTTCTAGAATCACTTAACAAGTCTCTCGATAAGATAAATAATGAAGGTAAATTTTGTCTTCTAATGGGGGATTTTAATATTAATTTGTTAAATACAGATTCTCACTTGCCAACGGAAGAATTCCTCGATACTTTAAATCAGTTTTATTATTCTCCACATATATTACAACCTACTCGTATAACTTACCATTCTTCTACTCTAATTGATAACATATTTTTCAACTCATCAGAACATCGCACTATAAGTGGCAATCTAATATATGACCTGACTGATCACCTTCCAAATTTCATTATTGTCAACAAATTTTGTGCACTTCCTAAAAAGATAAAGACAACCAGAAGAGATTATTCAAATTATGATGAAGGAAAACTCTTGTCAGAATTTCGAGCAGTTGTTTAGGGGTGCATTCTCGATGACACTGAAGATGTGAATGAGCTATTTGGGAAATTTTACTCCAGAGCATCAGATATTATCGATGATAATATTCCTAACAAAGTTCTAAGTAAGAAAGAAATTAAAGCAATCTCAAAGCCATGGATTACAAGTGGGATAAGAACATCAATAGCCATCAAAAATAGATTATACAAAAAATTTATCAACACTAGATCAGATTACTACCAACAAAAGTTTAGATTCTATAGGAATAAAATAAACCACCTTATACGTATCAGTAAGAAGAATTATCACAACAAATACTTTTCTGATAACAAGACAAATATTAAAAATATATGGAAAGGGATAAAACAAATTATATCCCTTAAGCCATTAGCTCGTGACATTCCACTGATCCAAGCTTATCACAAGCGAAGGTGAAATTACTGATAGTAAGGACATTGCAAATTCTTTTAACAATCATTTTGCAAGCATTGGCAACAAGATTGCATCATCAATTGGTAGGGTTAATATGTCCCCCTATGCATACATGCCTTTAAAACCAACTGCAAACTTTGTTTTGAGTCCAACAAATGCCAAAGAGATTGAAGAAGAAATCAATAAGCTACAACCATCTAAAACAGCAGGTCCCTATAGTATACCTACTAAAGTTCTAAAATTGCTTCAGAACATAATTTCGCAACCTCTTGAAATTATCTTTAATGTATCATTCTCAAAAGTTACTGTGCCAGATCAGTTCAAACTTGCACGAGTTATCCCTGTTTACAAAAAGGGTTCTCAACTTAGATTAGAAAACTACCGTCCTATCTCGTTATTGTCAATTTTTAATAAACTGATGGAGAAACGAGTCTCCAGAAGGCTGATAGAGTTTATTAATAATAAAAATATTTTATTTGGTAAACAGTTTGGCTTCAGATCATCTTGCTCTACTAGCTATGCCCTTCTTTCTATCATAGATAATGTACAACAAGCTATAGATAATAATTCACACTCATGTGGTATATTTTTAGACTTGAGTAAAGCGTTTAGACTCTGTGAATCACTCTATCCTACTTAACAAACTAGATCACTATGGCGGGATTCATGGAATAGCTAAAAGCTGGTTCACCTCATCTAAGCAATAGGAAGCAACTAGTCTCCATCTCAGCAGTTGATTCAGATGTAATGAATATCTTCTGTGGGGTACCAGAGGGGTCAGTCCTTGGCCCAACTCTATTTTTGTTGTACATTAAAGACTTTCATAACTCTTCCTCACTTTTTGATTTCCATCTGTTTGCAGACGATGCAATCTTTCCTATTGTAATAATACTATCCAAGGACTAGAAGCACAAATTAATATTGAGCTAGTTAACATCCAGAACGGGTTACTTGCCAATAAACTTTTACTTAATATTGACAAATCAAATTATATTATTTTTCATTCACCTCAGAAAAAGATTACCTATGACATTGAACTTTGTATAAACGCTAAGAGACTTAAACGGGTCAATAACACTAGTTACTTAGGGGTCCTGATAGACTCCAACCTAAATTGGAAAGCTCATGTAGCTTTTGTGGCCAAAAAAATCAGGAGAAACATAGGCTTACTTTCTAAAGTTAGACCAAGGGCGATAGGCCAAAAATTGGTGTTTTTTTTAGCCGTTAGACTCTGTTATATTGGTGTTTTTTAAACGTTAGAAACTGTTTAAACTGATACGTATCTGTACTGCTATGTGCTGGCTTGATTTGTTCAGTTTTCCCGTCAAAAACATTGTTGTGACCAACGGTTCAATCGTACACAACGAACTACTGTATCCTATACCTGCCTCGTGACCGCTTACGTAAGCGTACGCGTCGGTTAATAAGTTAATAAGTTAATCCAAATCCCCTAGAATAACCAAGAATGAACAGACATATGTCTTAAAAATAACTTTAGAAATGCATTTGTAAGTTTTATTATATTATTGGTAATCGTTCAAAATTATCAAGAACGTCATGGGAACCGAAATATCAATTACAACGCGGATTAGAGAAGCACTATCTAACACAACCGGCGTGAACGTTGTAAAAGGTCACGGCCAGGGGCTGTCATCGGATAAGTTTGTTTGGGCCACAATTTAGTTTAGTTTAGTTCTAACGGCTAAAAAAAACACCAATTTTTGCCCTAGCGCCCTTGGTTAATCTATGTTACAGTCTCATATATCCTTTTCTCACATATGGAATTATAACATGGGGAAATATATATCCATCCACAACAAAGTTGTTACATTTGCTTCAAAAGAAAGCACTTAGATTGATATCATTCTCTGGCTATAGGGATCACACAAACCCACTTTTCCTAAAATACAATATACTCAAATTTCCTGAGCTTGTCTTCTTACACAATGCCATTTTCGTTTATAACTTTAGAACTGGGAAGCTCCCCAAATGCTTCGATTCGTTTTTTGAACCAATTGAAAGAAGACATAAGTATAAGACTAGACTTGCCTCTAACTTGCCTCTATGGTAAATTTGCTCTGAAATTTGCTGGTGTGAAAACTTGGAATGATATTGAAAAGGATTTAAAGCAAGCTCCCAGCATATCGTCATTCAAAAATACATTGAAAAAATCCTTGTTAAAGAATTATGAAACATAATTTTCCATGTTATGTCCTTGATTTTTCTCTCATGTAGATATCATTTTATCCATTTCCAGTATGAATATACGTCGTCACATACAAATATATAAACAATTTAAGTATTACTGTACATTATTATAAATATAAGTTTAATATAATTATGCTTATTCTTCCATTCTTCCTTACTTTTTTCCTTTATACATAGATTAGTACTAATATACATATCATACATATATATGCTTATTTTTCCTTATTCGTGCTTTGCTATCTACTTGCCTAGTTATATTGTACATAAGTTGGAAGCTCGCTGTCCTGTATAGCACTTATAGGTTATTATAGCGAGCTTGCATCTAATATTCAAGGTGATAGTTGAATGTAATTTAAAATTTGTAAAAGTGATGCAAATAAAACATTGTCATTATCATTGTCAGAATACAGTACCTTTATTGAAACCTTAATTTTGTATTAACCTTAAAACAGTGTTTTTGGAAGCTCAACCAACTAAATACTTCATGCATGTTAAAACAGGTCCTCCACTTCCCCTTCAAGGTATCCCAGTCAACGCTTCCTACAGCTTCTAGTTTACTAATACTTGTCTTGCTAACAATCTAATAACTCGACAATCTTGAATTTCATACAAAACAAAGAATGGGATTTCTTCTTTATTTAACAAATAGATCAGGCTTAGCTATGTTCCGTTCTCTGATAAAACACGACTGGAGCTATAGGACACGAAAAAAGTTATAGAAATCACGAGCCATAGGCTCGTGATTTCTATAACTCTTTGAGTGTTCTACAGCTTCAGGAGTGTTTTATCAAAGAACAGAACATAGCTAAGCCTGATCTATTCGCTTTATATAATAGATTTTTACGAGAAAAATAGCGTAAAATTAGAAAAAAAGGTTTGTTTACAAAAAGAGCGCGCGTCTGTCGTCAAAATCACGTAAACAAATTTGATCTATGCGATGATTGGCTAAAAACGCGACATACGGCTATCTGATTGGTCCAGTTTTGACAGGTAATGACAGCTCGATGCAGGCTGGCATACAACTGGTTTATCGCAATTGTTTAACAAGAAAGGAGAATTGCTCGTAAATCTTAGAAAAAAGCCAAATAAAACAAGCATTTAGCTCCTAGAAAAAAAAGAAAATTCAAGTATTGAAGAGTTTGAAAAGCATTTTCAATGTTCAGATCGTTAAATGGACATTTAACCTGCACAAACACTCGAGAAAACCAGCTTATGAACACTTTGAATGCACAAGGAGCCGAGAGACTGAAAAATATCTTGATCTTCGATCGAAACTGGAAGAACTGTGACGTCCTCCCAGGCTTTTGGGTATATTCGTTTTAAAAATAAAAAATAGAATAAAATAATAAAAATGATAACTTAATGACTTGAAGAAGCAATACCCAAATGAAGAAATATTACGCAATTTAACTATTTACTTTATTTAGAATCAATACTTAAAGTATAGTATCGGTACGTGCAAATAATTAGAAAAGAAATTACCAAAATGCTTCGTGAAGTTTCTTTCTTATTCAAATTTGTAGTTCCTCATGGGAATAGTGAGACAATTGGTGCTAATTAACAGAACAAAAGACAGTGTGTAAGTCTGGTAGTGGTAGTAAATGACGCCATAATGCAAATGGCCTATTATTCGCCTTAATATCGGGCAATATATCCGTATTCACTGAGCCTAAGGCAAATAATTGTTTTAGCACATACCAACTTGTGTACAGAGTAACTTATTTTTACATACAATAATTCAATAAAAACAAACAAACAAACAAAACCTTTTTAGCAAAACGTTTAGGGAATACTTCGTTCCATTTTTAGCATTGATCTGAATAACATTTGCTTTAATTTTTTTCAATTTCCTCATTGTAGCAAAGCGATTGTCGGAATTGCCATTTAGTTGCCGACTCAATATTCCGAGATTCAGAGGTGAATATCGTATAATATTCAACTCTAATTGACCAATGAGCAAGCTCGTTCTTAGGAAGTACACAAGTATATGCTAATAACTAATAGTATGTATCTAATGTCTAATAGTTGCTATCACTCAACCAGAACTTTCATCATACAAAGTTAAGACAAATCTTTTGTTTAATAAATGTTCTGGTTGAGTGATAGCAATTATTAGTCACTTTATAGTGCACTCAACAAATTTACTCAACTCTGATTGGTCGAAAGGAGTACAATAATAGCGTTAATTGTACTCCGTAGAAGTACCGAATTAAGTCGCTATGGCAACACGGCCAAAACGATGTCAAAACAATTATTTTCTATCATTTTGTACTTAAAAAAAAAATAAACAAAATTTTTAAGCCGTAAGAACAAACTTTTTTATGCATTTCAGTAGCGCGATGGACTGAAAATCGTCTGCCAAATAGACAAAGATGAACAGCATGGTCGCATTTTTTGTGGGAGGGAGGGAGGCTGATGAAATTAAGGGGGATCGGCAAATGTTTAGTAGGAAAAAGGGGTGATTGGCAAATTTTTATCCGAAAAATGGGGGATGCACAATTTTGGAAGAAACTACAAGCCTTGCTAAGGGTGATCATATTTGTTTTGCATAACTCTAAGAGAGAAGGAGGGAGGGCTGTTAAAAAATATTCTGGACATTTCATATTTTCACCTTCCCCCCTCTATGCAATGCATTAAGCTGCTTAATAATCAAACAAAAACTTTTGAAAAAATACCATTTAAAATAGGCCTTTGCAGTTCAGTGGTTGTTCAGTGCTGATTAATTCACTGAGAACAATGAACATTTTGTTTCGAGAGATAATAATAAAGCTGCACTTCGTAACACACTGGCTACACATCGTTTAATTCAGTATTTAACAAGTAACTAAAATGAATCACCAGTTTATTATAGAATCGAAAATTTTGCTCTCCAGCAATATTCGGTTTTCTTGTCATTCCTAGTCAGTCCTTTTCGCAGGTCAGTTTTTTCAGTATTATCAAAGAGAAATGTTTTTTTTTGTTACTACCTTTGCTGGTGTGTGAGAACCCGTCTTTTTTATTTATCCATCCTCTCTGCAAGAATGTCCAACGTCTGATGAGGACAGGCGTACAACCATTTTTCTTCGAGACCTGATTGTTGCCCCTTCAGGATCCGCCATCTGCTGTTCCACATTCCCTCAGAGAGAAGAGCAAGCAAAATCTCACGTGACGTTGTTTGGTGAATGGCATCTCGTCCATGACTCACGCGCCCATTGTTCATGAGAATAGCGGTTCCCTCTTTCAGAAGCAGCCTTTGTTTGTACGCTTCGTCGTCCAGTTTTTTCTGTAGTAGCCTGTACGCGTCGTAGTATCTCTTCATTGTAGCTTGGTCTTTAATAAAACGGAAGTTTACGCCAGCCTGCTTGTTTGTCATATTGATATATTCTTGCTTCTCTCTTGTATCATAGTCAATCATTGGCTTGTGCTCTACGAGGTCTAACTGATACAGGTAGTGATCTTCAGGGTTCTTACACTTCTCAGGAACGGTCAATCGTCTCCTTGATAAGGACACTGGGATCGTGCGGAGCAGCTCGTATGCCTCAGGTTCGTCTTGACGCATATCTTCAATAACCTTCAGGTTGTCAACAAGAAAGTTATACGTGTCTTTAACCGGGGCATTATAGCGCTTTCCAAGCAAAGCGGTCAATCTGTGCATAGTTCCGTAGTAGGGGGTGTCCACATGCATTGGGTGCGCGCCCGACGAATAAGCGTATGAAAAGCCTTGTTCTATCTTGCTATCGTGTAAAATATGTTGAACGTTTGTAGGATGGACACGCTGGGCTTCTTGACCAATAGAGTGCATGATGCCCATGAGGCCATTTTCATTTGGAGGCACTCCCTTGAAAATTGCCAAGCCATATTTCCTCAAGTCGTTGAACCAAGTGCGGAACGTTTCCTTCCTTTCCGAGTACTCGTAAATAGGAAACTTAGAGTTGGCATCCCAAAGAGTGATGTCAGGCTCCTTGCACAGATCTTTATTGATATTTTGGTCTTGAGCACGAAGCCATGAAGCATTGAAAGTACCAAAATGGTCTCCCCATTCAACAAGAATATCCTCGCTCCCTTTCTCATGTTGTGCACAAACCAAAGGCGGTTCTTTACGGATAAAGTCAATGTACTCATCTCGTTTATAAATCAAGGAGCCAGCATTGAATATGATGGGGTCGCGCACAGCACTTCGAAGCCAGATATTTGGGAAGTTGCTCTGTTTACCGTCTTGCCAGGTTATTGTTAACAGGTCCTTGCAGTGAGACAAAGCCGCTACGCGGAAGGGAGCTCGTAACATTGCTGCCATTTTATTTCAGTAAGTGAGTAGGAAAACTTATTTGCTTCCAAACTGAGGAGAGAAACAGTACATTGATGTTAAGAATTTGAAACACAAGTCGATTCTTCATGAGTCAACTCGTGCTTTAATACCAAATAACCCATGGGAGCTTTAATGAAAATCAATGATTCTAAGTTAAGTTAATGCAAGCTTTTCGACAGCCCTGAGTACCATTACGACGGGGAGCCTTTTTCCCCAAGCATAATGCACAGCTTACTCCAGTGTATTTAAAAGATCTACTTCTACCTCGCAGAACGGCTTACGATTTACGTGACCAAATGAAAAAAAAATTATTTTACCAAACCACGCACTGATTATGTAAAACGTGCCTTCAGTTACAGTGGTGCTAAATTATAGAATGACTTACCCTAGGAAATATTGTTTCTCAGAAATCTCAGTAGCTATCATGTAAATTTATTTACTTTTAGATGTTGACTGATGATTTATTTCGTGTTTAAAAATTAATTCTGTCTGTCTGTGTGTCTGTCTGTGTCTTTCTCTGTGTGTCTGTCTCTGTCTCTGTGTGTGTGTGTTTTTATTACTATTTTAGCCAATAAGACAGCGAGAATTTGTGCATTTGCACGTGAAAACTGAGCCTAACCGCACGACCAATATTAATATCATTTCGTACTCTTTGCTACAAAAACTTTGATAATTGGCTAGGAATTTGCCTCAAGTATACTTATTTTGGTCACTTTGCTGGCTAACACTGGACTCTTTCGGAAAGTTTTTTAAATTGATGAAAACAGTTGGCGTGAAAAGAAATCAATTGCATTAGTAAAATAATTAGTTAGGTGGACACGGTTAGACGCGTCGCACTTTAAGGCTAATTCTTTCTCATAGTATTTATTAATACAGTATAGTGAAGTCATTAAAAAACCCGTGAAATACATATTGCACTTCACCCTATCTTGGCCTCACAAAATTATACTCGCGAAATGTTTTGTATACTCGGAGAAAACGAAAATGCTTTCTTCACTAAAACTCGAGCGCAAATGTTTTTCTTTAGTTTCAGTTGTGTTAACTTCAGAACCAGGCACACCTTGTAATACTGACAACAATTAAACATTCAAACACACTAAACATTCACATACAAAGAGAAAAAGATATTCGTTAAACAGGATCTGAAGGAGAGTAAGTATAAAGAAGAGATCAAGGCTTTAAGTGTCTTAGAGAAAGTTCTTAAATTCAGCTGTTTTAATGTATCATCAATTGCGTTCCAAATAACTGCATCTTTGTATCTTAAGTTAATATTTTAATTTTAGATTTGATTTTCTAAAGACAATACGATAATTTTTTTTTTAAAGAATTAAAAGAAGTCTAATAGTAGAAGTACAAGTGTTTTAAGGTTTAATGTCATATGTTAAATGATGATAAATAAGAGAGTAATAGAGTTGCAACAAAATATTTTGTCAGTGAAATATTTAATGCGAGATAAAATTGCGCATTGCAGTTGAAAAACAGGCTTACCTTCCAATAGAGTATCGACAGTTTCAGCTTCAAGAAAAGTTTAGCGCTTGAAGTGGAATGCTCAACTGAGCATGATATTCAGATAACTGTGAATCTCTTTATTACGCCAGTGGCATTCAAAGCGCAGCAGCCGAAGAGTCGAAACAAATAAATTATTATTGATAAGCAATATACAATATTCGCGTCGTTCTTTGTATCTAGATGAGGTCACAATAGGTACACCTCAGCATGAGCTATACTACCAGGGCGTAACCTTTCATTGTCGAACCCCAAACAACCGCTATTCTGTCACGCATAATTAGAGAAATTCGATTGAAAAAATATGTTTTTAAATATCGAAATATGTTTTTATTTTCTTGATATAGCCTCTTTCGACTCTTCGGCTGCATTTTGAATGCCAGTGGCGTAATACAGAGATTAACAATTGTAATGTTGGATTACTATGCTCAGTTGAACATTCCACTCTTAGCGCTAAGAGCAGAATGTTCAACTGAGTATATTCAGATAACTGTGAATCTCTTTATTACGCCACTGGAATTCAAATCGCAGCAGCCGATGAGTAAAAACAAAGAAGTTATTTTTGATAAGCAACATACAATATTCGCGTCCGTTCTTTATGTTCTAAGTGAGGGCGGAATAATTACACCCCATCATGAGCTATAGTCAGGGCACAACCTTTCATAGTCGAACCCTAAAGAAATGCAATTTTGCCACGCATGAATAGGGAAATTCGATTAATAAAATATGTTTTTAGTAGATGGTTAGTAACTTTATTTTAATGATAGTTATTGTTATTGATGATTTTTGTAACAGTAAAATTGGTTGCAATATCAAAACTATTTTTAATTTTTTGATTTGGCAGCTTTCGACTCTTCGGGTGCACTTTGAATGTCAGTGGCGTTGTTGATTCTTATGCTCAGTGGAACATTACACTTAAAGCGCTAATAATGGAATGTTCAACTGAGCATGATGATCATACAACTGTAAGACTCGACAATACACTTGTTGCTGTTCGTTAACAGAAAATGTACATTCATTTTTTCCAATATTGAAATCAATAATGTGTAATGTACTTTCATCAACACCACAAGTAACATCATTAGCACGGATCAGGTTTCAATAACAACATTTGAATTGCATGTACATTCATGGGCATCAATGCTAATAGCACTATGATGAGTTTTCACTTTTTCGTAAATGATTGTGAAATAAACGCAACTGTGTGTGAAAGCCAAAAATAACCTGGGCTGAAAAAAGGCTTGTAAAGCGCATTTGATCATTTTGCCATGGAAAATCGTTATATCGCTAGTTATATATATATTTTCAAACGTACCATGTTTAATGTTTTATTTTTTTTTATAATAATAATAATAATAATAATAATAATAATAATAATAATAATAATAATAATAATAATAATAATATATGGCTTATATAGCGGTTATACAGTTTTTATACGATTTTGATACAGTGAGGAAACTTGAACAGTGAACACTTGGAGTCTTTTTTCAAGTTATTATTCCACCCTTTGACCCGAGCCTAACTCACAATATAGTCTACTAGAGTTTCCGATTTAGCGGCTTTTGAAAAATATTGCCAAAAACCTATTTTTTCCATAGTTTGGTTAAAATTGATTATAAATGGTAAAATGTGATGTAGTGTAATCATGGTAAAAATGGTATGATGTTATATGACAGTTTTGAACATTCCAAGAATCACGAAGGCACCAACCGTTTCTGCACGCCCAGCCGATTCGGCGCCGCGCAAACAAACCTCTGTATAACTGATCTTCATGCTCAGTTGAACATTCGGCCCAAGCTGCTAAACATTCAAGAAAGTGTTGCTGAAAGGAAACGACAATATATTGAAGGTAAGCCGTTTATTTCAGAGAATGTCGTGCAATTAACGGCAAAAGTTTAGTATAAATGAGAAGTCTATAATTGCAAATATGATATGGGGCACTTGTTCGACTTGAGGACTCGTTCACCACAAAACTTTACTATGGTATTTAGTATATTTTTCATTGTTTGCATAAAGAATGGTGTCGAAAGGAATTCGAATTCTTTCTGAACAATCGTACTGCTGGTTGCTATGGTCCTGTATTGGACGATTGATTCTTATACTTTAGTATTTAATTTTTCGTTTTCCTAGGCTATTTACAAACCTTAAACATCTTATCAACTATTTGTTTCTCTGATATATATATGGCTCCAGTTACTCAGTTCCAAGAGAAGGTGTCAGTGAAAAGCATACAAAATAGAAATCAATGATGGCAACAGCCAAAAAAGCCGATATCGCTCTTATTCAAGTATAAGGTAGACATTATAGCCAAAACTAATACCATCCAACTTCGAGAGCCTCGCCTGCCTTCGAAAAAATGTGTATGGGCTTCATTGTTAAAAAACGTTTTTTAACATTGTCTTGGCTTTAAATCTATGAAATTTTATTATTTTCCAATAAAATTACGTTGGCGGAAATTTATATATATATAGAGTTGGGAAGCAAGGTTTCAGGTAATGAACAATCTCAGTCAGGCATCCACATATCAAATATATGTTAGCGATACGTACGTATCCATACAGAAGGGAAACTGCTCGAAAATAATAATTGTCGTTATTATACATATTTTATAATATTCTACATTATATGCTAGTTTTCTTAGTCCTTTTATAGATTTAAGGACGGGCATTTATATTAGTATATTATGAAATCAACTTTTTTATATACCTGCGTTTGGACCGGAGATCTTATTCTCGAGCACACTGCTTGTCAGTTAAGCTAATAAAACAGGTAGTGTTAGGTCTAGGGCAAAAGTTAAACTTTCCATGCATCGAACTTAAAGTGCATATCAGGGTTCGCTGTTTTTTGTTTAATATCATAGTTTTAACCCTAGAAATCATGTAATCACTAAATATTATTTGATTGTGTTGCGATTTCATTATTGATTTTTCGATCAAAGTTCCCAAAAAGCAGCATAATGCCGGGCGACGTGGTTGCCTGGGACTAGTCGGCCGTGGCGTCATTTACGGGACTCGTGTGTTGAAAGCACTTGAGAAGCATAAGAAAACTATTTGCATCGCTTGAATGCTGTAGTCGTATAAACCTTTTACTGCACGTCAATTCTGTGTGATTGCAGTAGTGAATACTCTGAAAGTAGCAACTATTCTGATTTTAATGAAGAAAGTAGATATTTGCTAGAAACAGACTACGAAACAAACCCAAGATGGCAATTACATCCAGGCTTTAATAGACCTGTTTAGAACTATGGCCTTTGCGACATGACGCTGAAGTAAGCTGCGGAATTCAGCCGGGCATTCGCAGAGGTCAAGTTAGATTTTATTAATTAAGTGCTACCAAGGTTCCCCTAGCATAATTCTCTAGTAGCATAATTTTAAATGGTTTTGACAGTAGTATACAGAATAGCGGTTCTGCGCCGGGTGGATCAGGGAGGATGGTCATAGTTCTTGAGAAGGAATCAGAGCCGCTTCTGAGCATCATCCTGGATTGGTCACATCTATTTTTAGAATAATCCGAATTATGACATAATCAGACGCATGAACCAATCAAAAGGGAGAACAATGGGGTGGAACGAATACGAAATCGTACTGATTTTTCGAGCAAAACATGAAACCGAGGCAAAATGCAGTGGAGCAAGAAATCTTGTCAGTTGATGGGTATAGTTAAACAAAGAGATACGACTACATTTTAATAGTTCTTTGTATAGTTTATTTATTTTATAGGTAGAAAAGTACTACAGTGTGCAAATTGACAAATAATTAAATAAGTTACGCGAGCGTATGTTTTTAAATAAATTGCCCTGCTTTTACAGTATCTTTAAGGAGTCAGGGAGGATAAAATCGAAAGAGACAGCGGGAACTTCGTACCACGCACAGGAATTTAAAATTGCTTGTGCAGACGAAGAATACCAAGACGTTTTAGAGTTTATCCTCCCGTAAACCATCTCCAACTTGTCGTTGCTTCGGCGTTCTTTTAATGGCGACAAAGCAATTGCTTTCACCTTACATTTTCTAAGGCCATGGGGGGTTAGCATATCTCGGATATGCTTGTTAACCACACCAACTTCCGTGTAGGTTTTCTTACTGTGAAGAAGTAATCCGGGACGAGCTGCATAGAGCAGAATGTTATCAACAAAGTTTTCACTGCAGGGATGAAATCCAACTTTGTCTTGCCTTCCATGCTTGTTAAAATTGACAGAGCCAGTTGTGTTAAGGGAATTTTCTTTAGCGATCTTCTCCAAAAGCACAGCATTCTTGTTAGAACGGCCAAGGAGAGAACGTTTGGAAAACCGACCCAAAGCTTGCATATTGTCAAGATAGATCGGATATTTTTCAGGAGATGTTCAAGGCACGAAATCTTAACGTAGAATGAGAAAAACTCACAGACAAAGTTTTATTTAATACGAACTTTCTGCAAGCTAATCAGTTTTTACAATGACGTAAAAGATCAAACAATGGTAGAATCAAACAAGTTTGGGCATGCTTGTACATGGAAAAGGATCTACAACCAAACGGGCCAAACCAATAGAAAGGTTCCATTTGCCGTGAGTCTCTGGTCAAGTAAACATGGGTCGAACGCGAAGAAACTGTCCTGTTTTTGGATGTGGAAGCACAAATCTTGCTCGACTAGCAAATCATCTCGATCAAGTTCACCGTATGGATACCGACGAACGTACCAGATGGTTAAAATGGAGTAAAATTGGAATATGTGTACCTTTAGAGCATGAAAAAACTGGAACAGACAATAAAGAATTATGTATGGAGAATACTTTGGAAAGAGTTATAAAACGACAAGAGGACATGGAAACACACTTTAATAATTTTCTTAGAGTACCACTAGGAAAATCTGTAGTACAAAAGCGAAAAACGCCACTACCTACGGAAAAAAAAGCAGAGCTTAACAGACAAGAAAGATATTGCAAAGAAGTGGTTGACCTTGTAATTCGTAAACAACAAACCACATTAGCCAAATGATTTGATAACTTGACAAGATACTTTGCTCCACATCCAGGAACAGGACAATCCCTGCACACTCGGTTTACCATGGTGACGGTTCGAAGAGTTGTTACGAATGAGAGTTTTCTCAAAATGTTTTAAAATTTAATTTTTAAGACTTGAAGTTCCATCGCTATCAGAAAGATTAGATATATTTTTTGAACTTTCATCACCAAGAAAGGCCATGAAAACAACACAACAAAGAAAAGTTAACAAGACCAAGAAAATCAAGAGCAGATAGAAAAGACATATTTATTCGAAGAGAAGAGAATTGCATTATCAGACATTACCACTGCGGGATATCACTTTTACTTCTTGCCTCTGCTAGTTTTTCAACGAAGAAGATGAATGATATTTATTCTGCTGTTTACACAGAAGTGTGGAAGAACCTAGACTGTTAGAAAATTATTTTTACCTCCTAGATAATTCTTGTGCTTGTTTGATTATGCAAAACCATTAGGTGCATCTGCTTTTGTTAGTTTTGTTATCTTTATAAAAGCACCATGCAAGAAAAACAGTTTTTAGAACAACATCTATTCCTGCTTGGATTATTAGAAAAAGAACAAACGTGAATGCTGATAGATTTATTTTACCAACAAACAGGTGATCGAACCGGTGATCTGAGAAACTAAAACAAAAAAGCTCAGCAGTCTTTGAGCATGACATGGTCTCGCGTTTACTATTTCTTTGGCGGCAATATAGGCACTGGTGGACGTTCCATGGTTAAGGAAAGAACTAATATATCTTTAAGATTTCTTCGTTCGCAGTCATATAGTTAATAATAGGATAATGCTTCTTCTGCGTAAATTTTAATGTGAAATACCGAGCTTTCGGCCGGAGACTGACTCTTTAGTAACTGAGGGCTAATAATGCAAATCGAATGATTAAACATAAATACCAATAAATCTCAAAAATCAAAACTTTGAAAACTTTTTGATGGATATATAATGTAGTCATGATTACGAGCCTCAGATGCATTAATGAGGAAAGCAGTTCAGATTCCTTACGGAATGAAAAGCCAAAATTCGCACATTTAGAATCGGCTTACATTAACTAAGACAAATCATGACGCGTGCCAGATCCCATTGTTTGAAACACATATAATAAAGATGAATAATGAATAAGACATCAGTCAGGATATAAACCGCAGGATGGGAATGAATCCCTTGCTCAAAGAGTACATTATAGGATATTGATGAGAGTGGATTGATCATTTCGGCTAATCCAAAACGCTGAATGAGCACTAAATTTGCATTTGGATAAAACCCTTTGGAGTCGTATTTACGAAAATGATAGTATAGGTGAGAAAGCAAGATGGGTAGCAACCAATGTTTCGATCCGAAAAGCTTCGATGCGTCTGCCGCGTCAAAAAATTTAAAAAATGTGGAGCTAAAATTTCTTTTGTATATACATATATTTTTTAATATCATACTATCTATTTCACCCATCGTACTATCTTAGAAAAGAGGTGTTCTAAAAATACAAACAATTTGTTCAGTTATTCGGAGGAGAGATTTCAAAACGAATCCAAAATTGACAGAGTGCAGTGAGCTAAAAATAGATATGAGCTATCCAGATCTAGATACCTACAAGTTTGGAGGGGTTTGGGGAGATCGGGGAGTTCCTATATCCTATGACATCACCCTTTGGGTTGTTCTAAAAATAGATATGATCTATCCGGAAGGGGGTCTGGCAGATCGCTTCGGAATTGCTATCGTTACCGGAATGGCTTCTGATTGGTTCTCAAATCCTATGACGTCATTTTATGATCCGCCCGACGCAGAACCCCCATTCTGTATACTACTATTCGAACTTAAATAACTCTTCGCCGGACGTTCTATTTTCACTCGTTTTTCCTTCATTACATGCTTTATCAAAGAATGTCGCCTCATTATCATCTGACGTTTACCCTAGTTAAATTACAGATCTACTGTACGTTGTTTCATTATTTTATTGAATTTTCTGGTCATAACGATAATTCTAGCATTATTCCGCTGGTTTATGCTTATTCAGCTAGTATATGCCTATTCCGCTCATATGCCGCTAAATCTGAAATGTCTATTGTAAACCTTTGATTACGGCAGTCGACATTTGGTAATTTAAAAAACGTGAATCGAACTATCCTAAGTTTGTTAAGGAACAACAAGTGATACAGAAGAGCTTTATGCTAAATCATATTCCATGAAAGCCGAGTTTGGGTAATGTTTATTGTCTTTTATGCTTGTTTTGAAGCCGTGTGTCAGCATATTCTGCTAGTTCATCGTGATCATCGAGGTATTCGGCGCTTATTTCGTAGCCGTAAGTTTTTTTAAGTGTATAAAAGCTATTCGCTTTCTATTTCTGAACGAAAACAGGATAGTTAAGATTCGAACAATTCTTTTTAACTTACTTCGGTACAAATAAAATACTAGAGCCCTCGTATGCAGTGTTTTACTGAGAGCTAGCCCTCCTCGCATAGTGGGACAGTATAAAAAAATTTTAGACTGCAAAGATCTCGGCTTCAAATTAATTATCTGTCCTCTCAGTGCCTTAATAAAGCATTCATGTCCAAAATGCCAACTATAAATGTCATACTTTCTGGTAACTCAGTCCTCTCTACGTATTTTGACTGATGAGCCATGCCATTGAAGCGAGCCATTTTTACAGTTATCAATGGTAAGTAGTATAGGGGATGGGGGTTCCAAACCAATCACCACACGGCATTCGCCTGCGTAAAGCCGATTTCGTGATTCGACCCGTTATTACCCCCATCCCATTTATACGTCATATTATGTAAGGTCTATATATGGAGTGCGAAGATTGTAAAGAGTTTGCTTATGACTTCTGTGTTAAGTGTTTGAAACCCAAATTCAAATCTACTAAGCCAAATAAGTATATTTGCTGTGGTAAGAAAATGCGAATAGAAGAAGATACGTCAGCACAGTGTTACGAGTGTGGTAAGAATATCCGAAATGCCGTACCTTGTGCTACCAGGGAACAATATTACTCCAACGGAGGTCGTAAGAAGACCCCATACAAAAGGATAAAATACTTCAGAGACTGGATGAGTCACATCCAAGGTCATCGCCCGGTATATTTAGACGACGAAGTAATGGAAATGATCATAGTCCACTTAGAAGAACCAACGCCACAAAGCTTAAGGAAGACATTGAAAAAATTAAAGCTAGGGAAATATTACGAAAGTGTTCCCTACCTTTTGCCTATAATTACCGTAGATTCTATTCCCGAGGTTTCTGATATGAGCAGAGCCGAGTGGATGTTTTGTCGGCTGGATAGGGATATTCCCTATTAACCTGACGTAATCTATGACATTTTTTCATTTTGGGCTTACGGGGCTTATTTCATCCCGCGCCAGAGGCCCTCTAGTACATACACATATATCTTTCTTACGGCCCCCCATGAGGGCGAACTCCGGACAGCTTCCCGAGGCACACCCTGACTTGAAACCTCCCATCGCGGGGTTGAATCGCACTTTCTATCTTTCCTTGCCCACCCCTCCCACGATTGCTGTGAGTGGGGGAGGCTTTTTTTTCACTCACAGCAACCGGTCCAAATGTGTCTGCAGCGAAACTCGAACTCGAACTCGGGGACTCTGGGCCTCCCCAGATCCAAAGTCCAAGAACACAAGCGAACGCCAGACACACAGCAACCGCTGTGAGTGGGGGAGGCTTTTTTTTCACTCACAGCAACCGGTCCAAATGGGTCTGCAGCGAGGCTCGAACTCGAACTCGGGGACTCTGGGCCTCCCCAGATCCAAAGTCCAAGAACACACAGGACGCTTACGTATGTGAAAATTATTATATTTAATTTGCATATGACAGCTGGCGTTCAATATGCAAATAAAATCCTGTTTTGCTTTTTTCAAAGCATATATTTACTGAGCGAGTTTTCTTTGAAGCTCCTCTTTTGCTTCTTGGTAGATCTTCTTGCGTGTTTCCTTGGTTAAATCTTTGACGACTGTTTTTTTATTTCTTATGTCCGACTTTAGTTTTTAATACTTTTTCTCTTCGGCTAAGATATTCGAGAATTCTACGTCATTTATTTTACGGTCACGCAAAGCCTTTGAGACAAGGTCAGTAATAGTATTTACTTTAGCCCTAGACAGAGCTATTGTCGTGTCGTGTTTTGATATTTTGCTAGACAACTGTTTCATAATGCCCGTAGCAACAGCCAAAATAATACCACAGGCTGCTCCAACGCCAGCCAAAGGAACTCCACCAACTATTCTAGGGCCTGTAAGCGAAGTAGCAACGCCAGTGCCTGTTAATGCTATGGACATGGATCCTGAAGTTATTGCAATTTTATGTAGCGTACTTCGGGCTCTGACGTATTTCTTTCTGACGTTTTCGTAGTGTTTTGTTTGTCCTTCCAAGTAAGCCAGTATTAAATTCGCTTTATTCTCTGCGTTGGGTCCCGTGTCCTTAGTGGTAGTGTGGTAGTTTGGGACATCAGGATACAACTGAGGCGCTGATGGTATAACATCCATTATATATACTAATGTACGACGCTTTTGGGAATAATATAGAGGAGCAGCCACATCACGCTAATCGGGACTACTGGAATCGGAGAGTATTTAGGAAGATGTTCCCACACTCAGACGGCAGTAGGTTTGAGCGCAGGATCGACGGTATTTACTTTAACGGCTCCAGGATGTACAGCAATGAGGATTTGAAACCTAAGCCTGCGAAGAAAGTGCATTTTGAACCCAACTTTCCTGCAAATTTCATGGAGACTGCCTTTAGCTAACCATTTTATGACAACAAAGATGGTGCAGACGACTTTGCTAAGATGGCTACCTTCCTGGAAATTCCTGTGACCAATTCGACGACCTTCGCAGTGACGGTCAGAGACGTCTTTATAAAAACTGCCATGAAACACACGTCAGGGAAAGAATCCAGGAGATGGCTATCAGGGCCCAGCATGCGGTATTGGCCTCAGCAGTTGAACTTCGCAGTCTGGGCTACTACTAAGGGATGTGGTATAGCCGCGGACATATTGCATATTCCATTCTTACGGTTTCACGTTGCTTTTACCATTCGCCGCATATTGTTTGAGCTAGGCGCGCCCTTACCAGGAGACACCACCTTTAACCCAAAGAATAACAAATATGACAAAGTAGCATGTGAACGACTAAGGAACGAGTTCAAGCTTACCAACCCTGACTTTCATAACCACGAAGGTGCCGCCCATGGTTTAGGAGAAACTTACACTTATGATTCGTATGTCGGAGCTAGCATAGAAAGCCCAGGCATGGGATATCCCAGCTCCTACGAATTCTCCGACTTAGGAGGCAGCGGAACAAAAGGAAACCTAACATACTTTATCCAAAGTAAAGAGAAGTATCCTTGGGCACCTTTCTTTGCAGCGAAAGGGTTGGGTCTAAAGAATCTAGCAAGAATTAATCGAAGCATCGAAGCCTTTGTCTACTGCGTCCTAGGAGCGCAGGTTAGCACCCGCAGCCCCATCGTAGATGCCAGTGGTGCATCGCAGGAAACACAACAAGTATTCCTTGTCCTCTTCGAAAGCGCTGTCATTGAGAATGAGATCTCTAAATCAGTTCAAAGGTATCAACTCTCAGTGCAGCAATCTAAAGTGCGACTAGATTACGCTTTGTCACCTGGTTGCTGGTTAATGCCAAGTAATTTAGTCATCAATACCAGTTCCGTCGTGGGTAACAACAACAAACTTCAATGAGCTACTAAGGACATGAAGTTTGGAGTGAATGACGTGAACTCAGATACGCTTAGGGCAATCCCGCACTTTGTGGATAAACCAAAAAAGGAGCACGTAGAAAAGCTCGCAGTGCTGCCAAAGAAGCGACCAAAGAAAGCTCACGAGGAATATGACCATAACCTGCTAAAAACCGGCTTAACAGCTGCAAGCATTGGTTTGAGTTATTATATATGGCGATGAACAACCCCTAGGTATCCGGAATGGATTGCGTTTATACGACTTACGCAGGCGAGAAAAAATACACCCAGGCATCTTGGGTTGATGTCACTGGAATGTCTGTAGACTTAAACTACTCTGGGAAGAAGCTGATAATATGTAGCATATGTATTGGCACGGTTAGTCACGCCAACGTCGCCTTCCGGTTTCTGGATGACAATGGCATACTACAGCCTATGCGCACGAAGACAAACAACAGGGAGCCCGTACATTTCTCCGTAGAGCCGTAGATTGAGAATCTTTCCGTCTGGACTTTCCACATGGTTGCTGATTGCCATGGCAAGGTAAGGCTGCAAATAAGAGTAGACGATACGGGAAAGGTGTGTGTGAATAGCATAGAGGATCAAAGAGATGCTATTTATAACCACGCAACCATCAGCACTTTGACGGTAATGAGTCTCTAGAAGCAAAACTAACGAAGGGGGCTTGTCCCCTGAAATATATGAATTCACACGTAAAGGAAGATCGGTTCCCTCACTATCTAGAGGTAAAGGATTACTTAGAAAAGCAGTGGTATGACACGGGTTTGCGGGTGAAGGTTGGAGGCCTGGGATTAATCATGTGCACTATTAGTATTTCAACGGAAAATTCGTGTAATGTCGGGTTTAGGATCGTTGATGAGAATAATCATCCATTACTACCCTACAGAAAAAAGGATAATAATAGGGACCCAGTCCATTTCTCCTCAGAACCCCCACCGTTTATAAGAGCAGAAAACTTAATGCCGGTAACTTTTCATATGATAGCCAATTGCCAATATGCGAAGCTTCAAATTCTCCCCAGTGATTCCCTTAGCGGAAATAAGGGTAGTGTCCGAATGAATGCTGCTCCGACCCGCGGTGTTCCAACGGATGCTACTTGGAATCACAAGACCATTAGCACTATAAGCGTCATACCTTTGGTGCCAAATTACCAAGATGGAGCTAACACCGTCTTTACTTATCCCAAAACGCCTAGGCAGTCCGATAAGCCCCCAGCAAAACATCCGGATAAGGGTTAGATCTTCATCTTCTTCAAAAGAACCACCCCGATAGCGACAACTAATATCCAAATGTTGTTACCCACAAACTTTAACAGTTCTCCGCCGGTCCTAAGCACCAGGCCAATTACAGAACCCAGCGGCCGAGGTAAAGCGGCTGCCATCTTTTTTCCCAAGTCCGTCAGTCCTTTACCTAACCCCTTTACACCTCCACCCGTAGCCTTAAGGGAGCTAAGGATCACACCTACTACGCTCGAAATAGCAACCGCAAACGCTAGCGGAACGCAATACTTTACCAAAGATATTTTTACCTTTTCCTTGGCGGTAAGCCCCAGTTCCCTTTCCAGACCTTCTCTTTGCGCCTGTAATTCCGCAGCTCTAACCTCAAGGGCTTCCGCCTCACTTTGAGCTGCCCCTCTTTTTTTCTTCAGGTCGACTTTGGTCATTACTTATTTCCTGTTGCCGCTCTATTTGCTCCTGTAGGTTTTCAATGGTCTCTTGAAGTTGCCCTATTTGCAGATCCTTTTCAGCCATTTGCGCCATAACGCGCCTTTCCCTAGCATGATTTTCCACTATTTCATCCCCCATGCGCGCTAGCAACTTGGTATGACTTTCGACGGTATTTTGGTTTTCTTTCATGAATTCGCCTTCTATTTCCTCAATTCTTACTTTAAGGTCTTGGTTTTGCACCTCGAGATTCCGGCGAGCCTCGATAAGAGCTGCCACACTCGTTCTTGTCCTTAAGAGGTTATCACGCTCCGCAGTTAATCGGCTTATTGTATTTTTGGCTGCCGCGATGTTGTCTGCGGCGTGATGCATGGCTGTGGAGCTGGGCTCGGACTGCATCTCACGCATTTTAACATTCATTTCTCTTGTTGTGGAATTCAGCCTGGCGATGTCCTCGTCCTTAGCTTGAAGCTGCGTCCTCAAGTCTGTGACTGTTTCCAATTGCCCGTCTGCCACGGCTGGTAGCGTCATAACTCCCCGGCTTACGAACCTATTGAAGGCTACTTGCACTTCCTCCTTGGTCAAGTTCTGTTGCACGATTAAGTTAGGCTCCCCTATAGCTTTTCTCAAAGTAGGAGGAATCTTAGGGTCGGTAAAGTACCTACCTCTGTCATCCCTAATTACGTAGGGTCTGGAGCCGGCTTTTGAAAGTCTGCCTATGATGATCTCCTTACCCCATTGGTTGCTGTTGTCGAATTCCAGCTGGGCTTTGGTGTGATCCCAGTCTGGCAGCAGCTCCGTTAGTCGGTCAAAGTCGGGGACTACATTCTCCTCTAAGGATTCATCCATACGCGTGGTAATCATTTCCGCTCAAGTTTGCGTAGGAGGCTCTGGTACTGGACCTAAATATCTTCCATCTGTAAGTAGGCAGGGAGACGGGGC
This sequence comes from Actinia equina, assembly GCA_011057435.1. Taxonomy (NCBI): domain Eukaryota; kingdom Metazoa; phylum Cnidaria; class Anthozoa; order Actiniaria; family Actiniidae; genus Actinia; species Actinia equina. Next base: position 424,486 of record WHPX01000764.1, on the reverse strand, counting down.
TGACAATATTAGCGTTTGGTTGCTCTCGCAGCAGCTGACCAGCGTCTCTAAGCCTTTTAGGGAAAACATAGGTTCACTTGTCGTCTTCTACACACCCAGTAAGAGTGGCGGCGAGATATCCAAGGAACAGCTGCGGGAGTACATGCGGCACTTAAAGACCCATGAGCACTCCTACATGGTCTTTGCGTTAAGGTTTCCGTATGACGTTAGAATATATGGAGATTGAGCAACTCATAGATGAAGTCCCCACACAGACGAAAGTAACCTTAAAGGACAACTTAACATCCTTGTGTCTTCTGGGAAGTGCAAGGAAATGATATGTAAGGAACTCACCCACGAGCAGGTCAACAAACTTTCTGAGGAAGAGGTAAAGAGGTTCATAAGAGGTATGAGGCTGCCCTTGCAAGCAAGACCACGGACACCGTAGCAGACTCCGCTATCCGACTTGCTACTAAATTGCTTGGATTTGCGCTGCCCATAGACGACGTGGAGCAACTGCGGAAGGACATAAGCGAGGACTATGTCATCGCCCAACAACTTAAGATAACCTGTGGGTGGTTGTCTTTGAAGTGCGGTAAGTTAATGGCAGTCGCCTCTGCGGCACTTCACATCGCTCAGCATGTCAACTTGAAAGAGGTACTGGTGTTTTGGAAGGACTTTAAGAAATACAAAGAAGTCGAAGGGGTATTGAAGGCAGCACTTGCCGAGGTACCTAATCAAGTCATCCCTAAGTCATTTCAAGTACTTACCCAGGTCACCTTAAGGTCGTCCTTAAGTCACCTATCAAGTCCTTCAAGTCCTTAGTATAAATGAGTGACACCGAAGCACAACCCCAAGAGGAGCAGAAGATCACCAAAACTAAGTCTCCGGGCAGAGTCGCTGCGGGAAATAAGCTCGCAGAAATGAATAGAAAGAACAAAGTCAAAAAGGAAAACAAAGGAAAAGGCGGAGGACGAAGGCGAATCCTTCATTAATCCTGGGTACGTCATTGGCGCGTTGGGAGTTGCTATAGCAGCAGGCAGCCTCTACCTACAATGGCGGGCTACGAAGCCAAAAGTAGAACCCGTACGTGTGGAGCCCCCTAAGAGAAGCAAAATACCCGAAATGGAATAACCTTCTCACTTGGTAATATAATGTCAACCGCGTTATTGAAAACTGTTGAAGAGGCAGCTATTATTACTTCCATCGTTGCGGGCATTGGTTGGTAAGAAGGTGCTCAAAGAAGACTTTACTGAAGACCCAAGCAAAAGCTTCGCTAACTTTGCCAAGATGACCGCTGCCGTGGGTGTGGCTATCATGGTAAAGGATTACCTACGGAAGGAAAAGTACATCCCTAATGTATAAGCATGGCTAACGTACTCGTAGGTGGTGTTATTGCAGCGTTAGCATTTACGGGAGCTAATTATGGTGGTCAGTATTTGGATAGATTAGTTAGGGGGATCACAGCGGCGCTGCTGAGAGAAAGAGGCATGATTTGGCGCTGGAAAAGTATCAAAGGGATGTGGCAGCTTGGAATGAAAAAAGACAAGCTTACAGAGATTGGTTGGATAAGAACTACCAAGACAAGATGCAGGCGGATAAGAACTTCGAAAATACGGACTACGCCTTTAAACTTTATGCACAGACGCACCCAGAGTTTAGGATTAGCAAACCCCAGTTTAAGAATTACTACCAGGCGTCGAAGAAACAAAAAGACAGTGAGTTGGTCTTCGTAGGAGTTGCAAGGCTGGCCGGAGGTGCCGCCTTGGCGTATCTAGCCTAGCCTCTAGAAGCTAACTTTGTTACCTGGAATATATGATCGTCTTTTTGGAAAGCGATGAGAATGACTTTACCACTTATTTGAATCCCCCCATCAAAGCCCATACGGTTCGGCTCGTAAGTTGCTCTTTGTACAATTCTTGGTATAATTTGACCAATGGCATAGTCACCGTGCATAAGGGAGGATCTAACTATCAAGCCCAAATGCTCCCAGATGGACATTGCACCCTAATCACACTGGCACAAGAATTAGCTAAACGCGGTTATACTCTCGCTACAGGATTGCCGCACGAAATGACCCTCAAACATAATATGTCAAATTATACAGTAACTTTTGGAAAGCTTGACGCATTGGGATCTTTATTAAATGCCTCAAGCAAAACGATTACCGACACATCAGTTCCCGTAAGTTGGAAAGTCGCATCCTCTTATGAAGTCTATTGCGACTTGGTCCACAGCTACAGCAATGGAAAGCAATCTACTCTTATGTCTAAGTTTCCACCCAAATGTAATCCATTTGACCTGGTAGAATACACCCCCATTTCTATAAACTATGATTTGCTTTGCGAATTGGTAGAAAGCATAAACATCACCATCAAAGTGGACGGAAAGACGGTGGATTTTAACGGACGAAAGATCAATCTCGTTTTATTCTTCTCTTGAATCAAGCGAAGCGCGATTCTATTCATATAATGGGCCGAACTGAGGACAAACTTAAAAGGATTTACTATGGGCCTGAGGGCTATTGGAGAGGAGTGTCGGCTATCAAGAAACTCGCGAACGCAGCCAGGGTATCAGAAGAAACGGCCAAGAATTGGTTAAAGAAACAAACTATCTGGCAGGTTTATCTTCCCGTACCCAAGTACATTCCCAGACCCAGCTTTACCGTGAATGCCCCTAATGAAGTTCATCAGGCGGATTTGCTTTTCTTACCACACGAAAAGGGTGAGAAGAAAAACCTATAGATACTCTTTAACCGTAGTTGACATCGCAAGCAGATACAAGGACGCCGAACCCATAACCAGTAAGGATTCTGGGAAAGTCGCAGAAGTCCTAAGTAGGATTTATAAGCGCGTCTTGAAATGGCCTAAGCTGCTGCAAGTGGATGCGGGGACAGAGTTCATGGGCGTGGCTACCAAGACCCTGCAAGACCACAGCACCAAAATTAGAAGAGCCGAAGCAGAGTACCACAAGGGGCCAGATCACTGTCGAAAGATTCAATAAGACCCTGGCCGAGCGTCTCTTTGGATACCAGTATTGGAAAGAGGTGGAAGATCCCTCCAAACGCAACAAGGAATAGACTCAGCGACTCCCCCAGGTCGTCGCGGCTTTGAACAACGAGGCGGCCAGGGCTACGGGAATGAAACCCAAGGATGCCATAAAAAAGGAAAAAACGTGAAACACAACTCCTACGTCAGAAGTTCGAGGGCGGTCTTTCCACATGAAAAGAGAATAGGCAATGTCACGGTTCGATATGTCTATGGAACGGGCGAATTAGAAGGAGGATCCAAAAGAGCTACGGATCCTAATTGGTCTTTGGAAACTTACCAGATCCGAAGTTTAATAGCTAAGAAGGGGCAACCCATCTTTTATTATCGTCATGATGGTGTCACGCGTGGGTTCGTCAAAGAAGAACTGCTTATTGTTTGATGTCCGAATGCTATCTAATGGATACCATCATCGCACATCCATCGCTTACCGTCAAATGCAGACAGTGACACCTTCTCCTGCGTGACGTTATGTATCTGATGACCATAGCTACGCAGGCTGTTCATCTTGTGCCGCTGTTCCTTGCGTGTTCGTAAGACCTTTAAGTTGGACTCGTGGGTTATGTCCTTCTTAACCACATACTTTTTTACGCCCTTAGCTTTCTTCTCCGCACCGTCCGTCTTAAGAACGCTATACATTTTCGGCTTTAACCTCACGTATTCCACAATGGGTTTCCCGGACATCTCATCCTTCATCTTTCCAATTACCTTCTTATTTTTCGCGCTGTAAAGGAAGTGTTCCTTTGGTACTCGTCTAAGTCAGGTAAGCAGTCCTCGTAGACGTCATCCGTCTGCACCTCTAGTATTAATGAGTCGGTGTCTGTGTAAAGAAGGTGGCAGCGGTCTCCGTACTTTGGCTTTAGCTTGTCGTAATAGAACTCATACATGAGCAGCTTGGACAGGTCTAGTACGGTAAATCCTGTGTAGACGGGTTTGTTCAGGAGGAGGTTCGCTTTTTTAATGTGGATTACGTAGAAGTTCAGCATTTCCACGTAACGTACGAACCCTGGCTGCGACACGTACTCCTCCGCTTCCTCTTTGGTTCCTGCAATCTTTATGCTTACACGCTTGTGGATGTTTTCCATCGTCTTACCAAATACGGAGTTGTTCATTAGCTTGAACAGATTCTTTTCGATTTTCAAATTCGCGGGATCCAACCCGTAGTATTCCATTGCCATCTTTCGAAAGCTTTGGAAGACATCCGCAAGCAATACCATGTCCGATCTTAGGTTAATGTCGTGGTAGTCCTTGGATACCTGCCGCATTTAAAATGAGCTTCTCCTTAATTATTTCCATCTTCGTCCCACGTTTTTTTGGCTTGCCTTCCAAACTGGAGAAGCGTATGTTGGCAAATGTGACATTTCTTTGCCTTGGCAAAAGCCTCCTGGTTCTCTTTGGTAAATACCATCTTCTTTGGGCGTCTTAATTGTTCTCTTATCTCTTCCTCCTCTTCTCGCAATGCTTCTAAGAACTTATTGGCTGCGTTCTCACCTCGGTAAATCAGTATCAGTATCAGTATCAGTATCAGTGTTATTCCGCTATTTCCAACTATAAGTTAATCAGCAGGGACTATATAGTCTACACAGAGCCAAAGTTCTCATGTAGTAGTCCTTTTAGAACTTTTCTGTCTTGTGTAGATTTCTTAGCTTGGTATTTATAAATTTCCACACGTAGAACAGTCAAGTTCCATCGTAATAAATGAAGATTCTTGCAGTGTAGAGCGTTTACCAGACGCAACAGACACTGAGTTCGTCATGTTGGGTTTACCCGCAACAGACTCGTTTAGAGAAATAGAAATTAAATTATTTTCATTTGCCTTCCTGTCCAGAGAGTTGTATGCAAATTCATAAGATGGTCGATGATGCATAACGCATCTGAATCCGTTGCGCCACTTCTTCGACTCCGCGGCAGATCTCGTCGTGGTTCTTTAAGGCTTTAAGGGAGGTAAATGACAGTAAACAACAGTCGTAGAATTACTTTTTACCTTTGTGCTTAGTATGTCTGTAAAATAGTCTGCTAATGTGTTTAACCCATGAGTAGTGTCCGCCGTGGTAAAACAGGTGTATGCCTTCTCCTTTACTCTTTGACAGAACTAGTGGCACTATCGTTTGATCTCTGACTCCGTAAACGTTAATCGCTTGGTCATTCTTCTCTTCGAATATCGGTATGTCTATCAACTGCATGGGGAATTCCACGCCATCCCACTCCAAGTCGTCTTCTTGGTAGTTTTTTGTTCTACATGGGTTGTTATCTACTGGGTACAGCGCGGATCTGATGGCCCACATAAAGCATTTGTTGTCGTCATTTTTTACATTAACAATCTCCTCCTTTCTTTCTACCCACTTTGGTAGGGGCACGTAACTTCCTCCTCGTTTTGGCACGTACCTTGCCATGCTAACCTCCATACCTTCTACCTCCTCCACTGTCCAACCTGATCCTTCTTTCGTGTAGTTAGACAGCGACTCCATTATTGCTTCTAATGCATCGCTGTGTGATCTATTGAAGTTCGTGGACTCTAATATAACCAGTGACTTCGATCGCAGCATTGCTGTTGTGGTCGCGTCGTCTTTTGACAGACTTACTTCTACCATTATGCTTGCTTTCAGGGCTCCTAATTCTTCTATGCCTTTTCGAAGAGTCCTTTTAACCTTCCTTTCTGACTGACGCCAAAACTGTCTAACGTCAATCTCACCGTTACCAGGTATTGACACCGTTTCGAAGTTGGTTTGGGATTCCATCTATATAATAGGAAATATCTTATACCTAATACCAATCACTATTCAGATTGTCGTAGTCGTACGTGCAGTCCTGACAATGCAAATACAACTTAACCTTAGTCTCAAACTTCTTACATCATCCGCAATCCAAGCTGCTCATACATTTCGTCTTCATCTTTAAATGCTTCTTCAAGTCTGTTGCTCTCTTAAAGACCCTCTTACATTCTTCGCACTCCATATATAGACCTTACATAATATGACGTATAAGTGGGATGGGGGTAATAACGGGTCGAATCACGAAATCGGCTTTACGCAGGTGAATGCCGTGTGGTGATTGGTTTGGAACCCCCATCCCCTATACTACTATGGTAGCAAAGCCATGATAATTCCTTTGCTTTCCGCCTTCAACAAACTACTGTTCGTACATCCAACCACAGTAAGAAAGACTACAAAATACTTTGTATATCAAAGATATCTATCAAAATGTAGTGATCATATCCCTCGAATATTTGTACGTGTAGTAAATTTCTTAGCAAATTATCCGAAGATCGACCCGATGGTCTTGGTTTGTTGGTTTGTTTATTGAGATCATATCTGAGTTTCAATTAAGTTCACTTTTAGATTATTCTTAAACAACATTAATGAGTTCATGTTTTTTATATATGTTGGTATTTCTTCCCATATTTTAAAAACTTAGTACCGAAATATAAACTTGCCATAGTTAGTTTGGAAGCATTGAAGGACAATAGTACCCTCTCGATGAGAATATCGTATTGTAAAAGTATCGTTTTCAACTAGTTTAATCATACTATATACTAATTACGATTTTGAGACGGCAATACCACAAAATATTGACGGCTAGTTGGGAGAAAATATATTACGTATTGTGGCGGAGTCGCGTAGCGACGGAGCCCAATACGAGAATATATTTTCTCCCAACGCCGTCAATATTTTGTGGTATTGCCGTCTCTAAATCGTAATTAGTTTTGTATCGCGATTCCTGTAATTTTTGTTGTTGTTTTTTTTACATGAAAATATGCAGTTTTCATGATGAAACAATAAATTCTCTTAACGTGAAAATTCCTGTTTCTATGACAATCGATCACGCAAGCACTTTTTCACTGCAGTCGTTTAGAACAGAAAATTGTTTTCTTTCAAAAAAGTACCAAGAAAATTTGAAATAGATGTACAATGTATATGTTTCCGAAACCAATTTGGACTGAGAACGACTTGGAGCTTCCAAATAGTCAAATATCATCTCAAATTACTACTCCTTCCGGTTCAAAGCCTTAAAATACCCCATATCAAAGTCATCAAATGTCACAGCTCGTAACTCAACTACCTCTATTTCTGTCATGATCAACGATGAATTAATGGGCGACAAAAAGCGAAAATCTAGTATTGTTGTTCTTGAGGATGATGAAATTGCTGGCATATAATTCCTCTGGCGGTATTCGCAGCTCTAAGAGTTCCTCCACAGTAGTAGAAACTTGCAGTCATCTCAGCAACAAAAAGGACGAGCACGTGCTCCTTGCCAACCTGTTGAATAATTCAACGTTAAACAACTGTCAAATTCAGATAACTGTTAACGAAGAATGAATTTGTAAATCATAATAAAAAGGGTAATTTTGTGGATGTAAGTTAAAGGTTTATAACTATGAATATTTGAAGCTCATTTGCTCAGTACAACAGTACAATTGTAAACCGTTTTTGAAATTCACTCGCTTTTGAAAACACAACAACACTGCTGCTTTAGATAAATATTTTGAAACGAACATTTTTTTATCGAAAAAAACTTACCTTTTGTTAGCTTCCCTCCTTTTTTCCAGTGATAAACTTGAATTTTCATGACGGTTTGATTAAGAACGTACACAATAAATGTAAACGATTTCAACCTTGCTTGAATAAAATAATTTTTACTCAACAGCAGCTTGTTTCTTATTGGCTGATAAGAACAATTAGCTGTCAAAACACGCGCGTAATAGCCAATCAAAACACTAGATTTGAGACGTCAATACCACAAAATATTGTCGTCTCAAGGCATAAGAAACTATTTAGTGAATCGCGATACCAATAAATACTGTAGGGATATCTGGATAACTGTTTACAATTTTATATGCAACAATGCAGATTTCAATTTCAAAATATTATGAAATGTAAGTTCTAACTTAAATATCGGCTAAATTCAAACTTTAACATAAGCACAAGCTTAAGCATAAACACAAACCTAAGAAATACAAGTGTGAACCGGGATTGCACAAAGCATAAGCATAAGTATATACATGAGGAATGGAAATTTTCCATTTTCTTATGCTAATGGTTGTGAAATCTAAAGTGTTAACCGGGAGTACGCAAGCGTAATCATAAGAATAACAATGTATAGTACTATGTTTCTTATGCTTATGTCTAAGCTTATGTTTAGTTTAGTTTAGTTTAGTTTAGTTTAGTTTAGTTTAGTTTAGTTTAGTTTAGTTTAGTTTAGTTTAGTTTAGTTTAGTTTAGCTTAGCTTAGTTTAGTTTAGTTTAGTTTAGTTTAGTTTAGTTTAGTTTAGTTTAGTTTAGTTTAGTTTAGTTTAGTTTAGTTTAGTTTAGTTTAGCTTAGTTTAGTTTAGTTTAGTTTAGTTTAGTTTATTCGTCACTATTTACAACCTGAGGTACAATATGTGATCTAATAAATTAAGTGAGCTAAATATAGTTATGTAGAGATAAAAGGGGGAAAAAAAATAGTGAAAAAGAAGTAGGTTATTACGATAAAACGTGACAGGAGGAGGATACAGGACTTGCGTCCCAATTGACAACCTTTCCCTATTGTAGCAAAACTGAAAAAAAAAACAGGAAGTACTTCTTAGAACAATTTTGCATTATGAAAAAATGGTATAAGTATAGAGGTGTAAAAGTTATGACCTTAAATATTTTATCAAAGAATACTGGACTAATTCATTATAGAGTGAAAAATAAGCTTTTTGAATTTCTCCAAGGACATTGAACTTCTTAGAACTCTTTTGCGTTATTAAAAAAAAATCAGAAATAGCAAGAGAGGAATTGTCTAAAATTTATAACATTTCATATTTTATCAAAAATACTAGACTTATTCATTATATAATGAGTTACTGAGGTGGCTGATAGGATGATAATTTCTAGTCATAGTGTTCAGAAATTAACTTTTTAAACTTGGCCAAGGACATTGGCGTGGTTTTCAGCTCAGTTGGTAGGCTGTTCCATAGTTCTACAGTTCTTGGTAGATATAAGGACCTATAGTAGGTCTGCTTGTAGCGTGCCGTAAGTTGGACGAGGTTGTTTTTGCCATTCCTTATCTTGTACAGCATAATAAGGTCAGTCATCTCTCTTCTGTGTTCCAGTGGCTGCAGTTCGAGGTAGCTGAGCCTTTCAGTGTATGTCTTGTTTTCAGGATAGTTCAAAATGAAATTGGTAGCCCTATACGTTGTACATTCTCGATCAGTCTGCGATGTTTTGCAATGTATGGCGACCAAACACTAGAGACGTACTTTAGCTTGGGCCTCAACAACGAGCAAAATTGAAGTTTTCTTGTTCTTACATCAGTGAAGTCTCTTTCGCAGATTCTTTTTACGAGGCCGAGCGTTTTATTGGCCTTGGCACACATGTCTTCGATGTGTTTGCCTCACGTCATGTCACTTACGACAGTGACTCCAAGGTATTTGATGTGGCTAGCTTGCTGGAGGTCCTGGTTACCAAGGTGGTACTGGTTGGTGTCAACTTCAGCTTCTTTTCTTTGACTGTGCAGGACTTTACATTTGGTGTTTTGGATGTCATTTTGGAACCAGCACTCCAGCGGTGAACACAATCGATGTCGTCTTGGAGAGATTGCTGACAGGATCTTGAGTCTATGACTCGGTAAAGCATCGAATCATCGGCGAAAAAATCAAGTTTATAACCACGTTGAAGATTGGCATATCATTGGCGTAGACAAGAAAAAGTAGCGGTCCAAGTATGGAGGCGTGTGGAACACCAGATGTCACGGGTAACCAGTCGGAGAATGTTCCATCTAAGACGACATGCCGTTGCCTGTTACACAGATAACTTTGAAATCACTGCAGAAGTGTGCCTGAGACTCCATAGCTCCGTAGTGTGCTGAGAAGTAACGGATGCGATACCTTGTAAAACACCTTGGATAGATCGAGATGGACTGCGTCAACTTGGACCACTCTCTGGGGCATTTAGTTTTATGTGCTCTTCGTCTTTGAATGTTCTTCTTGTTAATCAATACCAGTAGTTCTTTGTCCAGCCACAAAGGCCACATCCCAGGGTGTGTTAGAGAGCTCATTATTGAGCCCCTTCCAGTCAGCTTGCTTAAAGTTGTAAACGATGGGGGATGTTAGAATCCAAGTAGAAACTGATCAATTTATGATCAGTTTTAAGAATGTCAGAAAAACCCCGTAAGTTACGTACGTTCTCTAGTGTGGTGTTCGTAAGAATGAGAACCAATATGTTGATTTGATTGATTTATTGATAAATGAAAGAATACAAATAAGAAAACCCATATAACCTGCATATAGCTAAAGCTAGGGTAGGCAGGTTAAATCATAGTTGATAAAGGGAATGGTTAGGAAACTCTATTGTTATAGGTTATTGTTCACTTTTTCCAAGCGTGACCGTGCACGATCCTTTCTTTTACCATTGTTGGCAATGGCTGAGTGAACAGACCAAAATCTTTCTTTTGGCAGCTAGTTCAAAATACTTTAAGGTTTTAAAGTGATATTTGAATATTCCTTACAATAATGCCATAGGCAAAGTTTATGTTTACTTATTTTGCAATCTCGGCTGAGCTTAAATCATACAAACATATTGCACGGTCAAGACCGGTTCAACCTCACAAGGGAACAAAGACCTGATTACAATAGGTTTCCTAACCATTCTTCTCTATTAACTATGGTTAAATTTACAGAATATACACCTATATTTACAAAGATGTCTTTGTATGTTAATAAACAAATAAATGTTAATAATCAGAGTACAAAGAGCTGAATAGGAAATAAAATGTAGTTCACTGAGTAGAAAATGAAAAATAGCTCATTACAGATAGACTTACTTAAAAAGTTTGAAGATTTCAGTATCATAGCGATTAATATTAAGATCGTTTAATAAAACGGTTTTGATATTCTTTTGGAAGTCTTTTTGGATAAACTCCTAATGGAAGGTGGTAGTTGATTCCATAGACGAGCACCCACTCGCGAAAAAGAATATTTTTGTTATCATCTCTTGTGTTAAAATCAAACAATTGAAATAAAAAGTTGTCGCGTATTAGTTTGGTGAAGACGTTGTGAGTGGAGTCGGTGGATGATGCAGTCCCAGTGGTCCAGTCCATAAGTGAAAGGTTGAAATATCCGCAAATGATCATCTGATCAAACCTTGACAGAGCGACAAGGCGCTTTTAAGTTCTTTTAGATAGTCAGCATTCGGCGGTCTATAAAACACTAATATTGCGAGCTTTCGTCTGCAGTCAGGGAGAATTTCACATACCAGCATCTCTGAATTGCTTTCCAGATCTTGACGACGTAAGCTGTGAAGAGAGTCTCAAAAAATAGTGCTTGTTTAGGAAGATTACAAAAAGAGATATGAGCTCATAAAAAATGTCAATAAGGAAGTACGGGCTTTTGAAGCGACTTAGACGAAGCTTCTAAAATGTCTTTACCAATAGGCCAAAGTATAAAAGTGAAGGGAAAAAATAAACATGGACAAAAAGAGGAAATACCGTCAAAAATAAACGCTAAAATGACGAGGATATGATTGTTTAAGACTAAGCATTTTATCCTTTTTCAGATGAACCAAATATTTCATAATGTCGATCACGCTAGCGTCTCGATATATGAGTCAAATTTTACTAGCTGCATCGAATGTCAAATTATAGCATAGAATCTATGCTTAGGGCTAAAAATGACGGCCGGTCAAAGGACATTGCCCCGGATGAAATTTAGCTTGTCCTGTCAAATCTTTGCCTTGCCGGGTTTTTTTTTCCGGTCACGTATTAATTTCGATCAATTTGTCTTTGTGTTTATTAACGAGCTAATGACGTAATGAGTCTAATATGGCGTCGAACCAAATTGCGATTACGATACTCTATACCTTCCCTATAAATACAAACCTGTAACAGTTATTATAATACACTTAACAAAATTACTCGATTTTGATTGGACAAAAGGAGTACAGTTATATTCCAAATTGTACTCTGTAGAGATCCAATTAAGTTGCTTAATTTTGTTAAGTGTATTGTAAAGTCCAAACAATCGCAAAGTCTTCTCGTACAATTCGGAATTTATAGATACCAGTGGTTTTTAATGTCGCCTAGGGCTGCTGCAAATTTTGGTCATAAATTATCGAGTTTCATTAAAGCCCTTTGGGTTATGCGGTAATTAAGCACTAGTTGTCTCATGAAGAATCAACTTGTATTTCATTTCTTGACCTCAATGTATTGTTTTTGTTCTCAGGTTGCCAGCAAAAAAGTTTTCGTACTCACTTACTGAAATAAGAATGGCAGCAATGTTACGAGCTCCCTTCCGCGTAGCGGCTTTGTCTCACTGCAAGGAACTGTTAACATTAACCTGGCAAGACGGTAAACAGAGCAGCTTCCCAAATATCTGGCTTCGAAGTGCCGTGCGCGATCCCGAGGCTTTCGATGCCGGTTCTTTGCTGTATAAAAGAGATGAATACGTTGAGTTTATCCGTAAAGAATCCCCGTTGGTTCGTGCAGAACATGAAAAGGGAAGCGAGGATATTTTTGTTGAATGGGGAGACCATCTTGGTACTTTCAATGCTTCATGGCTTCGTTCTCAAGACCAAAATATCAATAAAGATCTGTGCAAGAAGCCTGACATTACTCTTTGGGATGCCAATTCCAAGTTTCCTTTTTACGAGTACTCGGAAAGGAAGGAAACGTTCCGCGCTTGGTTCAACGACTTGAGGAAATACGGCTTGGCAATTTTCAAGGGAGTTCCTCCAAATGAAGATGGACTCATGGGCATCATGCACTCTATTGGTCAAGAAGCACAACGCGTCCATCCTACAAATGTGCTCCATATCTTAAAAGATAGCAAGAAAGAAACGAGCTACGACTCTGCAACTTACACTTCGAATGCGCACCCAATGCATGTGGACACCCCCTACTATCCAACGATGTTCAGATTGACCTGTTTGCTAGGAATCCACTACAATGCACCGGTCCAAGATACCTACAACTTTGTTGTCGACAACCTGAAGGTGATTGAAGAAATACGCCGAGAAGAACCCGAGGCATACGAGCTGCTTCGTACGATCCCGGTGCGTCTATCAAGGAGACGATTGACTGTTCCAGAGAAGTGCGATCCGGCGGATTACCACTTATACCACCTAGACATCTCGGAAAATAAGACAATGATCGCCTACGACCAGAAAGAGAAGCACGAGTATATCAATTTGACCAACAAACACGCAGGTGTGGATTTAAGCGCGTTTAGAGATCATGCAACGATGAAGAAGCACTATGATGCGTACAGGCTACTCCAAAAAAAGCTAGACGAGAAAGCGAACCAGAAAAAAATGATCCTGAGAGAAGGAGTAGCTGTCCTCATGAACAACGGTCGCGTGAGTCATGGGCGAGAACCCATCCATGCGTCGTCATCACGTGATATCTTACTCTCCTTTATGTCTGAGGGAATGTGGAACACTAGATGGCGAATCCTGAATGGGCAAAAATCAGGCCTGGAAGAAAAATGGCTGTATGGATGTTCTCATGAGGCGTTGGAAATACTCGCAGACAGAATGGAAATATAAAAGACATTTAATAGTCTTTCCCAGTTCCCAATCTCTTGATATCAGTTTGATTACAGTCCCAACACTCGAACCATGAACACTTAGGTCTTTTTTTTTTGTTTTATTTTGGACCTTTTTCTGCATAATTATAGCGGCGTCCTATCGGCGCCGGGTGTCTAGAAACAACAGAGAAGAGAGCAATATGTCCATTAAATGTTTATTCTGTCCCGATTTATGACACACATTGCAAAACTTTCCTTGTCCACTATCAGATTTAGTAGAAAAATTTTAACTGCTTTTCTCTTCACCTCTAGATGTTGTTTTACACTTTCCATGGCCCGAGATTTCGGACATTTTGCTCCCGCGGTCAAGTCAGCGGAATTACCCATAAGAGGTATATTTAATAAGGCGACCAGAAACTAAGACTATGGCGAGGGTTACTAACAACAGTTAACAACATTTCTTCGGTCGTTTTACGAGAAAACAGGAATAAAAAGTAAAAACCTACCCACATTATTTGTAGTCGAAAGAATGATATCTAACACGAGTGGAACAATAGATAGGTTGTATATGTGTATTGTGAATTAAATTTTACTTGGATTTATGTATCGTTCTTTTTAATACATAGGTAAGATTACAACTAAAATCAACTCTCAAAGTTGATTCGAAGCTTTTCAAAATCATAGAAATCAGGTTGAATCGACATTTCGTTTTGTAATTCGAAATTTGATCTCACCGGAAGTAAAAGTGCACATTCTTTTATTGTTGATTTTGGGTTTCCTTTGGACGTCTTCCCAGAACTCTCTGCGGCATATCTAAGACTCATTTCAGAGTTTTATTTTGGTATCGAACACGCTCAAAGAATGCCTTTTAAAACGCCAAAAAAGTGGCGATGTTTGTGCCACATCTTCGTCTCTCGGAAGCAGGACTTTGGACCAGCCAGTAACAACTTGTTAGGCAACGGGAAAAATACATCGAGATCATCCGTTGTCACATATGCCAGTGAACATCGCGATCTAAAACCTCGAAATTAGGGGAAAGTAGTTCGAGTTTCATTCCCGGAGGTAATGATTTTAGCCAAGAGAATACTGACCTCCGTTTCCCATTCTCCCGCCATATTCTCGAATACAAACTAGTTTCCTTGGCGCTTTCGGGTCTTTGTCCTGTGCTCGAACTAATGCCAATCAATGTAACCGCAATGTCTGAAATATACAACCGAGTTTGCAGCAGTTATCGTAGAAACACCTTGCCGAATCGCAATTTCAGTTTCTTTGATAGTTAGTGTTAGTATTTCGTCTCAAATAGCATTTTACTTGATGGAAACAATATTCACATTAACCTGATGTAAGGAAAACAAGAAAATACTAAGCTTGAATTGTATACACTGTATATGGCATTTGCAAAAAAAAGACGATTATGTTATAGAAATATAGAAAAGTTTGAATAAAAAGATAAGTTTGTCATACCGTGAATATTTGCCGCACCGTAAGCCATTTCTCAAGAAGAAAATATTAATCATTATTAATAATCATATCACAGTTGTTGAACTAAATAAAAGTTTTACCGTCATCTTTGATCTTAGACTTTTTCATCGTTGGCTCTTCTTGCTCTCTCTCTTCGTCCATCGATCTTTTGAGGTGTGTTCGAGGTGTCGTCCAATTCCCCATCTGATAGTGGTTTTTCAAATCCTGAAGCACTTGATTCATTCGTATCGCACTGTTTTTCTACCTTTCGTTAATGTATATCTTTTGAGGTACTTTGCAAGCCAAACAGCTCTTCAATATCCAGATCGAATATTTTAATGCTGCCAGAGGTTCAGAGAACACTGCGACTCATCGTTATCTCTGAATGAAATGTATTAGTTCTTAGAACATTGCGTAAGCCGAAGCAACCAAAACAGCGTACAAACACTTTCGAAACTTTCTAAAAAAAGCAATGGACTGAAATTGCCAAAATCCAAGCGTGCACGTTCACTACAAAAAAAGCTAACAAAGACGCGTCTTTAGTATATTCAACACAATTCATCGAAACGTTTAGAGGATTAGAGTATTGAAAAATAAAACTGAGATATTTAACTACGCCAAAACGAATGCAACATATTTAAATCTAACGATTTAAGCACAGAAATAAGTTAAAACTCAAAACATTGTTTTAAGAAACTTCCTCAATGATGATATAAGGCAGTTATATACCTTATACCTCGGCGGTTATGAGATATATTAACCCTCGGCATCGCCTGGGGTTTATATATCTCATAACCACCTTTACAAACGCTTAAAAACAGACGAAAGCACGAGGCGGTTAGGAATAAAACTAGGAATAAAGAATAAATTAATTTCAGGATATAAAGTAAGTAATATATACAGTATATACGGCCGTGCTGCATCAGATATACAAACGGGAGGCGTAGCGGGAGTTTGTTTATCGGATATAACAGGGACAAGAATACGGTAGATTGCTATCAAACGTTAAGGTTAGTTCCTTTTTGTTTCACTAAAACTTTCAAAATTAAAGTGAAATTGGAAAAGAAAATACAAAAACGTTTATGCAAATGAACACAATTTTGTATCAGATTTACAACACTCTTCAAGGTCGTGATTTCTGTTGTGTTTTCCGCATGAATTATTAAGTGAGTTTGACAAACATTATTATAGTAGTGTCTCATTTTCTCGCGGTATAATATAAAGAGCTTTAGAAAGAACTGGCTAAGCTATTGGATAATAATGTAAGTCAATGATAGAGCTTCACAAAACTGTGGATTATTTCCATGGCATGACAAGGGCACGGGCATTTACAAGAGTAACAACTCAATACGCAAATGAATAGATACGAAAATGCCAACATGTCATTACACGAAGGAAAAGCATGTTAAACAAAATATTGTTGCATTTTTTGTAAGTGTGTTTAAAAATATTTAAAAATGCGCGCCCTTTAGTAGCACACGTGCACCAGTTTAAACGTCCATAACAAGCCGCAAGCCGAATTTTAGGACACACGGTAGGATACCAATGTTACCATAGTAACGACCGCAAAGTCCGCAAAGTGTTAACCAGATTTGTATCGAAGTGTTTGTAAATCTCCATGAGCCAGAAAGCAATCAGTCATCGTATTCAAGTTAATTCTTGAATGCTTGGATTTCAATTTTATTAGATTACACCTTATTTGGTTGTTACCGCAATGAGACTCCGCGCCAAATTCGACATTTTATCCGCACTTCACCCGTGTTCTTCGTGTATGGAGCAATGATTCTTCAAGCTAAAAAAAGGTATTTGCTGCATTAACCCGAAAAAAGGTTTTGTTTAATCGAGATTTTAAGCCTGTTTAAGGACGAAATCACTTCCCGCCTGATCTCAGAACTATAATAAAAGATGGCGGGAATATTTCTAATCCCCAGCAGTGAGTTGTGTCTTTGGACAATGTTGGCCACTGAGCCGGTAAGAAATCCTTTTGCATCCAAGTCTTCCAGTTTCCCGATATTATAATGTTGGAATACACTGGAGTTACTAGTTCTTAGATTAATATTAAAGCGAGCATAGTTAAACCCAGTGTTCAGATGTTTCGTCGGAATGCACTGGAGGTACTAATTCTTAGATTGATATTAAAGCGAGCATAGTTAAACCCAGTGTTCAGATGTTTCGTCGGAATGCACTGGAGGTACGAATTCTTAGATTGATATTAAAGCGAGCATAGTTAAACCCAGTGTTCAGATGTTTCGTCGGAATGCACTGGAGGTACTAATTCTTAGATTAATATTAAAGCGAGCATAGTTAAACCCAGTGTTCAGATGTTTCGTCGGAATGCACTGGAGGTACGAATTCTTAGATTGATATTAAAGCGAGCATAGTTAAACCCAGTGTTCAGATGTTTCGTCGGAATGCACTGGAGGTACGAGTTCTTAGATTAATATCAAAACGACCATAGTTAAACCCAGTGTTCAGATGTTTCGTCGGAATGCACTGGAGGTCCGAGTTCTTAGATTAATAATGCATAGTCATGTTTACCGGGTACCTATATGTTTTTTTCTGGAAAGGCATTGGATTACCTAATCCGGTCTGAAAGTAAAATGTCTGTCAACAAATCCTCTTCAGATTGAAAAAATTATCACACCTTTTGCGTTGCTAATCGCCCAAAAATATTGTGTCCTAAAACTCGGCTTGCGGCTTGTTATGCAGCTCTCCTATTTTAATTGATTAGACTTAGGCAACCAAATGTTAGTAATAGCGCAGCGCACTGGTACTAAAAATAGCTTAAAGATTCGGATAAACATTGCATTCTTTTTTACCGCTACATGGATTATGCGAACCGATTTTATTAGTTTTACTTAAAGTTACAATAATAACCAATGTAAACTAAGATCAACTGCGATCGGCTGTGAAAATAATCTGCTGGAAGTAAATTTGTTAGTTTGTTTGTCCGAATTTCGCTTTTGTCTTCGTTTTTATGAGTTCACGGTTGCGCTGCGCTATTAGTTTGCTAGCTATCTATTTCACGCGTATGTTATCTCCACTCTACTACAGTAACTACTACTACTACTACTACTACTACTACTACTACTACTACTACTACTACTACTACTACTACTACTACTACTACTACTACTACTACTACTACCAGCGTGGTTGGTCCTTGTAGTGTAGTGGTTAACACATCTGACTAGAATACCGAAGACGTGGGTTCGTGGGCATTTGATATTTTTCTCATATTCTCTCTACTTTATCATATTCTCGACTTTCACATCCCATAATAATTTGCGTCTTTGGGTGGTAACCAGGGGGTAAAAACCACTTATTTTGCTGAAGGCTGATCAGACAATGTTGAAAATCCCTTGTTTGGTATCCAAAGAGATAAAATGAAGAGGTAAAAAAAAAACAAAAAAACAAAAATTGACAGAAAAAGATAGAAGCTTGAAGTCGTTTAAAGTAAATGTTAAACTTTTTTGTAAGTCAATACATTATATGTGAGACCAAAACTCTGCATCATCTGTACACATAAAATTAACTTGGAATAAACTTATAATCAGTACTGTACAGATAAAAGCAGGCATAGCATAAAGATTCAATTTAAGAAACCTTTCAATTTGGGACAGTTTTTTGATTGTTTACTTCCCCCCCCACCTCCTCTCCCCCCCAAAAAACGCAAGGCATTATGGTGAGAGTCGAGAACACACACCGAACGCATAATTTATTACTACTATGCTATGATTTGCATAAAGGGTATGATAATATCATTGCGATAATCATAATAAAGATATATCAATAAATATGAAGGACAATACTAATATTAATGATGATCACGCTCTTATTGGAAACACAAAACACACTACTTTGTTGTCCCAGTCAATATATTTTAAATATTGTCTCTTTTAAATCAGCGCACGTCCACTTAGTATGAGCCCCAAAATAGCTACTATAACGCCAAAACCTATCAGAAAGTAGTCAAGCCCCTTTTGATACCATTCTAGCTCCCCTGACTTCAAGCGGAGATGGAAAAAACAAGGCAAAACAAACACCACACTCATTCCTGTCAGACTACCAACACAGGACATCATGAGTGCAAAGTGAGGGACTACAATGGCCGGCAATAGGGTTAGAAAGTTGATCAACACCCGAATACCAACAAACCACACAATATCATGAAACTTGGAACGACAGGACTCCGGAACGACTGAATCTTCAACGCAATGGATGATCGTCATGACTCGAAAGGGGTAGGAAAAAAGGACGTTGATTATCAGGAAAGAGTTAACTATGATGTGAAGCTTGCTTTTTGGAAGGCTGTTGGTGATAACCTCGTTTATGTTTCTGCTGAATGTAAAGAGACCCATCACGGAAAACACTATCTTTATCATAAACACAAACGTGTATGTTATTCCCAACATAGTGTTGAACTTTGTCGGATCCTTCATACTCGCTTCGATCGCGGGAAGACAAGGATGACAAATGTAACTGAATGTTATTATGGCTAAAGATATAGGGGCACCCTTTATATCCCACAGTGCAATAGCACGGATATCCCAATAGAGGCTTTGAGAAAACCCGTACCCCAGTACTATGATTATTGCGATGGTTAGCGCTATAAGGCTTATAAGACTAATCCAAGCGACTTGAGAAAGATGCTTAAAGAAAATGGAAGGCAGCCCGACCACTGCAGATATCAACATCCATACGTTTAAAGAGAGTAAAGGAACCATGGCGTGGATCAAGTGACCGCATAGGACCAGGTACAGTGAGGCTAGAAGGGTTAGCTCGACAATTTGTATCGCAACTACAATGATGCCGCCGTATTTTGGCGATGAGGCTTCGGCCATGTCTCTGTAGTTTCTTCTTATCCTTACCTGCAGAAAAAGAAAGGAATGTAAGAGGACTAGTTAATACTGGTATATATTGATAATAAATGTTACAGTTTTATATGCAAGATGCAACATTCAACGTGCAGCGTGCAACATGCACCAAAACCTTCACCAAAGTTTTTAAACTAAACACACCTTTTCGTCTTTGTTGTTGTTGTCATAGAGACACTCAATAAGGATTTTGCCGGTGTAGTAACACATAAAAGGTACAACGGTCATCATGACTAAGGCAACCCATCCTCCTTCCTTCAGTACATACGGCAACCCTAGTAGTCCAGTACCCTCGAGATCACTAACGAGATTACAGACAGTCTGCCACAATGTTGACTTGTTTTTTGTCTCTTCTTCTGTCGGTTCTTTTTCTATTGATATAGCTTCCGTCTTTTCGTCGGTATGCGATAGAGCTTCTTCCTTCGAGCTCAACAGATGGTAAGCCTTTTCCTCTAAAATTGATTTGACCATGCTTTGCTGGTAAGCAGTTCAGTTTAGTTCTAGTAATAAACTAAAAAAAAAGGACAACAATAAATGAGAATAAAAAACAATTATCAGAGGTTGCATGGGCATAATACATTTAGGTTATCTATTAAAAATCAAGAGTGCGAGGTGCCGGTTACGGTTGAGCAATTTCAAAAGGTTTCACGAGTAGTTTATCCTGTAAGGCCCCGTCCGCACGAAAACGCTTGCGCTCGTAAACGCGCATATTTTTGTAAACACATCTGTCCGTCCACACGTAAACGGTCATCATTTTCACAGGTCCACACGAAAACGATAAAACGATGACATACAACGATGACATGATCACGCAGCCAAAAAACGCGTTTGTACGCCATCTTGGAAACATACTCGATAAAGGAGACTGGAGTTGATTTGCGATGTTAGCGTTAACAAAAATATACGGCATTTACGACCGCCCCCCCCCCCCCCCCAAAAAAAAAACGTAAACGGCGTTTTCAAAAATACCCACTTTGGAGAGCATTATCTAAAATATACGCTTACAGTGAGCGTTTTTATCTTTTTCGTGTGGACGAATGGCTTCGAATTCGGGAAACTATTGGTTACTTTTTTTTTTCCATTAAAACTGAAAGAAAACTGACACCTGAAATATGTCTGGTAATGATAAAAAGGTAAATTATTCCGACCAATCACAAGTGGAAATTGATAAGAAACGAAGTCATCCTCGCATACGATTGTTCAGAACACGGTGTTAACATTTCACACACATCTTAGGTGCTTCATGTTTTTTTTTTATTCTCCTCCCCTCCCCGAAACTAATGATGCCCGCGAAGGATACTACGGTTTTCTTAGTTTGACTGTAATAATTCTGCATATTTAATGAATCATGTTTAATTAAAATATACACATATAAATAAATATAGATCACAATAACTTTTTTTTACATAAGTGTTATTGTCATAAGTGTCGTCGATTAATGCATAAATGCTCCAAATTTTGTAAAATTTAAAATCATAAAATTATCCAATTTTCAGCAGTCGTTCGAACTACATTCAATATTTTAACAAGCTAGGTAGGCGTTATCTAAAGAGATCGAATTACGTTTGGTGAGCTCAGGTAGAAAAGTCGATAAATCTTAAAGCTTCATTCGTAAAACGGTATAAGACTGGTAATATTTGCTCAGGATTGCTCTAAGAATTCTCTAGAATGCTCTAGAACTTCCTAGAAGAGGAGCTCGGACTAGAGGATGCCAAGAACGTCAAATTTCAAAGGGTCCACAGAAACCGCAGAATAAGGCGAGGATAGGAACACCGAAGACAGTACTTGCACGATTTCACCGCTTAAGAGGCTGTGTCCCTAAGAAAGATCAATGTTTACTTGTATCACGATAAAAATATTAGAGTTATAGAGCGATCCACTTTTGAGATTTGAATTTTTATCTTTTGTCATAATTTTGGAAGTCACAAAATGTCAAAAATAGTGCAAAAGTAGTGTGAATTTTCTCGAAATAAAAAACTTTTTCTTGAAGCTTTTAATATGTCAGATTATTCCTCAGAGGCGTATCTAGCAACATGTAAAATGATTTCATTTTGAGTGCATTTTTAAAAGAGATACAAAGCCTCAAATTTCATTCAAATTACGTAACCAGGAGGTGCCCCAAAACGAAATTTTTGCCCGAAACTTGACCCCCCTTGAACTTAGCGAATTTGTGACGACATTCAAAATAAAATGCATTTTGATACTACCATTAGGAAAGGCTTTCTGTACATAAAGTTTGAAATAGATTTGAGACCCCATGCAATTTGGTCTGGTGATTCTTAGGGACACAGCCTCTTAAAAGACTGCGAGAGCATTTTGCACCTCTCGAGAAACCTAAAGAACAAACCCTACGTAATCTTCCAGGATTTCCCTCAGCCTATTGACGAGCGAAAGAAACAGATGATTGCATTCAAGGAGGCCAAAAAGCAGGGCAAGAAAGCATTTAGTAGATCGGAGCCGGAAATGCTTTACATAGATGGGGTACTCCTGGGTTTTTAAGCCCTTGCTACTCTGGTCCTAGCCGCTTCAGATATCGATGAAGGACTGTGTTAATATTTTTGCACTCGTAATACAATATTGAGAGAAGTCATGTAAGATTTATTTATCTGCCAACATCTCTCTTGCTTAAAATAGAACGTTGAAATAATGTTGTTCTCTGCTAGCCCTCCCTTTCCATGCTCGTTTCAAACCGGTTTTTTCCCCCAATCAATCAAGTTTTTGTTTTTACCAGAGAAGTGACACATTATTTCATATATATATTCGTCCATTATTTAGCTTTGTAAATCTTTAACATTTCGGTTGTTTTTAACCAGCAATCGTATGTTTTTCGTTCAAGAAAAATTATGCAGCTTTGTTTTCCTCCTATTGCGGGGTCCTAAAGAAGGCAAAACAAAGTAGACTTTCATTCAATAATTTTATCAATTTTTTTCCGGTCCGGTATCCTAAAAAATCGTGCGTTCTGATTGGCTGTTTGAGCGGGCGGTATTTTGTAAGTATCTGCCCGCGCGCGCGGTCCGGTATCCTTTGCCGCTAAACGACAACACAAAACGATTACCAAAACAAGTAAAAAAAAAAAAATAAAAAAAAAAAAAGTTATTTACCGTCCTATAGTCGGCCTAACGGCCTCGGTCCGTATATTCAAGACCTCGGGCACAGTTTTTCCCTATCCGGACCTCCTGGCCGGTAAATAACATATATATCTTTCTACAAATAATTTATTTAATTTTACTAATTGAAATATCAATTTAAACCAAATATTTAACTTTTTGAGATGTTCGAGCAAGTATGGTTATTAAAAGAAGCTTAAATTGGTGTTGTTGAGAGATTTCATCGTATAGACCTAGACTTTTACTTTAAAAAGCTAATATATATATTCAGGCACTGCCTAAAAGCCGAGCTCCCGATACGGAAGTCACAGGGAGAACAATTTGAATGAAACTAAAAGTTAAAAATAAGATAGGGGGGGAAATCTTCCAGGGGCTAGTTTTGCTCTTGGAAGATTTTTTCTACCAATTTTTCCAAAAAAACCGACATTTTTAGGCTTTGAATCTCTGACTTCAATGACTTGAGGGATATTAGTCATTAAATGTCCCCGAAGCCGAGGGGACATTTAATGACTAATATCCCAAAAAAGTCATGTAATTACTTTGTACTAATATGATTTCCGAGGAATAAACTAGAAAACTAGAAAAATGTGTTAGATATAGTTAAATGCATAAATTACAGAGCATTACAAAGCTGCTGATTTAACCAATGCCGCTTGGGAATTTGCCTCTTTTTAAATGACACAAAGCAATTGCACACACATTCATAATTCGAAATTCATTCAGTCGTTTGCATATGCACTGCATGATATTCATTCGAGTTTAAGCTCGCAAAGATGGCTCAAAGGCGTTTTTCTTTCGTATCCCAAGAAAAAGTGGAGGAAGCAAGGGAGAAGACAGTCCCCATAAGAACCAAAAGGCACACACTTTGGAGTACCAATGTCTATAAGCATTGGGCCAAAGAGAGAAGCATAGCGTTCGAAGATTTTGAGCCAGAAAACGTAATATTTCCGAGTGTGCCGATGCTAGAAAACATCACAATCGAGGAAATGGACTACTGGTTCAGTAGATTTGTGGTTGAAGTAAAAAAGAAGGACGGCAGTAATTATCGACACGAAGAGTATATGAAGCAAGTGAAACAAATATAGATGTAGGAGGAATTCTACACGGGGCAACACTACACAATGTAACAGTCAATATCAATGTTATAAATAAATAAAGAGATAAAGCAATGTTAAAACAACAACATTAAAAATACATTTGCGCACATGCGCAATCAACATGAGAAATGTCTGCTTATGCTAAAATGGAAAAATATATATATTGCACTCCTTTTTTAGTCAAATTTCTACTGTTTGCAATTATAGATCTTAGCAAACGTATACGCAAAGGTATTCCTAGCCTTTAGACTCTGACTCAAATACCTCTTTCTCTATCCCACATTGCACATAGCACTTATCAGGATGGCATACATGGTCATCAACCATGCATCTGATTTCGAACCGGGTCTTTTTAGACTCGGTGTTCCGATGATTGCGTTATGAGGGACAACATCTCATGAATAACATGAGGGATATTTAGTTTCTAAATATCCCTCATTCATATGGATGAGGGACAATTAGTAAGTAATTGTCCCTCATTCATATGGATGAGGGATATTTAGTTTCTAAGTTTCCCTCGTGTCATTCATGAAGGAGGGATGTTAGTCCTTAAACATCCCTCCAAATACAATGAACTCCGAGGTAATCATGTTATTACTACAGATAATCCAATACAATATCAAGTTTAGTAAAATTTACCTCGGATGTCTTTCATTGAAATTGAAATCAAGACCAAAAAACAGACTTGAAAACTGGTTAAGGTTGAGCAAAGTATAAGCTTACTTTAATAATTACGTCTTTTACAGAACGAGACGTTTTACATTCAGTTAAACTTGACTAGAACAACTGAGACAAAATTGAAAATAAAGGCAATGCAAAAAGGCAATGCAAAATGACGAATTTCTTGGTCAGTAAATTGGCGTTTGTAAATGTTTTTGAATATTTTTTACGGCTTTTTAAAGTGAAAGTCTACGGGTCTTTCTACAACAATATCTCTCAACAACACAAATTTAAGCTCATTTTTATAATCAGGCTTGCTCGAATAGCTTAATATAAACAGTTGAATATTTGGTGTAAATTTATATCTTCATTCAATACTTAAATAAATTATCTGTAGAAATAAAATTATTAAATGAAATTCTTCGTTGTTTTGAAGATGGGAACCCGCGATAGGAGGCGAATCTTTCTTGAACGAAAAACATACGATAGTTGGTTAAAAACAACGTTTTACAACGTTAACCGAATTGCTACAGATTTACAAAGCTAAATAAAGGACGAATATTTGTTGTAATATGCTCTTCATGTTATATTTACTCCAACATTAAAATAAATTAAGCTTATCTACAGAAATATTAAAAGTTTTGAGGGAAAGTCTTTGATTTGTCGATTCGTCGAGAAAAAATTAAATGCTTGTCAAAAAAATAATAAACGATTGTTTGCTAAACCACACACCTGAATTCTTGGAGAACACTTCTTAATCCATCTTTGAATACATAAAAGTTTTTTAATCTAGCAAACCAAAATTTGATTTATCCAAGACTCAATAATAATTTATCTTCGTCCTGTATGCAAATTTCAGCAAACTTATTGATCCATGGCCATCATAAAAAATGAGACATTAACACCTAGTAGAGGTGTTTCTGGTCTACTGGACAAGCCTCGATTAATTTACACCAAACCTTCACCGATTCCACTACCATTATGTAAATCGAAACCAATTGATTTTGGTTTGCTTAATACGAGGTCTGTCTGCAATAATTCTTTGCTTGTGAAGGATTTTGTGGTTGATTCCGACATTGACTTGCTGGCGATGACTGAAACGTAGTTGAGCAACGATGATCAAGATGTACATATCATATCTGAAGTTTGTCCAACTGGGTATCAGTTGATCAATGTACCAAGAGTTTCAAGGGGTGGTGGTGTAGCGCTCTTATTCATGAACTTGCTCACGGTCCAGAGTCAGCCTACTGTTAGAAAAAAATTCAAAAGACTGACCTGTTAGTAAGACATTCGTCTACGAGTTTGAGAGTTGTTATTGTATACCGCTTAAATCCATTTAGTGTTAACCAATCTTCTCTCACATTGTTCTTGGTGAATTTCCTGTTCTTTTAGAGCAATTGGCCATCGCATCTGGATCAACTCTACTGGTTGGTGATTTTAACCTCCACGCTGATGATACCCGTGTTTCTATAGCTGCGCGATTTCTTCATCGCCTGGAATTGTTCAATTTTAAACAACATGTGACTGAATCAAAACACAAGAACGGTCATGCTCTTGATTAGATCATCACAAGGGCTGATGGGTCGATCATTAGTAATGTTAGAGTGGTCAATCCTTGTATTTCAGACCATAATGTAGTTGGATGTACTATTGCCTTACCTAAGACCGCCTTTGAGAGTAAAGAGGTCCATTATCGTAAGTTAAAATCTGTTGACATACAACAATTCGGTGATGATAGTGCCAGTTCGTCTCTATTTGATTGTGGCAGTCAACAATATGTCACTTCAGCTGTGATCCTCTATGATTCTGTCTTGACTGACATACTTGATGAGCATGCACCTGTAAAGAAACGAGTCTTGACCCTACGCCCTAACGCTGCTTGGTATACTGAAGATATACAAGAGAAGAAGATCAAACGCAGAAAGCTTGAACGTCGCTGGGAAGCATCTCGACTCACAGTGGATCGCCAACTGCATGCTGATCAATGCTAACATGTCAACAAGTGTGTTCATGATGGCATACTACTCTGGCATTATTTCTGACAATCAATCAGATCCACATAATTTATTTTCTACAGCTAACAAATTGTTACATCGTAATGATTGTGTGCGTCTACCAACTTCAGACAATGCTGCATCTTTGGCAACTGCATTTGCTGACTACTTTACAGAAAAGAAAGCTTTG
Organism: Actinia equina; assembly: GCA_011057435.1. Classification (NCBI taxonomy): domain Eukaryota; kingdom Metazoa; phylum Cnidaria; class Anthozoa; order Actiniaria; family Actiniidae; genus Actinia; species Actinia equina. The sequence goes on along the minus strand of WHPX01000764.1, from coordinate 397,591 downwards.
ATAAAAGATAGCCTTCACACTAAAATAGCTGCGTTGAATGATGCTGATTCTGTACTTGATAACATTTATCATTGTAACTCTTGCTTTACTGAGTTTAAGCCTGTATCAGCTCAAGAACTCTCTACTCTACTTGGTCCTTCTGGCCTTAAATCCTGTTCTCTTGATCCACTTCCTAGTTCGCTTCTGAATAAGTGCATTGACTTGTTGACTCCGTTTATTACTAACATTGTCAACATTTCCTTGGAGCATCATACTGTTCCTGACAAAATGAAGGAAGCTTTTGTTAGACCGGTTCTCAAGAAGTCAAGTCTGGACCATGAGCTGTTAAAGAATTATCGACCCATCTCAAATTTACCATTTATCGCTAAATGCTGTGCAAAAGCTAGTTGTTTCTGGTCAATTGAATCAGTATCTTAATGCAAATTATCTGAAAAAACCTTTTCAGTCAGCTTATAAATGCTTTCATAGTACTGAAACAGCCTTAGTCAGAGTTCAGAATGACATGCATTTTGCGATCTATAGATAAGACTACTGTGTCATGCTTCTACTTTTGGACTTGTCGGCTGCCCTCGACAACGTTGATCACCAAATACTCTTGGGACGTCTTTCAAACTGCTTTGGAATCAGCGGTAAGGCCCTAGCTTGGTTCAAGTCATATCTCCATAATCGCTCACAGTTTGTCAACATTGACGAGAGCCGCTCATCAAGTCGTCATCTGAGCTGTGGAGTACCACACGGTTCGGTGCTCGGATCTATTCTTTACCTGCATTATGTATCTCCAATTGGAGACATGATGCATCGTCATGGTGTATCGTACCATCTCTATGCCGACGACACGCAAACCTATATCTCATTCAAGTCAACAGTTATGGGTGACTTACCGAAGGCTCGTACAAGATTGGAAGCATGCCTTGTTGACATTGACCACTCAATAACCTTAAGGGATATAGCATTGTATGAAGGCTATACTTTGCGTAGGTGTGTCCCTTTGTAAATTTTCCTCGTTTAATTTCGACTTATTCCCACATAATTCAAAGCCTACAAACACTTCTTTTTCTATCCATTCATTGAAACGGCAAATTTTGATTTTCTTATGGCAAAAATTACAAAGATACTGAACTAGGTCCCAGAGAAATGTCCAGACCTTCTATTGTTTGTCAGTATGAATGTGGAAAATATTTAATAAGTAAACGGCTGCTGTTTTTGTTTGGCGAAATAATCGAGGAAAATCGCCGTCGAGATGAAATGTTTCAAACAAACGCTATAGAGAGATGCATAATGAGTACGGTGCGCCGAGCATGCTAGTGAAACATCCTCCTTTACTGTAGATTAACTCTTATAGGGAAAATAACAGTCTTGAAGAGCTTTAATGGCATCTCAGTTAGTTAATATACTGTCACCATTGCCTACTTGTCATGATATTTTGAAGGAAATTAGACAATCTTTTTATGAATTTATCTGAGACGACAAGAAAGATAAAATTAAACGAAGTGTATTGATTGCTGATTACAGTAAGAAGTACAGTACGAAGGACTAGCGTCCGAAACGTCAGTTTTTTCATCTTTTTCACGGTGTATAATTTAACTTTTCATCATTACTGTTTCATTAGAAACACCGACGCTGCTCACACTAGTTTTTAGCTAGTCATATCTTCTGATTGCTGATTACAATGACGGTAGATTGAAAATGATTGATGTGGAATATCTCAACAAATCTCTAAAATCCATCTGTTGAATGAAAAAGTATTTAGACAAAAATGATTTGAGCAAATGGAAAGTTTTTTTGTTTTTGATTTAGAGCTTCAGAGATTCGTCAGTGAGATAGTGGGGAGCTGTAATATCTCTCTTAAGGATGTTACAAAATATTTTAATATTATTAATCTTTTCTGCAATCACCGCAATCTGGTCTAATCTAACTTTTAAAGACCAGTTCGTGTCCAAGAATGACCTGAGGTCCTCTTGCCTCTGTAATATTTCAATTATTGGAATTGGCAATAAGCCAATCCCGCCTTTAAGTAATGTTTAATAAACGAGCAGGAGTGTTTTAAAACACGATTTGCGAGTTTATTAAACGGCCTAAAAAACTCACGATGTATGTTATGTCATACTGTACAGAATTATTTACGAAATGAACCAAGTTTGATAGAAAAAATACAAGTTTAAGATTATGCAAATAAATTGAATCCATATCAGATAAAAATCCTCTTTCGCGGTCTTGAATTCTGTTGTTTCCTTCATGAATTATTAATGAGGTTTTGTAAAAAAATGGTTATTGTCAACGTTAAATACTTGTTAGACGAAAATGGCTCTGTTCTGCCTTTCTTGAACTTCTTCCAGAAATTCCAACTGACTTGTATGGTCGCTCCAATTGTTTAAAATCCTCATGAATTATTCGAGAGTTTTTGAAATACTACTGAAAAGTCGAAGCCAGGAGGAACGATGCTATTTCCATTCGTGACGTCACGTTTCAGCCCTCTGATCTTCGAAATGGCGGCGAGTTTCAAGACGGATAGACGGATAGTTGACGGCTAAGAAGGTCAACATATTCTTATTACCACGCCTTTTTATATATATATATTTATTTATCTATATTTAGCAATCAGAACAAACTTTAGGTATTGTAGACTATGTTTTACGAGTTGTCATAGTGGAGCTCCATACCTAAGAAAAAATGGTAAACTATCGAGTTGATTTTTCATGGATTGGCTGACGTCACTGACCGAAAGATAACAACACAATTTTTTATTCAAGCTTATATTTATATTTACTCTATTTACGATGGAACCCCTTTTCGAAATCGATATATCGAAAGAAAGCTCAGAGGAGAATGAAGCCAAAAAAGAAAGGCCAGAAGTAAAAGAGTTTTTTCGAAAGAGGAAAACCTCTGGTGGCGTGAAAAAGTAAGGCAAAGACGAAGGAATCTCACCAAAGAAAAGCGGCAAGCAGAGAGAGAGAGAGAGAGATAGAGAACGCAAATCCAGGCGGGATTTTGATTATAAACAAGGAGAACATGATCGTGAAAGAAAAAGAAATATAAGGCAAAACTTGACGGATGAACAAAGAGAAAATAAAAGTGAAATACAAAGAAATTTGAAACAAAACTTCACGAATATTTCTACAGATAATTTATTCAAGTATTGAATGAAAATATAAATTTACACCAAATATTCAACTGTTTATTAAGCTATTCGAGCAAGTCTGATTATAAAAATGAGCTTAAATTTGTGTTGTTGAGAGATGTTGTTGTAGAAAGACCTAGACTGTCACTTAAAAAAAGCCGTAAAAAATATTCAAAAACATTTACAAACGCCAATTTACTGACAAAGAAATTCGTCATTTTCCATTGCCTTTTTGCATTGCCTTTATTTTCTATTTTGTCTCAGTTGTTCTAGTCAAGTTTAACTGAATGTAAACTTTGTCTCGTTCTGTAAAAGACGTAATTATTAAAGTAAGCTTATATTTTGCTCACCATAACCAGTTTCCAAGTCTGTTCTTTGGTCTTGATTTGTCCTAAATCTCTAGATTTTCGATTTCATTGAAAGACATCCGAGGTAAATTTCACTGAACTTTGATATACCAAAGTGAAGCTAGCGTCGGATTGGCAGCGTCGGATTATATTCATTGAGATTCAGAATCATTTCCGGGGGAGGTCAAACAGGTCATTCTACTAAAATCCTCTGTTTGTGGCAAAATCACAAACGAATTCCGATTAAACTTTCTACTCTGATTTCTATTTATGATATTCTATGCTCTTAAGTAGAATACACTGCCTATTCTCGACGAATTCATTGATTTTGCTCTCAGCCTCGGATTGGACTCGTATTACAAGTCACGTTTGAAACATTCAACAGACTGACTTATAAATCATCAAACATTCAATTTATTCCCTCCTAACCTTCATAGTGAACTCGATTTTACTTCTAACCTTCGTATCGGAACCTATTTACATTTGATTATACTGATTTTGCTCTCAGCCTCGGATTGGGATCGTATTACATCTCAGCCTCGGATTGGGATCGTATTACATCTCAGCCTCGGATTGGACTCGTATTACAAGTCACGTTTGAATAATAATAATAATAATAATAACTTTATTACTGTGTCATGTCGTTCTAGCTTATTACAAAATAAACTAATTGGGGACACCTATCTAGAACCCTATAAAACCAATAAAAATCTTATCCCATATTCCCAAACCCTTAAAACAACCCATATATGATATTTATAATTATCTAATTTACGGTAATATCCCACCCCTCCTCCTAAATATTCCCATTATTCTTAAACTTTTGTGTAACCTACAAGTTAAATCCTTACCTCACCCCATAGTAACTATAAGATAATTCCCATCCCCAACTGATCCTAATTTACATGTGTTCGATACTCAGATCGATACGCTTACTAGGTTGCGCATAAGAGGCAGTTTTGGCAATTGTCACTCATGAGGTCACCTAAGTTAAGTGTTCTTATGTGTCTTTTAAATTTACTTAGGGTATCTAATGACTTAACGTTCCTCTTAAGCTTAGACCATAAAACTGGTCCGAGATATCTTATGCTGTGTTTTCCGAAATTGACTGTATTAAATCTTGGTATGATGAAGTCAGAATTCCTAAGATTATATCTGCAACTGGACTGATCAAATAAGTCAGTAACATAGGAAGGGCTTAAACCATTTTTAACTTTATACATAAGTATAGCTATATCTTGTAATCTACGATCGTTCAGAGTACTTAGGTTAGCCCATTTCAAGAGTGTTGCATAATCACTAGTCCTATTACAGTACACAGCTCTTAGTGCTCGCTCCTGTACACGCTCCAACTTTCTCCTATCCGAAGCACGACAATGATGCCATACTGTGTGACAGTAGGTCAGTAATGACAGTATGGCAGACTTGTATATCTTTAGCTTTGCTTTTACAGGTAACATGTTACGAAGACGAGTTAGGACACCGACTCTCTTGGCAGCTCTTTTACACACTGAGCTAACATGATGACTGAAATCCAAGTTCTCATCAATGGATACTCCAAGTATTTTCAGCACTTTGTCTTGCTTGATGCTTGTGTTCATCATTGTGACGTCCAGTACTTTATCCTGTTGTTTGGAACCAATGCTCAGCACTTGATATTTCGTAAGGTTACCTTTCAGCTGATTAACCTGGTACCAGTCAGATATAGATTTGCCCTCTTCGTTAAGAGTATCATGAACGTGCCTGACATTCTTCCCGGTGGAATAGAGTTGATGGTCGTCAGCATACATCATCAGTTTTCCCTTGTTGACACTGAATGGTAAATCATTCTGAAAAACATTCCATAACAATGGACCAAGATTGGACCCTTGTGGACAACCTCTTTCAACCTCGACCCACTTACTTGATGAGGATGTAGTGATGCACACTTTGTATTGTCTTTCAAGGAAGTAAGATCGCAGTAAAGAAGTAGCATCAGCAGAGAAACCATAAGCTTCCAATTTACTCAATAATAAGGGATGGTGAAGGGAATCAAAAGCTTTAGACATATCGGTTGAAAGCACCCCTACAGTGCCCTTATCATCCACAGCTTTCTTCCAATCTTCTACCAGGGCAATTAGCGTTGTTTCACAGCTGTGACCTTTTCGGTAGGCAGTCATGGTCTTACAGAGACGAGGCTCCATAAAGTTTGATACTTGATTGCTTATAAGCTGCTCAAAGACTTTGTCTATGGCACTCAACAAAGTTATTGGTCTATAGTTCTTGACATCTAAGTGATCATCTTTCTTGAAAACAGGCACCCAAATACCTTTCTTCCATTCTGAGGGCCAGCACTTGGACTTGATGCATGCATTGAATATGCTGGTTAGTGAAGGTGCTAGTACATCACTTGCCATCTTAAGAACCTGGGGGGGTATTAAGTCATGTCCCATACTTTTCTTAGGATTCAATGCATTGAGTGCTTTGGTAACCTCAGCTTCGTTGATTTCGCTGAACTCGAATGCCGGGCCATTGACTATTCTTTTGTTGTCTTTTATAGTCTGCACGCTGACGTGATCTTTTAGTTGTTCTTGTGCGAGCGAGAGCGTTTGTCTATCACCAATTTCATTGGCCACTGTAGCAAAATAGTCTGCGAAATAATTAGCTACTTTGGTTTGGTCTTTCATGATGTTTCCATCGACTTCCAAGTTAATCACACCGTTATCAGTTCCTTGGCTCTTACTATTGATAAACGGCCTAAATACTTTGTAGAACTCTCTGGGATTCTTATTGAAGTCTTCCGTCTTTACTTTCCAGTATTCCTTTATCGCCTTGCGTCGAAGCTTGGTGGCTATGTTTCTCCATTTATTTCTCTCTCTATAATTTTCGTTCGTGGGATTCCTTGCAAATTCTTTCGCGTATCTGCGTTTTTTTCTTATAGCACGTTTCCATTCTGTAGTCATGTAGGGCACGTCCTTGGCTCTGACTTTCATCCTTTTAAGGGGTGCATGATCTTGTAAGGTGTTATTAAACAGGGAGTTCCAGTACGAATACTGGTCATCTACTGACTCAAATATCTCCCCGACATGCCATGGTGCAGCTTGCAAGTCCTCATGAAAATCGTCCACATTGATGTTCTTGAAAGACCTGAAGGAGATAGTTTTACTAGGATGACGAATAGCGGCTTCAGTCATAAGACTATATACCAGTGAATGATCACTGATTCCAGGGTTATAAGTTCCACTCTCCTTGAAGAGATGAGGTTTATTAGTAAGGATGACATCGAGCAGTGTCTGACTGTACTCGGTAATTCTGGTTGGCTGATTTATTAATGAGGTAAGTCCCAATACATCTTCCAAATCACACAGAATCTTTCCTTCCCTAGTGTTTGGTCTTAGTCGATCCAGGTTCAGATCGCCAGTAATGACAATAAACTGCTTCTGAAGGGACGCCCATGTAACAATATCGTGAAGTTCTTTTTCCAGTCGAAGGTAATAGTCTTGGCCAGACGCCTTTGGAGGTCTGTATATTAACAGCACAACCACATCATGACTGCCAAACTTAGATTCGATTGCAAGAGATTCAATTGTGGTGAATTTTCTTGGTAGTTTTAATTTCTTTGATGGTAAATTAGAAGAAAAGTAAGCCATAATCCCTCCGCCTCCTTTGGTTCGGTCGTTGCGATACATATTATATCCTTCTATTTTAAACTGGCTGTTGGGATACGAAGAGTCTATTTTGGTTTCTGTCAACAATGCTACTTGCGCTCGAAAATCATGTTGAATTAGAGTTTCTAGTTCTTCAAATTTATTTTGCAAGCTGTTCACATTTAAATGCAGGATCAGAAGGCCGCGACTATCCTTTTGTCTAGAGGTGATGATGAGAGGTTGGGATGAATTTGAATATTGTATTTCTTGGTTATGAATATTAATTGTAGAAGAATCTTGTACAATTTCCTCCATGAAAGAATCACTAAAAGGAAATACGCAGTTAAAACACCTCCATTCCACCGGCTTGGGATTTTTCTTTCGACCAGTATAACTTAAAGTCGCACATTTCAAGTGGAACTTCTGCAGGCAGCTATCACATCCAATATCTTGTTGATTCCTTCTTATAGTTTTCTCACAAATAGTGCACTTCTTCTTGTTGACTGGACCAGGATTAAATTGTATATCATTGGAAATTAAAAGAAATAAAACGAATAAGTACTTATTCATAGGAACAGTCACCAGACTCGGTCTTCTCAGTTTTCTGAACGCAGCTCTCGACGGGATAGATCCATAAGGAGTGAGCTTCGACATTATTTCTTGGCCAAATTGCCTTCCCTTCACTGATATCGAGGATATTTCACCCCTCAACGGTATCTGGTATCCTAAGGAATCACTTTCTTCATATGAATGATGAAATAGTAGACGATATAAACTAAGAAAGGTAAGAGCGAACAAAGCACCTCTTAACCCCATCGTGACATGACTTTGAATTGACTTTGAATAACATTCAACATTCAACAGACTGACTTATAAATCATCAAACATTCAATTCATTCCCTCCTAACCTTCATAGTGAACTCGATTTTACTTCTAACCTTCGTATCGGAACCTATTTACATTTGATTATACTGATTTTGCTCTCAGCCTCGGATTGCGATCGTATTACATTCCAGCCTCGGATTGGGATCTTATTACATCTCAGCCTCGGATTGGGATCGTATTACATCTCAGCCTCGGATTGGGATCTTATTACATCTCAGCCTCGGATTGGGATCTTATTACATCTCAGCCTCGGATTGGGATCTTATTACATCTCAGCCTCGGATTGGGATCGTATTACATCTCAGCCTCGGATTGGAATCGTATCACATCTCAGCCTCGGATTGGGATCGTATTACATCTCAGCCTCGGATTGGGATCGTATTACATCTCAGCCTCGGATTGGATTCTTTTGTGGTTTTTTTTTTTAAAGAAATAATTGGACGAGGAACATTTCCGAGGACTGAAAAAATTGGATGAGGAATTTTTCGAGTCTAGCTAATTATTTCTTGATTGGGGAGCATGAAATCTCATTACCTATTAATTATATAGCTGCCTAATTAATCCCATATCATCAAAACCTGCAGTCCAATTAGGAAAATAATTGGGATTAATGAGAAGCTATATGGGATTAATGAGAAGCTATATGGGATTAATGAGAAGCTGTATAATTATAATAATAGCTTATTTCGCCACATTTGCAGGTAAACTGAATTACAGTGGGGATCATACTAATAATAGAAGAAATTTGGCGCGATAATAATTATTCATAGATATGAACGAGCTTTACGCTTCATGACGCCAGGTTTTGATTAATTTATGAATGGATGGATGGATGGATAGATAGATTGACTTAAACGTAAGAACATGATAAGTTGCTACCGAGGATCGTTTAATACTATGCCGTTCATAAACCATTACGCAAGACCGTTCAACGTGAAACCAGATGATATAAAAGAGATGATATCTCCGTTTTCGATTCAGAGTTGTTTTATTAACTGATATCTAAGGAATGTTAACTTTATAAACTTGTTCTTGGAAAGCGTGATAGTCAGGGTAATCAATAGCCCGGCAAGAAACTATAGCTGTAGAATCCGTGTCCAATAATACGAATCTAAATAAGTTTACATGAACTTCGATTTAAAGAGCTGTTTACAAGTGCTATTTAAATATATATTTTTTTGCTTTTATCAATCAAATTAACCATGAATCAACAAATTTGCCATTCCTAATGCCATCGCGATGACAACTACATGCGGCGATAATGTAAACTTATTAGTAATTTTTAAACACGTATACAAATTTTTAGCTAATTTCCTCGAGTATCAAAATTTTTTGATTAAATAGCTTCAACAAATGGCAAGGTGTTATGAAGTATAATTCTATGAGCCTCACTCTTACCACCTTGATTTCATGTCTACATTGTTTATTTAAAAGTGTTTCTCCATATTTTGTCAAGAAAAGATACCTTGATGCCAGTGATCTTTATCAATCCACACGGTTCGTGTTTCACATATAAATTCACTTCCATTGCATGCAACAATGTAACCGGGGAAGGGAAAAGGTCTTTAAAATGTTGAATCATATCTTTTAGATTTAATATAAAAACATGATCAATCCGAGGCTGAGATGTAATACGATCCCAATCCGAGGCTGAGATGTAATACGATCCCAATCCGAGGCTGAGATGTAATACGATCCCAATCCGAGGCTGAGATGTAATACGATCCCAATCCGAGGCTGAGAGCAAAATCAGTATAATCAAATGTAAATAGGTTCCGATACGAAGGTTAGAAGTAAAATCGAGTTCACTATGAAGGTTAGGAGGGAATAAATTGAATGTTTGATGATTTATAAGTCAGTCTGTTGAATGTTTCAAACGTGACTTGTAATACGAGTCCAATCCGAGGCTGAGAGCAAAATCAATGAATTCGTCGAGAATAGGCAGTGTATTCTATTTAAGAGCATAGAATATCATAAATAGAAATCAGAGTAGAAAGTTTAATCGGAATTCGTTTGTGATTTTGCCACAAACAGAGGATTTTAGTAGAATGACCTGTTTGACCTCCCCCGGAAATGATTCTGAATCTCAATGAATATCAATCCGACGCTGCCAATCCGACGCTAGCTTCACTTTGGTACTTGATATTGTATTGGATTATCTGTAGTTATCTTTCGTTTTTTTTTTAAGTAAAAGATATTAAAAGCCTTAAAATGTCGGTTTTTTGTAAAACTTTGTCGAAGAATCTTCCAAGAGCAAAACTAGCCCCTGGGGGTGGTGGTGAGTTGTGTACAAAATTCCTAAGTGGGAGAGTATGTACTCGTGGGGAAAAAAAAGGCAATGTAGTGCATTTCGATTTGATTTCACTGCATGGTTTTTATTATGGGAGAAATGATCTTCATCTCGAATAAAAAATAATTGAAGATTTTTTCCCCAATCTTATTTTTAACTTTCAGTTTCATTCAAATTGTTCTCCCTGTGACTTCCGTATCGGGAGCTCCGCCTCTAGGCAGTGCCTAAATATATATATATTACGGATACCTTGGAGAAATGCTATTCCCCTTTAAGTCTTTTATGAAGTGCGAAGCACACCAAGGCGGTGTTGAAATATATATGGTCTATAAACATTTTATTTCAAAGCAATATACGGTAAAGTAGTAATAACAATGCAGCGTTCTTGTTGAGACATATTTAAACAAACCAAACCAAACAAAACCAAACACACCCTAACCTTGTTCTAAAGGCAATCTTCCTGTACACCAGCTTCACTTGTTGTAGTTTTCTCCTTTGCTTCAGTTTTTTGTTGTCTGAGATCTGAAATATGAAATATATTTGAGACCGAATAGCAGGCTTGCAATTAAAATATATGAACAGCCGAAAATTCGATTGGAATATGAAACTTAAATTTTCAGTCAGAATTGTTGTTGTTGTTTCTTTAACCAAAAAACATAAAAGCACAAAATTCCGACAACTTTTTCTAAAAACATAGGTGAGTAAACCAAACAAAGTACATACAATCAAATCAATAAATAAGGCTACTTTGATAACCTTCCTCTAACTTGTTTTCTGCTAAGAATCGAAATCATTTTCTGACATGAAATTTGAGGACTGTGTTTTCTCACAAAAACTTAGCAAAGTCGTCTGTTTGGTTGTTACGCTTTAAGCTAGAAATTCACAAGTCGCTTTATTTGGGAACACTTTTAAATCCCAAGTTTTTTACATCCAGATGTTTTCAACAGATCACTTGCACAATTACGTTCACACGACTTTTGAAAGTTTCGCGTTTGGGGGTAATCACAATTCGTAAAGTTTATTTTTGGTACGTAGATTCAATTAATTTAAAAATCGCACACATTGTATAAGATTTCCGTTTTGACTTTAAATTATAATAAAAACTCAAATCTGATTCAAGGGTTTGGAATAAAGAAAAGATACACCTAATTGTAAGAATTTTGTCTTATAAAAATGAATTAACAGGTGTTTTCTTGATTGTTGTTTTTAACTACTTTTGAAGTTTTCATGTCGACTTTGAATTTAAATTCGCTTAATTTAAATTACAAATTTACAAATTTGAAATTTCTAGATTTAAACTTAAGTGTGATGGCTGTCAGAAATATGAAAGACACCGAGTGATTAGGTTGATTGATGGTAGCGAAAAGCCCAATTTCAGCTCGCGGACAAAGAGTTCGCATGTTTATGATCCAAATTGCAGTAAGTGTATCTTGCAACTTGTGATTATGTTTCCTAGTGTATTATTAATAGTTCAAACGCTCATAACTCGCTTTTTTGCCTGCTCGATCTTTCGTACATATTACTTCATAGAAAGCTAGCGGCGTACGGGGTTATATTCACGAGTTGTTTGTGTAAAGCACGAACGAGCGAGTCATCGATTAATTATATATATGACTAGAATTCTCATGCAAACACGTTTTTTTAAGTGAGTTAATAATAAAGATGCAAAAATCTCTCACTTCTAATTGGTTGAGAGCCGTGTAAAAATGCGAAACACCAGTGCAAAAATGTGAAACACTTTTCAGTGATTGGTTGAAGAGACAAAAGTAATTCAAACTAGTCTTCCCCCTCTGGAAGTTTTCAGGAAATTCAAGATGACGGATTTTAATCTTAAATATGGATTCAAAAATACTAAAAAAAATTAAAGCTTCATCAGTTGAAAAATAGCTAAACAAGGTTGAGAATGACAAAAGGAGGACTCGCTGCTTGTTTTTTTGAGAATTAAAAAGGAAAGAAAACATCAGCTGGGCCATTTTACAGCTGTTAAAGGTCACTTGACTCGAAAGTTGAAGCGAGAGACGTTTGAAACTTGATGTTGAAACTTCAAGAGCTTTCGCCTTCTTTATCCGTAAAGAGGTGCAAAATACTTCTGTACAAAGAAAGCAGCTTATTCAACTTTCCTTTGAGTGTTTAGGAATTAGAAAAAGAGGATCGATATTTGATGATTTATGAAAGTTTTGCAGAATTTCTTCGCAATATGCTTTAACTTGCTTTGTCAAAAAATGTAAAATATTTTAAGTCTTGAAGATGAAAAAAATATATATATATATAAAACATGTATTTACTTTTTAAAGATCAAAAGTAACCTTTGTTATTCATATTTCTTTCCTGTTTTGTAAATAAAATATAGTTTTGTAAACCGATTTCTCACATTTCTGATTTCATTTTTTCCAACAAGTCTTTTTTCTTTCTAATTTGGTTGAATTTTTTAATGTATATTATTAAGAGGTAATAACATGATTTCGAGTTCAAGTTGGATTATTTTGCCCTCAAAAAGCCCGTTATTGCGTGAGGCCGTAGGCCGATAATTTTGGTTTGAAATTTTTCGCCCTGTCGGGCTCGTGCAATTTTGTACTTTTTGAAAACCCGCTCGTGCAAATGTGTTCTAAAATCATGAATATTTAATGAGGAGAAAACAAAGCAAATCACTACTGTGACGGTGGTTTGGTAATGTGTTCTTAATTTGCATTAAATTTCGTAAATTTTTTCTTTGATTTTCTCCAAGAAATATTCAACTTGTTCCTGTACTGCTCCCCATCAATTTAAGGATTAGTTATTAATCCAGATGGAACATAACTCACAAGTACTCTAAGAACACTGGAGTGGTGGTCAAAAAAATATCATATAAATATTACTGTAAGATATTTTCCATTCTCATTCGTCTAGGATTTAAAGTGGCAAATAAATATATTATTTTCTCAAGATCTAAGATCCATGTCTCTGTGGGAATGTATCAGTGCCAGTCCATTCATTCTGTCTTGGGCCATAGTATTTCTTAAGTAGTTCTTAAGATTACGGATGGTTGAAATGGACCTTTCACAAGAAGCAGATGGCATAGCGATAGTTATAAGGATTTGAAGTATGGTATGTATATTAGCATAAGCAACATTGTCAATGAGCTCAAGTGTTCCTTCTAAACTATCAGGGATTTCCTCTCCTAGATCATGTTTCCTCTTCCACATTCTCTCCCATAGAATAAGTTCTGCTTGTAAACCTGTATAATTAGGTATATCCTGCCTATAATGTTCACAAAAGGCTAATACATTATCCTTCCAAACAATACCAGTGGGCAGCATTATTGATGGAATAACTGAAAGTGCTCTGTAGCAAACAAACACATCATCTTGAAATCTGTTGTTCAGTTGTTGGACTATATGGTCTAGAAAAACTACAGTTAAATTTGTCCTATAATATTCTTCAGGGTTTCGTAATTATGGATAATGGTGTTGAAATTATGGATAAATTGGATCATTGCCTAAGCCTTCTGCGCAAATCTTCCATCGATGGTGCAACCAGGTTTGTTCCTATTGATGAACAACGCTGCCAAACACGTGGTCGTCCACCGAGACATTTCCATCCTTTTAATCGTAGTATTAAATTATGGAATTTGATTTGGAAATCAATACAAGCAACTGGCTTTCTAAGAATAAAGACCTTTAAGGCCGCTATCATTAAAGCCTATAAAGACGAACTGTTCAATATTTTTGACCCCAATAATATTTGTAGTTGGGGCCTGGCCGCAATTGTGGTTGCCATTGGCAACAGTAGCTTATTGTATGTTTAGTTATTGTTGTTGTTGTTGTTTTTTTCTTAAGGATAATGATTAGGTTTTATCTGGAGGGTGCCTCGCATGGGATGGGACGGGGGAGCAGTTTTTCGATTGGGGGGACTCAATAGTAACATTGAATGACAAGGTGGGTGGGGTGAGCTGAGTTTAGTGAAAATGTATTAAAATTTCACAAAAAATTGGGGGGCTCAACGAGGCTCTTGATACCACTCGTTTCATGTGAATTGGATATATCCGGGCATAAGAAAGCTTTTGGTATATATGATGTCGATTCTGAGGTTGATCTACTTTTGGCTCGAGCTTCGTTATTCTTGGTTCCAGACAATATAACAGAGGTGCACATCTTCTGCCCTATGTTGACCAGGATAAGGCTACAGTAGAATTCTTGATGTCCTTTTTTCTAACCAAGACTGAGCCATAAAATCCATTCCAATAAAGTTTAGAGTGAGTCCGCAGAAAGACTGGTTCGCCAGACGTGGCATGTCTTGGCACATCACAGTAGCGACTAAACAAGGCAAATATGGTCAATTAGAAATGTTAACATTTGTTCACATCTTTGAATCATGCAGTCGGGAATACGTTGTCATTCTAGCTATCATGTCAGATGTCATTGAAAGGCTTATGGTCATCATGTCCAAACTACGCTAAGTTTTTTACCGGCCGTCAGGACTACGCCCTGGATGCAATCGCAACGGTCCGAGCATTTTTTATGCAAAATCGTTATTAGGCCGTTGCCATGGTGTTGCAATCAAGCGCATGAACTTCTCAGATCCACAGGGAGGATAGGGAGCCTGTAATAGAAAGGCTGCTACCATCAAGTCCCATATAAGAATCCATTTCAATGAAGGCAATGATATCATTTCTCCTGAGCATATAAAAAACATCTTATCGTCAGACGGAATTCCTACTGTGGGCGTCACCCTCTCTGGACCCCCAGTCATCCCAGATATGCCAATATTGAAACTGGATGGTTTCAGTCAAATATGTGGGGGGCTTTCGCACGGAATAACCTCGTTCCCAAGCACTATAACTAATCTTTATTTCTATACCTTCATGTATTTCAAAAGCGCTACGTGGTCCACATATTCTCATCTATGTAATGTAGAGTATAGTGAAGATGGGAATCGTATCTGGAAGGCATATTGAATTGGACCAGATAAACTTCTATCATCCAAAGATCTACAACTACCTACCGAGTCACAGATACCATCCCCGACGTTGATTGAAACCAGTGATAGTCAATATACACAGATCAAATCTAAAACTCCCAAATCCGTTGAATCAGTAATAACGAAAAAAGCTAGAAAACCAAGTACACTGTTTACCTGTCCTGAAGAAGGGTGTACGTTGATGTTATGGAGACATTCTTATCTTGAATAGCATCTAGATTGTGGAAAACACCATTTTGCTTTGGAGCGGGAGACCATTTTTGACAAAGCGAAAAATTGGAAGGACAGTTCATTGGGATCCCCCATTTAGATGCCAGTATACAGAAGAACGACAGCACAAAACAAAAAAAGAAACCTTGCCAATGGGATGGCCCCTAGCCACTTCACTAGAAGGTAAAAAAAGATTATCCCAAAAGCAGAAAGACTTGTCAGTTGCTAGAACCATGATGACAGCAAAGCACATCAACGGCAATGGACTGTTCAACAGCGATGAAGTCTTCACAAGCGAGCATCACAACGCGTAGCTAAAAAAAGAAGCTTCCAAGTCCAGATCCTAAGGACGATGTCGATGATTATACCCCTGATGAACTGGAAAACGCCATTCATCAGTACTTGGGATTGAAGAATTCGTAAAGCCGTTCGTAAAGCACCCACTGGTCTTCGAACATATTACAATTGTGATTTGGCATCAAAGTCAACACTGGATACTTTAGCCATCGCAATGTTGAAGCAAATATGCCACCATTTTGGTATTGACACCACAGATGTTCAATTCAAGCGCAATGAGAAGCCATATACAAACAAGATTATAGCCCTTTATGCAAACAGCGAATGTCAGGTTTAATGGCAGAATATTCGGCTGTTACTATTTATTACTCTCTTTGGATGGAATGAATTAGAAACGAGGAAAACAGCACCGATTTGGTTTAAATCAGATATGTAGAACTCAAAAATGGAGTTACTGGTTTTCTTGGTCGGCCAACAAGAAATTTAAGACCGCCCAACCAAAAAAACACCGGCCAACCAAGAAAACACCGGCCAACCAAGAAAACACCGGCCAACTATGAAAACACCGGCCAACCAAGAAAACACCGGCCAACTATGAAAACACCGGCCAACTATGAAAACACCGGCCAACCATGAAAACCAGCAAAAATTATGTAGGCCTATATTCATCTTTTCACACCTACTCCTTCAAAAGACACTTAGAAAGTCGTTGGAAATTAAAAAGAGGTCCGTTTTAGCAAAACTGTAGACTGATTTTTGCCCTAATTTCAAAGGCTCCAAACACAATTTTTTCAAGTCACGGGGCGGATTCTTCTAAAAACCAGCATTATTCACTCGCTTTTTTAGACCGATGTGGAAATTTCCCCAAATTAATTTTGATGGAACACTTAAGATCTATATTAACTTGCTTAGAATCCGAAGTTTTGAAAGATTCTGAATTATACCACATGTAGAATTTATTTTTTGAAATTGTGTGCCGGAGCGAAGTTGTTGGAGACTGAAATTATAGCGAGTTTGATGGACCTCTAAAAAAATAAATAATTAACCCATGAGCCTAAAACGGCTTGAAAATGTTCAAGAATAGTTCAAGAACGAATATTTCAATTTATAAAGGCTGGAAAATGTGTTGCGACTTTACAGGATAACGTTAAAGACATCCCTAAAATGGCTTTCATTTCTTGCCGTCTTGGGCCCGAGATCGGACGGACCGGTTTTTCAATTTTTCTCAGCGATAATTTTTTTTTTGAAGAAATGAAACCCACCACGTTTACTTACTCACTAATACCTAACTCTGGACCAAAAATAAAGAAAATCGATTTTTCACTGTTGCCGCACCTTGCTCGGTATTAGTGGACAGTCGCTCTTAATTTTTTCTTTACCGAGAACGATGATAACAAGGAGTAAAGAAGTAAAGTTTTTGGTGTGATTTTTCAAATAAAAGGAATTCTAATCTATCTATAGTTGAAGAGAAGCAGTTTTACTAAATTAATTTCAATTTATAGACGCATTTATATTTTCTCTGTCACGCACAGTGACATTATTTGTAAGTCACTATATTTCAGACCAGGGACGGGTTGTTCAAAGCTGGATTAGCGCTAATCCAGGATTTACTGTATAGGTCTTATTAAGAGTTAACCCAGGAATACCAATAATCGGGCTTTGGACAACCCGGCCCAGCTGGTCAGGAGTGGGCTGGTCACGTCATACGCCCAATCGTCGTATACAGGCTTTGCATCATCACGCGATGGCAGTCATGACAGGAGGCACAATTCTCCTGGGAAAGTGAATTCATTCTCGTGTACAAGGACCCTATTCTAGACTTGGGAAAGTGAATTCATTCTTATGCACAATGACCCTAGACCAGATCAGTTCAATAATTGCTTCTGCCTAATGTCATGGCTACCATGATAATGAATATTTACGTAATAACAACCATAGTTACCACCATATATACTACCATATCTTTATTACAGTAATAACATAGAGTAAGCGTGAATCTTTGACAAGCTAACGAAAAAAAGTGAAATTCTAAATCTAACAATTCTAAAAATCTAAAAATTATAACTGGACTGGAAAAGGCATCTGTCAACCCTTGGTAGTATAGAGCTATTTATTAAAAGGTTGAAAAATGGCCGAACTGCGAATGGCGTTCGGTGAATGGCAAATGCAGGTTTCAATTTACTTGAGTACCTCAAAGATACAATTGATCGTTATATAAGAAGTAAAGTAAAACGACTTTGGCGCCAACTTGGAAGTATTACTTTTGCTGGGTCCGGTTGTACGAAGGTTTCAAAGGTTTCAAAGGTTTTTATTTTTCCACACACGAAAGCAAAAAATTACAAATAGAACTAAGAAAGAAGTGGAAAGGTGCAGGGTGAACAACCCAAAATGGGTTAACTAAGAAAGATCCTGCACCAATGTAAACGATTTTAAAGAAATAGTGGATGGCGGAATATTATACTTACAATAAAATAGTAAAATAGAAATCAAGCAATTTTACAGTGAAAACAGTTACGGATTTACATTTACGAGTTAAATATAAGAACTTGTAGTTTACTGAGAAATGAGGTATTTTTTGAAATTTGTACGGAAACTTTTGATCGATAAACTATTTTTGATTTCAAGAGGAACATCGTTCCAGTTTGCAACGGCTGCGTATTTTACACCAAACTGGCCATAATTTAAGTTTTGGTGAGGCAAATATAAATTCCTTTTCGTTTTAGAGCGCGTGTTGTAATCATGAATTATATTGATATCTCTGAAATAGTCGACAAAAATATTAGGCAATTGATGATTAATTTGTCTATACGCAACCTCGCAAAGCTGGAGCTTTACTATCTCGAAGATGTTTAAGATACCCAGTTTTTGAAATAAAGGTCTACTGGGAGTTCTGAAATCTGAGAAGGTGATTATTCTTAAGGCTCGTTTTTGTAAAATGTGAATAGGCAATAATCTTGATTTATAGTTACTTCCCCAAATTAATGAACCATAGGTTATATATGAATATATGAAGCTATAATAAAGATTTTTCAATACATTAAGACTGAGGTAGTGTCGGCATTTATACAAAATGCCGATTGATTTGGCAATCTTTCTAGAAATAAAAGCAGTATGACGGTTCCATAATAAATTTTCATCTAAAAGCAAACCTAAGAATTTTGTGTTGGAAGTTCTGTTGACTATTTTTCCTGGCGATAGAAATAACTGCGCTTCGACACTATCAACCACGAAATTCCTTAAGCGCTGTTTTGACCCAAAAAGTATATATTTGGTTTTGGTTAAATTAACAGTGAGCTTATTCGCCTGTAACCATTGATTAAGCGAAGCAAGTTCTTTATTTAAAACTCCAAAAGCTTTCTTGAGACATTTATGGGAGTATAGGAGATTCATATCATCAGCATACAGCAATAAATGGATAGCTTTCGATACGAATTGTACATCATTGATAAAAATGAGAAACAAAATAGGTCCAAGAATCGAACCTGTGGTACCCCATAAGATTGCGGTAGAAGATTAGAGCTGACTCCCTCAATGCAAACATATTGCTTGCGGTTTTTAAGGTAGCTTTCAAACCATTTCAACGTATCATGAGTGAGTCCATAATAAGAGAGTTTATCCAAAAGAATGTCGTGACTAACAGTATTAAAAGCTTTTGATAAATCAAGGGATACACCCAAAGAAATATTGCCATTATCAATTGAGTCTATAATTCGATTGACAAAATCAAGAGCTGCTTATGTTGTATTCCTCTTTTTTCTGAATCCAAACTGATAGCTATACAACAAGTGATTTTCTTCCAAATGATTAGTTAAACTTTCACACAATATTTTTTCAAACATTTTAGAGAAAATTGGAAGTAATGATATTGGCCTAAAATTCGAAACCAGCTCATGGCTACCACTTTTGAATATAGGAATAACTTTGGCAATTTTCATTTCATCTGGGAATATACCCGTCAGAAATGAAGTATTAAAAAGAAAGGAAAGTGGTTGACATATATATTCAGCCACTATCTTTATAAATTTCGTAGGGAGAGCATCGTGACCGACTGCTTTTGAGCAGTCAAGACCATAAAGCTGATCTAAAACATTATAACGCGAGATTGTTGGTAGATCCAATTTATTTTTGCATGAAATTTTCATCCAGTTTCGATAGCTATCACCAGTACTTTGAATCTTTTTCCCTAATGATGGACCGACGTTTGTGAAATAGGTGTTAAATGTATTAGCAATATCTACCTTCTTGGTATAGCGTTTGTTATTATAGAAAATGGATGAAACTTCCAAAGGTTGCGACTTTTTCTTATTTAGTATTTCATTAATGACTTTCCAAGTAGCTCTTATGTTACCCTGAGCACCATTTAACATAGTTTTATAATAGTCTTTTTTTGCAAACCTTAACAAGTGATTTAATTTGTTTCGGTAATTACGAAATTTTATTGAATTCTTAGACGGATTCTTTAATTTTGCCCTATAAAGTTTGTTTTTCCTTCTGATAGATCTTAGAATACCTGGCGTTATCCAGGGACGCTTCAAGCTACCTGAATTGACACGAACGCTTTTAATAGGAAAGTGTTTGTTATATAGTCCAGTGATCGTATCAATCAGATAATTATATTAATCGTAGATTTATAAGTTTTACACCGTAGTGAAAATAGAAAACTGACGTTTCGGACGTTAGTCCTTCGTCGGAGTCAATAGAAAGTAAGAGTGAGAGAGATGTTTATATAGTAGAGGATAGAGAAAACAAACCAATAAGAAGAAAACAAGCCATAAAACAAAAAGAAAACAAAAGGATAGAAAGCAACAATAGGTGAGAAAAAAGGGAAAAGAAAAGAAAAAAACAACAAAACAAAACAACTTAAATGTAGGCGAAGCGTTCCACACTAGTTTCACTAGCCATCATCTCGATGATTATATTGCTCGTTGGGGTCTTGACTCTCATAAAGAGTTGACCAGTCCACTAAAGAAACTTCACGCGTAAAGTTTTCTTCACTTAGTTTTGAAAAGACACGTTTTGTCATTTTTTTGGAGTACTTTTTGTAGGTGTGACCATACTGTAAAACAAACACCGGCAAATGATCAGAGATGTCTGTATACAAAATACCAGGCTGAATGTTTTCAACAACATCAAAAACGTTAGAATAAATATTGTCAATCAGAGTAGCTGAGGCATCGATAATTCTCGTTGGTTTTACTATTGTTGGAAAGAATGAGTAGGATAATAGGTTATTAAAAAAGGAAGACGTACTTTCATCTGTATCCGATTTCAGAAGATCAATGTTAAAGTCGCCAGCAATATAGCAGTTCATACTGTTTCTTTCTAATTTATCCAATAAACCGGTTAAGCAAGTTGAATAGCTTTCTACATTGGTTTTTGGTGGTTTGTAGGTAACACCAATCAAAGACTTGGTGCTTTTTCTAACTATCTGAACGAAAAGAAATTGAGACTCGTCACTATTATAAGTTAAATCATCACGAACACTAAAACTGAACTCATTATTAATATACAGAGCTATTCCACCGCCACCATCTTCATTTGGTCGATTAAGGATGATCGGTGGATGAAAATTAGGCAACGTAAAAAAGTTAAGATCATCACTATCTTTGAGCCAAGTTTCAGATAGAGCAATCACATCAAAACTATGATTAAGACACTCAAGGTAACAGATAAGATCATCAAAGTGTTTGCGAAGACTTCTTATATTAAAGTGTATTAAAGAAAACTCAATGTTTTTACAAGTGAGACTTTGAAACGTCTCTTCTGTATAGTATTTACATTTTTCAGTCATGTGGTCAATTTTGGTGAACACACGTTCATCGGGATCGCAGAAATTATCAATGAAGTTTGCCTTTGATTTACATAAGCTATCGTCCCTAAAGGGATGGAATGATAAAGCATTAAGCCGCTCAGAATTACGAAACGGACTGTATCCATTTTGCAATTCAAAAAGAGCGGTATGGTATTCAACATCATTCAAGTGTAAAAAAGGCAAAGCATCAACAATACAGTTGTGACATAAATAGTCCTTTGTAGAAGAATTGATTTCATTAATTTCAATTGTACTCTTAACCTTTTTTATGCACTTTAGATGAACCAAACGGCAACAATGCGAGCAATGAATTACTACGTTATTAGCATAAACTCGCTTGCTACAGGATAAACAAAGTTTTCTAGTCAATGTATCACGAACCATTCAAATTTACTAAAAAATAATAAAATACTTTCTAGGGTAACATTATCATTACTTATCTGGTTAACTGTTAAGACTTGAACTTGAAAAAGAGAAGGACTCTTTGGAGAAGCGCCTGTAGCATTTTTGCCTGGATATACCACGCACTTGAGGTTTATGAAGTCTTTGGGTGTGCTTAGTTTAGGCATCTTTCGTATTTGAGAAAAAACCACTCGCTCCCAATGATCCAAAAGGTCCATGAGATACATCATCCAAAGGAACTATGCGATCTTTGATGACAAGCCGGTCGACGCTAAAAAAAGCGATCTTTCCCTCCTTTCTGGCTTTAATCATCTCCTCATGTTGATCATTTCTTCTTTGTAAGACACGGGAAGAAAAATCTTCGTTGATATAGATTCCTGTACCCTTTAGTCGTTTGCTGCGCCTGAGTATTTTCTCCTTATCTTTAAATCGCAGTAATTTAGCTACGATCTGCCTGGGCTTACCAGCTTTGAACTTACCGGTACGGTGAGCTCTTTCAATTTCGATGTCATCGGCGTCCATGTCCAGTTTCGTTTCGAGAAGATTCTTGACCTTACTTTCTGTTATTTCCTAACTTTACTGACGATCTTCCTTGATACCAGAGATCCTTACATTGCTTCTTCTACTTTGATTCTCTAGGTAATCTACTTTATCCTCGAGATCATCGAATTGCTGCTTCATGTCATCTAATTTCTTCTTCACGGACTCGAAGCAGTCAGTTTGATTCTTGAAGTCTTCGATATCTTTCTGTGAGAATTCAAGACTCCTCTTAATTTCTCCAACCTCACGACTCAGATTATCCAAACGACTATTAAATCCATTCATGAGTGTCTTAAGCAAAGCATTGTAACTATTTTCTTGAGTTTTAAGAAGTTCATTTACGATTTCTAAGGTAACAAAACTAGAGCTCTTCTGTCCAGCGTCCGCCATCATGCATCATGCCCGAAGCCTGGATAGCGCTATCCGGCAGATAAATCCTTATGCAGTGGATAAGTCGATGCTGTTATCCAATAAATTTATCCCATTCCATACAGTAATCAGTGAGTCTATCGTTTTGCAAAGTTGGTGTTTTAACCATGTGTCTATAGATTCCAACTCCGAATTTCAAATGCTTACTGCAATGCTACTGGTATTGAATTATCTGATCTTGAAGGAACTCAAATCGTAGTCAATACCGATAGCTTTGAGTCAAAAGTTTGAGATTTGGAGCCGGAATCCTGTGATGACATTTTCGAGAAAATATATCCAGAGCTAGAAGTTCACAGCGACAAGAAGCATGAGATGAGGGCATTTGGTTTTTGCACATTTGCACGTGTTCAAGTGTGTATTCACACCAGACCTGGCGTAGGAACCAACAGAAACGATATGAATCTTGAAGAGTCTCATTATGATATTTGTTAATAAATTGGTTTGAGTTATGCACAACCTGTTATTGGTTATTGCTGAAGAATAGGTCTTGCATTCGCAGTCTTAAGAAAGGAAGAAAAATACTGTTGTTTGATGTAATATTTCAAACACGCGAGAGAGTCTGTTCTTCCTCCGATTTCCAAACACCGAAAAATGAGTTGAAAAAACGAGGCGCAGCGGAGCAGTCAGCGAAACTGACTTTTAGGTGTTTGGAAATCGGTGGAAGAACTCTCTCAAGTGTTTGAAATTATATCTCAAACTCATGAATGTTTCTTGGAGAAAATCAAAGAAAAAGTTTACGAAATTTAATGCAATCTAAACACATTTCCAAACCACCGTCATGAATGTTTCTTGGAGAAAATCAAAGAAAAAGTTTACGAAATTTAATGCAATCTAAACACATTTCCAAACCACCGTCACAGTAGTGATTTGCTTTATTTTATCTTCATTAACTATTCATGAGTATAAGAACAAAGTGTTAAATCCTTGGTGACAACCGGTGCAAGCTAGTGAGGAAAATCTTTCCACAGCCAAAAAAAGGAGCTGATTCTTTTCTAATAGTGTTCTCATCAAATGTTAGAGTTTGAGTGCCATCAGTAATATTGGTGTTCAGCCAAAGTGAGTGTACTGCAAGTTGGCATTTTTCTGCGGAAAGTGAGTAAAACATACATAATTTACTAGTTGTCAGGTATGTCGGATGATGTAAGTATGTTTTGGTCGTCAGGTCCTTCGACGAAAGAACTCCCATCTTGCAGACCATTCTGTGGTCTTTAAAAAAACAACAGGAACATTACGTATCACTATGATTATTTCCAGCCATTGACATGTGCTCTTGTATTCAATTTCCGTGCTGAGCCACTTTCTACAGGTTCAATTTCTACAGCGCCTTCATCCTCCTTCACACGCCCTGCTTCATTATGTTGTTATACATTCTGATAAGGTTGATCTAAAGTCTCATGAGCAGGAAGACTTAGACAATAGTTGTCTTGTTTTACATTCTGATAAGGATGATCTTAAGTATTATCATCGGGAAGACGGAGACAAGAGCTGTGCTGTTATATATTCTGATAAAGTTGATCTGAAGTCTCATGATCGGGAAGACTGAGACGATAGGCTTTGATGTTGAATGGTGGCGACAATGGAGTATAAAGAGCTATTTCTGACTTTGCTCGGCCTGATTCTTGTGTGGACGAATTGTTGTCGCTTTTATTGGAAGAGCCAGGACGAGGAGGAGGAGCCGGCGGACGCAAAAGCGCTTGATGTTTTTCTGTTGAAGAACAGAACAAATAAGAATAAACAATTTTTTTGTCGACTTTATGACTGGTGCCTCATACTGTCAGCGCACACAATAGTCAATGTGCACGAGCAGAAATCTCTAGCACAAACCATGATGAGAAACCGAGAGATTCCTGCTCGTACATTATTGCTTATTATTATGCATCTATATTGAGGGGTTCCATTGGGATTTCAAAACCAAAACACAAAATAGTTGTAGAATACGCCGGCTTGAGACAAATTTATGACCAAAAACAACAGCAATAACTTTTTATGTACTTCATTTTTGGAAAGTACAGTAGTTTCCCGGGCCTTAGATAGGCTTAGGTTATTCTATAAGTTGAATGAAAATTGAAAGTAAATATACATTGTACCAAATATCCACCATTTGCTCGTAAAATTACGCAAACTGAAGCGCTTATATATTTTCTATTGGGTTTAATAATGTGTTATTGTACAGTAACTGGGTCTTTCACTCGATTAACTAAAAGAATTATTCAATCACATCAAATCTGTATCTTGTATTTACGAAGTCGAACTGAATGTAAACTTAAACCATAAGCGTGATATTATCTTTATCTCCCCAAACAATATCACCATAATCAAAAAGCTGTAGGACCAAGCTGTTGAAGTACAAGAGTCTAGCGAATTTAGGCAAAAGATGTTAGCTTCAAGAGACCAAGGCGTTTGTTGATTTTGTTCATCTGTTTTTCAACATGAGCAGACCAATTCATTAATTAGAAGTATATTGTTTTTAACGGTGACATGAAGCATGGTAGAGTAGAACAAAAATTCATTGTGCGCGTAATTGTTGTAATATAGATCCTTGGGAACAACTACAAAGCCCAATAAACAGACTAAGAGTTGATTACTAGAGCAAAACGTTTCCAAGTCAAACTGTTGTAGGTATGAAAGCATCGCTTTCGATAGTAGGTCATAAATTATAAATCTCTGAGCCGCATCTCTAGATTCCTCATAATGTTGATAAAAACTGTATTCAGTTTCAGGAGTCCAAGAGACACTTTTATGGCATAAAATAGAATAGAATAGAATAGAATACCTTTATTTAAACACGATAAAATTTAAAGCTAAAAGCTTGTGGGGTCGTGCATAAAATAGATTAAATAAATAAAATATAATATAAGTATGAATCTGTAAAAATATAGCTAATTAACTTAGATAACTTTAAATATCTTATATATAATTCTCACACACATTCACATACACAAACTGCGCAAGCTATTAGACCCGCCAGGGGCAGAAAACACAGACAAATGCGGTGAACACCGTAAATAAATAATAAAACCAGCAATAATAGGGAGCACGAAATAACTCGTGTTAACGTCATGCTATATACGCAATTAAAAGTAATTATATGTTTATCCGCTGTGAAACAAAGACTTCGTGGCTAAGGACTAAGAAGAAGTCAAGAGAATGATGATGGAAAGCTTCGGGATCGGGTCGGTGTCCACTGGTGAGACGAAGCTTGGGATTGGATAAAATAACAAAAACAAAGAAAGCATGGATTATGGTGAACAATGTGTATTATTCTACATCTGAGCTGCGTTCTTTGTTTCATCTCACCATTCATTGTTTGTTCATCCGCTCCCATGCTTCGTGTGTTGCCCTCGGGATCTCGCTCAACAAGAAATAACATCTCCTGGAGAGTTGCGAGGATAAAGAGCTGTGAGGCGTTCTTTGAGACCAAATTATGAGATTCAGTTTAAAAGAGTGTCGCTGTTTGTTTTGATGATAAGTAGTTTTTCTGTTAAGCAGAGGTCACACCTCTTAGAAATGTTGCTGTATGGTCTGGCTGAAGTGATGATTGCCCATTCTATATTGTAGTCTTTGTTGTTATCTTTAAGGTCCCAGATGTGTTTAGAAAGTTCGGTGCTGATAGCCTTTTTTTCTGTTTCTCAAAGATAGTTTGAGCTGAGTGTATCGTTGTTTGAATGTTCCTTCTGTCAGGCCAATGTAGTTTTTCCCAGTAGTGTCCTCGTTTGTTGTGACATGAGCGTTGTAGATGATGCTGGAGGAGAGGCAGTTCCTGTTTAGAGGGCATTGATATTTTTTACGGCAGTTGCATGTTTTCTCAGAGGTGGTGGCGGGATCGATATCGGTGTTGAAGATTTTCTTGTTGTGTTTGGTAATGGTGGTTTTCATGTTTTCCATGCAGCTGTAGCTCACTTTCATATTATTCTTATTGAAGATCCGGTGAAATATGTGGTGCTTGGGAAAGTGTTTGTGTATGAACTTCAGGAAGATGCTTCCGACGTTGGTTTGTACAGCCATTATACATCAACACAAAGTCGAATCATCCGCCCAACATAATAAAACAACTACCAGACGCCATCAACCGTAGAATATCCAACATATCCTGCAACAAGACCGAATTCGACAAAACCAAACCAATCTATAAACACGCCCTGAAATCCAGCGGATATACCAAAACCCTGATCTACCACAACCATAAACCATCTACACATTCAAAAAGAAACAAACAACGGAACATCATCTGGTACAACCTTCCATACAGCAAGAATGTAATATATATATTTAGGCACTGCCTAAAAGCGGAGCTCTCGATACGGAAGTCACAGGGAGAACAATTTGAATGAAACTGAAAGTTAAAAATAAGATAGGGGGAAAAAATCTTCAATTATTTTTTATTCGAGATGAAGATAATTTCTCCCATAATAAAAACCATGCAGTGAAATCAAATCGAAATGCACTACATTGTTTTTTTTGTTGTTTTGTTTAGCGCGAGTATATACCCTCACACTTAGGAATTTTGTACACAACTCACCACCACCCCCAGGGGCTAGTTTTGCTCTTGGAAGATTTTTCGACAAATTTTTCCAAAAAAACCGACATTTTTAGGCTTTGAATCTCTTTTACTTAAAAAAAACGAAAGATAACTACAGATAATTCAATACAATATCAAGTTCATTGAAATTTACCTCGGATGTCTTTCATTGAAATCGAAAATCTGGAGATTTAGGACAAATCAAGACCAAAAAAAACAGACTTGGAGCAAAATATAAGCTTACTTTAAATAATTACGTCTTTTACAAAACGAGACGTTTTACATTCAGTTAAACTTGACAAGAACAACTGAGACAAATCAGAAAATAAAAGCAATGCAAAAAGGCAGTAAATTGTCAGTAAATTGGCGTTTGTAAATGTTTTTGAATATTTTTTACGGCTTTTTTAAGTGAAAGTCTAGGTCTTTCTACAACAACATCTCTCAACAACACAAATTTAAGCTCATTTTTATAATCAGACTTGCTCGAATAGCTTAATAAACAGTTGAATATTTGGTGTAAATTTATATTTCATTCAATACTTAAATAAATTATCTGTAGTATTAAGATTATTAAATGAAAGTCTTCGTTGTTTTGCCGATGGGACCCCGCGATAGGAGGCGAATCTTTCTTGAAAGAAAAAACATATGCGGATAGTTAGTTAAAAACAACCGAATTGCTAAAGATTTACGAAGCTAAATAAAGGACGAATATTTGTTGTAATATGCTCTTCATGTTATATTTACTCCAACATTAAAATAAATTAAGCTTATCTACAAAAATATTAAAAGTTTTGAGGGAAAGTCTTTGATTTGTCGATTCGTCGAGAAAAAATGCTTGTCAAAAAATAATAAACGATTGTTTGGTAAACCACACACCTGAATTCTTGGAGAACACTTCTTAATCCATCTTTGAATACATGAAAGTTTTTTCAATTGTCTTTGGTCTATAACTTGCCCTAAAGCGATTTTTTTCTGTGCATTTGAGAGTCGCCTTAGCTCGTAGTTTTGCTTCAAATTCCTTTCACGCTCATTTTCTCTTTGTTCATTAGTGAAGTTTTGACTCAAATTCCTTTGTATTTAACGTTCATTTTCTCCTTGTTCATCCGTCAAGTTTTGCCTCATATTCCTTTTTCTTTCACGATCATGTTCTACTTGTTTATAATCGAAGTCCCGCCTGGATTTGCGTTCTCTATCTCTCTCTCTCTCTCTGTTTGCCGCTTTTCTTTGGTGAGTCCTTCGTCTTTGCTTTCCTTTTTCACCCCACCAGATTTTTTTCTCCGAAAAAAACTCTTTTACTTCAGACTTTTCTTTTTTGGCTTCATTCTCCTCTGAGCGATTTCGGAAAGGGGTTCCATCGTAAATAAAGTTAATATAAAATAACTCTATAAATTAATTATGAGCTTGAATAAAAAATTGTGTTGTTATCTTTCGGTATTTCTATACCTGTGTAAAACGTTTTTTACAAAAGTTTAATAGCCGGATTTACCTTTATGTGTACCCGGATGTTGCAACGCGTCGATATTCCCGCCAAAAAAAAGATAATCTAATGTAGCTTGTGTACACGCCCGGACGGACGGACGGACGGACGGACGGACGGAAGTGACGTCAGCCAATCCATGAAAAATCAACTCGATAGTTAACCATTTTTTCTTAGGTATGGTGCTCCGCTACAAACCAATATATATATATATATATATGTAGCTATATATACCTAGAACCCAGTCTCAATGCTTTTTTTTGTGGTGCTTTTGCTTGTTTGCATTGTCTTTTTTCTTTCCCTTGTGATTCTTTTTGTTTGCGTTGTGTGTTTTTTTTTTGATTTGTTTGAACTGTGCTTTTTTTATGTTGACCCTTCTGACCACCATACTGGCACTGGAGCACACTGGTGACGTCAATTTGGTAAAAAATAGGTGAAAATTGCAAGCATTCAAATAAAACTAAAAAGACTACCAACTTGTCCACCTTTCTGTTTTTCTACCTTTCTGTATAACTATTGATTGCCTTCCAAAAAAAAAAGTTTTTAGCGTATTTGTTTGAGCACAAGTTTGGCTTACTAAAAAACTCGCCCTTCTACCGGCTAGCTCGCTCACAGCGAAATCAAAAAGTGTTGCAGTGGAGAAGTCAAGTAGTTCAGTTTTTCTTGCTCAATTCGCCCTACAGGTCTCCAAAGTAGTCTTTAAAACACCACGATGGTTACTGGAACCCAAGAAAAGCTACTGATGAATTCTTTCGACTCAGTTTTCGAAAAAAAATACTTTTCAAAATGTTCAGATAATTTGTAATGCAGCCAAGCGCCAACGAAAATTGCTAAAGCGAATTCTTCTCAGTCAAATTAACTTTAAAACTTTCTTATAAATGAAAAAGTTTAAGAATACATTTAAGAACTGCTTCCATTGCACGAATTTTTTTCGGAAAAAGTTTGAATAATGAAGTTTAAAATACATTATGGGCTGTTTGATTTTTGCTCTGAACCGGAGACTTGACTGATGCACCACCAATAGATTTATCAGGTTAAGCATCGATCATTGCTTAATTTCTTTTTTTTATTAGGCATCAAATTCTCAGGTGCTTCTATTGCCTCTACATATAATCTAGGTTGTATGTACGCCAAAACATGTTTGGATGAAAGAGACTTGTTCTATTTCTCAAATTGTTTCGTCACTGCTGGGCCCGATACGAAGCGTGGATAGCGCTATCAAGCGGATAAATCCTTATTCAGTGGATAAGTCAATGCTGTTAATCATCAATTTTATCAACTGGATAAGATTTATGCGTTGAATAGCGCTATCTCCAGGCTTCCTACAACCGGGCCCTGATTAACAGACTACTAGATATTAGTAAGTGATAGCTTATAGCCTACTACTAGCTCATCCAGTCAAAATCCAGCATTGCTGTTAGATGATAATTATCCAGTAACACATTTACTTCATCATTTGAATCATTACCTTCGGAATTTAGGGCGGCAGGAAGCTCCTCGTATGTGGATTCGTCATCTTCATCGAGAATCCTTGGTACACCCTCTCTTTTGCCAAAGTCTTTGTTTCCAGGTGCGTATACATAAGTGTGATCCAGGAACACCTCAACTGCGGCAAACTTGCGGAGCGTATCAAACGTTTGATGACTTTCTTTGGGAATCACATGACTAGCGTTCATTGACTGAGTCACGTTAGCGTCAATGTTGTCGGCCTCGTTTTCGTGCCTTTTAATCCAATGAAACAGCAAGCAAGATTCGAAGGGTTTGCTGTACGATTACAAAAATGAATTATAACATTAATGTGTTATGGAAATAGAATGCAACTGTTAGGCAATTTACCAGGAGGTTAAGGAATCCTCGATGAGAACGAATGGCGGTCTTTCAGAAGGCCAATGCAGCAAACACTGTTTTGCAACAAGGTGAACCCATATTGGCATAAGCTGTGGCCTCGTTGGACGTTTGTTATCTTGTAGATGGGCTAGAATCTAAATATATATATATATATAAAAGATTAAGATGCTAATTAGTTGTTCAAAAGGGAAGACAAGATCTGGTTATCCATAGAAACACAAACCTGGTTGTCTTCGATGGTAGGAAAGGGTTTGATGTCGTCTGTTTTAGTCTCTTTTGCAACATTAAGAGCATCAAACAACTCGTAGCACACGATACCAAATGAATATACATCACTGCTATGCGAGTAAGTACCGTCTTTTATCACTTCTGGAGGGCTCCTAGCAAAATTAAATAAAGTTGATATTAAATAGGATCTAGCTGATTGGACCGCACTAACCAAAAGGAATTATGGGTCACTTTGTTTTATTTAGCATTTTTCAAACAAGAACTTGCAATGTAGATTGCTCTTGATGCTTGAAATGAAATTCTAACAAAATAATTGTAACTTAAGGAGAAAGTTTTAGTTAATACTTCAAGCATTAGTCCCTGAAATTGATCTTGCGAACGAAAACCTATTAATCTGAAATTTGGAGACCCAGATGAAAGCAAAAAATACTTGATTTGCTATTGGGTTTGAATAATATTGTTTTCCTGTTTTTTTATAGTTTTTTTTTGTTAAAATTGCTTTTTATTTCTTATTGAGTTATGATGAATGTATCATTATAAACTGGAATTGGGAGCCCGTAAAAACAAAAGGAGAAGTTAGTTTTTCATTATAGAAAGCTTACAAAAATCTAGTAAACTGGATTCGTAGCCCGTAAAAATAAAAGCAAAAACCATCTTAGTCAATTCTTAGCTATTTTACAACTAAATGGTTGATAACGAAGTAATTTTCAACAGTTGTTACATCTTTACTGGAAGGTGTATTCACTTAACTTTATTATATTCTAGAGGTACTATTTTAAGATGAAATAAAATTGATTGAAAAAGCATGAAGTTGGCGATAAACCCTGATTTGAATTGCGGGAGTTGCCTTAGAGCGCTAAATATAGGTGGATTGGTCGGCGTAATGGTTAACCCTTCGCAATGACCGCTGACCGCTTTGGTCCAGGTTCAAGCTGCATCACATATGAGTTGAGTTAGTTTGATGTATTGTTCTCTTCCTTGCCACGAGGGTTTTGCCGGGTTCTCCTGGTTCTTTCCGTAATAAATAAATAGCGTTTTACGTTACAATTAAAGAATGTAGTGGTAATGTGTGTGGAGAGAACTCACGAAAGAGCCCCGTAAGTGGAGTGGCGGTTGGTTTGTAAATAAATAGAGGGCATTACCACTGGCGCGAAGATACAAAGTTTATCTTCAAGTGGTGAAAATATTGCAAGCATTTCGTTTTTATCACATAAATACATTCACGAACAAAATCTTGTTGAAAAGGTTGGAAAGGACGTCATTTATATCTTCACTAGTGGGAATGTGTATAATTTGTCAAAGGTGTCCCGGATGTAATTGGATACGAGTGGCGTATTGAGGCATTGCACCATCACGTGATGGCAGCCATAAAAAGCAATGGCATCTGGTCTCATCTGATTTACATGAGAAATAATAATTCAGTCTTGCAGTTGAAAAAGACTATGTGCCTCATGCCGTGGCTTCCATCACTTGCAAAGCCTCAATTTCCCAGTAAAACACTCAGTCTAGTGTAACTAGATAAAAGTTAAAACACTAATGCACGGGGTGGCATTGAAATTCAAGACCGAGGGCCGCAGGCCCGCAGCATAGGGAGCCAAATTTAGATTAAAGTAAATGGTGAAAATAAAATCGGACAAATTGAAAAATTACTTATATTTTAAATTTATGATCAAGATAATGTCCTCCGTATTGCGAAAGGGTAAAAAATCATTAAAAAATGCACAAGAACATTGTTTTTTTTCGCTCTCGCCTTTGTTTTCCTATGTGAATATGGTATCTGATTTCGATCTTATGTATATATACTTTGACAAGGGAGGAAACTTCATTCACCATATTTGAACAAACAACCCTCTTTAAACCATAATCTTATCGTCTTATAAACCTCGAACTTTTCAGAAACCTTGATTAAAATGATCCCTACGATATGGGGGATTCACTCATTAAAACAATTAGGTTATTTACCGTCCTATAGTCGGTCCGGATAGGGTAAAACTGTGCCCTCGGTTTAAAAACGGATCTAAGCCTAACGGCCCCGGTCCGTATATTCACGAGCTCGGGAACAGTTTTTCCCTACATGGACCTCCTGGCCGGTTAATAACATATATGTCTTTCATTTAACTTGAAGTTTTGGAGTTCTGTGTACTGTTTCAGGACAAAACTGTATTTTTAAATTTTTCCGATTTTATTTTCACCAATCACTATAATCTAAATTGGGCCCCCTGTGCCCGCAGTCGTAAAGTCCTGAATTTCAATGCAAACCACGCCCTACTTTTATTGTTTGATGTCGGGTTTAAATTTCGATCGATCGATGGAAAACCTGTCCCGGGTTTTGAATGCATCCTCCTCTTCCCTGTTAGTGCAAGAGAAAATGAACTAAGAGAAGGAATCCCCCCTATATAGCCTTGTAACCATCATGTGCACAGTTTGATGCTATTTTTAAACCATTTGTTTTTCTGCACGTGCATTTACTGCGCGCGCTCTGCGCTGTTTGCTTACGTTTTTGTGGTTTTTCCGTTATTTTGACTCTGCATTGAATATGAATGTGCTTGTCGAAAGCTTGGCAAATACAACAGGAAATTGAAGTAGTAATTTGTTTACTTTTCTGGAGTATTTTTACATTTATTTTCCAAAGCTTTCGACCTACATCGTTATCTTAAGGGCAGATTTGAACATTTGAACATAAGAAAAGCACAAGAAAACGTTAGCAAACAGCGTAGAGCGCGCGCGTACTATGCGCGTGCAGAAAATCAAACAATCAAATGTGTGATATCATTGGGTGATATTTTTAGAATGGATTCTAAAAATAGCATCAAAGTGTGCACATGATGGGGCACGGGGATTCCTTCTCTTAGTTCATATTCTCTTGGTTAGTGTCAATCCTTTGTTATGGCAGTCAGGTTTAGGCACCGTAATCAAGCTCGCTGGATATCTTACTCCTCGAACGCATCCAGTGTCTACTAAATTTGTTCTTAGGTACCAATCAGATCTATCTTACAAAGACAGGCTTGTCAAACTCAACCTGCCCCCGCTCTCTTATTAACCTTAGTATTTATATCTCATTTTATTTCAAGTGATATTGAACTATCTAGCTATTTACGCCATGCTCGCTTTCATCCAGATCCAAAAAAAGCCAGCTATCATTACAAACTACAGGGTTCATTCATGCAAAACGAACATCTACCTACAGGGATTCCTTTTTCAATCGCATTGCAGCCTTGTGGAACTATAGCTGCTTGCTATGATTCATTTTTCTAATTGCGTTTCGTCTTTTAAAACACTGCTGCCATCTCATTATTTTTCTCTCTTGCCCTCCGCTTTTGACTGCTGTTGCTGACGCCTCTAGTATAAATATTTATTGTCTTAAGCTTTACTTTCATTTTATATTTTAATGTATTTTGTCTAAATGTAGTTTATATGTAAATGCATCTTGTCTCTGAACTGCGAAGGCTGAACCCGCGTGGACTTCGAGTCTTTTCCCAGCCTGTGCAAAGTTACTAAATACTAACAATTTCAAAAAAAATTTCGAATTCACGAAAACCCGGGACAGGAAGGTTTTCCGTCAAAATTCAACCGACATCAAACAATAGAAATTGGGTGTGGTTGGTCTTTAGAAAATAGCTGTATCACTTTCCCTTTCATTCAGTAAGACATTCATGACCCTTCCTATTAGTCATACCGAAGCCATCAGCTATATGAAATGCAAGTCTAACGTGTCAAACCGCGCTCTCCCCTGTTAGTATCAATGCTGAATTCAAAACTCAGGACAGGCTTTCCATCGAAATTCAAACCCGACATCAAACAATAGAAATGAATAGGGTTGCCTTTTTAAACTATTAAGCTTATATTTACGGCTTACCATCTTACAGCATCTTCTGGCATGGGGCGTTTAGTATCAAGCATCTTGCCAACAGCCATTGATCGACCAAGACGTGAAACTTTTACCTATTTACATATGATATTTCATTTTCTGTTTGATAATTAATTTTGATATTGTTGTTTAAATTAGGTGACAAAAAAACATCAACGATTTGAATTATTCTTTTTCTTCCTCTGGCGGCCTTCTTGCAACTAGGTGTATATATCTATATATAGCTTGGTCAGTTTCGACCCCACCATTCACCTGCAGGTCTCGGACTTGGCGTATGATAATTTGGACCGACCATCGTGCTTACGGTTATGGATCAAAGCATCCAAAACCGATCCTTACCGCGCAGGGTGCTATGTTCACATCGGTTGTGGCGCCTCCCCACTGGGTGCGGTAACTGCAATGTCTGCCTTTCTACATAAAAGGGGAAATGCTTCAGGTCCACTATTCTTATTAAAGAATGGCCAACCGTTGTCTCGAGAGTTGCTGACGTCGTGGCTGAGGGATATTTTCGCTGGTGCGGAAGTGACTGGTAATTTTTCTAGCCATAGCTTCAGGATTGGAGCCGCCACAGTTGCAGCGCGCAATGGTGTTCCAGATCACATGATCCAAACCCTTGGCAGAGGGACTAGTAACGCTTATCAAAGTTATATCCGGACACCTACAGAATCCTTAGCCTCGATCTCGCGCTATCTTTCTCAAGCTTAATCTCCTGGAGTGACCTTAGTTTGTGTTGGTGCTTGGATCATTGTGGTGGGAGGCCCTTCTTCCTGTTTCTCCTCTCCAAGCACCTTGGAGAATCATTTGGAGGTGATAGGGTTGCCATAGTAACCGCTGACCTCCGCCGAGTTCCCGAGGCTCCTCCCACCCAAGCACCAACGCCAAGCTCATCTACGTGTGATGAGTTTTAATGTGGTTAAATAAAATATTTAAGCAAAATTAGACTTGAACTAAGTTGCCAGTTATTGCAAGTATCTGTCATCAAGAGGCTATAGCTTCGTGGCCACCTGGTAAACAAATTAATGTCTCACGCATAGATTTCCAAAGCTTCTCATTCATTTCTGGAGAGAGTTTTTGAGGTTTTTTCCCCAATAAAGGCAGGAAAACAAATGGAAGGCTGTAGTATTTTTCATCTTGGTTGTGAATATCATGAAGTTTGAAGTACAAAAGTTTTCAACTCAATCTCATGTTGAGTTCTTGAGGTCTTCTTTTGATGCCTTTTATGCTTTGCATTTACATGATTTGCAAAAGAAAGTCTCACTTTTGTTAACTAGTATTTCACAAAACTTTAAACTATAGCTAAATTCTTTCAAAGTAAACTAAAACCTTTCTTTTTGAGCGACTCAAACACTACATTACTTTTGGCACGTACAGGAAGCCCTTTCAATGCAGTTCTCATTTGACATGCGCCGTCAACTTTACTTTTCGTTGCTTTTCGCCTCTTTTTAATCTCAATGCCTTGCCATATAATAAATATCTTATTAACCTCGTTTGCTTGGTCCGTACCGTAAGTTATGGATCCTCGTTTTTTTCACTTTTTTATGGCCCGCGCGCTACGCGCTTGGGCCATAAGGCAGTGGAAAAAACTCGGTCCATAACTTACGGTACGGACCTCGCACTCGGTTAATAAGAGCTATATATGGCACCAACGCTACCTTGAGACGCTGCGATGACGTAAAGCTAAGAGTATTTTGAGAATAACGTATCCCTAGTTAATATAAAGCTTTTGTTTTATCGTAGCGTTTACGTGCTATAGGTCAAAAATTCAGTCTTTATACAAAATCCACTCTATGAAGACAACACCTTTATAAAACGTATAAGCCCTGCATGTGGCGCCAAATCAGCTCACAGGCATCGCGGAGGGGGGAAAAGTGGGTAATGGGGGCTATCGCCCCCCAATATATTGGCCGCCATATTTTGAATTACTTGTTTCGCTATTTAAAATATAAATAGAGGTTTTGCACCATCACGTGCCCATGCCAATAATATAGCCTAGGCTGCCTGTAGTTAGATGGCAAAACAATAAAATCCCTTTGCTCTTGGGAATTGAATTCTTTCTCATTTAAAACGATTGTATTGTTCCTGCCATCAAACTTGGCTGCCGTCACTTGATGGTGCCATCCTTAATGGCACCCAAAGTTCTAATTCCCGAAGTGTGGCTCAACTGGGAGGACAAACCGAACTCAAGAGAATCGGAAATCTATTGTTATGTCCTCCAAACTGAGCTGCATTGCGAGGTGCTTCTAGGTGTCCAGAGATCAGTGTCCAATCAACTGATATATATATATATATATATATATATATATAGTAAAGATAGGATTAAAGACTTTAATCCTATCTTTACTATATATATCTATTGCTCTGCATCCCATTGAGCACTGTTTTACCAGTATAGACCACATTACATACTTTGTTATATATATATATATATATATATATATATATATAAATATAAAGAAAGAAAGAAAGAATGAAAGAACAAACCTTATCATTAGGAAAAACCATGATGTGTTCTGCCCTCAGGTCACCGTGGATGATATCATTATCGTGTAGATATTGTACTCCCTGGGATATCTGGGCAACAAAACTCACGAGCTGTTCTGGTAGATACTTTTCCGCTAACACTGTCTGCAACAAGGTACCAAGTCCTGAGTACTCTGTCACCTAAGTAGTAATAAAACTATTTAGGCACTGCCTAAAAGCGGAGCTCCCGATACGGAAGTCACAGGGAGAACAATTTGAATGAAACTGAAAGGTAAAAAAAAAGATAGGGGAAAAAATCTTCAATTATTTTTTATTCGAGATGAAGATAATGTCTCCCATAATAAAAACCATGCAGTGAAATCGAATCAAAATGCACTACATTGTTGTTGTTGTCGTTTTTGTTTGTTTGTTTGTTTTTTTGTTTTTTTGTTTTTTGTTTTTTTGCGCGAGTACACATCTCCCACTTAGGAATTTTGTACTCAACTCACCACCACCCCTAGGGGCTAGTTTTGCTCTTGGAGGATTCTTCGACAAAGTTTTCCAAAAAACAGACATTTTTTAGGCTTTGAATCTCTTTTACTTAAAAAAAAAACCGAAAGATATCTACAGATAATCCAATACAATATCAAGTTTAGTGAAATTTACCTCGGATGTCTTTCGTTGAAATCGAAAATCTAGAGATTTAGGACAAATCAAGACCAAAAAACAGACTTGGAAACTGTTTAACGTGAGCAAAATATAAGCTTACTTTAATAATTACGTCTTTTACAGAACGAGACGAAGTTTACATTCAGTTAAACTTGACATGAGCAATTGAGATAAAATAGAAAATAAAGGCAATGCAAAATGACGAATTTCTTTGTCAGTAAATTGGCGTTTGTAAATATTTTTGAATATTTTTTACGGCTTTTAAAAGTGAAAGTCTAGGTATTTCTACAACAACATTTCTCAACAACACAAATTTAAGCTCATTTTTATTATCAGACTTGCTCAAATAGCTTAATAAACCGTTGAATATTTGGTGTAAATCTATATTTCATTCAATACTTAAATAAATTATCTGTAAAAATAAAATTATTAAATGGAAGTCTTAATTGTTTTAAAGATGGGACCCCGCGATAGGAGGTGAATCTTTCTTGAACGAAAAACATACCATAGTTAGTTAAATAAAACCGAATTGCTAAATATTTACAAAGCTAAATAAAGGACGAATATTTGTTGTAAAAATGCTTTTCATGATTTATTTACTCCAACATTAAAATAAATTAAGCTTATCTACAGAAAATATTAAAAGTTTTGAGGGAAAGTCTTTGATTTGTTGATTCGTCGAGAAAAAATGCTTGTCAAAAAATAATAAACGATAGTTTGCTAAACCACACACCTGAATTCTTGAAGAACACTTCTTAATCCATCTTTGAATGCATGAAAGTTTTTAATTGTCTTTGGTCTAAAAGCGATTTTTTTTTCTGTGCATTTGAGAGACACCTTAGCTAGTAGTTTTGCTCGGTTTAAATTCCTTTGTCTTTCACGCTCTTTTCTCTTTGTTCATTCATTAATAACGTCGATTGATATTAACAGCTTACTAAAAAAATCACGGCACTTCGATCACCTTTACCCATAAAAGAAAGACAAACACACGAAACTCAAAAAAATTTCAGTCATCTTTGTTTTGCTTATCCCCCTGGCAAGACGGCCACCATATCGTCGAAGTAGTGTAATCCTATTCCAGTGACTAAATCTAGGCTGCTTATATAAGCTTACAAATAAACTGACTTTGTGGCATACACACCTAATTGAAAAAGCGTTGTCGGATTAAAAAAGATTCTTTCATCAAAGCTAATGAGCATGGGAAGACAAACAATTATGCTAATTTCATGCGTATTGCAGTTTTCCTTCCTGTGCACATTTTATGCATCATGGTTGGCGATGTTTTTTGTCTAGGTCGACCGACTCTCCTCTACTGAGCATTTTTACATTTCTATATGCAAATATAATACACATTTCGGAGTAACCGAAATCTTTTTCGGCCATATATTCGATGATATGACCTTCTTGAACCCGACTGCGTTTTTTCAATTAGGCGTATCTAATCATGACAACACTTCTTTACTTGATAATTGTCAACAATCGTTTTTACGATAACTTACAAATTTCTCGCGCCCTGATTGTTTTTTTTTTATCATCAATAAGAGGACAGACAGATAAAGCTGACGTCAACGAGCGCGCGCTCTTTCCGTTGGTTGTTCTGATCGCTAAAAATGAGACGTTTTTATCGATTTTGTCATTGTAAAAAAACAACTTGACATCAGATTTTTATGTGTCTGTCCTCTTATTGACAATAAGTCAGCTACGCCTCGTGAATCCACACTACTTTGACAATGTAATGACGCAATTTATTGTCAATAAGAGGACAGACACATAAAAATCTGATGTCAATTAGTTAAGTTGATGATGATGATTGTGCTATAATTATAGACTTCCACGTGAAATAA
The DNA here is from genome assembly GCA_011057435.1 of Actinia equina. Taxonomy (NCBI): domain Eukaryota; kingdom Metazoa; phylum Cnidaria; class Anthozoa; order Actiniaria; family Actiniidae; genus Actinia; species Actinia equina. The sequence continues at coordinate 357,766 of WHPX01000764.1, read as the reverse complement.
CTCACCAGTGCAACGTTTATGATATCGTAATTTGTCAACGAAATGACGCTCACAATATTCTCATGCTTTAGATCCTTCAGTTTTTCCAAATCCCCTTCTTGGGTCTTCAAAACAAGTTCTCTTATAACTTTGTCCTAAAAGAAATTACCCAAGAACAATTATTATAATAGTATTATTATCAATAATAATTATTAAATACTGAATGCAATAAACCTTATTCGTGGTGTGACAATGTTTTCCCAATTCAGCGTGACGAACCTTTAGGGGATTCATTTTCTTTTGTTTTTACTCTTCGAAAAATTCATGAGTATCCCAAAGGATACGTAAGGAATAACGATGATATCCCGACGAGTTTCAAAAAAATAGCTCTTCATTCCCCCAGAGGCTTGTCACGCTGAATTGGGAAAACATTGTCACACCACGAATGAAGTCTATTAGGCCGCCACTTTATTATCATTAGTTTAAAAATTAGTATTTAAATTCACAGCTCTATTTTGATTCTAGATTAAAATTACATATTCAAAGGTAAAATGTTAAACTTATTGAAATGTTAAAAATACGAAAACAATCAGATCGAAGCTCGTAAGTCCTCAATTGACTGAACACATAATTCTGATTCCGAATGAAAACATAACTTTCCTAGTATAGTATACCGTATATTAGCAAAATTACATATTTCTGCTGCGTGCTCTTTCTGATAGTGTTTTTTCCCCCAAGATTAGCTTAAATTTTTGTCAATGGCGGCAATTAATGAATTCGGTCCATAATATCATTAAACGGTCTGGTCATAATGAATAGTGTTCCCATACCATGTCATAGTTACGAATTGTTGGTGTATCAATTGATGTTGTTCCAGATCCAAAAAAACCCACATTCTTTTCTTTTTCTAGATCGTCAAGCGATTCGATCGAATTCATCTGTGTATTAAAAATATTTTATAGTTATGATCTCAAGTATCGCGATAATCATTTAAATATATTAATGCGAGACCTCCTCTCCTGCTCCCCCTCCTCAAAACATAAACAAACATTTTTACTTCTTGCAAAAATATCAAGGCACGGTTTTTCAGGAAGAAATAACTTTACTCAAGGACACTAGACGATGACGATGACGATGACGATGACGATGGCGATGACGATGACGATGACGATGACGATGACGATGACGATGACGATGACGATGACGATGACGATGACGATGACGATGACGATGACGATGACGATGACGATGACGATGACGATGACGATGACGATGACGATGACGATGACGATGACGATGACGATGACGATGACGATGACGATGACGATGACGATGACGATGACGATGACGATGACGATGACGATGACGATGACGATGACGATGACGATGACGATGACGATGACGATGACGATGACGATGACGATGACGATGACGATGATCAAAATATCACCACTTCCAAATTACACGCTCTTATATTTCAAATAAACATTCAATAAATTTTGGTCGCATTTGATATTTTGCTATTTGGCTCCAAAAGAACGTGTTTACAAAATATTGAGCTTAAATTTGTAAAGCTATTTGTAAAGGCCAAAAACCGTTTTCTGCCTTGTCAATAAACCCTCTAAAAACAAACAAAGAGAAAACAACAGCAAACAAAAACGAACCGCAATTTTAGTCTGAGAGAGATCTACGTTTGTTAGATCTGGATAGACTGCAGCTGGCCAATCCTTTTCTACATGTAAAAGAGAAAGGAAATATACACATCAGATATATATGAACATCAAAATGTTGATTCAAACATCTCCTAGGATTAATACTCCAACCTTCTTCAATTATCTGCTGATGAATTCTTTCCAGCTCCATCCTTAGTTGTACAAGACTTGGCCTGTCCTCTTTCTCATAAATAAGACACATTTCAATTAACTCACAAACTTCTCTTGGGATGCAATCTTCCATTTGTAGCTTACCACGGCTGGTTACCTGTTAATAAGTAAGAGTTAATTACGAGAACGGAGACAAGAAGCCATATTCATCCCACAGGCCCGACTTTCGAGATCATTAAGTATTGTATTTATCAATTGAGAAGATTTTCTATCAAATGTTTATATATATTGGACTTAAAATAACAAAGATAAATAATTAAATAAATAAAAAACAAATTTAGAAAAATAACCTGTAAGAGTGAGTAGATGATGGCTAGTGAAACTAGCGTGGACTGCGTCGGTGTTTCTAATGAAACAGTTATCGTAGATTGATAAGTTTCAGTACACCGTAGTGAAAATAGGAACTGACGTTTCGGATCTAGTCCTTCGTCGGAGTCAATTGACTCCGACGAAGGACTAACGTCCGAAACGTCAGTTCCTATTTTCACTACGGTGCAAAACTTATCAATCTACGATAACTGTAAAAGTGAGGTTGATGAATCGACCAAACTGAATACATCACTTTCCAATCCAAATTATTGCTCTTTTCCTTGATTACAGACTCGCTTGCACAGGGTTAGCCTCGTATCAGTACTAAATATTTACAAACACCAAGGGTAAAGGAAAGAATGCACAACTTCATCAATAAAAGTATTTTGAAATTCCACGGACCTTCACTGAAACACATTAATATTCTGCGCAAAATCGAGGTTAACCCTGTGTAAATGAGTGTGTAATCAAGGAACACAGCGGTAATTTGGAGCTTGAAACTGGTCTATTGCTCATTATAAAGTTATACAAATAAATATTTATATAATGAGGATTATAACAACAACAACAAAAGTGTCTTGTGAATAACAATTAATAAATAAAAGTAGATATGAAATGAGGGTTTTAAGGGACGATGCTATGTTGTCATCGGGAGATGGAAACTACAAAAATAAGGGAAAGTCCCACCTGTTAGTTATTTCACTAAACATCGTTTTGGTTTATTCCAAGAAGATCTATCCGGTTTTTTAAACTCAAACCCTGCGAGGTACCACGAATAAATTACAGGAGGGGCATATGACGTAATATAAAGGTTCAAGGAACGATTTAGCGTTGTGAGATAGATAAGAAATGGAGGTTCACAAAAATGGACTTACGTGGCTCCGGATTTGGTCGGCTTGATCATTGGTGTATTGATTGTATGGCGATACGCCATATGTGTGCATCTCAAACAACAAAATTCCAACTGCCCAGGAAACAGAATTTTCTGAGAATCGGCCATTTTCCAAACACTCTGGGGCTGCATGTCGGGTTGCCGTTTTATCATGAATTGACACATACTCATAATTACCACTTTGCTGCAAGGACAAAATATATGTAAATTAAAGAGATGTATATATTGGCACAATTGAACTTCGGCTTGGGCGTGTCGTTTTACCATAAATGCAGACCATGTGTCATTCTTTTGAGAATTTGATTCTTCATTTGAGTTGTAACTATTTTCATGTTTCCTCTCATGGGCAACTGTAAAACAAAGAAATGATACTCTGGGGACCGACACGTGGTGTGAATTTATGGTAAAATATTAAGCAAAAGCCCAGGATCACATGATCCCAATTGAATGATTAAAGCGAGACGGATATCAAATCCAAAAAAGAAACTCCTTTTCTTGTAGTGGAGTCCAATAAAGTGTGCTAATCTTCTTTTTTTTTTTACCGAATTGCAAAATCAATGAAAAATAAGATATCGATACAAAAACATTTTACTTTTTCTACATAATCCCTCATGCTCATTCTGCCCTATGTAGAAATTTGAAGGCGACTAATCACACAGCCAGGACTATGAAACACGAGTTTATCGTACTTTTCCGATCGAAGGAAAGACATTTCTAGCAAATGCAGGCTTTCGAAATAAGAGATTAAACGTAAATTGGCGAGCTGAGGACTCGAAATGAGGCTGTGGTACAAGGCTAAAATCTTGTTATTCAGAAAGTTTAACTTGTTTGGAAGTGGAGATGACCGATGGAAGTGGGAATCAAAGTGTTAACCTAAAGCAGAAATTTGAATCAAAAATGATGTATAGGCCTTCATTTGCTTATTTGCCATACATTTTCTTTCTTAAAAAGCCTGACAAAGCTACATTCTAACACAAATGCAACGAACACTCTTTGTACAATTGAAAATACTGTTTCAAACAAGCATTTTATTTCCTGACTGTTAAAAAAGGTTTCGAGTGTTAACCGAAAACGAAAATTGGGATCGAAACTCATACGGTCTAGTTTTTGGCGCTTTTTGCCATTATGTATTGGATAATGGTCGAGCTCTGACGATTATTGAAAATAATATATTATTATTTAATATATACTCTCATTGTTTTCGAAGAAAAGAAACCGAATTGTCAAAACTGTTTTGTTCGTGTTTTACAATAAGCAGGCTAATTAATGGTTTATGTTTAGAGTGTCTTTTTTAAACCCGTTGTTCCATTAGATCTTCTATATACAAAGCACACAATAAATCGGAAATCCTATTGGTTTCAAGTGAGCATAATAACCATGCGCTTTGTATAGGAGTTCTATTGAACTTGTATACAAAGCTTCAAATTATATGTTGGAATTCCACTACTGATCGCAAAACACCAATGAACGCTTTGAGCTTTTGCATATTCACGTTCCTATTAATTGACTATAAAATCGAACTTTGGCTTTTCACATGTGCATTTCATTGAGTTCACTTCACGGTTCACTTTGCTGAGATGGAGACGTATGAAGAGTGCTGTTGCGAAATGTTAGCGGTCGACAAGGACGATGATGCAATCCTATCGCAATTGGTGGACAGTTTTGAAAACAAGAACTCGTCTTTAACTGTAAAAAGTGAGTTTGTTTAAAAGTATGATGATTCTGTTGATTATTTCATGTGATGCTATTGTCTTGACGTTTAACTGCTTGTACATATGTTTTAAACTAAATGAATTACTTCTTTATTTTTAGCTATTGAAGAGAAGCAAGTCGAAGAGCCTCAGCAAAGTCGTTTCAAGAAAATGCAAGAGAGGAATTTAGTAGAACTAGCAGAGGAGTCGATTCCAACTAATACAAAGAGTAAAGCCATGTGGGCTTTCCGTTTATACCAAAATTGGGCAATGTGGCGAAAGAGTGGTGACTTTTCTAAAGGTGAGAAGTCTATGGTTGCTGAAATAGTGGAGAAGACGACAGAGTTGTTGGATATTACGCAAGACGAAAACCTGAGTGACGTTTTTAGCCAATTCATCGCTGAAGTTAGAAAGGAAGGAGGCGAACGATATCCCGCCAAAACATTGCACGAGATAGTGAGTAGTTTGCAGAAGTATTTTGAAATGAAGGGGAGAGTAGTTAAGTTTTTTTCTGGAGGGGCATTTGAAAAGCTAAGAAAATCACTAGATATCGAAATGAAAACTTCAACCAATAACAAGCTAGGCTTGCATCCCAAGCAGGCACAAGTAATTTCTGAAGAAATAGAAAATCATCTTTGGGAAAACAAATTTCTGGGCGATAGTTGTCCCAAAGTTCTGTTGAGAACAGCCCTTTATTTAATAGGTCTAAATTTTGGCATGAGGGCTGGGGATGAACATAGGAAATTGACCATAAGTAATTTTTCAATCAATACTGATTCCGAGGGGAGGGAATATTTGCTTTATTCGGAGGGTGTGTCTAAAACTATACAAGGTGGTTTGAAACATCGCAAGTTAACGCCCAAAGTGAGTAGGGCATATGCTAATGTCCAATGTCCAGAGCGATGTGTGGTGCAAATTGTTAAGACCTATATGAGGCGTTGTCCTAAAGATGCATTAGAAAATGCTTTTTATTTAAAGCCTTTGCAAAATTACAAGAAAGGAGAATTATGGTACTGTAGTGTTCCTTTGGGCCATAATACACTTAAGAATGTAGTTCAGTCAATGATGAAGGAAACTGGGGTAGATGGTTTTTTCACAAATCATTCTTTACGAGCAACAGCTGCGACTATATTGTTCCAAGAAAATGTTGATGACAAATTAATTAAGGGGGTAACTGGCCATAGATCAGAGTCTTTGCAAAGCTACAAAAGGGTATCAGACAATCAATTAGCTAAGGTTTCCAGTATTGTGCAAGCTAGCCAAGGGACCAAATGTAGTGAAAGAACAGCAGTTCCAGCCGTGCAGTCCAACTTTTCGGAGATTGAAAGTAATACGGGGAAAATATGTCTGAATGTAAGTGGTGGCAATTGTAATATTACAATTTATAACAATTAAGTAAGTACTGTTCATGCGCATAATGATGGCCAACTATAATGCCAAATATCCTAAACAATGAAATGTCATTAAAATACGTTTTTTTGTTGTTGTTGTATGTTTTGTTTGTAAACTACATTTTTAAATGAAATTGCAGTCAGGTCATTATTATGCCCACCGAGATGGAACAGGAGGTCATTATTTCAACAAATAATGACCTACTGTCCCATCTCGGTGCACACAATAATGACCTGTCCGCAGTTTTCATTTAATTAATTCATCAGCCCCACTCTTCCCTGCTGAACTCAAAACCCTTCCCAGCTTTAAGAAACTTAGATTATCAAAAATAAAGAATACTTCAAAACAATGAGAGTATATATTAATGCCCGGTATTGCTCGTGTAGCAACCTCCAAAACATTTTGAAAAATTACAAAAAAAGAAATGTGTATGGTTAGTGGGGACTCTTGCCCCTATTAATTCTCAATTGACACTGTTTTCTTTTTTATTCACAAGGTTTTTTTTTGTTATAACCCTCATATTAAATGCGAGGTCAATATATAGTTAGTTATTAGTATAGGAAATTGCACGATCTCGAATACAATTTGGAAATTAATAAGCACGAACTACTTTTTGAAAATTCTTGTAATTGCACGAGCCTTTATGCAAGTACGATTAAAGAGATTTCAAAACATTTCGAGTGTCAATAAATTCCAAATTGTACGAGAAGATCGTGCGATTTTTGTTGATAGTTTGCTCAACAAAATTTTAGCAAAAATGCGAGGCTACGCCGTTCATCTTTGACTATATGGCGGCCAATTTTTAGTCCATCGCGCAAGCGTTATTAGTTTTTACGGTTTTTTTTGCCGCTGTTGACATTGTTTTGGCCGTGTTTCCATAGCGACTTAATTCGGTACTCCTATGGACCTCAACCAATCAGAGTCGACTGATTTTGTTGAGTCTACTATAAACCGGTTAGTAACTAAATATAGACTTCGCATTTATATTGAGCAAAAATTGATAGAAAACCTTATCAATAGATAAATAAAATACTTAAAGGGATTCTGAGGTACCAGACAGATTATAGCTTAAAATGCACATCGAACCTTGTTGATTTTAAAAATTGAAATGAAAATTCCATGAAATGCGTTTTTTGGGGTGAGGCCCCTCCCCACCCCCCTGAAGTCCCCCAATAAATAACTATCCCCCCCCGGGCAATTACTCATAGCTTCTCCTAAAAAATTTGCATACTTCCCAATTCTCTAAGATAAATTTTCAAAAGTCCCAATTTTACTGTTAAAACGTTTTCCGATCCTCCTAAATTTCACCTGCCCTCCCCTCGTCTGCCATATGTGAATCTAACATACATAGCGTATAGTAATATGTACTCATCTCTGCTGGGAGACCTTTGCGGTTATCTGCTATTGGGTTCCCGTCTGTAGTCCAATCAATTATCATCTACGAGATGTCAATCAATGTCACTATGTTGTCAAGTGATTAAGGCAGGGCGGAGCTAGCAGATCACGTGGCACAGGTTTATGTCTATGCATGCTCTATTTCGTTGACGGACGTAATTCAAGACAGCCGAACTAGAAATATTAATTTTTCGATATTTCGTAAACAAGAATTTAAAGACCAGAAGATAGCGAGGATTTCGAAGCGATTATTTCTAAGAATTTTCAATGAATTCGAACTTCATTTTCAAAAGCATGTTTTGGTTAACTATTCATGATTCATCTACTCGAACAGTATTTTCTACACGAACAAGCGTAAATCGATTAGGATGGAACCAGGGTCTTTGTCCTATGTTCAAGTAGACTCGACCAGTGCAGTGGAAATGCTGGCCATTGAAGGCAAAGTTTTAGCTTATAATGTTGACTATAGTAGAAATGGCACTAAATACGAAATCGAATATTTTATAAGGATTTGTATGGGGAAATGTGCTGGATGGCATAGTTTGTTTAGCCGTTAGACTCTGTTATATTGGTGTTTTAAACGTTAGAAACTGTTTAAACTGTTACGTATCTGTACTGCTATGTGCTGGCTTGATTTGTTCAGTTTTCCCGTCTATATACGCCAAAAATATTGCTGTGACCAACGGTTCAATCGTACATAACGAACTACTGTATCCTATACCTGCTTCGTGACCGCTTACGTAAGCGAACGCGTCGGTAATAAGTTAATAAGTTAATCCAACTCCCCTAGAATAACCAAGAATGAACAGGGGTAGGAAAAGAAAGGCCAATCTATTGTTCTCTCGTCTGCTCGTATAATAGGATTAAAGTGAAAGGTACGGTGGCAATTTGTTTAGTCAGCGATGACAGACGTGTAACTAACGGAACCTAACGAACCAACTTCGGATCTAGCCGAACTGGCCTCGGCGAAACTCGAAAACTAAATTGTGGCCCAAACAAACTTATCCGATGACAGCCCCTGGCCGTGACCTTTTACAACGTTCACGTGTTGTGTTAGATGGTGCTTCTCTAATCCGCGTTGTAAATGATATTTCGGTTCCCATGACGTTCTTGATAATTTTGAACGATTACCAATAATATAATAGAACTTACGAATGCATTTCTAAAGTTGTTTTTAAGACATTCTTTGTATCGAAAAGATTCCAGACATATGGTACTTATTTTGAAATAGGATCATAAGTAAAAGCGCTAATCCAATATCTGTTTGGAAATCCCAACCGCATGCAGACGACCGTTAGAATCCATTCGCTCGAGATGCAAAATTGTATCCGCAGCAATCGCGTTTACTAGGAATTACTAGGATTACAGCGGACAGCCATAATGCTAAGAGAAGGTACAACTGTTATTAATGATTCTTGGAGTTTTTGGATATCAGTTTGAATGGAACTGTTTTTTAAAACTGTTTCTAATTTAACAAGTAAGTCGGGGCTCGATTTTCGCCGAGGCCAGTTCGGCTAGATCCAAAGTTGGTTCGTTAGGTTTCGTTGGTTACACGTCTGTCATCGCTGAGTAAACAAATTGCCACCGTACCTTTCACTTTAATCCTATTATACGAGCAGACGAGAGAACAATAGATTGGCCTTTCCTTTCCTACCCCTGTTCATTATTGGTTATTCTAGGGGATTTGGATTAACTTATTAACTTATTAACCGACGCGTACGCTTACGTAAGCGGTCACGAGGCAGGTATAGGATACAGTAGTTCGTTATGTACGATTGAACCGTTGGTTACAGCAATATTTTGGGGTATATAGACGGGAAAACTGAACAAATCAAGCCAGCACATAGCAGTACAGATGCGTAACAGTTTAAACAGTTTCTACATTTATAAAACCTGACCAATATAACAGAGTCTAACGGCTAAAAAAAACACCAATTTTTGCCCTAGCGCCCTTGAACCTACAAAACCTTTATGACTACATGGATACTTGTTGTGGTGAGAATAATACCTGTTTTATCATTTCTCTTGCATAATGGAATCCAGTTAATTTACAAACGTTGTCATGGGAAACTAAGAATTTTGCGGCCATGATGGCAAGATGCACAAGGTGTTGTTCATTGAGGTAGACTACAGCATCCATGATTCCAAACATCATTTCTATTAAAGCTGATGGGACTGGCATCGGTTCTGGGCGAGACCTGTTAAAGAAAAAATGCCGTGTTACCAGCAATAGTATCGTAAAATAAATGATATATATATCAACTATCGGACGAGGTTGAGCAAAATATTGTGATATGTCAGTAGGGAACCAATGCCGAATGCACATTATTTTTCCTTCTGCAATAGGTCGACTGTAGAGAGAAATAGTTATCAGTTGTAAGGGCGCCGTTACTTATAAGCAAGCAGATAAATTTCCAAATGTTAAGGTGCTAGTACGATCAAATTTGCCGAATTCTGTTTGTTTGCTGTTTTTCGAAAATTTGACTTGTTTTCGATATCCTGTCCAAACCAGTTTTTAATACAAGAAGTGACATACTTACTCCTTTAATGTTTTATCTTAGAATTTGCGTCCGCCATAAGAACAATTCCTTCGAATGTCTTTAAAAATCTGTTAATGCCTATATATATCATTTTACTTTTTTTTTGTTGTTGAAAAAGCCGTACGTAGTGGTCTGTTATTCACTAGGTTTAGGGATTACTAACAGTTGAGTTAGGGACGTACTCTGCTTAAACATACCTTAAACTGTGCAAAAACTGCAAAAGAGAACCTTCAGACACCAACTCTGTAATGAGGTGATACGGCTGAGCTAACGTATCGTAAGCAAACACCTTTAGAATGTTAGGGTGTGGTTTGCAATTCAGACGTCGTATGGTGTAAGCTTCTATAACAAGATGTTGGTGGACTTTGCTTGGACCTTTTCTTTTTTCCCTCACCAAGTCGTCTAAAGAATAAGAAATTTTTGCTGTTATCATTTTAAAATCGAGCTTAACTTGTAAATATGGTCAAAATCCTGAGGGGACTTTTAAATGGTTTCTTTCTCTCAGTCTCGAGAGTAAAAAATGACAAACGACGTCAAGTGAAACATTAGTTTTGTCAATTTGATTGGCTATTGTTTTTTCTCAAGTTTAGGTACAGCATGTCAATAACTCACAGATACCAAATTCATTGTTCTAGCTCCTTAGTTACTGTTACTATGTCAGATAAGCTAAAATGTGTTTTTGATGCAGCATGAAACATACAAAGATTGCTGAACAATTTCTGTCTTAGAATCAACTTATTCTAAAGGTAGAATAAGAAAAATATTGATAACTACTAAAGTATCTTATGAATTAAAGTTTGTTGGTAGGACAATCTGCATTCCATTGGAAAAACTACCCATTTACTTGGTGGTCACTCGAGCATAGCCGGGACCGATGTATTACCTTTGGTTGCTTCTATGACTTTGACTATCGCCTTTTCACCGCGAAAGCTCACTGAAAAGTAGCCTTTTAGGTTGTTTTTCATCTTGAAATCTTGTGAACTAGGTAAGAGCTGCTTCTTGTATTTTTGAACCAAATAATCCATCGAATGGGTGATGGAGATATGTCCATTAATGTTTTTCATGGTAACGCCTCTTTTTCTTCTTTTTCTTTCACCAAGTTCCAAGTGATCTAAAATGACTTGGCGTAGGTCTCTGTTCGGTCCATAAAGACTGCGCTGCAAACTTTGTTGTAACATCAACTTCTCAAGTGAATTTCGTTTTGTTAAGTGTTTGAAGCAGTGAATAAGACAGAGACAGGAAAGTGCACGAGTACCTAGAATGTAAAAGAAATTGTAATACATTGTATTGGAATTTTTCACTTTGACGTCACGCTATCAAAAAGCATATACTTTTGTTTGCTTGAACAGAAAACAAAGTTTTCAGTAACATCGTTTATATAGATATTAGTAAAATTGTAAAATGTAGTTTTGCAATAGACCCATGCATTTCATGTGACGTTAATGCATATGGCGTACATTGGGGGCCAAAGATGGAACTTTGCATTTTACATTGTACTTTCTGGTTTTGTGGTAGTTTAACCTGCAACTTTGAATATATTAAGTTTATTAAGTTTTTTAAAAAATTTAATTAGTTTAAATTAATTAGTTTAATTTTTTTAAATTTAGTTTTCATATTTTACCTCCAACATTTCTTATTCTACATGCTACCTTTGCTATTAGGATACCTTTTCGATTTGAGATGCAATTCAATATATCTAATCGATCTTAGACAATGTCTAGATCTTACATCAATATATCTAAGGGAAGGACAGTTAGATAATTGAGGGAAGAGGGGGCTGCATTAATCCCCCAAAAAATTCGTGCAACCATTTACCTACGTAAAAAGGCATCGCGTAACCTCTCCTTTCACTAAAGAAACATCAAGCAAACTCATACCATGTCTGATATTTGTTTCAGAGAGACCTACAGATGGGCAACCTGAAAAAAGGGATGTTATCCCATAATTTCTGATATACTTTGGATATGCTGGTATATATGTACAAAAGGATCAGAATTTTTGCATAACGCTGTATATATTACTCTCTCTCTCTCTCTCTCTCTATATATATATATATATATACACCGGATCGCTAAAACTTTGACAATCATTGATATATATTTATATATATATGTTCCATTTTTCTATTGTATTTCCACGATTCTTTTGTACCGCTGGGAGGACAGGAACACAAAGGACCATGAAAGAGTCAGTAGCCTAATTGACCTTTTCACGGGTAAACGGTAACCTAGTTTCTGAAATGACAAAGCTATGAGGATTAAGGAAATAATAAGGTCAATTGGGCTACTGACTATTTCATGATCCTTTGTTTTCCTGTCCTCCAAGCGGTACTAAAGAATCGTGGAAATACAATAGAAAAAAGGGGACATATATATATATATAACTATATATTAGTGAATGTCAAAGTTTTAGCGATCCGGTGTGTGTATATATATATATATATCCTCAACTTTCTATTGGTCCAGCCTTATATTAATCATGCTTTAGCAGCTTTGCTCTTTCACTGTTTCATTATTATAATTACTATTATTTATTTATTTATTTAGCAACAACTGATGGTTATTTTAACTCTTTGAAAATTAAGGAAATAAAAAGAAAAGAGTCTTCCTGGCATTGAGTTTATTTCGGGAAACAATGGATGTAGGAAAAACCTGAAGACTCAAAACTGACATCATGTACACTACATACTTCTGTCATGGTTGTAATTTAGAATGTCCTCCAGTACATTGCCCAGAACAAGACCTGTTTGCCACTCTCCCTCGCTGGTCCATTTACTGCAACAATCAGCATTCTGGATGACATAGTTTTCAACGAGGGACTTTAGAAATTCTCTACTTTTTGGCTTGTTATGGATCTGGTTTATAAAAAAATGGGTTCAATTGAATTAATAATGATACGATTTTGCTATAAATGTTTCATTTTCTGCAGCATGCCTTGCATGCTTTGAGCAGTTTTCGTATGACTATGAAAAGCTCAGTGCGCGGCATGAACACGGTGGCGACACCATATCAAACATTTCGTATTTCCCTGTGTTGCTCTTTAAGAAAATAGACAAGGTAAGAGAACCTCTCCTTCTCTTTCCTCTAAAACGTCCCTTGTTTTTTCACAATCCAAATATGGAATGATCATACCATTTATATGCCCGAAACTCGGCATTGACACGGCGTGGACACGGGCACGCGAATGTCACGATACTGCCAGACCAATTCCATTGCGCGAGAAATAATTCCCCAATCAAAATGCTTGAAAACATCACGTCCTAGAACGGAAGGATATGGCACAGACTTTTTCACAGAGATACGAAAACTGATTTAAAAAGTAATTAAGACAAGAATAAGAGTGTCCTAGATTACCTGAGAACCCAAGCAAAACACTGCAGCATGAAAGTCATACCAGCCTGTTTTGGAAGTCTTGATTTTGGAGAGGAAATCTTTAACAATTGAGTTTCTTTGGTCTTTGTTTTCTTCTCCTTTACTATTGTATTTCTTTAACCTGTGTGGCAACAATGTCTATTAGATTTCATAGTTCCTACCGCGGGACTGGGACAATAGCAAACCGATAACTTTTGCAGCCGCTTTCCAAATGGAATAGATATCTTATCCCACAAGCTGAGCTTGCCAAAAAATTAGAGGGGGGAGGGCTGGTGCAAATGGGGGGGGGGGGGGGGGGGTGGAGTCATTATTTTTAATGCAAGTTGAAAAGGAGGGCCAGAAAGAATTTTGCAAGTGTTAAGGGGAAGACCAATTTTTTTTTGCATAAACATTAGGTCAAAAGAAATGTAAATAATGAATTATGTTGTCACTAGATCAAGCTGATATTATTAGGTCTCCAAAGGAAAAGTTGAATCAAATTTATTCTTTGTATTTTGCTTTGTTTTTTTATATATTTGAAGCCAACCGTTTTTAGAGCTCCAAAGTAGGCAAACAAACAAACAGTTGATTATAGACGTAATGACAACTACTGTGACAATAAGACCGAGAAGACGTGTACCTCGTTCATTGCTGTATTAAAAACAAGGTCAGCCTAAATGTCAAGTTATAGCAAAGAGGAGGGCCAGAAACATTGTGCAAGTATTTATGGGAGGGTGGATTTTTATATATATAAGGAAATCGAGAACCACTAAAAAATGAAACGCACCAGCCTTCCAACCCTCTCTCCCCTCCTACCCCTCTAATATTTGACCAGTCCCTAACAACCGTAAATAAGGAGAGTTGGATCAATTAATAATCAAATGATATTGAGTTAGACGGAGGAAGGTAGGAAGGTAGGAAGGTAGGAAGGTAGGAAGGTAGGAAGGTAGGAAGGTAGGAAGGTAGGAAGGTAGGAAGGTAGGAAGGTAGGAAGGTAGAAGGTAGGAAGGTAGGAAGGTAGGAAGGTAGGAAAGTAGGAAGGTAGGAAGGTAGGAAGGTAGGAAGGTAGGAAGGTAGGAAGGTAGGAAGGTAGGAAGGTAGGAAGGTAGGAAGGTAGGAAGGTAGGAAGGTAGGAAGGTAGGAAGGTAGGAAGGTAGGAAGGTAGGAAGGTAGGAAGGTAGGAAGGTAGGAAGGTAGGAAGGTAGGAAGGTAGGAAGGTAGGAAGGTAGGAAGGTAGGAAGGTAGGAAGGTAGGAAGGTAGGAAGGTAGGAAGGTAGGAAGGTAGGAAGGTAGGAAGGTAGGAAGGTAGGAAGGTAGGAAGGTAGGAAGGTAGGAAGGTAGGAAGGTAGGAAGGTAGGAAGGTAGGAAGGTAGGAAGGTAGGAAGGTAGGAAGGTAGGAAGTAGAAGGTAGGAAGAGAGGAAGAGAGGAAGAGAGGAAGAGAGGAAGAGAGGAAGAGAGGAAGAGAGGAAGAGAGGAAGAGAGGAAGAAAGGAAGGAATAGTTGATATTAGCTATAGGTAGCATACCGACAATGACAGCTTACCGAAATAAAAACATGTGAATACAGTTTTTTTGTTCTTCGTCCTTGTTTTTGATTAAAGAAAGCCTTGCGATTGTTTCTTTGATGCAGCATATGGCATAACGAGGCTTATCCTTTTCTGCAAAGAATATTTGTTCTTCAAGGTCCCCTAATCTTTCGAGAAGAACCTCAACATTTATGTCTATTTTTGCTAATGCAATTGTCCCTTGTACGATATTTGCATAGAGGATCATCAAACATCTACTGTACACAAAAATCCTGAGGCCTTGATCTTCAGCATTTTCATGATCAAACATTGTCTTGTCGAGAACAGAGTCTCTGAGAAATAATTCACATTTCAAAAGGAAATCATTAAACATTCCTCCTGAATCGTAGCTGGTCTTCGTAAGCGTTTCTAGTATCATGTGCAGAGCGTAGCGCGTTACGACAGGACACTGCTTAACACATGAAAGTCTTAAAATAATATCGAGAACGTCTACAGTTCTTCCAGTCCTGGCAATTTTGGACTCGAGATCAGGGAAAACAGAATGAAGCAGGAACTTGACGTGCTCAGGGTTTCGTTTGTCAACCGGAGTATCGTTGATCCACGGTATAATTTTATGGTAGTCATTGAGAAATTCCTCCAATGTAATATCGATATCTATAATCAAAAAGAAAATATATGTACATGAAGCTGCATGTTAGCCTAATGAAAAATACCTCAATAACCGGCAGTTGCATATTTCAAGTAAAGTGCAGCCGGCGAGTATACACAGGATGACAACTAAGTGATTGTATTTGCTACATAGAGAGGTTTTCGTATGACTGTTTAAAAGTCGGTGTCGTATACGTGCATTGCCGTGATCGTGTCTTTTTCTATAATTGAATTGAATAATTGAATTGGGGGATTTTTTTTCTCACGCAATGTGTCTGGTCTTGCAGTGCCGTGATCTTGGCATGTCCGTGTTCATGCCGAGTTTCATCATTTGGTTTGATAGGTAGTACATTCTCGTGCAATGTCTTAGGGCATTTCAAGTGAAATGAAATCAATCAATCAATCCACCAATCAAGCAATCGCTCTGTCAGCCTCGTTTCTTAGAACATAATAGCAAGTGACTAATCAACCGTGTTGTGATTTAAGTGGCTCGAGAATCGAATTAAGACCACAGCTGTGATACACGGTGTACTTGCAGACACATAGTGCTTCCCTCTACGTTAGTTAACCTTAAGATGCATGAGCAATATTCGACAGCTTCCTAGACGTAAATCAGTTTATGAGTATAGGCCGATACTAACAAACATACCTGGGGGATAGAATGATATTCCTTTTAAAGGTGAAGGATCCCATGGTCCTTTGAAAGAAACTCCTGACGCGAAATAGTAAATTTCTCCATAAACAGACTCTCTTTCGTTACTTCTGTTATTCTGGTTAACGTTCTGGCAGTAAGGAGCGTCTTGTTTTATAAATGAATAAAAAAAGAAATATATATATAAAAACAAAAAATTATAAGTATGACCTATATTTTTATTCATTGAGTATCAGTTTACTTTGATGAATCCGTGACCATGTGTCTATAAGTCTAAAGGTAAGAAGCTTACGATTGTATTTGAATCAAAACCACGAAGGCAACAGTAAGCCTCGCTTTGGCGCTCGCTTATTTGTTGTTTTCATGGCTATAAAGGAGGCCGCCATGTTTTCTGCTCTTGTTCTCGTCATGAGCTCTGTCATTGGTCATGGCTTCCAAATTCGATTCCGAATCTTTGGACCACATGAAATAATGGTTCGAAGTCGAGGTTGGAGTTGATGTGTTCATACATTGATTGCGTTTTATCAAACCCAACCGTGACTTGTTAAACCATTGTTTTGCAAAGTTACTCGGGCGAATTTGCAAATAATCTATATAAATGAAAGAAAAAAAACGAATTTATTAACCGTATTAAGACTTAGAGGAGTGCCAGTAAAGGCCAGAGCATTAGTTATTAAATTTGTGAAAAATGGATTTTTTTTTGGAAAATGAGGGGAAACAACATCAAACGATCAAATAACTGTTCATTTTCTATATTTTGAAATTTAACGTGTTTTTCAGGTCATATAAATTTTACTATATGCAATGTGTAAGACAGCACTGGTACGTACATCCAATCCAATAATCGCCGAATCTTCATTAGTATAAATTTTAAAACTCTATCTAATTGCTTACTATCAATCACGTGACATTTTGGAGTTGACTGGGGTGCAAACAAGCGGTTTGCTGGGGGGCAACTAGCGGATGCCTAAGTCAAAACATATCAAAATAAGTCCTCAAACTATTGTATTTTACTATTTTCACGACATCAAACCAGGAAACAAGAGATCAAAACAACCTCCAGAATTCTACAAGCCATCAAAAAGAGCTATTACCGGAAGTGACGTCTATTGATAGCAACCTATTATGCACAACATAAAAATTGAAGATTATGATTATGTAAACAAAGTAAGAAAGTATGAGTAAATATATAAACTTTTCAGAGGCTATGAGAAATTAAAAACGTGAAAACATGAGAGAAAGACTAGCCAATTGACTAAACACAACAAAATCTTTTTAGTTTTGATTTCAAATGGTCGATGTTGTTTGGGCTGCCTGTGATGTTGCTGGTGTTTCTTTAAAAAGGAACGTTTGATCATTTTAAGCTTTCTAGATATCACGTCCCATCGCTGTTCATTATCTAGCCAGCGTAGCGGCTCTCGGGGGAGTGGAGAATTTGTAATTCTTGTGGCAGAAAAGTCCGAACACTAGACAGTACGTACGAACAATTAAAGAAAGGAACAGATAGAACGTCAACAGACGCCGCTAGCGCGAGCGCTTCTCCTGAAATAAGAAGTCCTTCCCGGAAAGTCCAGAGAGTTCGATCGCCAGCATCGAAGAAAACTTCGACTTTTGAACGCGAGGCGCTTAAAGAAAGCCTAGTTAGCAACGCTTTCAATATTGACGATCTTCAGCCAAATGCAAATGCTGAAACTTCAGACATTAAAGTTGTCTTAGCATACCCGAGCGGGAATGTTATTGTGAAGAAACATTTTGACAGCATAAGTAAGACTATAATACGAAATATTTCACTGAAGCAGCTGTGGTGTGAACTCGTCAACCACGATAAGCTCTAAAGATTTATTGTCAAGTGATTCGGCTTCTAAAATTTGGTCCACCACCAGCGGACAAACAATAAATACGGAAACACTACGTTGAAGTATTATCTCCATCATTTCGACAAACACGCGAAATATAAGGCTTTTGCAGAACCCGTTGGCAAAACCGCCATGACATCTCGAGGCTCGAGCAACGTCTCCACCGCCAACTTCTGTTCTTCCTTTAGTACTACTTGTCCCAGCTTCTCGCAAACTGGCGAAACAACACTTTCGAAAGTCATTAAGAAATAACTGTACACAAAAATTGATAAACTGAAATGATAATAAAGTTGTGCTTGCAATGTTGTCATGTCGCGATTGAGTGATTGAATGATCGGAATGTTAGGAATTTTCGTCAAACAATAGAACCAATTTGATTGACAGGCTCTAAGCCAATGGGAATTTTACGTTCATATTATGAACGTAAAATACGAGGAATGTAGGGTCATCATTGCAGGCTCTCGCTCTTCCCTTTCCCCTCCCCTTTTCCTCGCCAATCCCCCGAGAGCCGCTTCGCTGGCTATTTATTACCTTAACTTTGTTTTATTTTTTATTAATTTGTTGTTGTTGTTATTTGTCCCCTAGTTTTTTACTTTTGTGTAGCTTGCTGATTAATTTAATTGTTCATAGATATATTTATCGAGAGGTGCATCTGTAATATTAATGCTTGTAAGTATATTTTTTAATACTAGTTAGAACTTTGTAAATATTTGTACTACATTATTACATAGATAATTTTTTATACCAAGCCGTTGTCTCTCCAGTCCTCTGATCCATCTTTGTATGATAAATAAAGATATTGATTGGTTAATGGATTTAATGATTGATTAGTTGATACACATAAACCAAAATTTACATTGCTGCCAGTAATTTGGTTGAAATTTAGCCAAAAAAAATAAAAAAGGATTTTTATCCAG
Organism: Actinia equina; assembly: GCA_011057435.1. Classification (NCBI taxonomy): domain Eukaryota; kingdom Metazoa; phylum Cnidaria; class Anthozoa; order Actiniaria; family Actiniidae; genus Actinia; species Actinia equina. Next base: position 338,736 of record WHPX01000764.1, on the reverse strand, counting down.
TACATATGGAAGGTCGCAAGATCAGAGTTTTTACGGTTTCAAATAGTTGAAGTTTGTCAACCAGTAGCGAAAACATTTCTTCGAAACGAAGGGTTTCTCTATATGCTTGAAGCACTTTAGACCAGAGGATTTAACAATTGCCTGGGCACAAAATGCCACAAATTCTTCGACTGAAAAGGGATGAAGTTGACATCTGTGTTTATCCTTCATTGCAAGCTGGTGTTGAAAGCCATACAGCGCCTGACGCCGGGACTCCATTCGCTATTTTACTATAAAGCAAAAAGATTTTTTTTAAAAATCCACTAGATTGCATTTTTCGTAACTAAAACTCGTCCTTTTATTTCAAAGTCCAACTTAGCTTTTAGTTATCAAGCGAAAGCGGGGATGTAAGCTGTTCTTTTGTCATAGCTTTCGATTCGTTTGTTGTCACAAAACGTCCAGAGTACGAGTCCACTCGCTACTTTACTACGAAGCTAAAAAAACTCTTTTAAGAGTTTTTAAAAAAAATCCACGAGATCGCCTGTTTTGTAGCTAAAATTCTTCAATTCCTTGACATCAACCCATTTATTTTGAAGTCAAACTTTTAGTGATCGAGTGAAAGCGGGAATAATATAAGACTTCGTTTCTCGTAGCTTTTGTTTTGTTTGTCACACAACATCGAAAGTCCAATCGTTATTTTGCTATGAGGCTAAAATATCTAAAACAAAATTGACTAGATACTTCTTTTTAACTAAAACTTTCTATTAGAAAAGTTCTTCATTGAACGGAAGATTCTATTAGTCGTCTTTAACTCGCACGTAACTGAGGAGATGAAAATATCCTCTCTTCGGCTAGGTTTAAATTTCGACAATCATAATCTCTAATTTCATAAATTTATGAGTTTCGAGTTTTTGCCTCTGGTTATATTGCTCAGACTACTGATCATTCGCTATGGATTCATCCTGATAGCCTTCGTCTACATCATCCAGTTAATCTTCCGCTGAAGATGAATTGTTTTATAACTAATTAAAATTAGTGATAATCATATTATTTTAATAAAGTTTATATCAATTTATATCAGTTTATATTTGCAATTTGAATGTTCATAACATGTTGTGAAATGTTTAATATTATTGTTTATATCAGTGTTTTAAATAAGTAAAAAAAAAATTGCAATGTTTTTAAAATCATGTTTTTTCCCCACAGAATATTTATGTATTTTTATATCATGTTATGAGAGAGAAAATTAATGTTTTTATAGACTAAGCTAGACATCAGTTTTCTAATTACTATTTCTTATCATATGAAAACAAGATAAAGAACGATCGATTAGTTATGAAAAATATCGATATTAGATTTCAGTAAGGCTACCATCAAGCACAAGTTTAGATAATGGTATGCTTTGAATTTGCAAGTAAACCTCTTAGCTCCTCTCATTAGCATGTACACCTCTGGTTACACCCTAAACACTCTTTACCCCTTTGCTTAGTTATTTTAGCGCTATTCGTTTAGATCTTATTATATAAATATTCCTCACAGTCTTTTCTATACATTTACCATGTATTCAAATATTAACTTTAGTTTAAGCTATGTTTAATTCTAAGATTTTCACTCGTATTACTCTTTGATAAGATATCACACTTAGGAATTTACTATTTCCTTTAGCCAATCAAGACTCAACAATAATATCACATTGATTGTAGACTGACACCTGTCACGAAGTCATTTTAAATAGAGCTCATGTAATTAGTTTAAGTCATGCACTAACACTAAGATAGAAGAGAGAAGAGAGAAGTGAATAAAAATCCCATAGCTCTAACCGAGAGCGGTCACCCATAATAATCATATAGCATTAGGATAGCGTTAAATTTTAAAACATTTTTGAGTCTTTAATATTTGTAAAGCGCTGTTGAACTAAAGCAATTAGCGCTGTATAAAATATAATTTATTATTTTCATTATTATTATTGGCCAATCACAGCACGTGTACTATCTGAATTATTTTATAACTAGTTATCACCTTTCCGAGGAGTTTGATATCTAGTAGAGTATATCAATCCCCTTTTAAGAAACTTCCACAGTGATGATATAAGGTGGATATATCATTCCTCGGTGAAATGTGGTATATAGACCCTCGGCTTTGTCTCGTTCTCGGGTTGGTATATCTCGTATCCAACGAGGGATGACGTATATATCCTTCACTTAGGTCATGCGGAGGCATGATCGAAATTAACTTATATTGGCTCATACTAAAAGTGAAACAAATTATTGCCTTCTTAGCTAAATGGCTCTCAAAGTGCTAATTAAATAAACCCTTGCATGCTTTACTCTGTAAGAACTTTATAATAACCCATATATTGTACCTTTCAATAAGGAGTGAATATGGGACAAACCTGAGTAAACATTTGTAGCCATCGTAGTCATCCGCCGCAGTGTTTGCAGCTTGGGCCGTGCTGGAATCTTTTTGCCCTATCATTAATCAGGGAACTCCCGTTGGCTTCTGTGAATCTTGTAGCGTTTAACTCCTTTGAACGTCTGAAAAGAGATAATGACAATATTACTGAAAGCTACGTTTACCTAGCCTGTAAGCGACTGTGCACAGGCTAAGCTTACCGAGCGTATCCATTTGTCGTACGTATGATACGAGGAAGCAAATTCCTTAATTATTTTTGCTTTGGTATATAATTCATAGGAATTTTGTTAAAATTTAGAACCGTATTTTTGCTGATTTATAAGCTCATACTATCTGTTGGCCTATACATTCGCCTCTTATGGTTTCTTAGGTTTTGTAGCCTCGAAAACATTCTACACTACTGTGGTAGTTTAAGCGAGAACTGACAAGATTTACTTGTCATTTTGAAAGGATCACGGATGTTTTGTTACTCAGATTACTTTTGCTATATAACTTTACTTTTAAGAACAGCCTTTAGCTTTGGGAACAGAGGGGAAAAAAACGAAAAGAGCATATATTTCAAACGTAGGAGCAATTTTTTCTAATGGATACGGACACGAATACTGTAGAGTGTTTGTCAAACGTCTAGGTTAGTTCCTTTGTCTTTCACTAAAATGTTCAAAACTGAAGTAGATCTGGCCTAGAAAATCCAGCGTTAAAGTTTATGCAAATGAACACAATTTTGTATCAGATTTACAGCACTGTTCACGGTCGTCGATTTCTGCTGTATTTTCCTTATGAATTATTAATGAGTTAAACAAATATTACGACGCTGTTTCCTGTATATATACATATATATACACCGGATCGTTAAAACTTTGACATTCACTGATATATATTTATATATATATATGTCCCCTTTTTTCTATTGTATTTCCACGATTCTTTTGTACCGCTGGGAAGCCAGGAACACAAATGACCATGAAATAGTCACCATGAAATTTCACGGGTAAACGGTAACCCAGTTTCTGAAATGACAAAGCTATGAGGATTAAGGAAATAATAAGGTCAATTAAGCTACTGATTATTTCATGCTCCCCAGTTTCTGAAATGACAAAGCTATGAGGATTAAGGAAATAATAAGGTCAATATACCTCCTTATTTCTCAATTGACACGGTTTTGTTTGTTATTCACAAGGTTTTATTCTTGTTATAACCCTCATTATAAATGCATTGTCAATATATAGTTCGTTATTCACCCGGTTAATAACTATATATAGACCTCGCATTTATAATGAGCAACATTTGATAGAAAACTTTCTCAATTGAGAAATAAAATACTTTTAAGTTACCTCGAGCGTAGGCAATACGCCTATACATGTATATGGCTTATTGCCCCCGTTCTCGGTAATTAACTCTTACATCCATCCATATATATATTAGCCTCCTTCGCAGCCGTTCTTAGGGTCGTCACGCAACGTTTCCCGCCCCACAAACGTCTGCTTACTTGAGCCGAACACTCCTTTCCATTGTTATAGATGCGACATCATGGGCCGATCAAAATTGACCTATTGTCTTATCAAGAGCCAATCAAATCCTGCGTTAGAAGTTCGCGACAACTTGAAAGGAATGCGGTGTGCTGTGAAAATTTGCTTTGGAATTATTTTGAAACTAGCGACAAAGAACATAAATCGAAGAAGTGTAAATTGATGAGTGGCGATATTACGACGATGTTTTTCGATTCTCTGATGTTCAGAACGTCAAAACATAGTGGCAGGACTTTATAGATAAGCGATTTACCACAACCAGTTGGTAGATTTTTTGAGTTGAATGTACGTTATTGTATGTATTTTATAAGAGAAAAGTCGTGACATAAACGGGGTCAAGCTAGAAAATCGTCTCTTCTTGAAATAAAACAGAACCAGAACCCCGCTCTTTCCTGAACATTTTGTTATATAATTCATAAAATTTAAAAAAAATTTAAAGCCGTAGTTCATGCTGATTTTATAAGCTCATACTATCTTTTAGCTAATAAACATTCGCCTCTTATGGTTTCTCAGGTTTCGTAGCCTCGAAAACACGCTAACTACGGTAGTTCGCGAACAACAGAAGATTTACCGGGTCATTTAGGATGTTGTGTCACGCAGTTTACTTGTGCTATCTAACTTTACTTTTAAGAACGACCTTTTGCTTTATAAAGAGATCAAAAAGAGCAAATATTCCAAATGTATAGGCAATTTTTTTTTCCAATTAACACTACAAACACGCTGAAACACTTCTTCGAAGGACGCCATATTTGTCCTGTGGCTTTCCGCGAAATATCGACCAATCTCGTTTTTAGTAGGTTCGTGCTGATTGGTCAATTTTGGGAAAGGAATGTTCGGCTCAAGTAAGCAAACGTTTGTGGGGAGGGAAACGACGCGTGACGTCCCTAAGAACGGCTGCGAGTCTATATATAATATATATATTTAGGCACTGCCTAAAAGCGGAGCTCCCGATACGGAAGTCACATGGGAGAACAATTTGAATGAAACTGAAAGGTAAAAATAAGATAGGGAAAAAAATCTTCAATTATTTTTTATTCGAGATGAAGATAATTTCTCCCATAATAAAAACCATGAAGTGAAATTGAATCAAAATGCACTACATTGCTTTTTTTTGCGAGTAATATACTCTCCCACTTAGGAATTTTGTACACAACTCACCACCACCCCCAGGGGCTAGTTTTGCTCTTGGTAGATTTTTCGACAATTTTTTTCCAAAAAAACGACATTTTAAGGCTTTGAATCTCTTTTACTTAAAAAAAAAACCGAAAGATAACTACAGATAATCCAATACATTATCAAGTTTAGTGAAATTTACCTCGGATGTCTTTCATTGAAATTGAAATCAAGACCAAAAACAGACTTGAAAACTGGTTAAGGGTGAGCAAAATATAAGCTTACTTTAATAATTACGTCTTTTACAGAACGAGACGTTTTACATTCAGTTAAACTTGACAAGAACAAATGAGACAAAATAGAAAATAAAGGCAATGCAAAAAGGCAATGCAAAATGACGAATTTCTTGGTCAGTAAATTGGCGTTTGTAAATGTTTTTGAATATTTTATACGCCTTTTTAAAGTCTAGGTCTTTTTAAAACAACATCTCTCAACAACACAAATTTAAGCTCATTTTTATAATCAGACTTGCTCGAATAGCTTAATAAACAGTTGAATATTTGGTGTAAATTTATATTTCATTCAATACGTAAATAAATTATCTGTAGAAATAAAATTAAAATATGAAAGTCTTCGTTGTTTTGAAAATGGGACCCCGCGATAGGAGGCGAATCTTTCTTGAACGAAAAACATACGATAGTTGGTTAAAAACAACGTTTTACAACGTTAACCGAATTGCTAAAGATTTACAAAGCTAAATAAAGGACGAATATTTGTTGTAATATGCTCTTCATGTTATATTTACTCCAACATTAAAATAAATTAAGCATATCTACAGAAATATTAAAAGTTTTGAGGGAAAGTCTTTGATTTGTCGATTCTTCGAGAAAAAATGCTTGTCAAAAAATAATAAACGATTGTTCGCTAAACAACACACCTGAATTCTTGGAGAACACTTCTTAATCTATTTTTGAATACATAAAAGTTTTCAATGTTTATTCTTGGTTATTCAAGGGGATTTGGATTAACTTATTAACTTATTAACCGACGCGTACGCTTAGTACGTAAGCGGTCACGAGGCAGGGATAGCGGGTACAGTAGTTCGTTATGTACGATTGAACCGTTGGTCACAGCAATATTTTTGGCGTATATAGACGGGAAAACTAAACAAATCAAGCCAGCACATAGCAGAACAGATAAGTAACAGTTTAAACAGTTTCTAACGGCTAAAAAAACATCAATATAACGCAATCTAACGCTAACAAGCCTATACCGCTTCGAAAGCGATGATGTTTCGGCCCGTTATCTATTTATTGTGTGGCATTGCTGAAAAGAATTTTGGTCTTGGCAGACGAGCGATCTCGCGGTACGCTTTTACGTTGCAAAGTGTTACGCAAATTTCGACGAAAACATTTGTTTTAAAATTCTCTTGGACGAAACACATCGTAATTAAGTTTTTTTGAGATTTTAGTGGTTCTTGCATTTAAACATCGTAGTGTTTTGGGGAAAAACATATATGTACATATAACGTCTCGCCGAACGAACGAGAGATCCGACAACAGATATAAACAATGACTGAGTATCTCAGAGAGCAGAGTACTTGGCGGTAAAATATTTTGGCACATGAGCATTACTGTACGCGCTATGTTGAATGTAGGATACTTTTTAAACCTTCATTCTGCTTTTTGACATTTATGGTAAATGTATTTAGCTCTTATGTCATAGCTTAAAGACAATGCGAAAGTCTCGATTCAAACGAAAAGATACAAGGCTTGTCTTTGACCTGTGCGCCGTCACCAATCTACTCAAAATTTACATCTTTTGGGTGCTTCAAAAATTTACATATTTTGGTGCTTCAAAAATATTGCCGAATCCAAGAAATAATACTTTAAATCAGAGTATTAATAAATGAAAGCTGATGATTTCAGACTTCTATCTTTAAAGATGTAAAGTACGCACTGTTTGTTTGTGGGACCTAGTCTAAATAATAGCTGATATCAAAAACGGTCCTCAAATGTCCTCAGATGCGCACGAAGCTACAACATATCGGAAGCTTGCTTCACAAAATGTATATGCATCAACTGTTAGTTACATAGATAAACTCACAAGTTTTCTCATCTTATGCTCACAGGCAGCTGAGACTGGCAAGTTGTCTTGATTTGCCGCACAATCACAAAAGCTTTTGGATAACTTTTCAATAACTTACTTGGCGACTTGGACCTAGATACTAACTTAGGAATAAAATACGCATTGTCGTAGGGTTAATCAATAATATATTTTTTCCAAAAAATGGCGTCATGCGAAAAGGTATAATATTGTCTACACAGAGAAGATTCACCGCAACTCTTTGAAATACTCCGCATGGTGAAATGTTTTACATTTTCCCATTGCTTATGATGGAAACGGCATATGATTGGATTAGGTCCAAAACTCTGACAGCTAAATGACACGCACGGAGACTATTATGGGCCGGCAAACCAAACGTAGTGACTGTTTCGGCCTGAGGGCCGAAACAAAAAACCAACAATTTTTGCCCTAGCGCCCTTGTTTCGACAGTATCGATTTCAGAAAGGAGTTCCATCGTAAATAGAGTAAATATAAATATAAACATAAGCTTGAATAAAAAATTGTGTTGTTATCTTTCGGTATTTCTATACGTAATATAACAGGTGTAAAACGTTTTTTACAAAAGTTTAATAGCCGGATTTACCTTTACGTGTACCCGGATGTTGCAACGCGTCGACATTCCCGCCAATAAAAAAAAGATAATCTAACCAGCCAATCGGGATTCTTGTGTACGGACGGACGGAAGTGACGTCAGCCAAGCCATGAAAAATCAACTCGATTGTTTACCACTTTTTCTTAGGTATGGTGCTCCTTCGGCCCTCGCGGGAGCTCCGCTATAACTACACAAACTGGAGTAGAGTCAGGTTGACCAGAAGGACTTTCCTTAGTCGGAGCAGCAGATAGGGGGACACGCGAAACGCCGGCATTGCCAAAAATCACATATCGAAAAACCCCAGGGGGGGGTGGGTTTTTTGGAGCAGTGACGAGGCCCTACAGGGGGTCTTGCGCGATCCGGCGGCATCAGCGATAAGTCCCTATCTGCTGCTGTGTTTGGGTAACTCAAACGGAGGTTAAAAAAAATGTTAGATATACGATGCACGAATGTAAAAAGTTCGCTAATGACTTCTGTATAATTTGCTTAAGACCCAAAGTTAACATACCCAAACCCAGAAATCTCCGGTGCTGTGGTAAGAAAATGCAAATAGAAGACGACACGTCAGCACAGTGTTACGAGTGTGGTAAGAATATTCGTAATGCCGTAGCAAATGCCACCAGAGAGCAGTATTACGCTAATGGAGGTCGTAAGAAGACCCCATACAAAAGAATAAAATACTTCCGAGACTGGATGAGTCATATCCAAGGTTTACGGCCGGTATATTTGGACGACGAAGTAATGGAAAGTATTATAGACCACTTAGAAGAACCAACGCCACAAAGCCTACGGAAAACGCTGAAAAAACTAAAACTAGGGAAATATTACAAAGCTATTCCCTATCTTTTGTCTGAAATTACCGGTAATTCTATTCCCGAAGTTTCTGATATGAGCAGAGCCGAGTGGATGTTTTGTCGCTTGAATAAGGATATTCCTTATTATCCTGATGTAATTTACGAAATATTTTACAAAATAGACCCCAACCACCCCCTGTTAGGATGGATTCCAAGAAGATTGTGGATCTTATGCCATAAGATGAGAAATTAGCATAAATCTTATGGCATAAGAGTACGCGTATTGTCGTTCGATATGTAAATAGAATCCTGTCACGCTCTTTTCAAAACTGATGTCTAAGCGAGTTTTCTTTGAAGCTCTTCTTTCGCTTCTTGGTAGATCTTTTTGCGAGATTCCTCGGTTAAATCTTTGACGACTGTTTTTTTATTTCTGATGTCCATCTTTAATTTCTCGTATTTTTCCTCTTCGGCTAAGATAAGCGAGAATTCTACATCGTCTATCTTTCTGTCACGCAAAGCCTTTGAGACAAGGTCAGTAATCGTATTTACTTTAGCCCTTGACAGAGCTATTGTCGTGTCATGCTTGGATATTTTACTTGACAACTGTTTCATAATACCCGTAGCAACAGCCGAAATGATACCACAGGCTGCCCCAACGCCGGCTAGAGGAACTCCAACGACTATTCCCGGCCCTGTAAGCGAAGTAGCAACGCCAGTGCCTGTTAATGCTACAGACATGGATCCTGTAGTTATCGCAATTTTATGTAGCGTACTTCGGGCTCTGACGTATTTCTTTCTGACGTTTTCGTAATGTTTTGCCTGCCCTTCCAAGTAAGCCAAAATTAAATTTGCTTTATTCAAGCGGAAGTTTTCAGCGTTTAATTCGTTAGGACCCGTGTCCTTAGGTATTTCTGGATACAACTGAGGTGCTGATGGTATAACATCCATTATATATACTAATGTACGACGCTTTTGGGAATGATATTGAGGAGCAGCCACATCATGACAACAGGGATTATGCTAACTGGAGGGCATTTAGGAAGATGTTTCCGCATGCAGACGCCAGTAAGTTCGAGCGTAGGCCTGACGGGATTTACTTTGACGGCTCCAGAATGTATAGCAATGCCGACTTGGAACCGAAGGCGACCATCAAACATCCTAAGCTGGTTACACCCAGTTGGTCAAATGAATTATTATTTAGTACCAGTACTTATTCAATACCCGCGGTTTCCTTTGACAAAGACCCAAGCTTGGACCTAACGCTGAACATGCGAATTTCTAACAGTAATTCCTTCCGACTAAAGGTGCGAGATATCTTCAAAGAAGTTCCTATAAATCACACCACAGCTAAGGAATCTCATGAATGGTTAAGTGGTCCTAACATGCGTTATTGGCCACAGCAATTAAACTTTGCCGTCTGGTGTGCTACTAGCGGTTGTGGTGTAAGTGCAAACTTGATGAAGAATTCAATATTCATGTTTCACTTCCACTTCACAGTCCGAAGAATATTGCATGAGATGGGTGTTATTGCCCTGCCAGGCGACAGTGCGTTTTATTCAAGAGATAACAAATACAGCGTGCCGGCTTATGATAGACTGTGTAAGGAGTTTGGAGTTGTAGGAAAGGATTTTAGATGCACTGCTGGAGCCAACAATGGTCTGGGTCATATTTGGGCTTATTGGGGCGTCGGAGGACATAGGCTAAGTGATAAGGAAGTCCATGCATTACGGCTACGATGGAACACGGGTTATCATAAAGTAACTTACGATACCAGCACCTTCTTTGAACCAAATGCTAAGACCTCCGAGGAAGTTAGAGACGGACCTCTGTTCAAAGACGAGGGTGGTAAGTACAGAGGGGCTAATCCATTCATTATCCGTATAACCAACGACGAACACACAAAGCAGTACTTTAATTTCATACCCACAAAAGGTAAAGGACTAACTAAAGCCGGTCTTGCCCGCCTAAACCGCAGCATAGAAGCTTACGTGTATTCTATCCTTGGAGCCCAAGTAAACACCCGATCCAGCATTATAGGAAATACCGGTGCCGCAGAAGAAACGCGCGCAGAAGCCCTGATCTTATTCGAAAGTTCGATAATAGAAGGTGACATTAGCAAAGGCGTACAGCGTTACCAACTAGCCATACAAAATTCTAAAGCCCGACTGGACTATGCGGTAGCCCCAGGTTGTTGGTTAATGCCCAGTAATTTATCCATGAATGCTGGCTCCGTAGTAGGATACAACAACAAGCTCCAAAAGGCAACTAAGGATATGAAGTTTGGAGTGAATGACGTGAACTCTGACACGCTTAGGAACATTCCCCATTTCGTAGAGAAGCCTAAGAAGTCACATGAAACGAAGACCGTAAAAGAGGAGGTCAAACCCACAAAGAAGATATTGCCTACGATACCTGAGGAATATGACCATAACTTACTAAAAGCCGGACTAGCAGCCGCGAGTGTTGGTTTGAGTCTTTATATATGGCGATGAACAACCCCTACGTTTCCGGAATGGATTGTGTTTACACGACTTACACAGGCGAGAAAAAATACGCCCAAGCATCTTGGGTCGATGTCACGGGTATGTCCGTAGACTTGAACTACTCAGGGAAGAAGTTAATCCTTTGTAGCATTTGTATTGGTACGGATAGTCACGCCAACGTTGGCTTCCGGTTTTTAGATGAGAATGGCATACTGCAGCCTATGCGTGCTAAGACAAACAACAGGGAGCCCGTACATTTCTCCGTAGAGCCCAACCCCAGCAGTGTCGAAAATCTATCGGTTTGGACTTTTCACATGGTTGCCGATTGCCATGGAAAAGTAAAGCTGCAAATACGCGTAGACGACACGGGAAGCGTTTGCGTAAATAGCATAGAGGATCAGAGAGATCAGTCTTATAATCACGCAACCATTAGCACTTTGACGGTAATCAGCCTTTAAATATATGAACCCACACACGAAGGAAGATTGGTTTCTTCATTACCTAGAGGAGAAGGGCTTCGTAAATGATGAATGGCATGACACCGGATTGTGGGTAGAAGTTGGGGGATTGGGATTAATTATGTGTACTATTAGCATATCAACGGATTATGACTGTAATGCCGGGTTTAGGATTGTTGATGAGAATAACCACCCACTACTACCCTACAGGATAAAAAAAGATGCCAGGAACCCAGCCCATTGCTCGTTTGGACCCCATATAAACGACGCAGAGGACCGTACGCCAGTAACTTTTCACATGATAGCTAATTGTCAATATGCAAAGCTTCAAATTCGCCCCAGCAATTCTAGCAATCTCGGTCTTGGTCGCGCTCGAATAAATGCTACTCCATCGTTATATACTCCAACGGATGCTATTTGGAATCATAAGACCATTTCTACTATGACTGCCATACCCCTAGCACCAAATTATCAAGGCGGTGCGAATACTATCTTTACTTATCCCCAGTCGAGGATGCCTCGGATGTCCGACGATGATAAGCCTCCAGTAATACATAAGGATAAGCCTACACCTTCATCTTCTTCAAAAGAACCACGCCGATAGCTACGACTAAGATCCAAATGTTATTCCCCACGAACTTTAACAGTTCTCCGCCGGTTCTAAGTACCAAACTAAGAACGCTACCAAGCAGCCCCGGTAAAGAGGCTGCCATCTTTTTCCCCAAGTCCGCCAGCCCTTTGCCTACTGCCTTTACGCCTGCGCTCGTAGCTTTAAGGGAGCTAAGGATCACACCTACTACGGAGGAAATGGCGACTGCAAATGCAAGTGGAATGCCATATTTCACCAAAGCTCTTTTTATTTTTTCTTTAGTGGTAAGCCCCAATTCTTTTTCCAGCTTTTCCTTTTGCGTTTGTAATTCCGCAACTTTTTCCTGCAGGGTTTCTAATTCCTTTTGAGCAGCTTCCCTTTCCGCTTCTGGGCGTGTCAGATCATTAATTATTTCCCGCTGCCGGTTGGCTTGCCACTCCAAATCCTCGATAGCTTGCTCACTTTGTCTTAATTGCTCCTCCTTAACGACGATTTCCGAGGTTAACCGCTGCTCTTCGGCTACTGAGGACTCCAGCTCTTCACTCAAGCGCTTAAGTTCTGCATCTTTATGTCCAACGTTCTTGGCCGCGAGGTTAAAGTTCTTCCTCGCATCTACCATCTTTTGCGTTACCTCACTAAGACGTTCCTCATAATTCTGTTTTTCTCGCCCATGAGAATCCGCCATCGCTCGCACTTGCTTCATGTATTCATCTTCTCTTTCATTCATCGTTTCTTCTAGATCCTGGAAAGACTCCCTGAGAGCCGCCAAATCCTCACTTGCTCTCAAAAGGTCCTCACGCTCCCTGGTGATTCGTTCTAAGTCTTCATTAACTGCCTCCTTTCGTTCGTTAACCTTAGCCAATTCTATAAGCGTTTCCGCTAAGTTATGTTTAGATGCGGCTTGCTCGGCAAGACGTACTGGTAAGGTCTGTAATCTACTTATCCTGGCCTCCAATTCCCTTTTCTGAGCGTTCAGTGTAGCAACTTCCTCTGTCTTGGTTTGGAGTGACCCGCTCAGCGTTCTTACTTGCGCCCTTAATTCTTCGTGTGTTCCATATCCGCCTGCAGCGACCGGTAATCTAGCTGCCGCCTTAAGGATCTTATTGAGATCCAGTCGCGTTTTTTCCCTAGCCGAGTCACGTTGCGCGGTTAAGTTGGGTTCTCCCAATGCCTTCCTAAGGGTTGGAGGAATATTATTATCTGGGTAGTATTTACCATTCATATCCTTGATAATGTATGGCTTAGCATTAGACCTATTTAACCTTGCTATTATGACTTCCTTACCCCATTCGTTATCATCGTTGAACATTACTTGGGCTTTATCTGGGTCCCAGTTTGGGAATTCTTCCTTGATCCTATCAAAGTCGTTCGGTTCTTCATCCATGGATTCGTTCATTTGTTCCTGAATCTGACTAAGCCATGCAGCGCTGGGGGCTTCGGGAACCGGTCCTAAGTCTTCCATTTGCAAATATTCTGGAACGGGCGTGTATGGATTCTTAGATTTGAATTTGTCTCTTAAAGAACGCATTGCGGCGCGGATTCTGCTGCGGCCATACTTAAGCCTTAGCTTCTCAAATAGCCCTACTTGGTCTACGTTGTCATTAGGAAGTAAAGACTCGTATTCTTCATCGTTAATATCTACTTGACCTTCTTCCGTGGTGGGGTCAAAGTCTATACCTTCTGCTTCCATTATATATGATAAGCTCAAAGTTAAATCCTAACCTCCTTCCTAAGCAGGTTGGCGGACTGAAAGCAGAACGCACCTTTCACCGGGTCACCTTTACTCCTTCTAGCGCCAAACCAGGGGAGACGCTGTATGTAGGCGTACCCCGTCTAACGGATAACTTAGTATTGGTTCCTGGAACGTTAGCGTTAAGGTTTGACCTAGCAGTTCAGCCAGATACCGCAGACATTCGTTATGTTGTTAATAACGTAGGCAGGAACCTTGTTTCTAAGATGAGAATCAAGTTTGCCGGTGAGTCCCTGTTAGACTTAAACAGGTACGATCTTTACACCACATACAAAGATTTGAGGTTGACGGCCTTCGACCGCGCACAAAAGATAGAACAAGGAATAGCAAGTGAAGCCATACGTAAGGTAAGAAGCGCAACCGCCAGCGCCTCCGGAGAAGATGAAATAAAGACAGCCTACGGTACTAAATATCTCATTCCATTGGACTTCGAAGTTATTACGAACCACGGTGCGTATTACCCAAGACAGCTTTCTGAACTGCAGTTTGAAGTAACCTTAGCAGATACGACCAACATCCTGCAAGGAAAAGACGTAAGTTCGTCAGCCGCGCATCCATATGCTATTACCAACTTAGAATTACAGTATGAGACCGTGTACTCTGAAGAGCTGGCCCGTAGCGCAGGCATGGAATACAGTGCCGGTAAAGCATTCCTTTACGACCACGTAGTAATGTACAAGACATTTAGCTTCACAAACAACGTTGAAGAGGTCATCAACCAAAGTATTAATATACCACGACGCAGTTTAACGGGGCTAATGTTGCTGTTTGCAAAAACATACACCGCAGGATTGCGTGACTCCGAGGCGTTCTTTAACCCCAACATTACCAATGTCGGCGTGAATATTAACGGAGTACCAAACAAGGTTTACTCCCAGGGGATAAAACCTGAAGATATGTACCGGGAGGCAATGCAGAAGTTTGGCGATCAAATTGCCCCAAAGGAGTTCTTTAAGGATAAATATGCGTTATGGATTGACATGCGCACGACGAACGATGAGAGTATGCATGGTCAGGGTCTGCGGTTGGTAAATACCCAGGACGGCATAACATTGGAGATCAAGCGCACCAAGCATGCCAGCGATACTACTAAGATAAACTGCTACATCTTTGTGGTGTCTGACGCGCAGCTAAGCGTGGAAATGAACCAACTTAAAAGTGTTGCATATTAGGGTCAAAATATTCCTTAGATATACGATGCTTCGCGTATTTGAAAACAACGACAACGAACTGCAATGCATAGTGCAAGGTGATAAACTGTACTTCAGAGGAAAGGAAGTTGCCGCGGCATTAGGATATTCCAATGCCAGAGATGCTTTGATTACTCACGTTTCGGATAAGTATAAGAAAAGACTGTCTGAGTTAGGAAGTGTCGTGAATCGCGACACTTGTACTTTACACCCCCATTCCGTGTTTATCTCCGAACCTGGGTTGTATGAACTGATATTCAGCTCCAAACTACCCAGGGCCGTAGAGTTTCGCGATTGGGTATTTGAGGACGTCCTACCCGCATTAAGGAAGACCGGCAAGTATGAGATAGAAAAGCGCTTTGACGGCCCCAACAAGTTGGTATTTAAGATCGAAAACGAATTCGACTTACATAAAAAGGTGGTGGACTACATCCGCAGGTTCTATCCACAAATGCTCATAGCGCCAGGCTTAGGAGAATTGCAGGACTCCGACAGCAAGCGCATAAAGTGCTGGCAGAAAGGATACCAACGAGGTCAACCTGATTTACTGATACTGAATGCACATGTGCGATACCGTGGTTTCTGCGTTGAGCTGAAGACTCCTAAAGGCAAAGGGGTATTATCCGACAGTCAACGTCTACTATTAGAAAGGTATGAGCAGAATGGTTACAAGGTGCTGATCAGCAACGACTACGACGACATCTGCCGCGCAATAGCGGAGTATGCACGAGGCATTCGCCTACCTTGTGCATATTGCTGCAAGAAGTTTAGGAACACAGACACTTTAAAGACGCACTTAAAGATATTTCATAGAATATATGGACAAGGATAAATTCAATGAGCTAAAGTTCATCCAGACGCACTGGAGGGATTTGCAGATAGGGGAAATCTATGAGGTAAAGAATTACGTGGTCTTTGAAGACATTGACCGTCTGCGTTTGGTCTTAAAGAATAAAAAAAGAACATATACCCTTTGGGCGCCCGATAGGATAAGGTACGCCATCGAGGGGCAGCAGGTCACACATGTATGAGTCATGGTAAGAAGGATGGTAGATGGGAATTTGACATAGTTACTTGGGAGCCTGAGAGTCCTCTTCACTCTTAAGTGCGTCTACCATCGTACGCTGATCCGCCAGGCACCAATGCCCCACAAAGGATCCTTCGAGAAATACCTTGCTGCAATGAAGGCAGGTGTATTTTTTTCTTGGTTTCGGCTTAGGAGAAATTATGCAGTCGGCTGTGGGTTCGCAGGTAATACAGTCCATATATTATAAGTCCTGCATGCCTTCTCTAAAAGGGGTCCTTATATTTATTAATGTATCTTCTTTTCTTCTTAATAGACAATCAAGGAATATTAATAAAAATAAGATCAGGATTTGGGACTCTTTGCACGAACCCTATCTTACTATCTTAAGCCACCTACTAATCCTTACGGGCTTTCTTTACCTCCATGTTTTGAGCATGCCAATCATCAAAGCGATCCAAGTACTCCTTAAAACCGCGGGGATGATGCTGCGGGCACAAACACTGCCAGATATGATCATCTCCTTTCCTTAAGCCACCACACGCGTCACAGAGGCCACTCCAATACTCTGCGTTCTCCCAGCGCGTACCTTCGGCGCGGTCGAACTCCGTAAAGCGTTGGTCTATTTCTTTCTTACGAAGAGTTAACTTCCTTATGGTTTCCACTGGGCAACATCTCGCAGCGACATCACCATGCTCCTCGCATACGACGTCCAAATCATAATTACCACGACATCTATGTTGATGCCACGCGTCGGTTAAGAGCTCCCCGCAGCGCGCACAAACATTCTTTAAACACACCCTATTTTCTTGGTGGTATTGCAACATTTGGGGCGTGCTAAAGAGCCGATTGCAATCAGCACAGCGTCTTTCCTTAGACTTCAAACACACCCTTCCTTCCACGTGATATCGCAGCGCCTGTTTACTACTAAACTGCCGATTGCAAGTGCCACAGGTGGTGACGTTATCCACCTCTTTAAAACATACCTTCTTTTTTTGGTGATACTGCAAAGCCTGTTTGCTACTGAACTCCCTGTCGCAATCCTTGCACTTCATTATAACTAAGTGTTATTTAAGCCTTATAAGGGATACTTAATAAAGTCCACAACGGACTCTTTTGCCCACGTTGCCATCGTTATCAGCGCACCAAACCTTTCCGCGCGCTTCAGACCACACATTTCATCATACAATTCCTGCACGCGCTCTTTCAAACGGTCTATCTCTTCTCTTTGCATTTCGATGGTGTCTCTCTTATCTTTCATGTCGCCGACAATCCTTTTTACTGCTTCCACTGGGTCCATTGTATATAAATGACCCCAGAACATATTCCCTGCAATGCTCTGATAGTAGGACCCACCGGCTGCGGAAAGACCCAGTTCGTAGTAGAGCAACTCCTCGGGCCCTTTAGATACCGTTTCGACTACATAGTGCTGCTTTGTCCCACCTACGTGAATAACCGCACCTGGACAGGCGTAGGAGTGAAAGATGACGACTTCTTTGTGGATATTTTGGACCCTAATGAGTTATCCAGCCATTTGAAGTTTTGGCATAAACAATTCCCTAAAGATACTCAGACACTTTTAATTCTTGATGACATTGCCTGCGGGGACGACGTAAAAAGACGCACTTCTGAGTTAGTGAAGCTCGCCTTCAGCGGCAGACATGACAACATTAGCGTTTGGCTGCTCTCCCAGCAGCTTACCAGCGTCTCTAAGCCCTTTAGGGAAAACATAGGATCCCTGGTCGTCTTCTACACACCCAGTCGGAGCGATTTGGAAACCATTCTCTCTGACTACGGCGGTGAGATATCTAAGGAACAGTTGCACGAATACATGCGGCATTTAAAGACACATCAACATTCCAAAATGATCTTCTCTTTGAGGTTTCCGTATTCCGTTAACATATATGGATATTGAGCAGCTCTTAGACGAAGTCCCCGTGGATGAAAGTAACCTTAAAGAACGACTTAACGTCCTGGTGTCATCGGGAAAATGTAAAGAAATGATAGGCAAGGAGTTGACACATGAGCAGGTTAACAAGTTGTCAGAAGAGGAGGTTAAGAAGTTCCATAAAAGGTACGAAGCCGCCCTTGCAAGTAAAACCAAGAATGCCGTAGCAGACTCCGCTATTAAGCTGGCCACCAAACTCCTGGGACTTGCGCTGCCCATAGACGACGTGGAGGCGCTGCGGAAGGACATAAGTGAGGATTATGTCATATCCCAAGAACTTAAGATAACTTGTGGGTGGTTGTCTTTGAAGTGCGGTAAGTTAATGGCAGTCGCATCTTTGGGACTTCACGTAGCTCAACATGTCGACTTGAAGGAGGTATTGGTGTCTTGGAAGGACTACAAGAAAGATAAACAAGTCGAGGAGATCTTCAAGGCAGCACTTGCTGAGGTACCTGATCAAGTCGATGTAAGTCCTTCTGAAGTCATTCGCGGGACTTAGTCAAGTCATCGTCAAGTCATCTGTAAGTCGTCATCAAGTACTTAGTCAAGTCATCGTCAATGTCATCTGTAAGTCGTCATCAAGTACTTAGTCAAGTCATCTGTAAGTTGTCGTCAAGTTACTTGTCAAGTCCTTCAAGTCCTTAGATATAAGATGAGTGACACCGAAACAAAGGCGGAGGAAACCCCTCGAGAGCAAAAGATCACCAAGCCTAAATCTCCGGGCAGAGTCGCCGCGGGAAAGAAGCTCGCGGAAATGAATAGAAAGAACAAAGCCAAAAAAGAAGAAAAGAAGGAAGAGGAAAAAGAAGAGGAATCCTTTATCAATCCGGGCTACGTTATCGGAGCATTAGGAATTGCCATAGCAGCAGGCAGCCTCTACTTACAGTGGCGGGCTACTAAACCAAAAGTGGAACCAAGGGCAGAAATGAGGTATGTGGAGCCTCCTAAGAGAAGTAAAATACCCGAGATGGAATGAAACCTCCTCTCCTTGTAATATAATGTCGTTTATGAAAACCGTCGAAGATGCAGCTATTATTACTTCTATTGTCGCAGGTATTGGTTGGGTAGGTAAGAAAGTGCTCAAAGAAGACTTTACTGAAGACCCAAGCAAGAGCATTACGGGCTTTGCTAAGATGACTGCTGCAGTAGCAGGTAGCATTGCCCTTAAGGACTACCTACAGAAGGAAAAGTACCTGCCTAGGCCGTGAGGCCCTTATATATGGCAAGCGTATTGGTAGGTGGTGTCATTGCAGCGTTAGCATTCACAGGAGCTAATTATGGTGGTCAATATTTGGATAGATTAGTCAGAGGCAACAAAGGCGATGCCGAGAGGAAAAGGCATGACTTAGCATTGGAGAAATATCAAAGGGACGTGGCAGCTTGGAATGAAAAAAGACAAGCTTACAGGGATTGGTTGGATAAGAACTACCAAGACAAAATGCAGGCGGATAAGAACTTCGAAAATACGGACTACGCCTTTAAACTTTATGCACAAACGCACCCCGACTTTAGGATTAGCAAGCCACAATTTAAGAATTACTACCAGCCGTCGAAGAAACAAAAAAACAATGAGTTGGTCTTTGTAGGAGTTGCAGGGCTGGCGGGAGGCGCAGCCTTGGCGTATTTCATCTAGTGACGCGAAGCATGAGCGTCTAATATATAATGATCGTCTTTTTGGAAAGCGATAAGAATAACTTCACTACTTATCTGAATCCTCCCATCAGAGCCCATACGGTTCGGCTGGTCAGTTGCTCTTTGTACAATTCTTGGTATAATTTGATCGATGGTATGGTCACTGAGGAAAAGAAGCCTAACAGTTACCAAGGCGTAATGCTCCCAGATGGACATTACACCCCTATAACGCTGGCTAAGGAGCTAGCCAAGCGCGGTTATACTCTCACCACAGGATTGCCGCATGAAATGACTATCAAGCATGGTATGTCAAGCTTCTCATCAACCATGCTTAAGGGTTCTCCATTGGGATCCTTACTAGGTATCACAGGTAAGACGATTACCACCACGGCCATACCTGTGAATTGGAAAGTCGCATCCTCTTACGAAGTTTATTGCGATTTGGTCCACAGTTACAGCAATGGAAAGCCCTCCCATCTTATGTCTAAGTTTTCACCCAAAGGTAATCCATTCGACCTGGTAGAATACACACCCATTTCTTTAAACTATGACTTGCCTTGTGATTTGGTAGGAAGCATAAACATCACCATCAAAGTGGATGGAAAGACTGTGGATTTCAACGGACGTAAGATCAATCTCGTCCTAGAATTCATATAATGGGTCGAACTGAGGACAAACTCAAAAGGATTTACTACGGGCCCGAAGGCTATTGGAGAGGAGTGGCGGCTATCAAGAAACTCGCGACCGCAGCCAGGGTATCCGACGAAACGGCTAAGAATTGGTTAAAGAAACAAACTATCTGGCAGGTTTATCTTCCCGTGCCTAAGTACATTCCCAGGCCCAGCTTTACCGTAAATACCCCTAATGAAGTTCATCAGGCGGATTTGCTTTTCTTACCACACGACACGGTAAGAAGAAAGACCTATAGATACGCTTTGACCGTAGTTGATATCGCAAGTAGATACAAGGACGCCGAACCCATAACCAGCAAGGATTCTGGGGAAGTCGCAGAAGCCCTAGGTAGAATTTATAAGCGCGTTCTGAAATGGCCTAAGCTGCTGCAAGTGGATTCGGGAACGGAGTTCATGGGCGTGGTTACCAAGACCCTGAAAGACCACGACACCAAAATTAGGAGAGCCGAAGCAGAGTACCACAGAGGTCAGAGCATTGTTGAAAGATTCAATAAAACTTTGGCTGAGCGTCTCTTTGGATACCAATATTGGAAAGAGTTGGAAGATCCCTCTAAGCGAAACAAGGAATGGACACAGCGGCTTCCCCAGGTCATTGTGGCTTTGAACAACGAGGCGGCCAGGGCTACGGGAATGAAACCCAAGGAGGCCATAAAAAAGAAGCACGTGGAACACAAGTCCTACGTCAGAAGTTCAAGGGCGGTCGGACTAAAGGAAAAAAAGCTCCCCCGCGACATAGTGGTCAGATACCTCTATCAGCCGGGGGAACTAGAAGGTGGCAGTAAGAGAGCCACGGATCCTAACTGGTCTCTGAAAACGTATGAGATTTCAAAGTCCGTCACCAAGGAAGGGCAACCTGTGTTGTATTACCTAAATGGCCCAAGTCGTGGATTCGTTAAGGAAGAGTTACTCATAGTTCCTAAAGATTCAAAGTAGTGCAGCACCGCGCGCCCGATTGCACTCTAGGCATGTCAGTCTTATGTTGCCTCTGCAATGCCCGCGTTTGTTATTTATACGATCCACGGAGAACTGCTGATCGTCATTCGCTAAGAACTTCCATAGTAGCGGTATGTTACATTTGGCGCAGCGTGCGCCTTTCTTATAGACGTCGTCCACGCATAGGTCGAACGTCATATTTTTTTCTTTGTCGTGGCGCTTGTAGCGAAGGAGTTTCTTAGTGATGTTTTCTTTGGCCTCTTCTTCCGGGGTCTCATCGTACCGCAATTGCGGACCCCAGGCTCTTTTTAACTGTTTGGCATACTCCACACGACTTACGGCGGTGTATATCAAATTGCTCCAACACAGCCGCTGGTCTATGATCCACAAGGTTTCTGTTATGGTAATCCCCTGCGCGCTGTGGACTGTCATGCAGTAACCCAAACGCCAGTCTGGATGGGAGGTAATTCTTTCCACCATTTTCATGGGCACCCAAACCTTATCGTGCGTTACTGCGTTTTCCAACCGGGTCTTAGTTCCCGGCACCCAGACGTCTCTTTTCTGCATTCGGGTGTCGTGGGGTTTGTAACAAATGGGCACCAGATGCCCAGGGAAGCGCTCCTGGTGTATTTTGAGTAAGTCTTTCTGTATGCGGGACTGCGCTGCGAGTTTGCTACTCAGCACCAAATCCTCAGGATGCCATGCGTATAGGAAGTCCTCGTAGGATTTCGCTCGTACCCTCTTACGCAATGTCTTACATTGGTCGGCATCACTAAGGCCCCTTAATTCCGCTTTCAGGTTTCTTATTTGATCCTTGCTGCGGTAGTCGGTGTTAATTTCTTCACAGTGGTCTACCATTTCTTTTAGCCATTCATGGGGCATCTCCCCGGCTATTGGCGGTGGTTGGCATGGATCCCCGGCAAATATCACTTGGCACTTTCCGCGGAGGAATTCTACAAACTCCTGTAAGATTTCTAATGGCACGGTGCAAATCTCATCCCAAAGTATAACCGGCGGTATGTCATGAATGGCTTCTGGTACCCACTTTTGACCATTCCAGCGGAAGAAGCTGTGGTAGGTCTGTGCGTCGTAACCCATCTCCGTTAATTCCCTTTCCAATCGGTGCGTTGGTGTCAACACCTTTATCTTTGGAAATAACTGCAGTACGCGCGTTGTCTTACCGCTGCCTCCAGTTCCGTAAAGGTAGGAAAGGCGTTTGTAGGAAATGGGATCTGTAACTGAGGGCAGTGGCTCTTTTGTGGGCATAATGGAGCCTTTAGTATGCTCGCCTGTATATTCCACACGTTCTCTCCAGGCTTTTATCTCTTCATCTTTGACACGCCACTGACCGCTTTCTGCAAGTTCGTCGGCAGTATAGAATTCCTGCATCTTCTCTAAGACTTCTGGTTTTACGTATAAAGAATCTGTAGCCACGCGGGGAATGTCCTCCTTGTCGAATCGTAGAAGCATCGCAAGGAGGTTTATGTGCGCATATGCTAACATACTGGCACGCAGGTGGTAATATTGGGGTCTGTGATCTTGGTAGTAACACAACGCATTCCATTTGCGTTCTTTCTGGCCTTCTATGAAATAGTTCCACTTTTCCACAGACACCATCGTTCCTTGATCGTGGGCGCGCTTAATGAGAAAGCTCAATTCACCTTCGTCCGTTATTAGGCGTCGCTGCATGTGTTTCTCGCCTTCTTTTGCGCCCTGCGTGAACTTTCCTATTACGACCCTAGCCGTGGGGTTGTGTTCTGGGAGCCATTGTGTGAAGGAGGAGTGACACAATATGGCTTCATGCGCCGTGTATTTAAGCAGTCGACGCTCTTCTAAGAATTTGAGTAGTGGCACTGGTATCCATTCTTTCTCCTGCAGGTGCTTCCCGTACCACCCGTAAATTATTGGATGTAAGCCCTTCGCTAACTTCCAAGACGTTAATCGCACGAATCCAGTTGCTGGGGCGTCATAGATGCCGTCTAAGGACACACGAAAGAACTGTGAGTCTGGATGTCCGTAACGGTCGTAATACTCCTTACAATCCCCGAGGCCTTTAAAGCTTGCAGGATAGCAGTGCTTCATGTCTAAAGATACATATTCGTCTTCATCGTACTCCATGTTCCACAGACCACCGTGACCGTGTTCTACACAGGCTTTGGCTATGTCTCCGAACTCCTCCGGTGTGGATTTCCATCCATTCCTCTTTTTCGCCGCTAAGAAGTCCAAACTTCGGGAGCTAAGCACCTCATCTGAGAAGTCTTCCCCTAAGGTCTCACAGGCGCTCTGGATGCGCTGGTGTTCGATTTCCGGGCGATACAAAGTACCATCTTGTGTCATAAATTGACTTCCTTCTGAATCCATCAACCATATTGAGTTCTCGTGAATCAGGTTAACCAACGGGGAGGTTTTGTAGACCTTGGTTTCTTTCTTTTTTGGGAACCTAAGTTCGCGCCAAGCGTGTCCGTTATGCTGGTAGATGTCTATAGGAGCACCTCTGCCGCCGTATTTATGTGTTCCGGGGTAAATGAAGCCGTCGGTGATATCTTTCACGTGTATGCGTCTCCCTAACGCCGTTTCTAGCTTCTTGATGTTTTCCATCGTTCCTCCAGTCTTATGTGTGTCTTTTTCCCATTTCCTGATGGCTTCTCTCCTCTTTAAAGTTAGTTTACCTCCGCGTGAGGAGTCCTCAAAGAACTCTCTTACCAACTTACCGACGCAGTTACCTGGATGTCGCATTGGTTTCAACTTCTTGACGTCAGGCTTCTTAATCTCATACGCACCGTAAATAACCACGGTGACTGGGTATGCTACTTCGTAGAACAGCAAATCTATTCCTTCGAGCGCTCCAGGTCTGGTATTCTTATTCAGAACGAACAAGTTTTGCTTACCAGACGCTCGTATTGGATTACGACCCTTTTCTATCATCCATTCGCCGTCTAAGTACTTTATGAAAGTTAGTTCCAGACGGTAATCGCCTTCTGGCATTAAATCGATTATCCTTTCTGCTCTTTCTGCTGTCATCGTCTCATCTGTATCTCCCTCCATAAATGTTGTGAAGGCAAAGTCCGCATCCAGACGATCCAACACCTGAGTTCGTAGCTTACGCACAGTTTTGTTTTGAATGCTTGTGATGGCGTCCATCTATATCTAAGGAATATTTTAACCTCCGTTTGCGTTACCCAAACACAGCAGCAGATAGGGACTTATCGCTGCTGCCGCCGGATCGCGCAAGACCCCCTGTAGGGCCTCGTCACGGCTCCAAAAAACCCACCCCCCCCTGGGGTTTTTCGATATGTGATTTTTGGCAATGCCGGCGTTTCGCGTGTCCCCCTATCTGCTGCTGTCGGTATCAATTATCGGGATTCCTTATATACTCGGCCACAACCTGTCCTTACTTTGGTCTATACCTCCCAGTACAACTCAACCCAAACTACAACCTTAGACTTGTTCACAACTAAGTACAAGATTGAATGCACAGAAATTGTTTAATTACTCGTCCTTATATAACCAGGTAATCCACTCTGAAATTCTTTTTACATCACGTATCTAGACAAGTTCAACCTTGGTGGTTTGAATGTTTAGGTTAATTTGAAAGAGTTATGTTGAACAGTTAAGGTAATTCCCTTGTTTTGCACTGCGAATTTTTCTTCGCATGCAACTAAAAGCATGGAGCTAACAAAGTTAAGATATTTTTCTTTCGCAAACTAAATAAGAAACATATTCAAAACCAATTTTCTTTTTTCTCTCTTGTTTGAGTAGGGAAATTGCGATTCCATCTGACTCGCCCCAGTCTCCACTCAGAAAAGTGTCAAGTTTCGACTATTTTGAGATGTTTCTTCAAGATGAATCAAAAACAAGAATGGTGACCCCGGTTTTTTATTTCAGATTGTTGATAAATGCAATGCTCGTCATTATATATCAAAATATGAAGGAAAGTTTATTGGATAAATTTTGAAATATCTTCATGAGAATAGTTGACATGTGCAATAATTTTTTAGCATTCGTAGAGGCGCACATAGCTGAATTTTTCACTAATATTTTAAGAATCATAGTCATCCAATGACTTTTATGGATTTAATGACTTAGATTATTTAGTAGACTTCGCGGTTATTAGTACGTTACGTTATGTGAAAGCCCTTTTAACGGTAAATAAAGCTTCTTGATTAAAGGTTCTTGATAAAACCCATAAATAGACATATTTGGAGAGCATCTAGCGAAAAAACGAGAATGGTGACCCCATCTTTCTTTTACCCTTTATGAATGTCCATAACATAATTAATGTCCATGTAAAGTTTTAAGGTAATAATTTTTGGCAAACTTTCTTTCGAGGGAATTACCTTAACCCCAAGTACATCAAAACAAGTCAAAAAACAATATTGGTTGCTAAAGTAAACATGCTAAACAACTAGTGCAATTTATCTTAGATATCAGTTCTGTAGATTTGGGTCGAGTTTTTGACACATTTGTTCACGATTTTCCAAAGTTTTACCAAGTTGTTTGAGTAAATTCAGTTTCGTCTTGAATTTCAAAACTATGTTTCACTTGGACGCCACGTTGACTCAGTTCAAACAAGTCCATTTTTGGTAATGAAATATTAGGATCTTTTGTTTTTGGTCAATAGAGTTGTGAGGTCAAGGCTATTGGTTCGAATCGGTTTGAACATCTTGCCGTTAGCAAAATAATAATGGAAACTATGATTTCCATTCAACAAATGGAAGTCAATTTTCTATGGGTCTGTGATGAAATCGAACATTAAATGACGTCAAAATTGATCCAAACTCACGTGTAACTACGAGCGCAGCGAGTGGTTTCACTGCAAAGTTTGGATCATTTTTCCACACGAAGGTTTTAAATATTCATAAAGATTAGATAACCTGCAGAGGGTAAAATAGGAAACAGTGTAGAATATTTAAATAAGCAAATAAATTATAAATAAACGTTTTGGTCGGTAGTGCTGAAAGTTTCAAGTATTCAAATATTCTAAAACTGTTGTTGAGTTAAAAATAAATTAAAATATCCCAAATATATATATATACTATGAGCAATTGGTCGAATAGTAAAGTATAATTAGTCAACAGGTCAAAGTACTTAATGTTATCCGTAAAAATACCAAAAGGTATTTGTTCTTTGATTAGAATATGTTCAAACTTGTACTACGTGTTTAGAACTTGTAAATAAAGAATTAGATCAAATACCGAGTCACCTGAAGTCTGGAGTGGTGTAGGGGGATTAATATTCTTGGCATTTTGAAAATCCAGGAACTAGAGCCGTGCATAATGAATAAGCTTCGGAGAATGTGTCTAATAAAGCATTCAATTCAAATGTAGCAATATAATTTCTAACTCGTAAATTTTCTATTACAAATTTATTTATTTTGCATGGTTAGTGAATATTCAATCTATGCATTGATAAAATTTTCTAAAGATCGTATGTTAGGAGAATTAGATAACTGGAATTTCAAAAATTTCAAGAACGTTTATATAATACAATTTTAATTTATTAATATAATATAATAATTTAATTCAATTTAATATACATTTTGGAAATTTTGAAATCACCCATCCTTATTATTCATATCTTACCTTTGACCAAAGAAAAATAACCAGTCTTTACAGCTCTTCAAAAATGAGTAAAGTCTTTCAGCTTTTATGACATTTTGCTTTATATAATAGCTTTACATATAAACATTGAATCAGTGATTTATAATGTACCTTGTTACATAACATTAATAAATAATTATAAAATACTATATTATAATTTTGTTTGTACTGTTTAATAAACGAGCAGGAGTGTTTTATCGGATATAAAACACGAGGCGTAGCCGAGTGGTTTTATACCCGATAAAACACGATCTGCGAGTTTATTGAACGGCTTAAAAAACTCGTGATGAATGTTATCATATTGTACTGAATTCTTTATGAAATGAACAAAGTTTGATAGAGAAAATCCAAGTTAAAGTTTATGCAAATGAAGACGAATCTTTATCAGATATAAAACCTCCTTCACGGTCATGATTTCTATTGTGTTTCCTTCATGAATTATTAATGAGTTTTTTAATTAAAGTATAATGGTAATCAATAAGGGAAAAACTCTAAAAGTGCAATAAATAGTTAAATACTAAATCTTTTAAAAACAATTTATCTTTCAAACTTAGCCAATTCAAAGGTTTGAGGCCTTCAGTAATATGGTCATACTTTTTCAAACCTTAGACAATCCTACATGCCAAATTTTGAACTAATTAATTAAACACTTGAAATAAAATTACTAAAAAACACCAACTGGATGATTATATATAGATATACAAATATCAGGAAGGTCTGGCGGGACAATGAAATAAAGAAGACCATCGTAATCAGAGGTTAGAGCCTTTCAAATATCTCAAAATAATCAATAAATTTAACTAAAACAACTTAAAATATTAATTGTATTTGGGTGATAAACAGCGTTAGGCTTACCTCAAATCGTGTGCAGAGAACAGATTGTAAAAGCTTGATTTGAGCTGGAGTCCGATGATATTCCAACTAAACTTTCTGGATGCTTTCAGAGCTTCTTTCCAAGTTATAAGACAACTCCCAAGAGCTCACGCAAGTAGATATGAAATGAAAATTCCGCACCCGGAAGGATCCGGAGCACTGATACCGGAACAAGGTGCTTTCCTCCAGACCCTACTCCGGGCCCGTAATAATGGTGACGTCATAGCTATTCTCATTCGGCATCAGCGCGACGAAGGGTCCAAATTCCTCAGCCCGTGGTTTTTTCACGCATTCCGACACTCCCGTGCACCACTAGCGACAACCTAATAGCGCAGCACAAACATGACGTCATAAAAACGAAGAAAGACAAAGGCGAAATTCGGACAAACTAACTTACAATTTTACTTTCAGTAGATATTTCCACAACCGATTGCAGTTGATCTTAGTTTCATGGGTTATTACTTTAAATTTAAGTAAAAATAATAAGATCGGTTCGTATAATCCTCGTAGCGATTAAACAGGATGCAATGTCTGTGTTGCGACGTATAATATTAGCCGCGGGGTTCCTGTGGAAGTGCTGTTTCGTAGGGCCCGGGGGAGGGTGTAAGTTAGGAGTTGATAGAGAGAAGTTGGCTGTCATAGAGGAGGATGTCGAGACTGTTTTAGAATCCTCTTGGGACAGCCATAAAGTGTGTAAGTTAATTTTTTGAGTTTGTTAGAAGTTTATTGACATTCTGATGACTATAAGTTTTTGATTCTACAGCGAATCGTGTATCTTTGTGAACCTATATTCGTGTGAACGTGTAAACGATTACGAAGGAAATATGTAACTGTTGGACGAACTACGTTTAATCAAACTTTTGAAATACACGCATATCGGCCTAGTCCCGAGGCAGAGCCCTGAGAAGGCCTACAGTCTGTCCGAATCTTTGAGCTATTTTTAGAATCAGTGCGCTGCGCTATTGGCTTGAGTATAAATACGAGTTATCAGAATGAATATTATTACTAACCCGTGTTTCTATCGCAGGGGCCACGGGCCCGTAGGGTAAGGGGTGGTCCGCCTAATCTATTTTTAGTTTGTTGGAATGCACCATACTAACGACGTCATACGATATAAGAACCTATTCTATCTCATTAAATATTCATCAGACATCCTGATGACGTCATTAGTATTATTTAAGAGATCATTAAATATTCAAGTATGTCACTTGGCGTGAACCCTACTGGAGAAAGAAATCCATTTATCAAGTAGTTCGTTCACCCAGCAGCGTTTCACTATGACTTCTCCGGCTGAGATTATTGAAGAATTGAATCCAACCGATGTGGTTGTTAGTGTCGCTGATCCACCAACTTCCTCTACCACGTCTCAAGTGCCTTTAAACGTCTCGGCAGCTTTAGCGGTACCGGGGATAGAAGATTCGGTGGTTACGGTGTCTTCGGCGGGAGCGCCACGTTCTTCTGTGAGAAAGTCTTTAAACCAAACCGAAACTCAGCAGGTTTCGGAGGTATGTTTTGCCGAGCTGCACTTAGTTTTATCTTTGTCAGGGTATATCTCAGTTTTGGCACGGTCATACGCGTATGATCATAAGTAGCCACTCCCCGGCCATGTGCTGTCTTCTGTTTAATTTTAATATCTTTGGGTTTCACCTTAGCTATTTCTAGTATGGTTGTGTTTTATATTTATGGGTTTTATATTTATTGCAATGTTTTACGCTATACGTTTAGGTCACAAGCGTTGGTTATTTAAGTTTTAGTCCTATTTGCATGCTTAATTGTTTCGTTGTTTTCGTTCTATTGTTTTGCTACATATGGTGTGCTTCTTGCGTGCATATCTTGTCTCGCTTGGTTATTGTTCATTTTATGCTGTGCATCGTTAGTTTTATAAAATATTGGGATTAACTGGTTGTGCGGACCAGTACCCGATACGGGTCACAAATTTAGTGATAATAGCTTTACACACAGCTTTTGTCCCGAAAGGTCGGGTAGAGGTTATATAATAAAATAATAATAAATAAAAAAAATAAAAAAATAAAAAAAAAAGGCCTGGACCCGGAAGGCCGGGTAGAATCAACTTAGGAGGCCGCTAACCCGAAAGGTCGGGTAGAGATTAAGTTAACGAAAGGACTGAACCCGAGAGGTCGGGTATGAGTTAAATGTAGTTGGCACATTGAGAGGGAAAATAACCTGGCAAAGAGTCTCAAATGTAAAGTAATAGTTCTTTCTTGATCCTCTGCTATAGATAGAGAAATTAAGGAAAGAACTTGAGGAGATGAAGAAAAAAGCGGGTGTTAACACGGTAGATGGGGCGATAAGTTCTCTACAGGCTTTGGTGGGTCGCCCAACGGCTTTATTCGATGCTTACGCCGCGATAGCAGCTTTGGAAGAGGTTGTCTATACGGCACAGAAGCTAAATGACGAGAGGGCTACAAAATTTAATATCATCTTGCGAAAGTGTCGCCCACTTGTGGTAGAGCCGTCTTTACAACCAATCTTGACTACGTTGGTAGCAAGTAAAGAAGAAGCGGAAATAGCTAAGACGATCGATAAGGCTATAAGGCTTCAAAACCCGACTCAGGTGGCCCAGGTGGCTCAAGTACCACTTTCTGTTCTGACACCGCCATTCCGCTTTCCCGCTGCTGGGCGAACGATTAGGGCTACAGCACCGTATACCCGTCGTAACCGAGGTCCGAGGAGGTGTTTTGTCTGTAACGCGGAGGGGCACATTGCACGATTTTGTCCCACTAATTCACTTAATGTAAAGCGCCGCTAGGTGGCACTAGGTTCGAATTGATTTGTGAGAACGGACTTTGCGAGGAAATGAATGATCGAATGAAATAATGCGTATATTACTTTACTGCATAAACAAGTTGCATCAGATATTTTGTTTTGTTCTTTGTTTTTGTTTTGCTTTGTTTTGTCTTAACTCGGGAACAGGACCTCCCGCAAGCGTATTGTCCATTAGGGCATGTCCTTGAGCCCGCTTTAGCGAGCTGTGTGGTGGTCGCCTTTTTCCTGGGCTTGGGTTAAAATTTCACCTTACTCTCGTTTTACGATCTTATTTACAGTTGGCAATCGTTTTCAATCCCTTGTGTGTGGAGGGAACAGCCCACGATAAAGATATTAGATGGGTCCAAGCGGATGGAAGCCCAAGTTCAGGAAGGGTGACTAGCACTTCCAGTGCTGTGCTCGCTGACATAGACCGAGTGATAGTTAGGAAATAGCGGATTTAGGCATGCTTCAGTTTCGTGACCCGGAAAGCTTCAGGGCGGGGGAGATTCATAGGCATATCCCGATGTGGGGAAAAATCTTGGAGAACAACCCAGTAGGTGACCATATCCTACGATGGCTCCAAAATGGAGTGAACGTTAAAGATTTTATACAACCATTTAAGGGAATTTTTAAAGGCATCAAGTGCGACTCGCCATCGCCCCCTAGACAAATGTTCAAAAATCATCGATCTTGTGACCGATTTCAAGAATTTATCTCGATAACTCTCGCTGATCGCATCCGTTCAGGCGCTGTTCGGACTTGGGGCGAGGTTGGGAAGGTCGATCCCCCTTGGCTGGTCTTACCTTTAACGGTCGAACCTAATAAGCCTCGTTTGTGCGTGGACGCAAGATTCCTAAACTTGTGGATGAGGGATACGCCTTTCAAGCTCGACACCCTGGTGTCAGTCCCCCTGTTTGCGTACCCGGGTTCATACCTTTCGAAGATAGATGCCAAATCGGGGTATGATCATGTTCTTCTGTCAGAGGACTCCCAACAGTACTTTGGGGTCGAGTGGAAAGGGTGGTGGCTTGTTGGAACTACACTCCCGTTCGGTTGGAAAAACTCTCCGTTCGTCTACCAGTCCATTGGTCTAAGTTCAACCACATTCCTCCGGGAAAGAGGCATCACCTCTTGCCTATACATCGATGACCGGTTGTTAGGCGAAATCTATAGTGAGGAGGGAAGATGGTCTCGCAGTTTGGAGATAAGAGATGATGACTTTAGCCGGGAAGCGGCGGTGGCGGCGTTGTACGTGACTTGCGCAGTGTTGTTAGGTTTAGGCTATTTTCTTGGCCTTAAGAAGTGCATACTTTTACCCACTGTCAAAATTCAATTTCTCGGAATGATCATTGATACACAGGCGCAAGCATTCTCAGTTCCACGAGATAAGCGTGTTAAGTTTGCAGAGTTACGAGAGGCCATCTTATCGTGCAAAGGGTCGACGTCTCTGAAATCTATACAAAGACTTATGGGAAAATGCTCATCGTTTTCTTTGGCATTCCCCGGGGCTAGATTTTACATAAGAGAAATGGCCGCGTCCATCGGGAAGGCCAATCGTGGCTCAGAGGTGACTTTATCAAGGGATCTAAGGAAGGAGGTAGAATTCTGGCGATTCTTAGACTCCTGGGACAGGTTCATCCCTTGGAGACAAGAGAGACATGTGTCGCTAAGGATGTCAACTGATGCTTCCTCTTTCCGCTGGGCTGCAACATTGCATCTTGCCTCCGGTGACGAAGAGCTAGGCGATTACTGGAGCGAGGATTTGCGCAAGGAGCATATTAATGTGAAGGAATTTTACGCTGTGTTGCAAGCGATTAGGTCTCTTCCCGACTCAGTCACTGACTGCAGGGTAGATGTGAATGTCGACAACCAGGTGACCCTAAATATCTGGCAGGGACGTGGCCCCAAGTCACTCAAGCTAACAGAGGTGGCTCGCCAACTGTTTCACGCGACCACGGAAAGAAACTTATCACTCCATATGGTTTACGTTCCTTCAGGTGCTAACCCGGCTGATTATTTCTCCCGTCATCTTTCACGCTTAGACGCTATGCTTTCCCCAAGTGGCTGGGATGCTGTGCAGCGGGCGTTTGGAGGGCCAGAGGGTCATAATCTGGATTTAATGTCACTTGACTCCAACGTTCAGAAAGATTATCAGGGTACACCGTTGCGTCATTTTACGCCATTCCCAACGCCCCTTTCAGCAGGGGTGAATGTTTTCACCCAGGATCTCACAATTTGTGACGGAGAACGAGTAAATGCGTACGTTTTCCCTCCTTTTTCGCTAGTCGGTCCTTTATTGCGACTGATACGGTCTTCTAAGGCTACGGTTACGATGGTGGTGCCAAAGCTCTCACCTTTACCCATATGGTGGCCTGTAATTAATTCAATGTCCAGGGGAAAGCTGAAGTTAGCACAGGAAGGTAGCCTAGATACTGTACTATTTCCTTCTAAACAGGGTTTTCAGCTACAAAGACTTCAAACCGAGCTTTGGGTGTTCCGCGTAGGGCCATCCTAATTTATGCCCTCCTTTTCATTTAGGCCCTTCCTCTGGTTCCACGATTATTCGTTCCAGCGGTCTCCTGCCCTGAATGCAGCTACCCCAATGACAGGGACTTTCATTTCTGCCAGAGGTGTGGATATAGACGGCGAGTACAGCTAGTGAACCGTCGGCAATGCCTAAAAGCAACTATTAACTGGGAGGAGATTCTTCGAAGGAAACAAGCCTTAGTTGAAAGGGCAAGTTCTACCCCTTACTCTAGACAGAAGACAGCCCTGGAGGCCGAATTTTCGGCATTCTTAGGACAGGCAGTCCCTCCGACAAATTTAACTTGTGCGACACCGGATGATATCATTAATTTTTTAATTTGGAAAGATACTTTTGGCAAAACTGTGGTGCATAAAGATATCTGCTCACATTTTGGCGACAAACGAAAATCATCTTGCGCATGCCCAAGAAGGTTAGCTTTTACCACGGTTGATACTTTAATTGGCAAACTCCGCTCGATCTTTAATCAACTGGGCAGAAATTGTGATGAATCTACTCTGCCTGGTTATGGGAATCCTGCGTCAGATGTAAAGGTCAAGAAATATCTTTCGCTGGTTCGAGAGGAGCAGTTACAGGCAAGAACACTACCCTCGCAAGCGCAACCACTATTTCTCAGCGATTTAGCCGCAATCGCAAGGAAAATTCTGGAACATCTTAAAAGAGAATCGAATACGTCAAGTCAGTTATATATTTATGCCCGGGATCAAGCTTTCTTTAAAGTACAGTTCTTTGCTGGTGACAGAGCGGGGGATTTGGGTCGGACGAAGTCCAAAGAATTGTTGTATTCCCCTGGTAAAGAGATGTTGCTGTTTAATCACATGATAACAAAATCGCTGCGGGACGGAAGTTCTAATCTATTTGCTCTTAAGAGGTATAAGGACCCCAGTCTTTGTCCGGTTGTCGCTCTCGAAGTTTATATGAAGATGTGCGCCTATTTGAAGATCCCCATAAGACTGGGTTATTTGTTCAGGCCGACTAGTCCATCTGGAGAGGTTTTACCGGCCCCTTTCGACTCTTCTGCTGCTCAGGCTAGACTTTCCACCTATGTCAGAGGCATGAAGGAAACCTTTAAAGGCCGTCATGCTACATTACACGGATTACGAAGTGGATGCGCTATATCGTTGGCTTTGTCGGGAGCGGACATGCAGGCGATAATGGGTCATGTCGGCTGGAAAACGATTACCACGGCGCAACATTATGTTAAACTCCAACAAGTCATGTCCACTGATGGAGTCGGTGATATCTTATCGAGATTGCCTGAAAACTTGAGTGACGCTTATAGCGCTAGGAATGCAATGCAAGGGTTTACTCAAGCGCTTTAAGTTAATGAGTATAAGTTTTGGGTAGATATGTTTACAGCATTGTAAGGGCTAATTCACTAGCTCGATCTATGTCGTAGGTGCAAATTAGAAAATATGGCCATCCCCTCTAGTGGCCAATATAAGCGCTTGTCAGAGGTCTGGGTTAGTTTTCGTTGCATCTGTATAACTTTATTTTTGGGATGAGTTTGGGAAAACATTGGGTGGTATAAGTAGAAGATATAAGGCTGGGGGAATTATTGGTGATAAGGTTGGGTAGGTGTGTAGGTGTTCTATGATAAAAGATTTGGCATTTCGATCGATTGTGCTATGACCGAGATATATGATTTGTGATATGTGAACAAAGGTTATTATCGAGACAACGAGGACAGGGGTGACTCTCCATATCTTAATTAATGTTAATGAGTAAGCAGGATGGATTATGTACTATTCTATCTCATTAAATATTCATCAGACATCCTGATGACGTCATTAGTATTATTTAAGAGATCATTAAATATTCAAGTATGTCACTTGGCGTGAACCCTACTGGAGAAAGAAATCCCCCTCCCACCCACCCTTCCTGCTTACTCTTAGGTTTATCCCTGCGAGTTTGTTGCTCGTCAGGGGTGACTCTCCATATCTTAATTAATGTTAATGAGTAAGCAGGATGGATTATGTACTATTCAAAACCGTTTCGGTAACGATAGCAACTCCAAAGCAATATCTCCGAACCCCTCCAGATAGCCATGACTAATTTTATTCGTGTTTTCTTGTTGAGTCACTGCACAAACGAACAATAAAGGCTTGCCCGACCTAGCCTAAACAATAACGGCAATCACGTTTTCCAAAAACCCTTTATTAATTCATTTGTTTATGAAACGTCCAATGCATGTGAATGCAAAAGAAGATAACTTGTCTTTGAAACTATTCTCATTATTCAACTAAGTACGATGTTTTGATTGTCAGTATATATTTGCTTGTACGCAAGTCTGGAGTGTTTTGTCTTTACAAAAACACTGCAATATATACCCAAAAAAACAAAATGCTAATAATGTTAATAAACTCGGGTTTTCCCCATACTGACTAGACTATCTATTTATTTTAGATGTGTGAGATCTCGCATATATAAAATCCTGTAAAATGCCAGCCACAATGGCCGATTTGATCACGTGACCTCTTAGTGCAAGTCGCCTATTAATGCACACGATTAATACACGTTTGTGTAGAAACAAAACAAGAACTATGATTTCTAAAGGCACATTAGGGAGAATTGATTCTTCTTTTTTTTAAACACTGTGTTTTGGACAGTTTGGCCTTAATTTTCTCAAATATCTCAACGATATATTTGTGACGAAACGGAATCAGTTCTAGTCGTGTTCTTTCAGCTCTTAGCCATATTAATCACAACTGTTATCGTATTCAATTACTGTAATCCTTGGAACATGAATCAAACATGAAAAGGGATTAATTACTTAATAATAGTCAATCCAGAATGTATTACTTGTCCAAACAATAAGAATCTGGAATCGACCTTTATTGTGTTTATCTTTAGCGCTTGCTAAGTTAATCTCTTATTGCTGTTTGGACATATGTTTATTGAACAAATAGCTTTTCAGTACCATTGATTTCAAGTTGAAAACCGCGGTTATCAGAGACGCTATAAAATGGGAAGTCCTTAAATGTAATTTTAATATTTTAGCTAATTTATGAGTTGTTTACGATATTTTCTGTTTACTGTTACTAAAGTTTTAGTTGGCTTATTCTCATAATTAACTTCGACTAAACTTAGATTTCTTTTTATAGAAAGTCGTACAATTAGTTGTTCTTTGCATTTGTTGTTTTAATTCAATGTACTGCTGAACGAATTTATAAGAAAACTTAGGATTTACTTCTTCATAGCTACCAGCCTGGGGGTGCACACCTTAGCAGTTGTTAAGCAAAAGTTCCCTTAGATTGGCATCTGTCCTTATGCTCTGCCTGTAAGGTTTATAAGGCCGGTTTGCAAACCCTTCAGTCAGTTGATCGGATCCCCAGCAAGTTACGATAGAGGCTTTTCAACTTTCGTAAGGTATGTGCACATCCCTCTTTGTTACCTAGTACTTCTACTCCGACAACCGTGGTTTAATGATACGTAAACTATATTCTACTATTTAAGCTTCGCGTGTTCCAAACGCATATTATTCATTGAATGTTTTAAACGAGTTTATTATGTTTAATTGTGTGAAACTTTAGTACTTTCCATAAAGTGCAATTTATGCTTCATGATTTGTTTTTAATTAAACGTTTTTAAATCGTACCTCGGCTTGTTCATTGTTTCGACATTAACTCAACGAACTCGCGCTGTCGCGGACAAAAAAATGTTCCGTCACATATTTAATATTACTAACAAACTATACATTTTAAACAATGAAATTTTTCCGTGTCATATTACACTTTAAGGTAATTTATAAAGGAAATGTTAACTTAGATATAGGACAGTTGTTCAATTTCAGTCATTTTTTCTATGTTTTGTTATTCGACGGATTCCCTGTTGTTGTTGTTTTTTTGTTTTTTTTTTTGTTTTTTTTTATTTTTTTTATTTATTTTTTATTAACTAGTGTGTAAATTATTAATTACAAGTATGTGTTTTCAATACAAAATATATACATATTATTTACAAAGACATTTTTTTTTTACAATTTTTTTTTGTCTAGGAATATTAATTGAAAAGTTCATTATTCAAAACAAAAACTAGTTACAATAACCAAAAAAAACTACACTATATAGAGATTATCACATGTTAAGAACTTGATATCGTTTTTATTCACGAGTTTTTCTATCATATTGCGAACGAGCGAGTCCTCGAGCGAGTGAGCGATATGATACGGAAAAACGAGTTCACGGCTTTATTACACGGATATCGACCCTAAATGTGTAATAAATATAAATATGAGATTTCACCCTAGAAATATAAATATTGAATATCGAATGGCGATAAGCAAACATATCGTTGCAAAACATATAGGTAAATGGAAACTCATCAATCCAGATTTGTAGTGGATTCCCTGTTTATTAATTAATAGTTCTCGTAAGGGTATGTAGCAGATATTACAAATGGCCGCCACAGCAATAGTGTGTTTTGATTGTTTTATTTATCTATCAGTTCACATTGAAGACGCCATAGCTTACGCTAGATTGTCTGCAGAATGGAAAATAAACATGAGTGAAATATGACATAAGCGTCAATACAAAAACACAAAAAACCGAAGAGAAAACGAGTAATACCATTATAGAAGAAAAGACAGAATATATATTTTTAACAATTGTCTCAGTGAAATTTTTATTACTTTGTTATTCCTTTATTAGAACGACCTTTTGCTTTGGAAAGAGAGGAAAAAGACAGAAAAGAGCAAATATTCCAAATGTATGGGCAATTTTTTTTCCAATGCTGGCGATATGTACTCAAATTAGTTTCAGCCCTTCTGTCTTTCTTACCTTTTACTAGGGCGTGCATTGCATTGATACGTAACATTAACCTGCTATCAAGTTGCTGGTAGTACGATTACCGGAAATTCAACGTATCAACGTCTTGTTTCAAATCTCAACACTGGAAACCCAAAGCATTTTATTGATTTATTTATTCATGTACAAATTCCAAAACCGGGCTCCCTGTGGCTATATGGTGTGGACTTCTAATAAACGAGAATTTCTAAGAATTTTCAAACTTCAATAGCCATAGATTATTTTAGATGCTTTGATTCAGAAGCCATCGTAACCGAAAACGCACTATTTAAGTCCGAGTTTGCGACGGAAATATAGCGATGGAGACTTGGAGCAAGTCTAGTATTTTCTTTAATCCAATGCCATTTCTAATAAACTAATTGTGTTAAAAACCTGATCAATGGCTTTGACGGATTTTGCAAGCTAACCCGATTTCTATCACTAGAGGTTAAGTTATATCAAAAAGAGATTTTGGCTCTGAAAACTAATAAAAATAAATACCAGGTACAACAAGGGGTCATTTTGCTGCGCATGTGCGCCATACCTGAGCTCATGTGTACTGTATAGAGTTCGATCATGTGGCGATACTCTGATAAGTATGCTCAGATCTGCTTTTTGTCTTCTGAAACGATTCGATATAGACAAGCCTGACATCGAAATGTATCATTTGTGCGATTCAAGTAAATATCAACTTATAAAGTCCTCGCAAAGCATGATCGCAAAGAGCCATGCGAGCTACCTCAAAAATTGCGACTGTTGTGATATACTTAGCTATTGTTTTTACTTAGGAAAAATGACTATTTGATGTCAGATTTGCTATAAAATTGAGAGTCATGCTATTCATAGTTTATTACGATATCATGTGTATAAATCGCCTGCAATGGCATGCGAAAAGATATAGTCCCTTTTTTCTATCTAATATTCATGATTCGAACTTTTCGGCGTTTTTCTCCTTAAAATATTTGTAAAAGTACTGCAAGCAAAAATGATAACATATGTCTATTTGACTATTACACGTTAAATAGTGTTTTTTTTTCTTCTTAGTTTTACGGGTTATAGCCATTCACTCTATCGAGGCTTGTATAACAGTATTTTAGCAATTCGAATGCAAGCTCTCCTAATATCTCTCATTCTTACCAGGTATATGATAGGATTTAAAGTAGAATTCAAACCTACAATACTTAGCATGGTTATGGCAAAAATGGGTTCTGGATCTCTTTTCTGCTGAAACGTTATCAAAATGACTAAAAGAGGTAGGTAACAGATGAGTACCAAGACTAATATCAAAACCATTGTGTTTAAAAGCTTTTTGTATTTCAAAACATCAATAGCATTTGATGGTGTAGCGGCATTGCTTCCTTGATGGGAAGCCTGTGGTTGTGTCTGATTACAGTAAACCTTCAGCGCTCTAAACGACTTGCTGTAGCAGAAAATAATTGTAAATAAACAGATGGTGAAAACAATGCTGCCAATTATACCAACCCACTTGGTTGATGTATACAGAGGAAGTGACGAGATAATGAATACCATGACCCATAGCGCGACTAGAAGTCTTCGTATTCTTGGTAAGGTGACTATTGACCGATATCTACGCTTGAGGGATATGGCCAACCATCTATCGATACTGATTACTGTTACTGTAAATCCCGATGCAATAGTAACAATTATTGAGAGATTAGTAAATAGAACATAAGAGACGCATAGTGTTTGAACATCTAGGTTGAAATACGAAACTGCAAACAGGCTATAACCGGTTTGGCAAACTAGACCCATAAATAGATCAGTTAAAGCGAGATTTGTTAATAAATAAAACGAAGGAGTTCGTAGTTCAGGAGTCGTAAAAACAGCTATAATAACCAAGAGGTTAGCGATGGTTGTAGGTACCGCGAAGATGGCGTTGAAAATAGCCAAGAATAAGCTTTGTAAATTATCATTTTCCAATACGATATTGAAGAAACTAATGGCCGTGCTGTACTTCTTATTGCCACGGCAGACAATCTTTAGTAAATTGTTGTCAAAGCTCCCATTCATTGCATTCATTTAAAATGAAATTTATTTTTGTGTTTTTTTTTTCACTTTCGATATATATCCTTGCTAGCTGATCTTGGTAGCTTTGTCTTCGGTTTACTTCGTTTTCCCGATGTTCTTCGTTTTTTCCCCCGGCCGGTTTTCTTCGTATTTCTTAACGGTTTTCGTCGCATTTATCTTCTGTTTTCTTCGTTTTCCCCCAAATTATATGCAATAAAATCGAAAAAACTACCTTGGTAACCTTAAACTATTTAAAATACTAAAATAATTTTTACCTATTTTACTTCGTTTCACCACAAGAGTCAAACTTTGGCTAAAGGTTTTTTCTCTTGACTTGTCTTCTGTTGCGAATGGAAATCATTCAGTTTCTGACATGAAATTTGACGACTGTGTTTTATCACCAAAAAAAAAAAAAAAAAAAAATTTTATCCAATTAATTTAAAAATCGAGCACATTGCTTCAGATTTATCTTAATAGAAATATTGAAAAGAAAAACTAAGAATGGATTTTCACATCACCGAATGTATCATGGTGATTACCATTTAGCAAACTTTACTAAAATTTAAAAAGATAGACCTAATTGTTAGAACCTTATCTTATAAAAACTAAATAACAGGTGCTATCTAGATTGTTGTTTTTAACACCCACCAATTATTTACCTTTGAAGTTTTCATTTTGATTTTGGGTTTAGATTTGCTTAATTTCACTCTAACTGTCAAATAAAATAAATTAAATGATGACCTTAGTAACTCACATAAGTTGGATAAAAATGGACTGCAAGTTTGTACGTTTTGAATTCAGAATATTTCAAGGCTTGACAAAAAAAAAACCCATTAACTTGTACCAAAGCTCACCAAACAACAGACAGTACGAATAATACTTTGACAACAATGCCCGCAGTTCACTCTTCAAAATATTAATGGCAATATACAATTTGCAGATCAATACTCCTTTTCCAGTCGTGGAAATGCTCAAGAGGCTGTCACCAGGGTGATGCTTCCTGGAGTCCTCCATGAGTTCTGAAATGAAGTATTGTGCCGAGTGTGAGTTTTTTTAGTTTGAAGTTCAATTTATTTTACAGTAAAATTTTTTCATTGACTTTTTGAAACAAATAGCCGATATTTATTTACCTATTAAGCGGGCGTTTTTTTAATAACAAACAGTGATTGCAAAAAGCGGCAAAAACTAGACCTTCGTATGAATTTTGATCCCAATTTTCGTTTTGGGTTAACACTCGAAACGTTTTTTTTACAGTTAGAAACTGACGTACTATTATTAAATTCCTGTTTGAAGCGGTATTTTCAATTGTACAAAGATGTTTTGTTTTATCAAGAGAGATAATATTTACGCTCTCTTGGTATTATCCTAGTGTACCACCTGTCTTTTAATTAATTCATTTCATTTTAACAAGATTTTGAACTGCTTTAATGTTGGGTCCAGGCAAAACGTAGAAAAGGATCGAATTAAGTGCGGAAATTGCGGAAGGCGCGGAATTAAGTACACTACTTTATAAATCGGTTAAACGCAGGAAAATCTTTGGCTAAGATTTCTAGCATTATTTGACAAATTCAAAAATTGAAATCAAACTCTCGATCAATCAACTTTTTTTAATTAAATATTAAAAAGTTGGTATCTTGCTTGAGTTATTCAGCCGATGGGCTCGGGGAAAACGCCAATAATATTTCAACCGCCGATTGGTGTTAAAAGACATTTTAAGAAAGGCTACCAAATTCAATTCAAAATGTGATCGTCTGTGTAAAGTAGTCTTGAGAAACACCGTTGTTGTTGGTGACGTTTCGACAACCTGAGCGGAAGTCATCTTAAGGGTCCAGAAACAAAATGAAACACAGTGGTATTGGTACTTCTAGTTTAGTCGTAATGTAGAAGGTAATGAGTCAGCATTGTTATGTAAAGCGGCGCGTGGGGGTTATCACATGTCGCAGTTTCTTGTTTGAGGTCGTGAAAAATGAGTCTATTGTAAGGTGCCGGTAATTGTTGACTTTAAGCGGATTTTGTTGTAAGTTTGAATACCAGCTTTCAAGTGTATTAAGGCGTTGGTGGAATTAGTGCTATATGTGATACATGTAGCAGAGTCCCTGTCATTGTCGCTCCAGCATTCTTGTTCATGTTCTGCGATGTGATTGGTAGGACCCTAATTACTAGTTCATTTTGTATTCGTTAACTTATAAGTGAATTCGTTTTTGTGGATAATCGTGTGGCAGCCGTTTTGTGCGAGAAACAAAAGTAATTGTTCAATTTGAGCGATGCGATTGATCATTAAATAAATATACACCTACTTGCATGGACGTTGTCATACGAAAATCGCACATTAGTGATTTAGTGAGAAAGGAATATATTTTAAAAAAGACAAAAGAAGATCACTGAAGCTGAACTTTTTCTTTTGTCTTATAATGCATTTCTTTCTCACTAAATTACTAATGTTCTAACATTGTATGGCAGTCAGGCCTGTCCCGTGATAACAAGGTGGACGACAATAAAGGGTTTAGATTTAGAGTTTTTTTAATCCAATGGCGGTTTTCGTTTTGAGGTCTTTGAATCATGTTGCATTGCAGGGTGTGGAAGAATACCTTTGGAAGCCGCATTCCAATTATATTCGTGTAGGCAATATGCTTTACAAGCTAGAAATTCCTCAACGGTATATTGAAGATCGATATAACTAGCTAAAAGCTAGTGTGAGCTGCGTCGGTGTTTCTAATGAAACATTAGGTAAATTATACACCGTGAAAAAGATGAAAAAACTTCGACGAAGGACAATCGTCCGAAACGTCAGTAATTTTTTTCATCTTTTTCACGGTGTATAATTTACCTTTTTTTACGTAGATTAGTTAGGAAATGCTGGAATTTTTCAGAGCCCAATAGATATCTTAATAATAATAATAATGGGGGTTTTTATATAGCACATTTCCCATGGTCTCAATGCGCTTTACAATGATGACCAGTGGAGGACTTTACGGGCTGCATATTAAAAGGCGCTAGTAGCAGTCGTGCAGCTTAAAATCATGAGTGATTTGTTAGTACATGAGTATTAATGCCTCCAAATTAGGATAGGCTGTTGAACCTGGAGGCAATCCCTTACTCTTTCACAAATAATTCAACAGGTTTTTTATGTCCCCCATTTGCTGTTGTTTAGGTAAGGGTTGGGAGACAGGGCCTACGGTTTAAAGTCCTTGTCCGAGAAGATTTGAAGGTCTAACCATTTGCAAATGTAATTACAAAGACAGCACCTTCCCCTCATTTATTTTAAGACCCTGAGTGTTAGTCCGGCCGAGGCTTAAACCAAGACCTTCCACACAACAGAACGATGCTCTTACCAACTGAACTAGCGGTACCCAGAGCCTGCGTTTCCTTTGGCCTGCGGCGAAGAACGAGGGCGCAATTTTCGAAATGTGATATATTACCGATCGAACTAATCAAATCAAAAATTAAATCAAAGCAAAATTCGAAGTAAAAATCAAATCAAAGATGATAGAAGAATTAGAAATCGGGAAAATATTTTTAATCTTTTGCAAGTTATTGAAAGCATGCGCTCTTGAACCGGAAAATTATTTGAAACTTGGGATCAAACTCCTCCCCTCCCCCCCCCCCCCCTCATTTTAGTCAGAAACTCTTGCTCTCCCCCTCCAAGTTCTGCAAACTCTTCCTGATCTTGCGCGGTATTCAACAGACCAGCAATTTGTTCTTCTTCTTGATGCAATTCAATAGGATAATGATGAAAGACCATTGCCATCCCTTCCAATCTCTTCAACCACTATATCATCATCCTCACCTTCGTCATCACCATCGCTGTCGTCAGTCTCGGAAACACTATTGTTAGCAGGCCGTTAA
This sequence comes from Actinia equina, assembly GCA_011057435.1. Classification (NCBI taxonomy): domain Eukaryota; kingdom Metazoa; phylum Cnidaria; class Anthozoa; order Actiniaria; family Actiniidae; genus Actinia; species Actinia equina. Next base: position 295,052 of record WHPX01000764.1, on the reverse strand, counting down.
TTTGGCAAAAGTGACCTAGCAATATCCATTGTCACAACATCCACTTTTTCGTGTTTTTTTTTTATTTTTTTTATTTTTTTTATTTTTTATTTTTTTATTATTTTGCTCCCCTGGAGATTTTTAGTAAAAACATTTTGATTTTGATTTTTATAAAAGAGTTGGATTTATAGGAAACATGAGTTAAATAACATGCCATTCCAAACATCTTCTTTAATATTATTCTTACCATCATCAAACAGCATTTCGTATGCAACTCTTGGTTGATAGTCGTCTACTTCCCTGTTGTCTCTTGGGGTATCGTAAATTAATTTGATAGGGTGCAGCAATGAAAGTACAACAAATGCAGTTCAATTTTTTGATATTTTATATGTACTTTATGTTATAATTTATTATAGCTATTTTTACATTTTTGTGAGTTTATAGAGTGTAGAATGTATAAAGCTACGAGGGTGTTCTCTAGAGAAAAACGTTTGAGCACGCGTGCATTTTAAAATTTTGAAAAGTTGAAAAGTTTGAGTGAGAAATATAAAAGACACAATTTGAGTGACACAATATAAAAGAATTAGCCTTACGTTTCAAGCATGGACACTAAGTTTTGCTATTTTGTGAAGTCCAATTTATCAGGCATGTTTGAAAGTCAAATTTACATACGTTTTGAGTAATTTACATACGGATTGAGAGCATGCGCAGAAGTTTTTCACTTATGCCCTGAGTGTGTCAAATCAGTCTTTTATAGCGGAGCTCCCGCGCGGGCCTTCGGCCCGCGCGAGCGGAGCACCATACCTAAGAAAAAAAGGTAAACTATCGAGTTGATTTTTCATGGATTGGCTGACGCACTTCCGTCCGTACGTCCGTCCGTCCGTCCGTCCGTCCGGGCGTGTACACAAGCATTCCGATTGGCTGGTTAAATTATCTTTTTTTTTTGGCGGGAATGTCGACGCGTTGCAACATCCGGGTACACATAAAGGTAAATCCGGCTATTAAACTTTTGTAAAAAACGTTTTACACCTTTTATTACGTATAGAAATACCGAAAGATAACAGCTAAATTTTTTATTCAACCTTATATTTATATTTAATCTATTTACGATGGAACCCCTTTCCGAAATCGATATGTCGAAAGAAAGCTCAGAGGAGAATGAAGCCAAGAAAGAAAGGCCAGAAGTAAAAGAGTTTTTTCGAAAAATGAAAAACTCTGGTGGGGTGAAAATGTAAGGCAAAGAGGAAGGACTCACCAAAGAAAAGCGGCAAGCAGAAAGAGAGATAGAGACCCAAATCCAGGCGAGACTTCGATTATAAACAAGGAGAACATGAACGTGAAATACAAAGGAATTTGAGTCAAAACTTGACGGATGAACAAAGAGAAAATGAACGTGAAATACAAAGGAATTTGAGTCAAAACTTCACGAATGAACAAAGAGAAAATGAGCGTGAAAGACAAAGGAATTTGAAGCAAAACTACTAGCTAAGGCGACTCTCAAATGCACAGAAAAAAATCGCTCTTAAGGACAAGTTATAGACCAAAGACAATTAGAAAACTTTCATGTATTCAAAGATGGATTAAGAAGTGTTCTCCAAAAAATTCAGGTGTGTTGTTTAGCAAACATTCGTTTATTATTTTTTGACAAGCATTTAATTTTTTCTCGACGAATCGACAAATCAAAGACTTTCCCTCAAAGCTTTTATTATTTCTGTAGATAAGCTTAATCTATTTTAATGTTGGAGTGAATATAACATGAAGAGCATATTACAACAAATACTCGTCCTTTATTTAGCTTTGTAAATCTTTAGCAATTCGGTTAACGTTGTAAAACGTTGTTTTTAACCACGAACTATAGTATGTTTTTCGTTCAAGAAAGATTCGCCTCCTATCGCGGGGTCCCATCTTCAAAACAACGAAGACTTTCATTTAATAATTTTATTTCTACAGATAATTTATTTAAGTATTGAATGAAATATAAATTTACACCAAATATTCGACTGTTTATTAAGCTATTCGAGCAAGTCTGATTATAAAAATGAGCTTAAATTTGTGTTGTTGAGAGATGTTGTTGTAGAAATGCCTAGACTTTCACTTTAAAAAGCCGTAAAAAATATTAAAAAACATTTACAAACGCCAATTTACTGACCAAGAAATTCGTCATTTTGCATTGCCTTTTTGCATTGCCTTTATTTTCTATTTTGTCTCAGTTGTTCTTGTCAAGTTTAACTGAATGTAAAACGTCTCGTTCTGTAAAAGACGTAATTATTAAAGTAAGCTTATATGAACTTTGCTCAACCTTAACCAGTTTTCAAGTCTGTTTTTTGGTCTTGATTTCAACGTCAATGAAAGACATCCGAGGTAAATTTTACTAAACTTGATATTGTATTGGATTATCTGTAGTTATCTTTCGGTTTTTTTTAAATAAAAGAAATTCAAAGCCTAAAAATGTCGGGTTTTTTGGAAAAATTTGTCGAAAAATCTTACAAGAGCAAAACTAGCCCCTGGGGGTGGTGGTGAGTTGTGTACAAAATTCCTAAGTGGGAGAGTATATACTCGCGGGAAAAAAAGCAATGTTGTGCATTTCGATTCGATTTCACTGCATGGTTTTTATTATGGGAGAATTGATCTTGAGCTCGAATAAAAAAAAATTGAAGATTTTCCCCCCTATCTTATTTTTAACTTTCAGTTTCATTCAAATTGTTCTCCCTTTGACTTCCGTATCGGGAGCTCCGCTTTTAGGCAGTGCCTAAATATATATATTTATTATTATTATCATTATTATTATTACTATTATCAGCAGTAAACACGTTTGAATGCTAATTAGGTAAGCTAGATAGGGCGTAATTTCGTAACCTACCAGCATGACAGGATTAATAATATATACAATCACTTAAAACCAATTATTTTTGTTCTTAAGATGCAGTTTAAATACTTGGAATGTTTGAAAAGTCCTTAAGATGTGATTAATTTGAATGTTCTTGCAATGTTCACTGTGCAGCTTAATACCGCTTTCTGCATTCTGAGTAATACATCTTTGTATCTTGCTCCAAAGATATTCTTCATCTCAGGCTCCATCTCTTTAGACCATCCTCCAAGAGCGTCCAAAATGAGGTTGCAAGATCGTGTATCCTGGGTGTTGTTTTGTAAGCTCAAGTCTAAGTGCTCCATACTTCTTCGTCTTCTCTTTGTCTTTCTTTTCTCGGTTGTTAACCCACGGACAGCTCATTTCCACCATGAGTACTTTCTTGTTATTGTGGTCGATGAAACGCGCGTCCACACGGTTAGATCGTACATACATGTGGTCAGCATATACAGGTACATTCCAGTATGCTTCAGCGTCAGTTGATTTGTAGAGTGGTTTGGGTTTGACATCAGAAAACCATGGGGGTGTACTATCAGCCAGTTTGAGATCTCTTAGCATCTCAAAGAAAAACACTTTCAAAGCAGCGTTGTGTCTATCCAGGTACTTGGACTGTGAAGAGACGGACATCCAGCCAGTACATGTGCCAGACATTCGGAACCCTCGCCGCACATTCTGCATGTGACATTATTCTTGTCTGTTGTTCCCATCTTGTAGGCGGAGTAGACTCTCGTTGGGGTTAGCTGTTCGTACAATTCCATAATGCCTGCAACACAATGGGTAGGAGCGCTTACCCACTTCTTAAGCCATGCAAAGCAGCCTTCATGACTTAATTGATCATCCTGCCATCTTGCTTTTAGTAGACTTCCTTGCCAATGTTGATCTTCAACCTTCCCCACGAGTTTTTCATTAACAGCTTTCTTAAGGTGTTTCTTAATGTGCATTCCCTTGATCTGTATCTCCGGTTCTTCTAATGGGCTACATGACGGTTCTGGGGTATTTAGGTTCAGAGTTGTTCTCAGTTCCTGGGCAAATTTCTTTGCATCACTAATGAGAGAGGAGAATCCCTTGTCTGCAGCTCTTTCTTTAAACTGTTGAACAGCTCTCATCATAGGGTCCGGACTCTCGTAAAGTTTGACAGCAGCCTTGATCTTGATCAGCTTATAGTCTTGTTCAATGGATCGCAGTCCTCGTCCTCCTTTCTCTCTAGGTAGATATAATACAGCTGTTGAGCTAAGTGGATGTCGTCCTCCATTCCCGCTGATGATCTTCCTTGTTTCTCTATCGATAATACGTAGCTCAGCAAGTGGCCAGTGCTGGGTCCACATAGGATATGTGAGCACCGGAAGTGCAAACTGGTTGGTAGCAAGGACGCGATTATAATATTTTAACGCGATTATTATTATTATTATTATTATTATTATTATTATAATTATTATTATTATTATTATTATTATTATTATTATTATTATTATTGCTAGTTGTTTTTTATCCAACTTTTATTCTAGCATCTATTTTTTTTATATCAAGGCTTGCATAACAGTCTTTTAGTAATCCGAATGCAAGCTCTCCTAATATCTCTCATTCTTACCAGGTATATGATAGGATTTAAAGTAGAATTCAAACCTACAATACTTAGCATGGTTATGGCAAAAATGGGTTCTGGATCTCTTTTCTGTTGAAACGTTATCAAAATGACTAAAAGAGGTAGGTAACAGATAAGGACCAAGGCTAATATCAAAACCATTGTGTTTAAAAGCTTTTTGTATTTTAAAACATCAATAGCATTTGATGGTGTAGCGGCATTGCTTCCTTGATGGGAAGCCTGTGGTTGAGTCTGATTACAGTAAACCTTCAGCGCTCTAAACGACTTGCTGTAGCAGAAAATAATTGTAAATAAACAGATGGTGAAAACAATGCTTCCAAATATACCAACCCACTTGGATGATGTATACAGAGGAAGTGACGAGATAATGAATACCATGACCCATAGCGCGACTAGAAGTCTTCGTATTCTTGGTAAGGTGACTGTTGACCGATATCTACGCTTGAGGGATATGGCCAACCATCTATCTATACTGATAACCGTTACTGTTAATCCCGATGCAATAGTAACAATTATTGAGAGATTAGTAAATAGAACATAAGAGACGCATAGTGTTTGAACATCTAGGTTGAAATACGAAACTGCAAACAGGCTATAACCGGTTTGGCAAACTAGACCCATAAATAGATCAGTTAAAGCGAGATTTGTTAATAAATAAAACGAAGGAGTTCGTAGTTCAGGAGTCGTAAAAACAGCTATAATAACCAAGAGGTTAGCGATGGTTGTAGGTACCGCGAAGATGGCGTTGAAAATAGCCAAGAATAAGCTTTGTAAATTATCATTTTCTAATAAGATATTGATGGAACTAATGGCCGTGTTGTCCTTCTGATTGCCACGGCAGATAATCTTTAGTAAATTGTTGTCAAAGCTTCCATTCATTGCATTCATTTAAAATAAAAATTATTTTTGTGTTTTTTTTTTTTCACTTTCGATATATATCCTTGCTAGCTGATCTTGGTTTGCTTCGTTTTCCCAATTTTCTTCGTGTTTTCCTCCGGCCGGTTTTCTTCTTCGTAATCTTTGGTTTTCTTCGTTATCTTTTAACGGTTTTCGTCGCATTTATTTTCTGTTTTCTTCGTTTTCCCCCAAATTAAATGCAATAAAATCGATAAAACTACCTTGATAACCTTAAACTATTGAATATACTAAACTAATTTTTACCTATTTTACTTCGTTTCACCACAAGAGTCAAACTTTGGCTAAAGGTTTTTTCTCTTGACTTGTCTTCTGTTGCGAATGGAAATCATTCAGTTTCTGACATGAAATTTGACGACTGTGTTTTATCACAAAAAAACTTATTACACAGCTGACTGTGCTCTTTGCTTCAATTTTTTTGTCTTTTTGCTGTAACGGCTTTGCGAAGAAAGAAAGTCGAAGTAGAAGCTTTTGGAGTCTGACTGTTTGGTTGTAAAGTTTACGCTTTTGAGCTAGAAATTCACCAGTAGCTCTATATGGAAATCCCAAGACTTTTATGTCCAGATGTCTTTAACGGGCCACTTGCACAAATAAGTTCACACGGCTTTGTAAAGTTTCGCCTTTAGGGGCCTTCACAATACGTATATTCAAATAATTTAAAAATCGGACACATTGTTTCAGATTTTCCTTTTGACTTTGAATTATAATGGTAAATCAAATCTGATTCAAGGGTTTGGGATAATCTTAATAGAAATATTGAAAAGAAAAAACTAAGAATGCATTTTCACATCACCGAATGTATCATGGTTATTACCATTTAGCAAACTTTACTAAAATTAAAAAAGATAGACCTAATTGTTAGAACTTTGTCTTATAAAAAGCAAATAACAGGTGCTATCTAGATTGCTTTTTTAACACCCGCCAATTATTTACCTTTGAAGTTTTCATTTTGATTTTGGGTTTAGATTTGTTTAATTTCACTCTAACTGTCAAATAAAATGAATTAAATGATGGCCTTAGCAACTCACATAAGTTGGATAAAAATGGACTGCAAGTTTGTACGTTTTGAATTTGGAAAATCTCAAGGCTTGACAAAAAATTATCCATTAACTTGTACCAAATCTCACCAAGCAACAGACAGTACGAATACTATTTTGACAACAATGCACGCAGTTCACTCCTCAAAATATTCCTATAATCCTTTTATCGAGTTGGGGAAATGCGCAAGAGGATGTTTCTAGGATGCTTCCTGGAGTCCCCAGGAGTTCTTAAATAAAGTATTGTACCGAGTGCTTTGAGTTTTTTTGAGTTTTGAAGTTCAATTTATTTTATAGTAAACGATAAAAATAACATAATTATTTACATATTGGGCGGATATTTTTTTTCAATAACGAGCAATGATGCTTTATCATGCTTTTTTATAGAAAATGTATGGGAAATAAGCAATAAAGGCCTAAACCTCATTTTTGATTCAAATTTTTGCTTTTGGTTAACACTGATTAACTTCATCTCCGCATCCAAACAAGTTAAACTTTCTGAATATCAAGATTTTATCCTTATACAACAGCCTTTCTTCAAGGAAATAGTTTTTGGTGCTTACTGCTTGAATATGAAATGAATTCTCTATTAATGAGTTACACCCCGATAAGGGCATACCCTAGATTTTCACTGAAATGCACTGACTTTTAAATGCACATATAATAGCAACTATCTATATTTTTAAAGGATAAATGATAAAGCTATTTGAATATTAATGAGTTGATACCCACTAGGTTTCAACGAAAACCAAATAGTTAAAAATAAGAAATTACTATCAAAAGAGAGAGAAAAAAAAAAAACAACCAACAAATTCAGAAGGGAATATATAACATAAACTATAGAGATAGCAAAAAGAAAATCACAATGCATCATGACTTAATCTAATAAACTTAATATCAATAAAATAGTGCGTTTCTTATTCCCCACTTTTGTAATGTAAATAGGTTTTATCAAGAGAGATAATATTTACGCTCTCTTGCCTATTATCCTAGTGTGCGGCCACCTTTTTTTTCAATTAATTCTTATCATTTTAACAAGTTTTTGAGCTGCTTTAGTGTTGGGTCGAGGCAAAACGCAGAAAAGGACTAAGTGCGTAAAGTGCGGAAAGCGCGCAAAGTGCACTAATTTATACATCGGTAAAACGCAGAAAAATATTTGACAAAGATATCTAGCATAAGTTAATAAATTCAAAGATTGAAATCAAAATCTCGATCAATCATTTTTTTAATTAAACATTATAAAGTTGGTATCTTGCTTTAAAAAATTATCAATTTCGGAGTTATTCAGCCGATGGGCTCGGGAAAAACGCCAATGATATTTCAATCGCCGATTGGTGTTAAAAGACATTTAAGAAAGGCTAACAAATTCAATTCGTTTGGTGTGAAATGTAATAGTCTGGGTGAGTGTAGTCTTGAGAAACACCGTTGTTGGTGGTGACAATTCGACAACCTGAGCGGAAGTCATCTTGATGGTCCAGTTACAAAATGAGACACAGTGGATGGTATTTACACCTCTGGTTTAGTCGTAATGTAAAAGGTAATGATCAGCATTGTTATGTAAAGCAGCGCGTGGGGGTTATCGCATGTCGCAGTTTCTTGTTTGAGGTTGTGAATAACGAGTCTATTGTAAGGTGCCGCTAATTGTTAACTTTTAGCGGATTTTGTTGTAAGTTTGAATACCAGCTTTCAAGTGTATTCAGGCGTTGGTGGAATTGGTGCTATATGAGATACATGTAGCAGAGTCCCTGTCATTGTCGCTCCAGTATTCTTGTTCATGTTCTGCGATGTGATTGGTAGGACCCTAATTACTAGTTCATTTTGTGTTCGTTAGCTTATAAGTGAATTTCTTTTTGTGGATAATCGTGTGGCAGCCGTTTTGTGCGAGGAACAAAAGTAATTGCTCGATTTAAGCGATGCGATTGATCTTTAAATATATACACCTAATTGCATGAACGTTGTCATACGAAAATCGCACATTAGTGACTTAGTGAGAAAGGAATACATTAAAAGACAAAAGAAGATCACTGAATTAAGCTGAACTTTTTCTTTTGTCTCATCATAGTTAATAGTTAATCTATTAACTATGGTCTCATAATGTATTTCTTTCTCACTAAATTACTAATGTTCTAACATCGTATGGCAGTCAGGCCTGTCCCGTTATAATAAGGTTGACGACAATAAAGGGTTTAGATTTAGAGTTTTTTTAATCCAATGGCGGTTTTCGTTTCCAGGTCTTTGAATCATGTTGCATTGCAGGGTGTTGAATAATACCTTTGGAAGCCGCATTCCTATTCGTGTAGGCAATGTGCTTTACGAGAGTTTCCTCAACGGTATATTGGTAGTTGAGCGACTTCTTTGCGCGCAACAACTTTGAACACGTATACCTTTGTTGTCTTCGATCAAACTCCTCCTCAAGGGACTCGATTTATTTTATTTATATATCCAGTAATCTTTTGCCTTTTTCCTTAGTCTTGGATGGGCTTTAATTTTAACAATGTTATACAATTGGCCTAGCTTTTTTATTTTCTTATATTCATCTCAAACTGATCGGCAAGGACAATCCGCAGAGAAGGCTTGAACAAATTTTCAAATGACAGATATCCCTGTTTTCCTGGGTTACTTGAAACTCGGAAATTGACTTTTAGACAGCATTTAAAACAATATATAATTTTCATTCGCGCTAGCTAGCGGTAATAGAATATCTACAAATTTTTGAATGTTTCGACCTTTGATTTTTATATCAGAAAGTGGTTTTTCACTTCCGTTAAATTTCATCTTCAATCGTGATTGGTTACTTTTGGACAGCTAGAGTTTCGATCGTTGATATCTAATTAGGAAGCGTTTACCAAAATAACACTTTACCCCTCCACTCTTGCTTCTTTTTTGCTCGGTTTCAATTCTCGCTCGTTCCCCTAAAAACCCCTCTTTTTCCTAAACCCACAAGAACGCCTTCTTTGCAGGTTTGCTGACACAAGTATTCTGACCTAAACAAGGGAGAGGGGTAGCGTATTAGAAAAATATTAACAAAGAAAAAATATAGATGAATAACAATAAATAAATATGTTAAATAGGTAAATATTAAGGCAGTGGAATATTGACGAGAGGAAGGCGTATGCAGTAAGTAGATAGTAATAGTGGAGCGTACACATGAAAAATATGGATATGTATTGTAGATTAGTTAGAAAATGCTGGAATTTTCCAGAGCCCAATAAATATAATAATAATAATAATAATAATAATAATAATAATAATAATAATGATAGATGTGTTGATCATCACAGTGAATGAGCGATCTAAGCGAACGCTGTAAAGAAAGACTTGAAAAAGTGATTTCAAGCTTCAACGGGAATCGAATCCATGACCTCCGCGATGCCGGTGCGATGCTCTGCCAACTGAGCTATGAAGCCAATCATGTTGTCGAGCGGTCATTTTTGTTGGGTTCTTCAAGAAGTTCGCTTAGATCGCTCATTCACTGTGATGATCAACACATCTATCATTATTCCACCACAGTTCAGCCCATTCAATTTTCACAATAATAATAATATTAATAATAATAATAATGGGGGTTTTAATATATAGTTTTTATAAGTCTGAAAGTAGCATTCATACGCCACCTACTGTTGTTCCAGTCAGACATCCTGGCGTAACACCTACGAAGACAGCACAGCAACATCTACCGGAAACACCATCAAGGACAGAAGAATCAACTAACTGTCCTCCAGAAACAAATCGCCGTTCTGCTGAGAGGACGTCACATACACCTCAAGTTAACCCACAAGTTGCTGCATCTACTCCGAAAGCTACAGAACCCAAGCCAACTAGTGTTGCCACAGCACCAACGGCTTCAGTACCGGGGCGGAATCCTCCACGAGAACGCAAACCACCTCCCCGTTACGGATGGGAATGAAACTAGAATTATTCATACAAACGTTGTTGTTAAAAAAAAGTAAGGTCACTGAACACTTAGCATTGTGCCGGATCTATATATCTTTTTTTCCTTAAGAGAGGGGAATTGATATGTATAGAGATGATGGCTAGTGAAACTAGCGTGGACTGCGTCGGTGTTTCTAATGAAACAGTTATCGTAGATTGATAAGTTTTACACCGTAGTGAAAATAGAAACTGACGTTTCGGACTTTAGTCCTTCGTCGGAGTCAATCAACCGACGAAGGACTAACGTCCGAAACGTCAGTTTCTATTTTCACTACGGTGTAAAACTTATCAATCTACGATAACTGATATGTATAGAGATTACGTTAATTATTATGTATGCCCAGGGTTAGGGACCCCAGCGGATACTCCCCCCCCCCCCCCCCCCAACCCCAAATAATTAATGACCGATCCCTTCAAGTTATTACAGAATATATTAGTAACAATGTTACAGTTTTTTTAGAGCGACAAGGTACTGGACACCTGAGTAGTTAGACTAATCGCCAGATGGACCTTAAAACACAAACGTGTGCAGGAGTCATCAATAGCCAAGAAAGTAACTGTGCAAGCCAGTGTATAACGCTACGAGTGTGTTCTCTACAGAAAAACGTTTGCGCACGCGTGCATTTTACAATTTTGAAAAGTTTGAGTGAGAAAATAAATGTTAAAAAAAATGTAACGAGTTTACTTTTGTGAGAACTAGATACTATATTAACAAACACAATATAAAAGAATTAGCCTTACGTTTCAAGCATGGGCACTAAGTTTTACTATTTTGTTAAGTCTAATTTATCAGGCATGTTTGAAAGTCAAATTTACATACGTTTTGACTAATTTACATACGGATTGAGAGCATGCACAGAAGTTTTTCACTTGTGCCATGAGTGTGTCAAACCAGTCTTTTATTATTATTATTATTATTATTATTATTATTATTATTATTATTTTATTATTATTTTTTTATTATTTTATTATTATTACTGAGTAATATTTTTCCACAACGCAATAAATTTTGTCTCAATATTTGTCCTCCATCAATTAAATTCATTCAGTGCCAAAATGTTCTACGTAATTCCTTAAAAAAGTCAAGAAATGTTTTTATAAGAGATTTCTGGAAGTCTTCAAGCAGTCACACTAATATTCAATACGATGTGTATAATTCCACCAAGGAAGGTCTTAAAGATTTTCGTTCTAATCAAGAAAATAAACTGGTACACCACCTAACATCCCAAGGTTTTTTTTCCTCAAATGTCATAAAGTTCTCATTGTCATCTGTTATTTCTATTTGGTCTTCTGTTCAGTCTAACCTACCCAAGAACATTTACAACTTTACTATTCGCTACATAAATAACTCCCTTGCCACACGTAAGAACCTGGCAAGATGGGGATTATCACAAAGTCCTGATTGCTCCTTTTGCTTTAATCCTGAGACACTCCTCCATGCTGTTGCTGGTTGTCACCATTACCTCGAACGCTTTACCTGGAGACATTACTCAATTTCTAACTTCATTGCCAACTCGCTCAAACCTGTAATTAATCATCGCTCTTCACTCTATGCTGATGTAAATGATTTTTGAGTCCATCAATTATAACTGGTGACACTTTTTGTCCAGATCTCCTCCTCCTAATACAGTCTAAGTGCCTTTATGTTCTGGAACTAACAGTTGGGTTCGAGTCTAACCTTGATAATAATGCAGTCCGTAAGAGAGAAAAATACCAGATTTTGATCAAAGATTTGAGCAGTAAATTTAATTGCATTAAATTTGTAAACCTCTCGATGAGCTCTCTTGGCGTCCTGTCCGATGAATGTTCTACTTTTTTAGACATGATGAGTGACATTGGAGTTGACAAAAAACAACAGCACTATATAATCAAACAAAACAATGAATCTTGCCATTAGAGCCACGTATTATATATTGTGTTGTAAAAAAAAGATTTGGGAAAGCCCAGACTTAATTTAATTTAATTTAATTTTAATTTTAATTTTAATTTCTATCTATCTATCTATCTATCTATCTATCTATCTATCTATCTATCTATCTATCTATCTATCTATCTATCTATCTATCTATCTATCTATCTATCTATCTATCTATCTATCTATCTATCTATCTATCTATCTATCTATCTATCTATCTATCTATCTATCTATCTATCTCTATCTATCTATCTATCTATCTATCTATCTATCTATCTATCTATCTATCTATCTATCCTATCTATCTATCTATCTATCTATCTATCTAGCTATCTATCTATCTATCTATCTATCTATCTATCTATCTATCTATCTATCTATCGATCTATCTATCTATCTATACTATCTATCTATCTATCTATCTATCTATCTATCTATCTATCTATCTATCTATCTATCTATCTATCTATCTATCTATCTATCTATCTATCTATCTATCTATCTATCTATCTATCTATCTATCTATCTATCTTTAGATTCATGGATGGCCCTAGTGTAACCTAATAATAGATAGTATTTTTTCGTACTCTTAAAAACGTGCTATTTCGATCCAAATAGAGTGGATTGACAGATATGATGCTGTTTGTCCTCCCTTGAGTTACTCTTTGATTACTTTCGTTTTCAAATTTTACGAACCTCACAAAACTAGCTATGTTATATTAGGGAATCCCCCCCCCCCACCCCCCCCCGGCATGGTCGTGGATTCTGTGGTTTCTTATGGAATCAAAAACCCAATATGATAGGAAACCAGGTTAGATCATGCTTAACACTGTCTATTGATGCCCCCAAACATCCACTCAGTATTTAAGTTTCGTAGGGAAATCGGGACGAAAATCTCAAGTAAGTTCGTATGAACTTCACTAGGTCCTATGGTTTAAAGAAATTTCAAAATTATCAAAAAACCTGCATGTTCATGAATAATCGCAATATCTTTCCACCGTTTTACTCTAGTCCCACCAAATTCAAGCACATACATTCTACATAACTGTACTAGATGTCCTCAAAATTTCATTCAAAAATATTGAGTATATTTTGAGTTAGAAGAATTTACTTGACCAAAGTCGTCGAAATGGGCGTAACCGAAAACTAGCTGTTTTGAGCAAATCTAACCATTTCAAGCGGATAATGATAACTTCTTACAAACACTGAGGATAGGAATGGATTTTATACCAATTGATATAAGAGGTTTCTTCCGCACACTACGCCAAAGGTGGAGGACAAAGTAACATAATTATAGGAAGTTATGATTTTTTATATGTACCCTTGTAAAATGCCGCTCAAGTTACAAATGGGAACGTTAGGGTTAAGTTGGAATAAAGGTTTCTCCAGGTTCCATTTTGTTCGCGAAACTTAATCTCTTGCAATAAATAGAAACAATTCGGTGAATTCTAACACACAATTGATTCGCTTTTACTATTTTTCTTATTTGGAATTTTTAATCTCCAACATTAAAATGTTACAAAAGGGAACATCGGCGAAAAACACCGAAGTGATAGCTTCTTCTCGAAGACTTTTTTGTAATTTTTCTCGAAGTAGAATTCTAATATGCACATTACCAACTTGTTAGATATTTCGTAAAAGTCTAGAACGGTGTTTTGTTTTGTTTTTACAACTGTATTCATGAAAAATTTTCATAAACTCATGAATAATTAACGAGCATTTACTCCAACAATGAAATCAAGGAAATTAGTTATGTGAATGAATCTTTATACCCTGGTAATAACGTGTGATTCTTAAAGCCCGGAGGGGTTTGATTTCGGCCTCAGGGGAAAGCGGGGCTGAATGAGTATAAAACGATTGTTATGATAATTATGTTAATGAGCGAGCTATCAAGGTACCTTATAATATGTGTACAATTCTTAAATTTAGGGCCTTTATCAGTGAATTTCTAATGAGGGAAATCTTTATATAAAGATTACTCTCATTAGAAATACACTGATAAAGGCCCAAAGCTTACTAAATGTACACCCATGTTATAAGGTGCCTAGAAAACTCATTCAATGATATAAAACTCAATAAGCAACAAACATAAACATTCAGATCCTTTATTCAAGAGCACGTCGGAATGTCTAATTCAAAATCAAGAAAACGGACTTTTTAAATGTCATTATAACTGGCCAATATATAATAGTGAAACAAGTGTCAAAATGTTTTACCTTCTGTCCTCTTTGTCTTACAATCTAACAGCTTCACCCCCATTTCCCTCTTCCAAATGGCGTTGGAGACCACATATAAAGCTGTGCAAAGATCTCGGGGGATATCTCTGTCCGTTCTCTTTGCAAATTTCCTGGACAAATTTTGTTAGCCAGAAATTCAATGAATCCGCCGTCATGTTCACGATATTAGTTTCAAGACTTTGAATTTTATCGATTTCGGCTTTCGGAATCCAATCTCTTCCAAAACGGGATTTTTATTTGACCTTGCAGTTTGCCAAGAGACAAAAATTTTGAACGACCATTTTGTTACGTAGCGTGTCGACCTAGGTACAGATTTCTGTAAAAAAGCTTGTTCTTCTAAAGCAATTTTTGATTTCCGGAACTTCCGCTTTGGAGGCATTTTCAGTTAAACTGATGTAATAAATTCGAAACAAAAATATGTTTCATCTTTAAGGTCCACCTAGAAATTTTTCCCCCTGAGAATTGACTATTTTTCTATTATATTTTTTATGCTGTATGATTCCACATGGGATTTTTTAGCCATTCAAAGTTCGTTAATTATTCACGTGTTTATGAAGCCGTTCAATAAACTCGCAGATCGTGTTTTATCAGGTCTAAAAACACTCGGCTACGCCTCGTGTTTTTAAACCTGATAAAACACTCCTACTCGTTTATTAAACACTACTTAAAGTTTCCATTATTATTTTTAGTTGTTTTTTATCCAGCTTTTATTCTAGCACCAATTTTTTTATATCAAGGCTTGCATAACAGTCTTTTAGTAATCCGAATGCAAGCTCGCCTAATATCTCTCATTCTTACCAGGTATATGATAGGATTTAAAGTAGAATTTAAACCTACAATACTTAGCATGGTTATGGCAAAAATGGGTTCTGGATCTCTTTTCTGCTGAAACGTTAGGAAAATGACTAAAAGAGGTAGGTAACAGATAAGGACCAAGGCTAATATCAAAACCATTGTGTTTAAAAGCTTTTTGTATTTTAAAACATCAATAGCATTTGATGGTGTAGCTGCATTGCTTCCTTGATGGGAAGCCTGTGGTTGTGTCTGATTACAGTAAACCTTCAGCGCCCTAAAAGACTTGCTGTAGCAGAATATAATTGTAAATATGCAGATGGTGAAAACAATGCTGCCAAATATACCAACCCACTTGGTTGATGAATACAGAGGAAGTGACGACATGATGAATACCATGACCCATAGCGCGACTAGAAGTCTTCGTATTCGTGGTAAGGTGACTGTTGACCGATATCTACGCTTGAGGGATATGGCCAACCATCTATCGATACTGATTACCGTTACTGTTAATCCCGATGCAAAAGTTACCATCATTGAGAGATTAGTAAATAGAACATAAGAGGCGCATAGTGTTTGAACATCTAAGTTGAAATACGAAACTGCAAACAGGCTATAACCGGTTTGGCAAACTAGTCCCATAAATAGATCAGTTAAAGCGAGATTTGTTAATAAATAAAACGAAGGAGTTCGTAGTTCAGGAGTCGTAAAAACAGCTATGATAACCAAGAGATTAGCGATGGTCGTAGGAACCGCGAAGATGGCGTTGAAAGTAGCCAAGAATAAGCTTTGTAAATGATCGTTTTCTAATAAGATATTGTTGAAACTAATGGTCGTGTTGTAATTCTTAATGCCATTGCAGACAATCTCGAGTATATTGTTGTCAAAGCTTCCAATCATTGTATTTATTTGAAATTTGAAATGTAATTTACTTTTGTGTTTTTTCACTTTTGATGTCTTTTCCTTGTTCGTTGATCTTGGTCGCTTTGTCTCCGGCTTTCTTCGTAACTTTCCCGGATTTTGTTGCACTTATCTTCGGTTGTCTTCGTTTTTTCTCCCGGTTTTATTCGTCTTTATCTTCGGTTTTCTTCGTTTTTACCCCACGCTTTTCTTCATCCTTACCTTCGGTTTTCTTATTAGAGTTTCTAATATTATATTTCGTTTCACTTTAAGAATCAAACCTTGGCCAAAGGTTATTTCTCCTGACTTGCCTTTTGTTACGAATGGAAATCATTTTCTGACGTGAAATTTGACGACTGTGTTTTATCACAAAAAAAAACTTTTAACACAGCTGACTGTGCCCTTTGCTTCAGTTATTTTTGTCTTTTTGCTGTAACGGCTTTGGATTGAAGAAAGAAAGTAGAAGTAGAAGCTTTTGGAGTCTGACTGTTTGGTTGTAAAGTTTACGCTTTAAGCTAGAAATTCAACAGTTGCTTTATATGGAAATCGCAAGTTTTTTAAATCCAGATGTCTTCAACAGACCACTTGCACAAATAAGTTCACACGACTTTGTAAAGTTTCGCCTTTAGGGGCCATCACAATACATATATCCAATTAATTTAAAAATCGGACACATTGTTTCAGATTTTCCTTTTGACTTTAAATTATAATAATAAATCAAATCTGATTCAAGGGTTTGGGATTATCTTAATAGAAATATTGAAAAGAAAAAAATAAGAATGGATTTTCACATTGTCTTATGGTATCATAAGTATTATCATTTAGCAAACTTTACTAAAATTAAATTGTCTTATGAAAACGAAATAACAGGTGCTATCTAGATTGTTGTTTTTAACACCCACCAATTATTTACCTTTGAAGTTTTCATTTTGATTTTGGGTTTAGATTTGCTTAATTTCACTCTAACTTTCAAATAAAATGAATTAAATGATGGCCTTAGCAACTCATATAAGTTGGATAAAAATGGACTGCAAGTTTGTACGTTTTGAATTCAGAATATTTCAAGGCTTGACAAAAAAGAAACCATTAACTTGTACCAAATCTCACCAAACAACAGACAGTACGAATACTATTTTGACAACAATGCACGCAGTACACTCCTCAAAATATTAATGGTAATATACAATTTGCAGAGCTATAATCATTTTATTTTTGGGGGGAAATGTGCAAGGATGTCGCTAGGATGCTTCCTGGAGTCACCAGGAGTTCTGAAATAAAGTCTTGTGCCGAGTGCTTTGTTTTTAGTTTTGAAGTTGAATTTATTTTACAGTAAAATTTTTCAGTGACTTTTTGAAACAAATAACACAATTATTTACATATTAAGCGGAAATTTTTTTTTCAATAACGAGCACGATTGCAAAAAGCTGCAAAAACTAGAATTTCCTATGAAATTTCGTTTCAAATGCACAGAAAAAAATCGCTTTAGGGCAAGTTATAGACCAAAGACAATTAAAAAACTTTCATGTATTCAAAGATGGATTAAGAAGTGTTCTTCAAGAATTCAGGTGTGTGGTTTAGCAAAAAATCGTTTATTATTTTTTGAAAAGCATTTTTTCTCGACGAATCGACAAATCAAAGACTTTCCCTCAAAACTTTAATATTTCTGTAGATAAGCTTAATTTATTTTAGTATCGCGATTCACTAAATAGTTTCTTATATTTTTGAGACGACAATATTTTGTGGTATTGACGTCTCAAATCAAGTGTTTTGATTGGCTATTACGCGCGTGTTTTGACAGCTCATTGTTCTCGCCAGCCAATACGAAACAAGATGGCGCTGAGTAAAAATTATTTTATATTCAAACAAAGCTGAAATCAAATTCGTTTACATTTTGTACGTTCTTCATCAAACTCATGAAAATTCAAGTTTATCACTGGAAAAAAAGGGAAGCTAACATAAGGTAAGTTTTTCTCGATAAAAAAATGTTCGTTTCAAAATATTTATCTTTAAAAGCAGCAATGTTGTTGTGCTTTCAAAAGCGAGTGAATTTCAAAAACGGTTTACAATCGTTTACAATAATTTGGTACTGAGCAAATGAGCTTCAAATATTCATAGTTTTAAACCTTTAATTTACATCCATAAAATTACTCTTTTTACAATGATTTACAAAGTCATTCTTTGTTAACAGTTATCTGAATTTGACAGTTGTTTAACGTTGAATTATTCAACAGGTTGGCAGGGAGCACGTGCTCGTCCTTCTCCTCGCTAAGATGACTGCAAGTTTCTACTACTGTGGAGGAACTCTTAGAGCTGTGAATACTGCCAGAGGAATTATATGCCAGCAATTCACACATAATTTTCTTGCTACGTTTTTGAAAGAAAAAAATTTCTGTTCAAAACAGCTGCATTGAAAAAGTGCTTGCGTGATCGATTATTGTCATAGAAACAGGAATTTTCACGTTGGGAGAATTTATTGCTTCATCATGAAAACTGAACATTTTCATGCAAAAAAACCCCAAAGAATTACAGGAATCGCGATACAAAACTAATTACGATTTTGAGACGGCAATACCACAAAATATTGACGGCGTTGGTAGAAAATATATTCTCGTATTGGGCTCCGTCGCTACGCGACTCCGCCACAATACTGAATATATTTTCTCCCAACTAGCCGTCAATATTTTGTGGTATTGCCGTCTCAAAATCGTAATTAGTTTATAATGTTGGAGTAAATATAACATTATATTACAACAAATATTCGTCCTTTATTTAGCTTTGTAAATCTTTAGCAATTCGGTTAACGTTGTAAAACGTTGTTTTAAACCAACTATCGTATGTTTTTCGTTCAAGAAAGATTCGCCTCGTATCGCGGAGTCCCATCTTCAAAACAAAGAAGACTTTCATTTAATAATTTTATTTCTACAGATAATTTATTTAAGTATTGAATGAAATATATATTTACACCAACTATTCAACTGTTTATTAAGCTATTCGAGCAAGTCTGATTATAAAAATGAGCTTAAATTTGTGTTGTTGAGAGATGTTGTTGTAGAAAGACCCGTAGACTTTCACTTTAAAAAGCCGTAAAAAATATTCAAAACTTTACAAACGCCAATTTACTGTCAAAGAAATTCGTCATTTTGCATTGCCTTTTTGTATTGCCTTTATTTTCTATTTTGTCTCAGTTGTTCTTGTCAAGTTTAACTGAATGTAAACTTCGTTTCGTTCTGTAAAAGACGTGATTATTAAAGTAAGCTTAACAAATTTACGATGGTTTAGCGTGGTATGTCTCGGCCTACGCCTCGTGAGTCCATAACATTTTGACCAACTATTGGCGTCATATGGTGGTAAATAAGAGGACATACCACGCTAAACCATCGTAAATTTGTTAAGCTTACTTTAATAATTCACAAAACTCACAAAACTCTAGGAAATAGACGGCGCGAAATCGAGAGGAAGAGAAAAAGCAAGGACATTCATGCCAGAAACCACTCCATTCAAACTCTAAAATAAAAATAAAATAAAACAACTTTTCTTGTTCGAGCTGAAAAATCGCTTTATTTGGCTTGTGGATGGTCTGGAATAGTAGTTGACCAGACTGTGCTCCCCTTATGGCCAAGAAATGGCCATGATATGCCTCGAAAGGGACTCCTGAGTTTGACAGCGTTGTGATCGATGTGCTTACAAGCGAATTTTCGGCTGTTTTTGCAAGTCTTTTTCTGCTTCCATACAAGCAGACAGTAGTTCTTCATCATCGTTATTGACGATTGGGATATAAATATCGAAAGAAGGTAGAATTTCACTCATTTTTTGGTTTGGAAAACCCCGAAAAACTTCTTGACAAACAAAGTTTTTACAAAGTGATAATCTTGCCTGACGCCCATTTGTTGGTATGGCCTCTTATTATATGGCAAGGTAACTTCACGCGCTATGATTGGTCAATTTGCGGTCCATAACTTACGGTACGGACCGAAAAATGAAAGGGTTCACTGAGTGTTACGTACTTATGAACTTTTGAAATATTAAAATCTCCATTAAAAATATATATATTTCTGGATAAAAATTTTCGGGAAGCCTTCAATAAATAATTAAAAATAACCTAAAGTCACTGGAATTTAATGTAAAACTTATCAAACCAGCGAAACCTCTGTCATACAAGCGACAACTCTTTCGATCAAGGATTTACATGGCACTAGTTGAGCGATTTTGTACGACTTGAAAAATAGAAAAGCTAACTATTCTATTTAAAAAAACTATGTCAAACTATGAATTAAAGGGTGGTAAATAGCGGCTAATTCAGTAAATGAAATAAAGATAGGTTTACAAGTAGAATTAACGTAAATTTATTATTTCAGTGAGCTTACAACGTCAAGTTTGAACTTATCTGAATCGATCGAGTGAAGAAGCCAGTAGTTTCTTTCGTTAACGTTTTAAGTAGTTTTCTAGGCTCATCCGCTCTTGAAGTATTTCCATATTTCAGTAATATTTCATCTACACTTGAATTTGAATGCGTTTGTGGACAGGAGAGTCGGTAGTACCTTTTTTAATTGAGTCGAAAGTGTGCCGTCTTCATGACTTCAGCTATTGTGCATATGGCGCCCTGATTCAAACAGTCAAAACGTTGAAAAGTAAAAAACTATCCATGTTCAGCGAGCCGTAATTTTCCAAAGCTTCTCATTCATTTCTGGAGAGAGTTTTTGAGTTTTTTTCCCAATAAAGGCAGGAAAACAAATGGAAGGCTGTAGTATTTTTCATCTTGGTTTTGAATATCTTGAAGTTTGAAGTACGACAGTTTTCAACTCAATCTCATGTTGAGTTCTTGAGGTCTTCTTTTGATGCCTTTTATGCTTTGCATTTACATGATTTGCAAAAGAAAGTCTCACTTTTGTTAACTAGTATTTTACAAAACTTTAAACTATAGCTAAATTCTCTCAAAGTAAACTAAAACCTTTCTTTTTGAGCGACTCAAACACTACATGACTTTTGGCACGTACAGGTAGCCGTTTCAATGCAGTTCTCGTTTGACATGCGCCGTCAACTTTACTTTTCGTTGCTTTTCGCCTCTTTTTAATCTCAATGCCTTGCCATATAATAAATATCTTATTAACCTCGTTTGCTTGGTCCGTACCGTAAGTTATGGACCGAGTTTTTTTCCACTGCCTTATGGCCCAAGCGCGTAGCGCGCGGGCCATAAAAAAGTGGAAAAAACGAGGATCCATAACTTACGGTACGGACCAAGCAAACGAAGTTAATAAGAGCTATTTATTTACGGCGTTTTTTAACCAACCAGCGCGCGAGAAAATTTACAATTGTGGTAAAATTATATTTTGCTCACCTTAACCAGTTTCCAAGCCTGTTTTTTTGGCCTCAATTTGTCCTAAATCTCCAGATTTTCGATTTCAATGAAAGACATCCGAGGTAATATCACTAAACTTGATATTGTATTGGATTATCTGTAGTTATCTTTCGTTTTTTTTTTTAAGTAAAAGAGATTCAAAGCCTAAAAATGTCGGTTTTTTGGAAAACTTTGTCGAAGAATCTTCCAAGAGCAAAACTAGCCCCTGGGGGTGGTGGTGAGTTGTGTACACAATTCCTAAGTGGGAGAGTATGTACTCGCGCAAAAAAAAAAAAACAAAAAAAAAAACATATATAGTGCATTTCGATTCGATTTCACTGCATGGTTTTTATAATGGGAGAAATTATCTTCATCTCGAATAAAAAATAATTGAATATTTTTTCCCCGATCTTATTTTTACCTTTCAGTTTCATTCAATTTGTTTCTCCCTGTGACTTCCGTATCGGGAGCTCCGCTTTTAGGCAGTGCCTAAATATATATATATTATCATGTTAACAAGTTTTTGAACTGCTTTAAGGTGGCTGCCTACTTTTGAACGTTCGAATTGAGGCTACAATGAGAACGCGCTCAAAAACCTCTGAAAAATCTACAAGATTTTATTGAAGAACCATACGCGTTTTGAGCTTCAATGGGGCAAAACCCTCAAATTTTGCACGGGACTCTCTATTTTTTAGTAGCTCATTCGAAAAAACTCCTAAAAAATCTAGGTTACATTAACATTTTAGAAAAAGTTTAAATCAGTAACACATGAAAAAATTGATTTTTGTAGGGATTTTTGTTCGAATTTACGAGATTTTTTAAGAGCACCGAAAGTACAAAATATGACAAATCAATGTGTATCTCTTTGTCTTTTTGTCGAAAATATCCATGTATTATTGTAGAATGATTGACTAGCCGTCATTCGTGCAATCCTATAGTCTGCAAATAACTATAATATATATATTTAGGCACTGCCTAAAAGCGGAGCTCCCGATACTGAAGTCACAGGGAGAACAATTTGAATGAAACTGAAAGTTAAAAATCAGATAGGGGAAAAAATCTTCAACTATTTTTTTATTCAAGATGAAGATAATTTCTCCCAGAATAAAAACCATGCAGTGAAATCAAATCGAAATGCACTACATTGTTTTTTTTTTGTTTTGTTTAGCGCGAGTATATACTCTCCCACTTAGGAATTTTGTACACAACTCACCACCACCCCCAGGGGCTAGTTTTGCTCTTGGAAGATTTTTCGACAATTATTTCCAAAAAACCAACATTTTTAGGCTTTGAATCTCTTTTACCTAAAAAAAACGAAAGATAACTACAGATAATCCAATACGATATCAAGTTTAGTGAAATTTACCTCGGATGTCTTTCATTGAAATCGAAAATCTGGAGATTTAGGACAAATCAAGACCAAAAAACAGACTTGGAGCAAAATATAAGCTTACTTTAATAATTACGTCTTTTACAGAACGAGACGTTTTACATTCAGTTAAACTTAACAAGAACAACTGAGACAAAATAGAAAATAAAAGCAATGCAAAAAGGCAATGCAAAATGACGAATTTCTTTGTCAGTAAATTGGCGTTTGTAAATGTTTTTGAATATTTTTTACGGCTTTTAAAGTGAAAGTCTAGGTCTTTCTACAACAACATCTCTCAACAACACAAATTTAAGCTCATTTTTGTAATCAGACTTGCTCGAATAGCTTAACAAACAGTTGAATATTTGGTGTAAATTTGTATTTCATTCAATACTTAAATAAATTATCTGTAGAAATAAAATTATTAAATGAAAGTTTCGTTGTTTTGAAGATGGGACCCCGCGATAGGAGGCGAGTCTTTCTTGAACGAAAAACATACGATGGTTGGTTTAAAACAACGTTTTTCAACGTTAACCGAATTGCTAAAGATTTACAAAGCTAAATAAAGGACGAATATTTGTTGTAATATGCAGCAGCAGTTAGGGGGACTCGCGATTGAGGTCGTATATTCACGGGTTTAACCCGGGGAATTATGAACGAGGGTACAGTGGGTATTACCCGCGCGAAGTGTCCTTACTGCTGCTGTGTCGGGTAACGCAAACGGAGGTAAAATATCTTATAAATATACGATGCACGAATGTAAGAAGTTCGTTTACGACTTTTGCATAATTTGTCTAAGACCTAAAGTTAACATACCCAAGCCAGAACCTTTTTGGTGCTGTGGTAAGAAAATGCAAATAGAAGACGACACGTCAGCACAGTGTTACGAGTGTGGTAAGAATATTCGTAATGCCGTGCCAAATGCCACCAGAGAGCAGTATTACGCCAATGGAGGTCGTAAGAAGACTCCATACAAAAGAATAAAATACTTCAGAGACTGGATGAGTCACATTCAAGGTCATCGGCCGGTATATTTAGACGACGAAGTAAAGAAGAAAATCATAGACCATTTAGAAGAGCCAACCCCACAAAGTCTACGGAAAACGCTGAAAAAATTAAAGCTAGGGAAATATTACAAAGCTATTCCCTATCTTTTATCTGAAATTACCGGTAATTCTATTCCCGAAGTTTCTGATATGAGCAGAGCCGAGTGGATGTTTTGTCGTTTGGATAAGGATATTCCTTATTATCCCGACGTAATTTACGAAATATTTTACGAAATAGACCCCCAGCATTCGCTGTTAGAATGGATTCCAAGAAGATAGTGAATCTTATGGTATAAGACAATTCATATTACGCAGACTGACGTTCGATATGCAAATAGAATCCCGTCACGCTCTTTTCAAAACTGATGTCTAAGCGAGTTTTCTTTGAAGCTCTTCTTTCGCCTCCTGGTAGATCTTTTTGCGAGATTCCTCGGATAAATCTTTTACGACTGTTTTTTTATTCCTTATGTCCATCTTTAATTTCTCGTATTTTTCCTCTTCGGCTAAGATAAGCGAGAATTCTACGTCGTCTATCTTTCTGTCACGCAAAGCCTTTGAGACAAGGTCGGTAATCGTATTTACTTTAGCCCTTGACAGAGCTATTGTCGTGTCATGCTTGGATATTTTACTTGACAACTGTTTCATAATACCCGTAGCAACAGCAGATATAATACCACAGGCTGCCCCAACGCCGGCTAAAGGAACCCCAACGACTATTCCCGGCCCAGTAAGCGAAGTAGCGACGCCAGTGCCTGTTAATGCTACAGACATGGATCCTGTAGTTATCGCAATTTTATGTAGCGTACTACGAGCTCTGACGTATTTCTTTCTAACCTCCTCGTAGTGTTTTGTCTGTCCTTCCAAGTAAGCCAGAATTAAATTTGCTTTATTCAAGCGGAAGTTTTCAGCGTTTAATTCGTTTGGACCCAGATTGGGGTAAAGTGGAGGCGCTGAAGGTATTACGTCCATTATATATACTAATGTACGACGCTTTTGGGAACGATATTGAGGAGCAGCCACATGCTAACTGGACAGCATTTAGGAAGATGTTTCCGCATGCAGACGCCAGTAAGTTCGAGCGTAGGCCTGATGGGATTTACTACGACGGCTCCAGAACGTATAGCAATGCCGACTTGGAACCGAATGTAACACCCGGTTGGTCAAAAGAATTATTACTTACCACCAGCACTTACCCGATACCTGCAGTTTCATTTGACAAACACCCAAGTTTGAGCCTAACGCTGAACATGCGGATCTCTAGCAGTAATTCCTTCCGACTAAAGGTGCGAGATATCTTCAAGGAAGTCCCCATAAATCACACCACAGCTAAGGAATCCCACGAATGGTTAAGTGGACCCAACATGCGATACTGGCCGCAGCAATTGAACTTTGCCGTCTGGTGTGCTACTAGCGGTTGTGGTGTAAGTGCAAACCTGATGAAGAATTCGATATTCGTGTTTCACTTCCACTTCACAGTCCGAAGAATATTGCATGAAATGGGTGTTATTGCCCTACCGGGCGACAGGGCATTTGATCCCAGAGATAACAAATACTCCTCACCTGCCTACGACAGACTTTGTAAGGAGTTTGGAGTTGTAGGAAAGGACTTCCGATGTACTGCAGGCGCCAACAATGGCCTAGGACATATTTGGGAATATTGGGGCGTCGGAGGACATAAGTTAAGCGATAAGGAAGTTCATGCATTGCGGCTGCAATGGAACACTGGTTATCATAAAGTAACTTACGACAGTAGCACCTTCTTCGAGCCAAATGCCAAAACCACCAAAGAAGTTAGAGACGGACCTCTATTCAAAGACGAGGGTGGTAAGTATGCGGGGGCTAATCCATTGATTATCCGTATAACCAACGACGAACACACAAAGCAGTACTTTAATTTCATACCCACAAAAGGTAAAGGACTAACTAAAGTCGGTCTTGCCCGTCTGAACCGCAGCATAGAAGCTTACGTGTATTCTATCCTTGGAGCTCAGGTAAATACCCAATCCAGCATAATTGGAAATACCGGCGCCGCAGAAGAAACGCGCGCCGAAGCCTTGATCCTCTTTGAAAGTTCAATAATAGAAGGTGACATTAGCAAAGGCGTACAGCGTTACCAACTAGCCATACAAAATTCTAAAGCAAGGTTGGACTATGCGGTAGCCCCGGGTTGTTGGCTAATGCCCAGTAACTTATCCATGAATGCCGGTTCCGTAGTAGGATACAACAACAAGCTCCAAAAAGCTACTAAGGAAATGAAGTTTGGAGTGAATGACGTGAACTCTTACACGCTTAGGAACATTCCTCACTTCGTAGAAAAACCTAAAAAAGAGCACCAGGGAACCCCAGTAACGGTCAAAACCACAGTAAAGAAGGTATTACCTACGATACCCGAGGAATATGACCATAACTTACTAAAAGCCGGTTTAACAGCTGCAAGTATTGGTCTGAGTTATTATATATGGCGATGAACAACCCCTACGTATCCGGAATGGATTGTGTTTATACGACTTACCAAGGTGAGAAAAAATACACCCAAGCATCTTGGGTTGATGTCACTGGGATGTCCGTAGATTTGAACTACTCAGGAAAGAAATTGATCCTCTGTAGTATTTGTATTGGTACGAGCAGCCATGCCAACGTCGGCTTTCGGTTCCTGGATGAGAATGGCATACTGCAGCCCATGCGCACGAAAACGAATAACAGGGAGCCCGTACATTTCTCCGTAGAGCCCAACCCCGGCAGCACCGAGAATCTATCGGTTTGGACTTTCCATATGGTTGCCGATTGCCATGGAAAAGTAAAGCTGCAAATACGCGTAGACGATACTGGGAGCGTTTGCGTAAATAGCATACAGAATCAGAGAGATACGACTTATAATCACAAGACCATTAGCACTTTAACGGTAATGAGTCTCTAGTGGTTTCTAATAAACTATGTTTGCTGGGATATACTATGAACCCACACGTAAAGGAAGATTGGTTCCTTCATTACTTAGAGGAAAAGGTGTATGGGAATGATGATAGGTGGCACGACACCGGGCTGTGGGTGAAGGTTGGAGGCCTAGGATTAATCATATGCACTATTAGCATTTCGACGGGTCGTTCGGCCAATGCCGGGTTTAGGATCGTCGATGAGAATGACCACCCATTACTACCTTTTAGGAAGAAAGATGATAATAGGAACCCAGTTCATTTCTCATGCGAGCCCTATCCATTGAGCAATGAAGATTTAACGCCGGTAACGTTTCACATGATAGCTAATTGTCAATATGCAAAGCTTCAAATACGTTCCGACGAGTTAAGTAGCAACGACTCCGATGTTCGGATAAATGCTGCGGTTAGGCATTCCCTTTCGGAGGATGCTATTTGGAATCATAAGACTATTTCTACTATGACTGCCATACCTTTAGTTCCAAATTATCAAGGCGGTGCGAATACTATCTTTACTTATCCCCAGTCGAGGATGCCTCGGACACCCGACGATGATAAGCCCCCAGTAAAGTACCCAGATAAGATCAGCCCTTCATCTTCTTCAAAAGGACCACGCCGATAGCGACGACTAAGATCCAAATGTTATTCCCCACGAACTTTAACAGTTCTCCTCCGGTCCTTAGTACCAAAGAGAGGACGCTACCGAGCAGCCCCGGTAAAGAGGCTGCCATCTTTTTTCCCAAGTCCGTCAGCCCTTTACCTACTGCCTTTACACCTGCACCCGTAGCTTTAAGGGAGCTAAGGATCACTCCTACTACGGAGGAGATGGCGACCGCAAATGCTAGCGGAATGCCATATTTCACCAAAGCTCTTTTTATCTTTTCCTTCGTGGTAAGCCCCAATTCCCTTTCCAGGTTTTCCTTTTGCGCCCGTAATTCCGCAAGGCGCACCTCGAGGGCCTCCACTTCCCTTTGGGCAGCCTCCCTTTCCTCTTCGGAGCGGGTTTGGTCGTTGATTACCTCCTGCTGCCGCTCTATTTGCCCCTCCAGGTTTTCAATAGCCTGATCTCTTTGCCGGATTCGTTCTTCTTTGGTGTCGATTTCAGCCATTAACCGTCGCCGTTCCTCCAAAGATCCGGCTATGGTGGTTTGTAGGTTATCGGTATCGTCTTTAATTAGATCCAACTCCTGCAGGGTGAGGTTAAGAGCCCTTTGAGTTTGATTTCTTTCACGTCGAATTCGGGTTCTTTGGTCTACCAGCTCACTTATTTCTTGATTTTTAAATTCGACCTCCCTCCTATGTGCGTCGGCAAGCCGTTGGTTTTGCTTCATGTATTCCTCCTCCCTTTCTTCCAACGTTTCTCGTAGCGCGTCCGACGAGGCGCCAGAGATTTGGGCTTCTCCTAAGTCCTCCCGTGCTTTGTCTAATTCGCGCAGGGCCTGATCCACCTGATTTCCTATTTATTTTATTCTTTCATTTTGATGGGCGGACTTCTTTTCAGCATCGGCAAGTAGCTGACCTTGCTTTGCATATTCTTCCTCCCTTTCTTTTAACGTTTCTTGCAGCTCCTCGGCGCGTTTTTCTAACGCAGTCTTCTCGTTTAACGTTTCCAGCTGGTCTAATAGGCTTCTGGTAGCTTGCTGGAAGCCTTTTAATCTCGCCACGTCACCCCTAACTTCACCATCTGCATCAAAGAGGGCCTGTGGTTTGGTCCAGCGGTTTTTGTCGGGAAATCTCAGGTCGGGGACGCTTATTAGGACTTTGTTTCCCTTTTCCGTGAGCTTTATTTCGTCGGTATCAAAGCGGGAATAGCGTTGCCTTAGCTCTTGCGTTGCCCACTCTACGGTTTCCAGGCCAACTGCACCCTCCTCTATGTTTTGAAGTTCCAAGTACTCAGGGACAGGGCCGCGGTTCTTTGATTGCCACATGCGATTTAAGGCTGCCTTGAAGCTTCTCCATCTATTACCATACTCATTATGTAAAGCTGCATCGTAAACTAGGGGGTCGGTCTCCGAGCCTTTAGTCCATGCGTCGTATTCATCATCGTTAATGTCTACTTGACCTTCTTCGGTAAGGGGGTCAAAGTCGGTACCTTCTACCTCCATTATATATGATAAGCTCAAAGTTAAATCCAAACGTATTACCTAAGCAGGTTGGCGGACTGAAAGCAGAACGCACCTTTCACCGGGTCACCTTTACTCCTTCTAGCGCCAAACCAGGGGAAACTCTGTACGTAGGCGTTCCCCGTCTAACGGACAACTTAGTATTGGTTCCTGGCACCCTGGCGTTAAGGTTTGACCTAGCAATACAACCAGATACCGCAGACACGCGTTATGTTGTTAATAACGTAGGCAGGAACCTTGTTTCTAAGATGAGAATCAAGTTTGCTGGTGAATCCCTGTTAGACTTAAACAGGTACGATCTTTACACCACATACAAAGATTTGTGGTTGACGGCCTTCGACCGCGCACAAAGGATAGAACAAGGAATAGCAAGTGAAGCCATACGTAAGGTAAGAAGCGCAACCTCCAGCGCCTCCGGAGAAGACGAAATAAAGACAGCCTACGGTACTAAATATCTCATTCCATTGGACTTTGAAGTAATAACAAACCACGGTGCGTATTACCCAAGACAGCTTTCTGAACTGCAGTTCGAAGTAACCTTGGCAGATACGACCAACATCCTGCAAGGAAAGGACGTAAGTTCAGCGGCCGTGCATCCATATGCTATTACCAATTTAGAATTACAGTACGAGACCGTGTACTCTGAAGATATTGCTCGTAGCGCAGGCATGGAATACAGTGCTGGTAAAGCATTCCTTTACGACCACGTAGTGATGTACAAAACGTTTAGCTTCACGAACAACGTTGAAGAGGTCATCAACCAAAGTATTAATATACCACGACGCAGTTTAACGGGGCTAATGTTGCTGTTCGCAAAGACATACACCGCAGGATTGCGCGACTCCGAGGCATTCTTTAATCCCAACATTACCAATGTCGGCGTGAATATTAACGGAGTACCCAACAAGGTTTACTCCCAGGGGATAAAACCTGAAGACATGTACCGGGGGGCAATGCAAAAGTTTGGTGATCAAATTGCTCCAAAGGAATTCTTCAAGGATAAATATGCGTTATGGATTGACATGCGCACTACTAATGATGAGAGCATGCATGGCCAGGGATTGCGGCTGGTAAACACCCAGGATGGCATTACATTGGAGATCAAGCGCACCAAGCATACCAGCGATACTACTAAAATAAACTGCTACATCTTTGTGGTGTCAGACGCGCAACTGAGCGTAGAAATGAACCAACTAAAAAGCGTCGCATATTAAAATATTTGTCTAATATACCATGTTGCGCGTATTTGAAAATAACAACACCAAACTGCAATGCATAGTGCAAGGCGACAAACTGTACTTTAAAGCAAAGGAAGTGGCGGCTGCGTTGAATTACGAGAACACCAAGAAGGCTATTAGAGACCACGTTTCTGAGAAGTACCAGAAAAGATGGGCTGACGTGCAAGGGGTCCCAAACCGTTCCCCTTCTACTATTCACCCACATTCCGTGTTTATCTCCGAGCCTGGGTTGTACGAACTGATATTTAGCTCTAAGCTACCCAAAGCCGCGGAGTTTCGTGATTGGGTGTTTGAAGAGGTGCTGCCTACGCTAAGGAAAACAGGTAAGTATGAAATAGAAAGACGGTTCGATAGTCCTAACAAGTTAGTCTTCAAAATGGAAAATGAGTTTGACCTGCATAAGAAAGTCGTAGACTACATACGCCGCTTCTACCCACAGATGCTCATAGCGCCCGGCTTAGGGGAATTGCAGGATTCTGACAGCAAACGCATAAAATGCTGGCAGAAGGGTTATCAAAGGGGTCAACCCGACCTCTTAATACTGAACGCGCATTTAAGGTATGAAGGGCTTTGCATCGAATTAAAGACACCGAAAGGAAATGGCATACTCTCCGCAGACCAACGCAAGATAATTTCGCAGTATGACGCGAATGGTTACCTGACCATGGTTAGCAACGATTATGACGTCATCTGTCGTGCCCTTAGCAACTACGCGGAAGGCATCCGTATTCCCTGTCGGCGGTGCTGCAAACGCTTCAAGACTACGGAGACAAGGGCAACGCATTTAAGAATATTTCATAGATATAATGATCGTCAACCAAATACACTGGCGTGACCTGATTTGCGGTAAAGCATACGAAATAAAAAATTACGTCGTCTTCGAAGACATCGACCGTTTACGGTTAGTCCTCAAAGACTTAGAAGGCAAGGAATATTCCCTTTGGGCGCCGGATTGCGTGCGGTACGTAATTCAGGGCGAGGAATTCACCCACTTACGCAGCTATGGTAAGGTAAATGGCCGATGGAAGTTTGACATCGAAAGAAGAGTCACTCCATCTCCTCTTTGTAGTTAAGCGCGTCTAACATAGTCCTTTGAGCCTTTGGGTCGGCTGAGCACCAATGCCCCACGAAGGATCCTTCAGAAAATACCTTGCCGCAATGAAGGCAGGTGTATTTTTTACGCGGTTTTGGCCGAGGGGCGATTATGCAGTCTGCTGGGGGTTCGCAGGTAATACAGTCCATATATACCTATGACGACCATAAATCCTCCAAGGAATGCGGCTGCGTATGCTATCATATATTAATCAGAAATGTTAACAATAAGGTTAAATCTTTGTTAAGACAACTATTTCAAAAAGCGTCTCAGGAATGTTGACAATAAGGTTAAATATTTGTTAAGTAGGATAATACCTCTTAAGAAATGTGTCTTAGAATGTTGACATTTAGGTTAAATCTTTGTTAAGTATACCATTCCGAAAGGTATTTAGGTTAGACAGTTGAAGATATGCGGGCAGCGACACATCAAATCCGCACATTGATAACAATCCACTCCTTCTAAGTCATATGCCCCAAAGAGGAGCTTATAACTTACTTCATGCGCTTTCCTGTGCGTTTGAAGACGTTGTCGGCTACTAAGTACCTTATTGCAGCAAGTGCACTGTCTGGTCTGATCACAAACTCCTCTCTTTAAGTGCTGCCTCATTCCTAAAGGGAATTCCTTATTACAGCCCTTGCAAAGTACGCAAATACGTTTATCCTGATGTTGTCGCATCTTTTGAACAGTACTGAATTCCTTACCACAATCCTTACAAACCTTACTTAGTTCCTTTGTGCAAACGCCACGACGAACGTGGTATGGTAGCCTTTGCTTGGTGCTGAACTTCTTCTTACACACCGCACAGTTCATCTATACATAGCAGTACGTTAACCTCTATATAACATCCTTTTTTTAAACAATTATTTAACCTAATCGTTAACATTATTAGACACCTTTATTTCGAGGTATGTTATTACTTAACAAATATTTAACCTAATCGTTAACATTATTAGACACCTTTATTTCGAGGTATGTTATTACTTAACAAATATTTAACCTAATTGTTAACATTATTAGACACCTTTCTTAAGAGGTATGTTGATGCTTAACAAATATTTAACCTTATTGTTAACATTCTAATACGCATCTTTTTTTGAAGTAGCGTAGCCTTAACAAAGATTTAACCTAAACGTCAACATTCTGAGACACCTTTGAAATGGTCTCAGGTGTGACGTAACAAAGATTTAACCTCATCGTCAACATTCTTATAAGGGATACCGCATGAAATCCTTTACGGACTCCGCAGCCCAATCGGCCATCGTCAAAAGCGCACCAAACCTTTCCGCGCGCTTCAGACCGCACATTTCATCATACAATTCCTGCACGCGCTCTTTTAACCGATCGATCTCCTCCCTTTGCATTTCTATGGTGTCTCTTTTATCTTTCATGTCGCCGGCAATCCTTCTTACTGCGTCCACTGGGTCCATCGTATATATAATGGATCCGAACCATATTCCCTGCAATGCTCTGATCGTAGGACCCACCGGCTGCGGCAAAACGCAGTTCGTAGTAGAGCAGCTATTGGGACCCTTTAGATACCGTTTCGACTACATAGTGCTATTATGCCCTACCTACGTGAACAACCGCACCTGGACAGGCGTAGGAGTGAAAGATGACGACTTCTTCGTGGATATCTTAGACCCTAACGAGTTATCCAACCACCTTAAGTTCTGGCATCGACAATTCCCTAAAGATACGCAAACCCTCCTCATACTAGATGACATCGCCTGCGGGGACGACGTAAAAAGACGCACTTCCGAGTTGGTGAAGCTCGCCTTCAGCGGCAGACATGACAATATTAGCGTTTGGTTGCTCTCCCAGCAGCTGACCAGCGTCTCTAAACCCTTTAGGGAAAACATAGGCTCTCTGGTCGTCTTCTACACTCCCAGTCGGAGTGACCTGGAAACCATTTAGCGACTACGAGCGAGATATCTAAGGAACAGTTACACGAATACATGCGGCATTTAAAAACGCACCAACATTCCAAGATGATCTTCTCTTTGAGGTTTCCGTAGGAGGTAAAGATCTGCGACCTTTAACTCCTAATGTATATGGAGATTGAGCAGCTGATAGATGAAGTCCCCGCGCAATTGGATGAAAGTAACCTTAAAGAACAACTTAACATCCTTGTGTCTTCGGGAAAGTGTAAGGAAATGATAGGCAAGGACCTCAACCATGAGCAAGTTAATAAGTTGTCTGAAGAGGAGGTTAAGAAGTTCCATAAGAGGTATGAGGCTGCCCTTGCAAGTAAAACCACGAATGCCGTAGCAGACTCCGCTATTAAGCTGGCCACTAAATTGCTTGGACTTGCGCTGCCCATAGACGACGTGGATCAACTGCGGAAGGACATAAGTGAGGATTATGTCATATCCCAAGAACTTAAAATAACCTGCGGGTGGTTGTCTTTGAAGTGCGGTAAGTTAATGGCAGTCGCATCTTTGGGACTTCACGTGGCTCAACATGTCGACTTGAAGGAGGTACTAACCTCTTGGAAGGACTACAAGAAAGGTAAACAAGTCGAGGAGATCTTCAAGGCAGCACTTGCTGAGGTTCCTAGTCAAGATGCTCAAGTCATTCACGGGACTTAGTCAAGTCGTCATCAAGTACTTAGTCAAGTCGTCATCAAGTACTTAGTTAAGTCATTATCAAGTCGTTGCCAAGTTACTTGTTAAGTCCTTCAAGTCCTTAGATATAAGATGAGTGACACCGAAACAAAGGCGGAGGAAACCCCTCAGCAAATTACCAAGCCTAAATCCCCGGGTAGAGTCGCTGCGGGGAAAAAACTCGCGGAGATGAACAGGAATAACAAAGCTAAGAAAGAAGAAAAGAAGGAGGAAGAGGAATCATTTTGGAACATCGACCTGGGGTACGTTATTGGCGCGTTGGGTGTCGCTATAGCCGCAGGCAGTCTCTACTTTCAGTGGAAAGCCGCGAAACCAAAGGTAGAATTCAAGGCCGTGCATGTGGAGCCCCCTAAGAGAAGTAAGATACCCGAAATGGAATAGCAAGGTCATTCCATTTGGAATAACCTTCTCGCTTTGTAATATAATGTCGTCAGCATTGATGAAAACCGTTGAAGAAGCAGCTATTATTACTTCCATCGTTGCGGGTATTGGTTGGGTAGGTAAGAAAGTGCTCAAAGAAGACTTTACTGAAGACCCAAGCAAGAGCTTCGCTAATTTTGCTAAGATGACCGCCGCTGTAGGTGGGGCTGTAATGTTAAAGGACTACTTACAGAAGGAAAAGTACTTGCCTAAGATATAAATGGCTAGCGTATTGGTAGGCGGTGTCATTGCAGCGTTAGCATTCACTGGAGCCAATTATGGTGGTCAATATTTGGATAGATTAGTCAGAGGCAACAAAAGTGATGCTGAAAGGAAAAGACACGATTTGGCGCTGGAAAAATATCAAAGGGACGTGGCGGCTTGGAATGAAAAAAGACAAGCTTACAGGGATTGGTTGGATAAGAACTACCAAGACAAAATGCAGGCGGATAAGAACTTCGAAAATACGGACTACGCCTTTAAACTTTATGCACAGACGCACCCCGACTTTAGGATTAGCAAGCCTCAGTTTAAGAATTACTACCAGCCGTCAAAGAAACAAAAAGACAATGAGCTGGTCTTTGTAGGAGTCGCAGGACTGGCCGGAGGTGCAGCCTTGGCGTATCTGCTCTGAGCTGCGCTCAGATCACTAGTGGCGCGAAGTATGGGCGTCTAATATATAATGATCGTCTTTTTGGAAAGCGATAAGAATAACTTTACCACTTATTTGAATCCCCCCATCAAAGCCCATACGGTTCGGCTGGTCAGTTGCTCTTTATACAACTCTTGGTATAATTTAATTAATGGCATGATCACCACGCAAAAGAAGCCTAACAGTTACCAAGGCGTAATGCTCCCAGATGGACATTACACGCCAATCACCCTCGCTAAGGAGCTCGCCAAACGCGGTTATACTCTTACCACAGGGTTGCCGCACGAAATGACCCTCAAACATAACATACCTGGCGGTTTCTCACTGTCCCTCGGAAAGTTTGAACCATTGGGATCTTTACTTGGAATTCAGCGTAAGCAAATTACCAACACGGCAGTTCCCGTAGGTTGGAAAGTTGCATCCTCTTATGAAGTCTATTGCGATTTAGTCCACAGTTACAGCAACGGAAAGCCCTCCCATCTTATGTCTAAGTTTTCACCCAAAGGTAATCCATTTGACCTGGTAGAATACACGCCCATTTCTTTAAATTATGACTTGCCTTGTGATTTGGTTGAAAGCATAAACATCACCATTAAAGTGGATGGAAAGACGGTGGATTTCAACGGACGCAAAATCAATCTTGTTTTAGAATTCATATAATGGGTCGAACTGAGGACAAACTTAAAAGGATTTACTACGGGCCCGAAGGCTATTGGAAAGGAGTGGCGGCTATCAAGAAACTCGCTACCGCAGCCAGGGTATCCGACGAAACAGCTAAGAATTGGTTAAAGAAACAGACTATCTGGCAGGTTTATCTTCCCGTGCCCAAGTACGTTCCCAGACCCAGCTTTACCGTAAATACCCCTAATGAAGTTCATCAGGCGGATTTGCTTTTCTTACCACACGACACGGTGAGAAGAAAGACCTATAGATACGCTTTGACCGTGGTTGATATCGCAAGTAGATACAAGGACGCCGAACCTATAACCAGCAAGGATTCTGGGGAAGTCGCAGAAGCCCTAGGTAGGATTTATAAGCGCGTCTTGAAATGGCCAAAGCTGCTGCAAGTGGATGCGGGGACGGAGTTCATGGGCGTGGTTACCAAGACCCTGAAAGACCACGACACCAAGATAAGAAGAGCTGAAGCTGAGTACCACAGGGGTCAGAGCATCGTCGAAAGATTCAATAAAACCTTGGCTGAGCGTCTCTTTGGATACCAATATTGGAAAGAGCTGGAAGATCCCTCTAAGCGCAACAAGGAATGGACAGAGCGGCTTCCCCAGGTCGTCGCAGCTTTGAACAACGAGGCGGCCAGGGCTACGGGAATGAAACCCAAGGACGCCATAAAAAAGAAGCACGTGGAACACAAGTCCTACGTCAGAAGTTCGAGGGCGGTCGGACTAAAGGAAAGAAAGCTCCCCCGCGACATAGTGGTCAGGTACCTCTATCAGCCGGGGGAACTCGAAGGTGGCAGTAAGAGAGCCACGGATCCTAACTGGTCTCTGAAAACGTATGAGATTTCAAAGTCCGTCACCAAGGAAGGGCAACCCGTGTTATATTACCTAAATGGCCCAAGCCGCGGATTCGTCAAGGAAGAGCTGCTCATAGTCCCCAAAGATTCAGAGTAGTGCAGCACCGCGCGCCCGATTACACTCTAGGCACGTCAGTCTTACGTTGCCTCTGCAATGCCCGCGTTTGTTATTTATGCGATCCACGGAGAACTGCTGATCGTCATTCGGGTCGAACCTCCATAGTAGCGGTATGTTACATTTGGCGCAGCGTGCCCCTTTCTTATAGACGTCGTCCACGCATAGGTCGAACGTCATATTTTTTTCTTCGTCGTGCCGCTTGTAGCGAAGGAGTTTCTTAGCAATGTTTTCTTTGGCTACTTCTTCAGAAGTGCGATCGTAGCGCAGTTGCGGACCCCAGGCTCTTTTTAACTGTTTGGCATACTCCACACGACTTACGGCGGTGTATATCAAATTGCTCCAACACAGCCGCTGGTCTATGATCCATAAGGTTTCTGTTATGGTAATCCCCTGCGCGCTGTGGACTGTCATGCAATAACCCAAACGCCAGTCTGGATGGGAGGTAATTCTTTCCACCATTTTCATGGGCACCCAAACCTTATCGTGCGTTACTGCGTTTTCCAACCGGGTCTTAGTTCCCGGGACCCAGACGTCTTTTTTCTGCATTCGGGTGTCGTGGGGTTTGTAACAAATGGGCACCAGATGCCCAGGGAAGCGCTCCTGGTGTATTTTGAGTAAGTCTTTCTGTATGCGGGACTGCGCTGCGCGTTTGCTGCTCAGCACCAAATCCTCAGGATGCCAGCTGTATAGGAAGTCCTCGTAGGATTTCGCTCGTACGCGTTTACGCAATGTCTTACATTGGTCGGCATCACTAAGGCCCCTTAATTCCGCTTTCAGGTTCCTCACTTGATCCTTGCTGCGGTAGTCGGTGTTAATTTCTTCGCAGTGGTCTACCATTTCTTTTAACCATTCGTGGGGCATCTCTCCGGCTATTGGAGGCGGTTGACACGGATCCCCGGCAAATATTACTTGGGATTTCCCACGGAGGAAGTCTACGAACTCCTGTAGTATTCCTAGTGGCACGGTGCAAATCTCATCCCAAAGTATCACCGGAGGTATGTCGCGTATTGCTTCCGGTACCCACTTTTGACCATTCCAGCGAAAGAAGCTGTGGTAGGTTTGTGCGTCGTAACCCATACTGCAGAGTTCTCTTTCCAAACGGTGCGTTGGCGTTAACACCTTTATCTTTGGAAAGAGTTCCAAAACACGCGTTGTCTTGCCACTACCTCCGGTACCGTACAAATAGGAAAAGCGTTGGTAGGAAATGGGGTCTGCAACTGACGGTAATGGCTCTTTTGTAGGCGTAATGGAACCGCGGAGGTGTTCACCGCGATATTCTACGCGTTCTCTCCAAGCTTTTATCTCTTCGTCTTTGACGCGCCATTGACCGCTTTCTGCGAGCTCGTCTTCGGTGTAGAATTCTTTCATCTTCTCCAACACTTCTGGCTTTACATACAAGGAATCCGTAGCTACGCGCGGGATGTCCTCTTTGTCAAACCGCAGTAACATTGCAAGGAGGTTAATGTGCGCATATGCGAGCATACTTGCACGTAGGTGGTAATACTGTGGTCTGTGGTCTTGGTAGTAACAAAGTGCATTCCATTTCTGTTCTTTCTGACCTTCTATGAAGTAGTCCCATTTCTCCACAGACACCATCGTTCCTTTTTTGTGGGCGCGTTTGATAAGGAAGTTTAACTCACCGACGTCTGTTATCAGGCGCCGCTGCATATGTTTTTCACCTTCTTTTGCGCCCTGTGTGAACTTTCCTATGACAACCCGCGCAGTGGGGTTATGCTCGGGTAACCATTTTGTGAATGAGGAGTGACACAATATGGCTTCATGTGCAGTGTATTTTAGCAATTGGCGCTCTTCGAGGAATTTCAAAAGGGGTATGGGAATCCATTCCTTTTCCTGTAAATGCTTCCCACACTACGCGTAAATTATGGGGTGTAAGCCCTTTGCTAACTTCCAAGACGTTAATCGTACGAATCCAGTTGCTGGGGCGTCGTAGTGACCGTCTAAGGACACCCTAAAGAATTGGGAGTCTGGATGTCCGTAACGGTCGTAATATTCCTTACAATCCCCTAGACCTTTAAAATATGCAGGGTAACAGTGTTTCATATCCAGCGACACATACTCATCTTTGTCGTACTCCATGTTCCACAGACCACCGTGACCGTGTTCTACACAGGCTTTGGCTATATCTCCGAACTCCTCCGGTGTGGATTTCCATCCATTTCTTTTCTTTGCGGCTAAGAAGTCCAAGCTGCGACTGCTAAGGACCTCGTCAGAGAAGTCTTCCCCTAAGGTCTCACAGGCGCTTTGAATGCGCTGCTGTTCGATTTCAGGTCGATACAAAGTACCATCTTGCGTCATAAATTGACTTCCTTCTGAATCCATCAACCATACGGAGTTCTCGTGGACTAATTCTACCAACGGAGAAGCTTTATAGACCTTAGTTTCCTTCTTTTTGGGGAACCTAAGTTCGCGCCAAGCGTGTCCATTATGCTGGTAAATGACTATAGGAGCACCTTTGCCACCGTATTTATGCGTCCCCGGATAGATGAAGCCGTCGGTGATATCTTTCACGTGTATGCGCCTTTCTAAGGCTGTTTCTAACTTCTTGATGTTGTCTATCGACCCTCCAGATTTGCGGGTAGAGTGCTCCCATTTCCTGATGGCTTCTCTTCTCTTTAGTGTGAGCTTACCTCCGCGGGAGGAATCCTCAAAGAACTCTCTTACCAACTTACCGACGCAGTTACCGGGATGTCGCATTGGTTTCAACTTCTTGACGTCAGGCTTCTTAATCTCATACGCGCCGTAAATAACTACGGTAACAGGGTATGCTACTTCGTAGAACAGCAAATCTATTCCTTCGAGTGCTCCAGGTCTGGTATTCTTATTCAAAACGAATAGGTTCTGCCTACCAGACGCTCGTATGGGATTCCTGCCCTTTTCTATTATCCACTCACCGTCTAAATACTTTATGAACGTCAACTCCAGACGGTAATCGCCTTCTGGCATTAAATCGATTATCCTTTCTGCTCTCTCGTAGTTCATAGTCTCATCTGTATCTCCCTCCATAAATGTTGTGAAGGCAAAGTCCGCATCCAGGCGATCCAACACCTGAGTTCGTAGCTTACGCACAGTTTTGTTTTGTATGCTTTTGATGGCGTCCATCTATATCTAAGAAATATCTTAACCTCCGTTTGCGTTACCCGACACAGCAGCAGTAAGGACACTTCGCGCGGGTAATACCCACTGTACCCTCGTTCATAATTCCCCGGGTTAAACCCGTAAATATACGACCTCAATCGCGAGTCCCCCTAACTGCTGCTTATGCTCTTCATGTTATATTTACTCCAACATTAAAATAAATTAAGCTTATCTACAGAAATATTAAAAGTTTTGAGGGAAAGTCTTTGATTTGTCGATTCGTCGAGAAAAAATGCTTGTCAAAAAATAATAAACGATTGCTGCTAAACAACACACCTGAATTCTTGGAGAACACTCTTAATCCATCTTTGAATACATGAAAGTTTTTTCAATTGTCTTTGGTCCATAACTTGCCCTAAAGCGATTTTTTTCTGTGCATTTGAGAGTCGCCTTAGCTAGTAGTTTTGCTTCAAATTCCTTTGTCTTTCACGCTCGGCATTTTCTCTTTGTTCATTCGTTAAGTTTTGACTCAAATTCCTTTGTATTTCACGTTCATTTTCTCCTTGTTCATCCGTCAAGTTTTGCCTCATATTCCTTTTTCTTTCACGATCATGTTCTCCTTGTTTATAATCGAAGTCTCGCCTGGATTTGCGTTCTCTATCTCTATCGCTTTTCTTTG
Organism: Actinia equina; assembly: GCA_011057435.1. Taxonomy (NCBI): domain Eukaryota; kingdom Metazoa; phylum Cnidaria; class Anthozoa; order Actiniaria; family Actiniidae; genus Actinia; species Actinia equina. The sequence goes on along the minus strand of WHPX01000764.1, from coordinate 254,618 downwards.
GTGAGTCCTTCGTCTTTGCTTTCCTTTCTCAAGCCACCAGAGTTTTTCCTCTTTCGAAAAAAACTCTTTTACTTCAGGCCTTTCTTTTTTGGCTTCATTCTCCTCTGAGCTTTCTTTCGACATATCGATTTCGGGAAGGGGTTCCATCGTAAATAGAGTTAATATAAATTATATAAGCTTGAATAAAAAATTATGTTGTTATCTTATCTTGTATTTCTATACGTGTGTAAAACGTTTTTTACCAAAGTTTAATAGACGGATTTACCTTTATGTGTACCCGGATGTTGCAACGCGTCGACATTCCCGCCAAAAAAAAAGATAATCTAACCAGCCAATCGGAATGCTTGTGTACACGCCCGGACGGACGGACGGACGGACGTACGGACGGAAGTGACGTCAGCCAATCCATGAAAAATCAACTCGATAGTTTACCATTTTTTCTTAGGTATGGTGCTACGCTCGCGCGGGCTTTCGGCCCGCGCGGGAGCTCCGCTATTATCTTATGGATCTTAATTTGTTTCTAACCACTTCCGGTGACACAATTTTTACTCCAAAAGCTCGCGCGTAGGCTTCCATTAAGTGCTGATTATCTCGAGAACGAGCTCGGGACACCCTATTATATTTTTCTTTCCAGATTTGGAATCAGCATTAAATTTCAATTCGGAAAATGGAAGTTTTAAAAAAGTTTAAATCAATTTCCAAAAGTAGGCAGTCACCTTAATGTTGGGTCAAGGCAAAACGCAGAAAAAGTATCGAATTAAGTGCGGAGAGTGCGGAAAGTGCACTAATTTATAAATCGGTAAAACGCAGGAAAACATTTGGCTAATATTTCTAGCATTAGTTGATAAATTCAAAAATTGAAATCGAACTCTCGATCAATCAACTTTTTTAAATTAAATATTAAAAAGTTAGAATCTTGCTTTAAAAACCTACCAATTTCGGAGTTATTCAGCCGATGGGCTCGGGAAAAACGCCAGTAATAATTCAACCGCCGATTGGTGTTAAAAGAAATTTAAGAAAGGCTACCAAATTTAATTCGTTTGGTGTGGAATGTAATAGTCTGGGTGAGTGTAGTCTTGAGAAACACCGTTGTTGGTGGTGACGTTTCGACAACCTGAGCGGAAGTCATCTTAAGAGTCCAGTTACAAATTGAAACACAGCGGATGGTATTTATACCTCTGGTTTAGTCGTAATGTAAAAGGTAATGAGTCAGCATTGTTATGTAAAGCAGCGCGTGGGGGTTATCACATGTCGCAGTTTCTTGTTTGAGGTCGTGAAAAACGAGTCTATTGTAAGGTGCCGCTAATTGTTAACTTTAAGCGGATTTTGTTGTAAGTTTGAATACCAGCTTTCAAGTGTATTAAGGCGTTGGTGGAATTAGTGCTATATGTGATACATGTAGCAGAGCCCCGGTCATTGTCGCTCCAGTATTCTTGTTCATGTTCTGCGATGTGATTGGTAGGACCCTAATTGCTAGTTCATTTTGTGTTCGTTAACTTATAAGTGAATTTCTTTTTGTGGATAATCGTGTGGCAGCCGTTTTGTGCGAGGAACAAAAGTAATTGTTCAATTTGAGCGATGCGATTGATCATTAAATAAATATACACCTACTTGCATGAACGTTGTCATACGGAATTCGCACATTAGTGATTTAGTAAGAAAGAAATACATTAAAAGACAAAAGAAGATTTTGCCTTATAATGTATTTCTTTCTCACTAATATACTAATGTTCTAACATCGTATGGCAGTCAGGCCTGTCCAGTGATAATAAGGTTGACGACAATTAAGGGTTTAGATTTAGATTTTTTTGAATCCAATGGGGGTTTTCGTTTCGAGGTCTTTGAATCATCCTGCATTTCAGGGTGTCTAACCCTAACCCTAACCTTACCTTTGGAAACCGCATTCCAATTCGTGTAGGCAATGTGCTTTACGAGAGTTTCCTCAACCGTATATTAATGATAATGATAATGATTTATGATTATGATTTATATAGCGTCTTTTAATATGTGGATATAATCAAAGGTGCTTTACATGGAGTTGTATATGACAGATTGCTTTATGCAGTATACAAACATGAGAGATGATTAGTATGAAGCGTAGGCACTGAGGGTGGTCACTGCCAGGGTTTCTTTTTACGTCCTCTGTGGTTCTTTTATGTCCCCCAGTTACTGAAGGTTAGGAAGGGGTTAGGAGACAGGGCCTACGGTTTAAAGTCCTTGTCCGAGAATACTCGAAGGTCTAACCATTTGCAGATATTATTACAAAGGCAGCACCTTCTCCTCAGTTATTTTAAAACTCTGAGCGTTGGTCCGGCCGAGGCTTGAACCACGACCTTCCGCATAACAGACCGCCGCTCTTACCAACTGAGCTAACCGGGTGGCTGTAGTTGAGCGACTTCTTTTCGCGTGGTTTTTCACTTATGTTAAATTCATTTTCAATCGTGATTGGTTACTTTTGGACAGCTAGAGTTTCGATTATTGATATCTAATTAGGAAGCGTTTACCAAAATAACAAAGGCTGCTGACAGATTTTCCCAGGTATTCTGGCCCAAACAAGGGAGAGGGGTAGCGTATTAGAAAAATGTAAAAAAGAAAAATAATAACAAAGAAGAAATATAGATGAATAACAATAAATAAATATGTTAAATAGGTAAATATTAAGGCAGTGGAATATTGACGAGAGGAAGGCATATGTTGTAAGTAGATAGGAATAGTGGAGCGTACACATGAAAAATATGGATATGTATTGTAGATTAGTTTGAGCCTAATAAATATCCTAATAATAATAATAATAATAATAATTAATTATTATTATTATAATAATTATAATAATGGGGGTTGTTATATAGCGCATTTCACATGGTCTCAATGCGCTTTACAATTATGACCAGTGGAGGACTTTACGGGCTGCATATTAAGGCGCTAGTAGCAGCCGTGCAGCTTAAAATCATGAGTGTTTTGTTAGTACATGAGTATTAATGCCTCCAAATTGGGATAGGCTGTTGAACCTGGAGGCAATGCCCTACTCTTACACGAATGATTCAACAGGTTCTTTTATGTCCCCCATTTGTTGTTGGTTAGGAAGGGTTGGGAGACAGGGCCTACGGTTTTAAGTCCTTGTCCGAGAAAACTTGAAGGTCTAACCATTTGCAGATGTAATTACAAAGGCAGCACCTTCTCATTTATTTTAAGACCCTGAGTGTTGGTCCGGCCGAGGCTTAAACCAAGACCTTCCGCCATCAGAACGATGCTCTTATTAACTGAACTAGCGGTACCCAGAGCCTGCGTTTCCTTTGGCCTGCGGCGAAGAACGAGGGCTCTGGCATAATCCATATTTTGGCGCATACGCAATTTTCGAAATGTGATATATAACCGATCAAATTAATCAAATCAAAAATTAAATCATAGCAAAATTCGAAGTAAAAATCAAATCAATGATCATAAGAAGAATTAAAAATCGGGAAAATATATTTAATTTTTTGCAAGTTATTGAAAGCATGCGCTCTTGAACCGGAAAATTATTTGAAACTTGGGATCAAACTCCTACCCCCCCCCCCCCCCCCCATTTTAGTCAGAAACTCTTGCTCTCCCCCTCCAAGTTCTGCAAACTCTTCCTGATCTTGCGCGGTATTCAACAGACTAGCAATTTGTTCTTCTTCTTGATGCAATTCATCTTCAGTGTCTGAAAAGGATAATGATGAAAGACCATTGTCATCCCTTCCAATCTCTTCAACCACTATATCATCATCCTCATCTTCGTCATCATCATCTCTGTCGTCAGTCTCGGAAACACTATTGTTAGCAGGCCGTTAATTTGGCAAAAGTGACCTAGCAATATCCATTGTCACAGCATCTACTTTTTCGTTTTTGTTGTTGTTTTTTTTAATGTTTTTTTTGCTCCCCTGGAGATTTTTAGTCGCTTTTCTTCTATATACATGTAGAGTACTGACACCTTCAATTTCTTCAGACCTCCATCGCTGTATAAACTCTCCTAATTAAAGTCGTTGAAACATTTCTTCTTTTCTTTCTTTCTTGTAAGTTCTCTGGTCTCTGCCCTCTTTTTTCCTTTGCTCCAGATGATAAAGATGTTCCAAGTATTGCATTACTAGCCGTTTTTCAACCACGTACTCCTTGCTGAATTTCTCAACGTCTTCATAATTCAGTTTTCCTGTAATATAAAACAGTTGGATTTATAGGAAACATGTGTTAAATAACATGCCATTCCAAACATCTTCCTTAATATTATTCTTACCATCATCAAACAGCATTTCGTATGCAACTCTTGGTTGATAGTCGTCTACTTCCCTGTTGTCTCTTGGGGTATCGTAAATTAATTTAATAGGGTGCAGCAATGAAAGTACAACAAATGCAGTTCAATTTATTATATTTTATACGTACTTTATGTTATAATTTATTATAGCTATTTTTACATTTTTGTGAGTTTATAGAGTGTAGAATGTATAAAGCTACGAGGGTGTTCTCTAGAGAAAAACGTTTGAGCACGCGTGCATTTTAAAATTTTGAAAAGTTGAAAAGTTTGAGTGAGAAATATAAAAGACACAATTTGAGTGACACAATATAAAAGAATTAGCCTTACGTTTCAAGCATGGACACTAAGTTTTGCTATTTTGTGAAGTCCAATTTATCAGGCATGTTTGAAAGTCAAATTTACATATGTTTTGAGTAATTTACATACGGATTGAGAGCATGCGCAGAAGTTTTTCACTTATGCCATGAGTGTGTCAAATCAGTCTTTTATTATTATTATTATTATTATTATTATTATTATTATTATTATTATTATTATTATTATTATTATTGCTAGTTGTTTTTATCCAACTTTTATTCTAGCATCTATTTTTTTTATATCAAGGCTTGCATAACAGTCTTTTAGTAATCCGAATGCAAGCTCTCCTAATATCTCTCATTCCTACCAGGTATATGATAGGATTTAAAGTAGAATTCAAACCTACAATACTTAGCATGGTTATGGCAAAAATAGGTTCTGCATCTCTTTTCTGCTGAAACTTTATGAAAATGACTAAAAGAGGTAAGTAACAGATAAGGACCAAGGCCAATATCAAAACCATTGTGTTTAAAAGCTTTTTGTATTTCAAAACATCAATAGCATTTGATGGTGTAGCGGCATTGCTTCCTTGATGGGAACCCTGTGGTTGAGTCTGATTACAGTAAACCTTCAGCGCTCTAAACGACTTGCTGTAGCAGAAAATAATTGTAAATAAACAGATGGTGAAAACAATGCTGCCAAATATACCAACCCACTTGGTTGATGTATACAGAGGAAGTGACGTCAGGATAAATACCATGATCCATAGCGCGACTAGAAGTCTTCGCATTCGTCGTAAGGTGACTGTTGACCGATATCCAAGTTTGAGGGATATGGCCAAGTATCTATCGATACTGATAACCGTTACTGTTAATCCCGATGCAGTAGTAACCATCATTGAGAGATAAGAAAATAGAAAATAAGAGATGCATAATGTTTGAACATCTAAGTTGAAATACGAAACTGCAAACAGGGTATAACCGGTTTGGCAAACTAGTCCCATAAATAGATCAGTGAAAGCGAGATTTGTTAATAAATAAAACGAAGGAGTTCGTAGTTCAGGAGTCGTAAAAACAGCTATGATAACCAAGAGATTAGCGATGGTCGTAGGTACCGCGAAGATGGCGTTGAAAATAGCCAAGAATAAGCTTTGTAAATTATCGTTTTCTAATAAGATATTGATGAAACTAATGGTCGTGTTGTAATTGTTAATGTCAAGGCAGACTATCAGGAGTAAATTTTTGTCAAAGCTTCCATTCATTGTATTTATTTGAGATGTAATTAATTTTTTTGTTTATTCGCTTTTGATATCTTTTTGTTGTTAGTTGATCTTTGTCGCTATGTCTTCGGTTTCCTTCGTTACTTCCACCGGTTTTCTTCGGTTATATCTTCTTTTTACTTCCTTATTTTACCCTGTTTCGTCCAACTTATCTTCGGCTTCCTTCGTTTTTTCCACAGGCTTTCTTTGCCCTTTGATATGCTTTTTTTAGTTGTTCTGTTTTGGTTTCCTTCTTCCTTTTTCTTTCTATCTACTTTGTTCTTATTATTCTGTTTTATTGTTGTTGTCGTTTTTTTATTCTTCAGTTATCTTCGTTCTTCTAGCTGGTTATTCGGACCTTGTTTTGTTGTTGTCATTTTTTTTTTGTCCTTTTTCTTTGCTTATCTTCTTTCTCCAGTCGTCCTTCTTCTCTTTTTCTCTGTCCTTTGTCGTTCTTCAGTTTTCTCCCTTCTTCGTACTAGATTTTCTTTTTCCTCCTTGTCGTTCGTCCTTCGTATTTTCCTCTTTCTTCAGTCCGGTGTCGGTTTTCTTACAGGTGACGTACATGTGATTATGACTTATTTTGACGAATCATATATATGAAAAACAAAAACCAATTCAAAGACAACCGTCATCCGTCCAGGAGATTTAGTTTTTTTGCATGGTGCGTACGGAACGACAATTGTCTTGAATACAATACGAAAGTAGGTATTGAAAAAAAAAAAGAAAGAAAGAAAGAAAGATGCTTTATATTTTTAATATATTCTTTCACACTTGAGGTCCAGTAAACAGTTTTCTTAGGTAATAAAAAAAGGAGACGACTTTCAAATATACGAAAAATATTTTTGACATGTACCTGCATTGCCGTTGTCAGTTCTTCAACGTATGAAAACAAGGTTCGTTATAAGCAAGTGCTATTTACAATTACAATTTATTATTTAGTAAACATTCAATTCACTTAAACCTGAACCCAATCATGTGAATAAAAATGAGAACGCACCAAGTAGAGTGGTTTTTATTAACCCGTGTCACGATTAAAGCGTACTAATTAGAGTGTACTATTCACAAAAAGACAACTAGAGAGGTAGTGCATAATACGCTAAGGTGTATTTCACGGGTTAATAAGAATCACTTGTTATTCGCGTTATTAGGTTCTCAAATATTTAATAAATAAATTCAAAAGAAGCTCACACATTGACAGTGGAGAAGCCAGTTTTTGTTAATAATATAGCAAACAAAGTTCATTTATTTTGTATAACTTATGTTATTTTTCATTTCCAGTTCTATTTTATCAAATTTCTTATCAAAATGGCCTTACTTCACAAGAATGAACACACCACCCTTCTATGTAGTCCTTATCACCCAACAACACATGATCATCACATTCTACTTTCACAGGATGACGTATCATTATACACCGAATTGAAATATGGTAACCCATTTAATTAATTAATGTTATGTATATTTCTGGACTGACTAGCTTTTCTTACATGAGAAAACACATGATAAATTTTACTCATTGGCCGATCCAGGTTTTCCACCAAGGGGTTCAAACTCACTGACTGGGCAAACAGAAAAACAGAAAAAAACAAACAACAACAACAAAACAGACAGACAGACATACTCTGTTTTTTGTTGTTGTTCGTTTGCAGTAAATGCTGCTCTTTTCTAGTCGTTTTGCTTGAGGTTTTAAATCTTTATTTTTAATTTTCTGTCTGTCTTTCTTCTATGGTATCTGTTTATTCACGTTTTGTGCGTTTTTTTCCTCCCCTTTTTTTCCCGAGGGGGTGTTAAGACCAAAGGTATATCTATAGAGGCTTTTGCACCAACACTTGACGGCAGCCATGTTAGATGACAGGAACAATACAATCGTTTTACACGAGAAATAATTCCATTCCCGAGATTAAAGGGATTTTATTGTGGCATTTAGCCACAGGCAGCCCAAGCTGTCTTATTGCCACTGTCTACTACTACAAAATTCATGTTATACAATTATATTATCATAAAACTGTTTTCCTTTCCCTGCTTCCTGAATAAATATGAAGATTAACTCGCCCGGAGTAATCAAAATTTGTTTTTGGACAAAAAAATCAACATTGCGTACCCTCCTTGGAAATGCTGTGGTTGAACGGTTGATACTTTACCACAGGCAACCCAATTAGTAATATCCATCAAAGAAAACTGTTACCGAAACAAGGGCCATTCTTGTCTAGCTAGAGTAAAAAAACACAATCAAACACAAGGTGATGTAATAACTCAAGCTAGACCAGAATGCAATACGATTCGGATTATTTTATTTAACTTAGTGCATTTCGGTATACGACTCGGTTACTGTACGGAATAGACCACTTTAGTTTCGTTGTCCTGTTTTCCCATTACAGACCACGTGACGTCCCCTATCGTTAATTCCGTTAACGGTTGCACATGAAAAGACACACGAATATTGATGGTTTGCAAGCATTCCCAAGAGAGTTAAAAGACAAAAACATGGCTATCATTGTAGTACCGTTAACAATGGATGCTAATGAGAAATCTTTTCGTTAAATGGTACACTGGTCTGAAATGGGAAAACATGTCTAGGGTAAACGTTATTCTACCACAACCACTTTTCTTATTCAAATTTGTATTTCCTCCTGAGAATAGTAAGACACCTGGTGCTTGTTAACTGAAAAAAAAAAAAGAAATTATGCAAAGGCAGTTCTGGTTAATGACGACATAATGCAAATATCCTATTGAAGAGCGCCATTTACGAGATTGTGCTCGAGGTCCGAGCTCACTTATTTTTATCGCTTAACGCTCGGTTTTAAGGAATTACTCGACTATGAACGATATTCGCTTTGTGAAATGTATTAATTCTTATGGGTTTAACTGAATAGAATGCCAAAGTGTGACGTCATCAAATTTCAAACTTTGAAACACTATATAAATAGTAAATGATCATGTCTAGTACAAGTCTTCAAACTGAAATGAGGTTGCTAAGAGCTTTGTAAATCATCCATTTTCTTTTACTTTGCACTGGTTACAAATCACTTTAGACCCAGTACCAAATAATAAAAAAATATGACATTCGAAAAGAATCTACTTTATTTCCGCCATTACCTGGCGTTCTATCACTAGGACATTCTACAGTATACAGCTATTTCAAAAAAGGTTGGAGGTTTTTCGCTGCTGTCAGTCAAATAAACGAAAGGTACCGACTGATTAGGTTTGATTGACGGCAGCGAAAAACTATATTTCAGGGTGATGCTCGCAGACATCGAGTTCGCATGTTTCGATGTTTCAAGTTTCGATGCATACCCGCTGTGTTTATCAATCGCCAATCGCCATTTGTCATGCACCCCTTCAACGTTGTTTGAAATAGGTGTATCACAGTTTTGGATTCAGTTTCTGATCATGTCAGCAAAGTCCTAAACTTCTAAAAATATCGTTTAATGAAACCCTGACTTCCACCTATCCTCAGTGTGCCAGGTAGTCATTCATCATATCACTTAATACTTCATTAAAAAATAATATATAAATTATTTCAGCTTAGCTTGACTCTAAAGGAGTAGAGTTCCATTGGGTCGAGTTTGACTGGTGTCGAAGGATCTTTCTTCTCTTGTTCGTGTAGCATCGTTAGTGTCACAGCATTGAGCTCTGACATTGACAAACCTTTGAATAGGTTCCCTAGAATGACCTGCAACGATGAAGTAAATTATGTTGATAATGCTGAAAAAGATGAGGATAATTCAGGAGAGTTTCAAGGGTTGGAATCGTGAGTTAGCCATGCCCTGACTTTGATCAGCCCAGAGGTTGTTTCAGGGTTCAATCTGTGAGTTAGCTGTGCCCTGACTTTGATCAGCCCAGAGGTTGTTTCAGGGTTTGATCTGTGAGTTATCCATGCCCTGACTTAGATCAGCCCAGAGGTTGTTTCAGGGATCGTTCTGTTAGTTAGCCATGTCCTGACTTAGATCAGCCCAGAGGTTGTTCAGGGTTCGATTCGTGATTTAGCCGTGTCCTGAATTTGATCAGCACTGAGGATAAGGGTTCGCTATGTGAGATAGCCGAGCCCTGAAATTGATAAGCCCAGAGGTTGTTTCATGGATCGATCTGCGAGCTATACTTACTTTATTAAATAAAGAACCTTTATCTTGAAACTGTCAGTTACTCACCTTGCCAAGGCTAGTATTCTTCAAGCACTTATTTATGACACTACAGTCATAGCCTCTTCTATGTACAATCATAAGTGCCTCGTCTGAGGGTCTAGACGCGGCGCCATCTTGAATCGTTCGTAGCATCAAAAGCGAGACATCACATGGCAACGGTGTCGTCAAACCAGAGAAACTAGGTAACAGTTTCCCATATGCATCGGATGTTTCTGCCCGAGTATAAAAGGTAAATTGGGGACGAAGGAGGTGGTCTGACAATCGGTGACCCAGTAAGGAAGGGTAGGCAAGCGTTTCCCGTTTGGGCTGCAAAAAGAAGTTTGCATAATCAATTTCTAAATCAATTCCATTTAGAGAGTCACAACCACCTGAGCGGTGAACGCGGCGCACAAAGCATGAGTGGACAAAATGACCAGCTCTAAGCATCCTTATACCACGTACTTACCGCATCTTTGCCGGGGTCCTTAAAACGTTCTAGTAACAGTCTAAAGTTGGAAGGTGTTCGTTTGTTGTCCAGGACTCCTTGACCAAGACCTCTGTTATCATCCTGGGCTAGTCTTCTGTCCAACACAACCTCTAAACTACCTGTAGATAGCAAATAACAGACCATGATTACAAGTATTTGGGATCCCTGTGGTTAATCGCCCCCACCCCAAACCACAGACCTATTTCGAACTAGTCAAATTCATTCATTACAACTCATTTACTCAGGATTAGCCGCCTATCAGTTTTTAAATATTCAGATAATGGTAAAGTAATAATGCGCAACGTCAACAATACAAACATTTTGAGATTCCACGGATCTTCACTGGAACACACACACACACACAAAATAGCTAACCCTGATTAACAAATAATTCAAAACTGGAAAGATAACCACAACAATTTGATACTCCGATCCCTTATTCATTGTTCTACCTCCCTAGTTACTGTTGCTAAGTCGGATATACTAAATTGTGTTTTTGATATACATCATGGAACAGACACCGAATGCTGAAAATTGTAAACTCCTGTCTCATAAAGTCAATAGACCGTTTTCTCAAGGTTGCGCGCGCATCCAAATTTAAGAAATTTTTGACGGACCACGATACCAAAACACGAGTATTATCATGTATGGTGTTGAAAATGTTTTCAATAAGTATTTATTAAATCGATTATTCTTGATTCTCTATTATAGTCTTGAAAACTGTGTTTTCAATTTTACTGAATTTGTGTTTTTCGTTGCCCGTCAAGTTGGATGCGCACGCAACCTTGAGAAAAAGGTCTGTTCATTCTAAAGGTACATTACGAAAAGAATCGAGAACTACTAAAAAATCTTACGAAATCGAGTTTGTTGGAAAAACTGACACTGGTGAAAAACGCACTGCGCACGCTCGGAGATGGCGTACGTAACTAAGGGCAACTCATATTTTTGATGCCAGTATTTTAATTGTTTTACAAAATCGCAAAACTTAAGAAAAATACTGAAAACTTAAGGTTTTCCTTTTCGCAATAGCAAGATAATTTCGATCGTGATACACAGCTGATTTATACAAAAAAAAACTTTTGTTTATACAAAAGCAAACATTATCTTTGAAAATGTCGCCACACCCGACGTTGACATCCATGCAGCATGGCTAATTTGCAGATAATCACATGGTCGGATTCTATGTAAAGAAATCTAAAAATATCTGTAAAATTTCAAAACGAATATTTAAGAAATAGCCTTGTCGGTTAAAATAAGGCAAAGCTTTAGATGTGATAAATTGCTATTGTTCGCCATTTTTTTTCAACGCATGCGCAGTGCGTTTTTCACCCGTGTCGGAAAAACTACCAATTGTTTGGTTGAACACGCAAGCCTAGCCGCTGATACCTATTTGGACTGATAGCTAAGCAATACGTTTACTTTGAGTTGCCTGTGTTAAGTATTGGCTTGTTTACTTTGGGCTTATTGTGTTATGTGATGTTTTTTTTATAAACATGGGTTGTCTGTGTTTTTTTATACTGATATATTCCATACCTGGTTGCAGGGATGCTACTCCATTGGGCTGGGCAGATAATAAACTCAATCTCTTCGTACGGTCCTGTAAGAAGGCCATGGATGGCATGGGGTAGAAATTGGCCTGGATCGGGAGCTTATCTAATGTCTTACGTTTTTGGATCTGGGAATCAAATAATGTCAACAATCAATCAGCGTCGTTGAGCCTTCACAAAGCGGTCATCCTCGGGGATGCTGGTCATCTAATAGAGCTGTAGAATGATTTTACTTAGGACACTAGGTTGAAAAGCCGTCAAAATTGGAAATTGATTATTCCTGGTTTAAGTAATTTAACAATGAATATAAATAAATATAAAACCAAAATTCTGAATTTTAAGCGTGTAGTCACCAAGAAATTTTGGTTTAAAAGATAAAATAACAATAGGGTTGAGTAAATGATGTCCTTCACTCACAATTTAGATGTTACGATAAGTAAAAACTGTTATCTGCCACTTTGATTGTTAAGGAAATATGTCGCTTGGCGACCATTGAGGCCATTATAGATACGTTTAACCAAGTTTAAGTAATTTCCCAGTTTCACCCAAGTGCGCCCCTTTTTTAATCCGTGAAATAGTTCGAAACAGAACACCTTACCGTAAATCCATTCAGGTCGGTGAAGAATTCTCTGTTCGGATTGTTAATGTTACTGGTTACACGCATGACAAACTCCTGATAAAATAACAAATATAACTTATGAATTACTCTGTTACTGTGGCGACACGTTTAAGGAATAATGATTATAGGGAGAGACTATTCAGGATACGTAAAATATCCCGACCACAAAAAAAACAAAAACAAAAAAAAACACACAAGCCGCAATTGATGGTGTGTATTCCTTGGTATGAGAATAAAAACAGACAGACGACGCAGTCAACATTGCATGTTGGTTGACGTGACAAAAGACACCAAGACCAAATCTTTTGTCAAAATCAACGAGAATGGTGGCCATGACGACGCCACATGAAGCCAAGAACATCGCAATTTCGTTCCCAAGGCTCTCTCACACAGAGGAGAGAAGACCCTGGCGTTGGCTGGTCACGTGACAAATCTGACACCCAGGATATTCGGGTGTTTTGATGCGGGCACATTGAATAAGCATAAATTAAATATGGCCGTCAACTCGAATAAACCGGTTGAGTTTTTAACAGTGCTTTGTCGTGTGGAATTTGCTATAAATAGAGATAATTTTCCATCTTTGAATTTTGGACCTCTTCGAGCTTTTATGACATTTTAAAGTAGAGATAAAAATGGTTTGCAGTCGTTCACATGGACCACAAGGACCTTTTGGATTATAAAACAGTAGAAGGAGGCAGTGCCACAATAGATTCGTTGCATTTTTTAACATTCAAATGTCCTTTTGATCGATGTGAACGAGTTCTAACCGAGCAAAACAATGAGCAAGATGCATGTTTTCTTAAGGTTGGGCTGGAGGAAAGCAGTAATTATTCACATTAGTCACCTTGTTGGACGTGCTACGAATATCCACCGTATTTTGGATATCCAGCATCTTGCTTTCTGGGCCTACAAAAAAAGACAAACCATGAATCTTCTGGATTGTTTGTCGACGTGTAATCAAATTTTACAGATGCTGTTATTATCACTACCTGATTGTACATTATACAATTATTTGGTGAGGTGGAGTATGATATCGTAAAATATCAAGACCAAGACGGTGTTATCCGTAGGCTTCGGCGGATAAAACGGCCGAGGTCTTGAAAATTTACGATGTCGTGCCAAAACCGAATGCAAACATTGTTTTATTATATATTTTGAGCTCGTGGAGACGCGAAGCGTAGAAACGGCCTATTTAAACTAAGGAACATATTTAATTCTGCCATATCAAACAATTGTTGTCATTCGCGGGATTCCTGTGGTGACAAACCACGCTCCCCTCCCCTACACATTTCCAGTCTTTTTTCGGCCAAAACCAAGATGGCTAACTAGTTTGGATGTTTTCACTCGATTTGCTGTAAGTTTGAGCAGTTTTGAGCAAGACATTCGCCTATTTAGTGAAGAAAATTATATTCCAAGTTCCAAATATGGTAAGTACATTCCTTATATGGTAAAAGAAACGGCTCGTGCGGAACGACAACTTTTCTATGTGGAAACGTTGATATGTTCAAAAAAAATCGTATATATATTTTTTCAATTGTTAAGTTCTCACGAGTAAAATATATAACACATATTGAAAAAAACATGATTATTCTTACCATCCACACTGTAGATCCTGACGACATGTAGAACGTTAGGAAAAGCTACACGCACTTCTTGCATCTAATAGGATATAATACGTCCATCAGTGGATGCGCGGGAAACTCGTAATGACTAGGATGCGAGCATTTTGTCTTTTGTTTGTTCATTTTGTTTTAAAAATTATCTTTTACTAAATGGAGTCACATTTTACTTTGGGTTTCTGAGGCTTTTTAAAGAGGAGTTTGCAAAGTTTTCCGCCATGAAAAAATGGTGTTCGCGGTGACAGCTCCGTGATTCAACGCGTGCGTCCTATTCATGAGTAGGTTAAAAATTTTACGAGTTTTTATAATTCGGTTTACTGGCCTCTACAGGGGACACAAATGCAGACTGCAGACTGCAGACCAGATCAAAACATCCAAATATATGAAATATGTCTGAATATGCCTATTACTTATAATAATACCGAGACGCCTGTAATTACCAAGAGTGGGATTTGTATCGGCGTAGTTTAATTGTACCAAAACTCACCACTTTTCCTTTCGTCACATATACTGTTACTTCTTCTAAAGGAGAATGTGGCTGCGAAATAAAAAAATAAAAAATAAAAATAAAAACAAGAAAAAAAATATTGGATTCAATTATTATGCAGACAACGGTGCAGAAAGTCCGTTCTGTTGTATTATCATATGACCCGTATTTACCCGGGCGCGCGCTCTTAGAAAAACCTTTAGTAAAATGCGTACGTACGGCCCTTTTCGAATCCGCACGCTTTCTCTTTTTTAGCTTTTATTTACTATTTCTTTATTTATCCTATATATTTTCGTGAGGGTCATATGACTTATTGACTGAGTTAGGTCGGGTCGTACGGGAAAATATTTGGCTCTCGGTAATTTGTACGGCATCACCTAGAGCCGAATAGTTTCCCGTACGGCCCGACCTAACTTAGTCAATAAGTACATAATATTCCACCGGTTGCATTCACATCGTCCATAGTGCATCTAGGGCTTGTTATGCAAACATGCAACAAAACCTTGACCAGAAGAAGGGGTCGCGTGCTACGCTAATGCTTGCTGCTTCTTTCCTGAGCTTCAAATATTTTTTTCGCCAGCTTCTCCGGATTTTCCATTTTTACCTTAGTTGGTCCAACTGGTCGCACTACACGGGTTACATTGTTCTTATGACCTACCTTAGCTGGTCCATTTGGTCGCAATACACAGGTTACATTGTTCTTATGACATACCTTAGCTGGTCCATCTGGTCGCACTACACAGGTTACATTGTTTTAATGACCTACTTTAGCTGGTCCATCTGGTCGCAATACACAGGTTACATTGTTTTAATGATTTACCTTAGCTGGTCCATCTGGTCGCAATACACAGGTTACATTGTTTTAATGACCTACTTTAGCTGGTCCATCTGGTCGCACTACACAGGTTACATTGTTTTAATGACCTACTTTAGCTGGTCCATCTGGTCGCAATACACAGGTTACATTGTTTTAATGAACTACTTTAGCTGGTCCATCTGGTCGCAATACACAGGTTACATTGTTTTAATGATTTACCTTAGCTGGTCCATCTGGTAGGAACAAGTAAGCACCGCTCTTGTCTCCGTAGCCCTTGGTTCCATAGGTGACAAATTCGATGTTTATATCTGTCCTGGATTTGTCGGTCTTGTCTGTAATACTCTTAAAAATAAGAAATACAAATTAAATATTGGCTCATGTCATATACCTAAGTCCAAAATGGCGCACGGCCGAGTGAGTTACGTGAAAACGATGCATTAGTGAACCCCGGGCAAAATGAAAGTAAATAATACGGTATCAATGCAAGGCACACACTTGGGTTTTCTTTCTCTTTTTTTCCTTCTTACTTTCAGGAACACGACATTTTGGCGGCAAATTATAAGAAAGTTTGGCCGTAGATGCCTTATTTTTACCCGGTCGTGCGCCATTTTGGACTTAGGTTTATATCATTGCTACCATTTCCTTAAAATGTTAACCCTTCGATTTATTCATTAGGATATCAATCCATCCTTCCACTATTTCCTTGTTCTCTGTCCCTTATTCCCATCTATCTTTCTGTCCTTATATCCCTCTTCCCTTGTCTTATTTTCGTTTCCTCCCTCCTTTCCTTCCTCTACTCATCTCTTTCACGCACGTGACAAGGCAGCCAAACAAACAATTCCATTGTCCCAAACAATTCAAACTTTCTGCACATGTTTTTGCTTAAAAATATAGTTCAATTGCCCTATTTCACTATGACGGCACTGTGTGATTGTGTGGGGGAATAGAATCGCCAAATCCAATAGAGAATTCAACAAAATTTGCTCCTAGCGAAACAGTTTAATCTAAAATCGCCTAGTTTTCAGATATAATATGTGTTAATATGTACTAAAAAATATTCTGAGCGTTTGCTGGCTATTCTACTTCTCTTCGTGGATTGATACGGGTTCGGTGAATTTGCGTTGTTTTTTCTCTCTCCGACGACCATGATCCTATGCGTTTAACAATAGATTGTTTTGATGTGACGTCATGTGAAATAGGGCAATTCCCCGAGGATAGAAAATGTATTGTTTTGGCACATCGACATGGCCGCAGTGACGTCATGTGAAAACGCTCTATGATGAACCCCCTCCCCCTAGTAACTAAAAGTAAGCATCCAGGTAAGGGCACTAGGGATAACCGAACGTGGTTGGATTTCTATACGTTTTCCCCCTTTCTTCAGTTCTTATAAGGTGAATTTGATTAACCATATTAACTCTAGGACGGTTGAATATTGTTGTTGGTATAGTACAACAAACGGCCGTTAAAGAAGTAACGCTCATCGGTTATTCAAACCGTTTGACCTTTGGAATGAAAACGTCTGCATTACAACAGCGAACAAAAGAAACGGGGACACATAGAATACCTATAGAAATACAACCACGTTTGGTGTCCTAGTGCCCTTGATCCAACCACTCTTTTATGGTTACCTTTAGGAAGCCACTACTGCTATCAAACTCAGCCATGATCTCTTCATTCTCAACACTTATTGTCTCAGACCCGCTGGCTTTAGTCTGGAAGTTAAACTCCTCGTTTGGTTTCGGGATCTCACTTTTCCTGGTGTAGGCTGTCAGTTTAGCTGTATGGTGATCCTCGCTATCACGTGATCCTTCCTTGATGTGGTACATTGATAGCCCAAGGGGGGTGGTATTGGCAACAAAAACCAGCTGTTGACAAGAAGGACATCAAACACAATCAAACATGCCTTTTATCGGTCCCTCAAACTATGTCAATCAAAATCCAATCGGATGTGGAAACACACTCAATTGCAAGATCCTTGTCGTGTTCAAAGCAATAATAGAACAAAGAAGCTGAGACCGAAAAGTATTTTGAGAAATGACGTAATTATCCTCTGGACTCGGTGGTATAAACGATAAGTAAACCTATCCGATGGATAAATCTTATGCAGTGGATAAATATACTGGATAACAGCATCACTTTATCCACTGGATAAGGATGTATCTAATAAATGTCCTTGTTTATTGGGTACCAGTACAATCTCAGCAAAAATGTTCTATGTTTTTGAACCCGACAATGATTTTGCAATGGGCTACTGCGACGATACGGCGGCCATCTTGGATCTCAAGGCATTACGGGCGTTGAGGGGACAATTACAGTTTGGATACATTCATTGCGTTTATCGATAGTAACAGCTCATCACAAGAGAATTCAACAAAAGATGAACTAAGACGGTACATTGATAACAATTACCAATAAAAGAAAGACAAACACACAAACGTAATTTCCCGTCATATTTGTTCCGCTTTGCAGACCCCACTCCCCCTGGCAATATGGCCAATTGAGTATATATGTAACTACACAAACTACCCTCTTCACACGTCACACCTCTCCACGCCAATCTATGATCCGTTGTTGATGGAAGAGATATGTTCAGTCGATATTACGGACACCTTGCTATTATGGACAGGAGAAAAAAATCCGCCAAAAATACTGACAAAGAAATGACCGTAAATATTTTCCGCTATTGCGGACGCTCGCTATTACAGACACTAAGTGACGGTTTCGAGGATGTCCGCTGTGACGAGAGTTGACTGTATTCTGGAAATATCCCCATGAAAAATGAAATGAAATCTTACAAAGAGTACCCAAGGGATGCGTTGTCTTGCTTTTGGTGTTGTCTTTGCTCTTACTTTACTTTTTAAAATCCTTACCTCGTATCTCGTGGAGGATATCTTGTGGTCATCATCCCATGCTAGGTTGGTTTGACTGGGTACGACTTTACCATCACTATCTTTTACCTGAAACAACAAACAACAATCCTTATTTTTATGAGGATAGCCGACCTTACACCTTACAATTTTCAGTCGAATCCTGAAACAACCCTTGGGTTGCAGACGGGAAGGGCACGGTCACTCACAGATTGAACCCTGAAACAACCTCTGGGCTGATCTACTTCAGGGCATGGCTTACTCACAGATCAAACCCTGACACAACCTCTGGGCTGGTCTAAGTAAGGGCATGGCTAACTGACACAGATTGATCCATGAAACAACTTCTTGACTGATATAAGTCAGGGCATGGCTATCTCACAAATCAAACCCTGAAACAACCTCTGGGCTGATTTTAGCGGATTTTGAACATACGTCCCTGATATGATACTGTGACAAAGCTACTTGATTCTGATTGGACAAGAGGAGTATAATTAAATCTCAAATTGTACTCTGTAAAGTCCCAATTAATTTGCTTTAACTTTGACGAGTGTATTATAAACAAAAAATGGCACGATCTTCTGGTACAATTCGGAATTTATATATAGATACTCGTGATGGTTCGAAAGTTCTCAAATTGGACTCGCCTAAAAGGCTTTCAAAACATCACTCGTGCCTATAAATCCCGAATGGTATTTGAGATAAAAAATACAAAACCCCCAAATTTTCGGTCTGTTTTAAAAGTGAGTTTTACGAAATCTAGGGTAAAAATTGCGTCCCCATACTCCTATTACTTCCCGCATAATCTAGGAGTAGCCCCCCCCCCCCCCCCCCCAAAATAAACGACAAAAGAAACGAAAGAAAACGTAGACGAAGAAAAACGTTGTCAATACTCACCGTTACTTGTGGACTTGACACGTACAAACTAACCACATCACTTCGTGGTCTTGATAGAGGGTTGTAGAATACTACACTCCTGGTAATGGAAATAAGAACTATCATGAATAATAGTTGAAGAAGTTCTGTATTGTTCCTACTTCAATTGCTCGTGGTTTTTTCCTTTATTCTCTTTACTTCTCCTTTTTTTCCTCCCCGCGTTCCTTCATTCCTTTCCTCCCTGCTTCGTCCATTTCTTCTTCTTTCTTTCTCCCTTGCCTACCCCCACCCTCAGTTCGTGCCTTCATTTCTATGTTCTGCCATCTCTCCTTCTTTTCCTTTATCCTTTCTCTATTCTTCTCCCTGCTTCATTGTACCCTCCCTTCCTTACTCTCTATTCCCAAGTTAGTTCTTCTCTCCCTTCCTTTTATTTCTCACTCTTCCCTTTTCCCTTCCATCCTCGATAGACCTATCTCCACATTCATAACATATCTTCAATACCTTTGAGTGCTCGATACTATGATTGTTTCCTTCTGAGGAATGGAGTCCTGAGCAAGTCTCTCTTCAGCCTAAAATCAAATCAAACAATATAACGGTTTTAACAATTATTGTAAGAGGTTGAACATATTATGGTGAACCTGACGACACGGATACGACAAATACGGACATTTTCCCCCAGGATCCAAGAAGTATTTATCGCCGTTGGTGCTTGATGTTGTACGTTCGCCGTGCTCTACGACAATTTGTTTTGTTTTGAAAAGAGTGCAGCCACTATCTCCATCACCTTATCATTGTAAGATCGTCTTTGTTACCACCATGATGATTTTTACTTTATTAACTTGCTGCTGACGCCACTTACTATTTTTAGACGCGGTACGTTATTCCCCGGTGACCCAGCTTTGTCCTTCAGTAGCAGAAAATGTGCTGAGTCTTTCATAACTTGCTGCATCTCGCGGAGAGATTTGTGTAGCCTGTCACGATAAAGATACGAAAACAATGAGTGGTGGACGCCGCTAATTCGCTGTCTATTCCCGTTGTGGCCATTCGTTCGACACCTGTCTTCCCATGTGTGTAGAGCGCTCCTGTGCTTCAAAGCTTAAATTCTCCTTATTTCTCCTTTTTTAAATCAACTTCTAAATTCCATTTCGATTTGGCGTCCAGTGCTTTAATCATCAGCTTCTAGGTTGGGAAACTGAGCAAACAATCTCCGCGTAATTCACGTATACTAAATAAACAGGCCCTTTGCAGCTCGGTAATCAGGAACATCTTGATTCCCATGGGTGAAATATACTGGTGAGCAAGTACACTTTCTACAATCTAGATAGATGAAGCAATGCGCCATGTGGGATGGGCTCGGAATCTAAGGCTCGTAATTGACCAATTACGTATGTTCTTATTCTACAACCTGTTTCGAGAGATCGTAATAAAACAGCATTTCATTCAGTTCTTTACAAGTAGCTTAAAAGAATCATCAATTTGAAATAAAAACAGCAATTTTGTTCTCCAGTACAGGCACGTGACCCGCCGTTAACTGCAAAGGGCCTAGTGCCGGGGATTTCCGGCGTCATGTGGCTAGATTTTTTTTGTTTTTTTGTTATACACCCTGTCACCTGTCACCCTATTTTTTTTCAATTCAAAAATCCTGATTCATTTGTTTTTCAAAGAGCAGTCCCCTGTGCCAGAGACTCAACAGCGTTTCCCATGGATGACGTCACGGTTGTTCATCATCATGGAATTGAAATGCGGGCAAGCCAAGCCCAGTTCCAAGCTAAAATGCGGCAACAATGTCATGTTTTGTTGTCTTATTCTTTTCGATTCGTGGAAAAACAATGGTTTTACGACTGATATATATCTACTTTTCCTTATAACCCAATACTTTGTTTACAAAGTTTGTCCGCATATCAACCTACAGGGCTTTGCGATGTCTGTTTCAAGTAACCGTGGAAAACACTATTCAGGGTTTAAATAGGAATCTGAAAACAAAACCGCATGACTTTCTTAATTACATATTATTCTAATTCCAAACCCCACATTCTCTGTTAATAAAATTTGTATTCGAAGTGCCTATCTTTGTGGTAAAAATACCTATTAGTTCCATAACCTTTCCATGACCTACATAATTCTTTCCAATAATTTTTCCGGGCCTGGAGTGAAAATTTCAAAAGACATGACTTTAACGACTTTCCCATAATCGTGTGAGCCCTGCTCATTGTTTACACTTCCAATCCAAAATGATATTATCCACATCGAAATGGAATGTAAAAAAACGATTTTTAAAAACCTCATTAATAATTCGAAGATATAACTAGCTAAAAACTAGTGTGAGCTGCGTCGGTGTTTCTAATAAAACAGTAATGATGAAAAGGTTAATTATACACCGTGACTTTATTTACTTGACGTTTCGGACGCTAGTCCTTCGTCGGAGTAAAATTAATAATTCATAAAGGAAACGCAACAGAAATCATGACCGTGAAGGAGGTTTTATATCTGATATAGATTCGTCTTTATTTGCATAATTTTTAACTTAGATTTTCTCTATCAAACTTGGTTCATTTCGTAAAGAATTCTGTACAGTATGAGAACATACATCATGAGTGTTTTAAGCCGTATAAACTCGCAGATCTTGCTCGTTTATCAAACAGTACATAATAACTAAAGAAAGCCGTACCTGTTGCCATAATCTACGACCACAAAGTCTTTAGCAGTTCCTGTAATCCCATCATGGTGTTGGAATAGCCCCATATTCTGTCTGGCTTTAGTAAGTAGTTTGTAAAGTTCATCAGAAGCAAAACTGACAGAGCCTTTTTGCTTGGCGTGTGAGTGGGCTAGATAGAACAAGACCTCTGCTGCACGGTGATGAGATTCCATGACTCGATCGAGGTTCTTGTAGAATGGTCTTGAAGTGTAGTATCCACTCCAGTAATGATCATCTCTATAGGTTAATAAATACAAAGTTGTGATTTTACGGCAACCATGTTGTATAGGCCAATGCACAGGGTAAGGAACAAAATGGGTCGAGTTGGTGTTGCAGTGTATTTTGGGGCTGTTTTAGGGGGCGATATAGAAGATATCTTGAGAATATGCCCGCTAAGACAGCCCCAAAAAGCACTGGAATGCCAACTAGACCCAGTTTTGCCTCAACCTCAAATTGGATAGTGGGGCAAAACAACAGGCATTTTATTTTTTGGCGATAAGTAGTCTGGGTTTTATTATCATCATCACAGTCAATTTCATCGCCATTATCATCATCATCTTCTTCATCATCACCAACGACATCATCATCGTTGTGGTCATATCATCACCATCATGCATCATCACTCATTGCCATTATCATCATTATCATCATCATCATCATCATCACCATCATAAACATCAACACTAGCATCATCCTCATCATAATTGCGGCCATATCATCACCGTCATCATCAACACTAACATTATCATCATCATCATTATCATCATCATTGCCATATCATCACCATCATATCACCATCATATCACCATCATGTATCATCATTGCCATATCATCAACATCATCATTATCTGGCATCATCATCATCATCATCAATACTAACATTATCACCATCATGCATCATCATCATCATTGCCATATCATCATCATCATTATCATCTTCATAACTGTGATAATAGAGGTGTTTTACAGCAGCCATGTTGTTCTATGCTTAATCCATGCTCCAAGTCTTACCTGTCAGAGTAAGTAAAAAAATCTCCACTAAGTGTCTTCAACTTTGATGGTTTTTGTCCAGGTTCTGTTCCTAGAAGAAAAATAACCAAAGCACACACATCAAACTTAGTTCTTACTGCAAATCCCCCCCCCCCCCCCCCCTACCTCCACAAGCAATTTTCTTGCTGTAGGATACCTGTGGTAGCTCATTTAGGAAAAGACTGGGAAGGAAGAAGTTACCGTAAGTGACTTAGCTGTGAGGGTGCTAGCCTCTCACCAATGCGAACGGGGTTTGATTCTCGAACTCGCTCTATGTGAGTAGACTTTTTGTTGGTTCTCTCGTGTGCTTCGAGGTTTTTCTCCGGCAAAAATCAACATCTAGATTGTAAATCGATTTAGGGCCTGGAAGAAAATTACTCTATTTAAATTTCGTTACCCGATCAAATAGCATAGTTTTTTTTTAAACTTTCTCCTTTCTTCTTTGGCAAAGGGATACCCGGAGCTTACATAACAATTTATCACTAGGGCTAGAAATAATGGCCGGTCAGTCACCAGTCATGCTAAAATTATTTTTATCTTGGCAATATCTCATTTCTGGCTCAACATTACTGGCCAAAATGAGCGCCACTGAGCCAAACATTAAGACAAGTTCAAATTCCAATGGCTGGCCGTTATTTTTGGCTTTGTTTACCTGTTCTTTTGTAAATAGTATTGAAGTACTCTGATAGTGTTCCAAATTGTGCCTGGAAAAAAAAATGGTTAAACATGAAAAAATAAATTTTTTTTTTTTTTGTTCTTAGCACCTTCACCCTTCTCTTCTTACCTGAGTTTTCAACTTTGGATGGGAATTAATGTAGTCAAATAATTTCTAGACAAGAAGAAAAGAATGATGTCAAATGCATACATTAACAAGTCAGAGAGAATATTTCTAGACACCATCGAGTATTGTAAGTATCCTTCCATTGGGAATAAGATTCTTTTAGGGAGTTTTATCCAAATTTATATGACAAGTCAGAGAGAATATTTCTAGACACCATCGAGTATTGTAAGTATCCTTCCATTGGGAATAAGATTCTTTTAGGGAGTTTTATCCAAATTTATGTGATTTTTCGTGCACAACCGCTAAACAGAAAGGTCTATTGCTTCTTGTAAGTCGACCGTACGTAGCTGTTTAAACCTTGCATAAGTATGTTGAGCATGACAGTTGTGGGGGGAAATCGTCCCCTGTTAATTGGCTTAAAAAGGAATATTTTGGATGTGTTCCTGGTTAAATTAATTCCAAAAGATATATTTTGAGACAAGAAAAATTTTCAACCCTGGAAATGGGAGTGATGTACGATTGCAACCTGTAAAATATATGATCACTCCCATTTCTTGTAACATGATACTACCCAGGGGGTATTCTTACATGAATAGACAACGTGAGTTTTATTTTTTACAGAAGAAAATGAACAGAAAGAAGAAATGCCATCAACCGTGAGCATTATTTGATGCCTTTTGTTTTTTAGGATCATTGATACTATTTTATGAATCGTTAATTTGATTGTTTGCATTTCTGTGCCCCACCCCTCCCCCCAAACGAAAAGTAATCCAAAAGCATAGAATGTGCTCATGAACCTCCTCGTCTCGGGCGTAATGGGCATTTTCCATTTCAGGCGACATGTCATTCTCTTTGTTTAATATGTATTTCTAACATGTATTTCTTTGTTTAATAATTATGGATACAATTCAAACAAAGAGTCTTATTCTTAAGGGAATGACACTTGGTCTGAAATGGTTAAACCTTGCGCCAGAACCCAAGAGATCTGCATAACAGAGATTCCTTCTTTTAGCCTATTTATCACTTTTTCTTACCTGATAATTTGTGTATTGTGCATGTGTTTCAAATTTCTTCTCGTAGCGGAAATCATCACCCAAGGGAACAAACAGCACATTGGTCTTGTACAGCTGGGCTTTCTTCTTGTACTGGTCAACCAGTGTTTGTGCTCTGAAACAACACCATCAAAAAATAGGTCACAAGTTGCATTATAGTGTCATGTACTACCACTACCAGAATCCTTTGAACACTTTTGTTCAGTGAATTAGCACCTATTGTCTTACTATTCTCATGAGGAAACACAAAATTGAATAAAAAAGAAAATCGCTGAAGCATTTTGTTAGTGGTTATGTAGTAAAATAACACCATCATGTAAACACTCAGCCAATAGTCAGACAGTTTTCAAATGAATTATTTCCGAGATGCACGAGTGCTTTCATCAATATTGCAGGTGCAGACATTCATTTTTATACAGTATTCTCAAAGTGCATATCACCCCTAAAATGAAAAAAAAAATTGGAGTAATCTGCAAGGATCAAATAAACCATTCTCGTTGTCAGAATTTGATTCTGAACAATTCTTAATTTTGTACAGATTTTTTAATATTTTTTTGTCCCCACCCTGGCCAGGTTTTTTGGGTCTGGGACCAAGCTACCGGAATGACAGCAAGATATGTTCCCAGAGACCAGAGTTCGAGAGGACGAATAATAAGTCTTAAAATGCAAGGACGAGTATCTTCAGGTCATGGATATGTTTGAAGACGGGCCAGCCTAGAAGCGAAGCGCTTGACTGTCAAAAATGTTTTAGAGGTTGCATCATAAAGAAAAACAGTGTAAAATCCATTGGATGAGGACACGTTTTCCATGGTTTTCTCATAATTTGTCGAGCTTTTTATTATCATTTGAGACCTATATTGTTTACATGTAATACGTTTGATATTTTTTCAAAATCAATTATTAGTCTTTATCTTGAAATATACTTCGAATGAAATAAAATCTGGTAATCTACGAGATCTACGAGAAATATTGTGTGTAAATTGAGGTTTTTTTCCCAAAAAAGTCATAATATTGCTTCTAAACTAAAAGAAACTTCAAAGTACATGTATCTCTTGATTTTAAAGTTTTTGTATGTGTTTTCTGTAGGGCACGTAATATCTAGTCTGAAAATGCTTTGTTTTTGAATCTCAGATACTTTTGACAGCGCTAGCCATTGTGGAATATAATGTTTTTGTACACCACTATAATGCACTCTTAGAATACAGACTTATTTATGCAGGAAGTGAAAAAGGGAGTATTATAAATGCATGGGTGGATGGATGGTATGAATAAATGGACAGTTTTACAAATAAATGAAGTGTATGATCTAATAAATGGTTTGTTGGGATGTGGATCACTATAATTTTTTTGATGGGTGGATGGATGGATAAATGGGATAGAATGGGAAAGGATGGTTACCTATCAGCAACATTAGCATCAGTGATTGGTACTGGTGGAACTCTCCATGGACATGTGATACCGCCACCAGGAAGACGACGGAAGTCAAACTGACAACAGATCTGAAAGAAAAATAATTATTACATGTAAAACACTCCCAAAAGGCCAATTTACAACCATAGGTATCCTCATAATAGTCCCCTTCACAGTCCCCTGCTCCATCTTGAAAGAAAGCTGTACCTCTGATTCAAATGCAGACGAACGGCGAGCTTGCAATGATAGAGACATGTGACTAATAGGTCTCTAACACTGCAAGCTCAATGTTCGTCTAGATTCGATGCGAAGGCATGGCTACCTGTCAAGATAGAACAGGGAGTGTGAAAGGACTATTGTCACACACAACATGCTGGTGACACAAATAGACCTCATTCGTTTGCAATGTTTACCCAACCCATGGATTCCAGACCACCTCATTCTCAAGAGTACCATTTTTTTGTTTCAAAGTTGTGCATGAGAAGACACACAAATATATGGATACAACTCAAACTAGGAAATGATATGGTCTGAATGGGTACCTAGACATTGCACCTAGACAAAGTATAAAAATATTGCTTGTTTATGGAAGAAAAATATGGCATAAACTTGGCATACATGTAAGTATGCTGTAAATGAGATCGATAGGCCCACAATTATTTAATTAGATGTGAAATGTTTCTCTTTGTACCATCACAATCATACTACATGAGAAAGAATTCAATTCCCCAGCGCAAAGGTACTTTATTATTCTGCCATCTAATCACAGAGAGTCCAAGCTGGCATTTGGTGCCGGCACATGATGCTGCAAAGCCTCTATTGATCAGCGAACTAGTTTCTAAATAAATGTTATTCTAACCTTTGGGTCTGGTCCACATGTATGAGGGACGTCATAAGAATAGAATGGCATCATGTGACAGAATATGTCAGTAGAAGAACCATGATCTAATGAACAAAACAAGACAAGATATAGTATAGTGTACAGGTAAACCAACGTAGGTGATAGGGCTACTAGCTGCTTATCAAACCGTGAAACAACCTCTGTGCTGATGTAAGTCAGATCAAGGTTAAGTCACAAATCAAACCCTCAAACAACCTCTGGGCTGATGTAAGTCAGATCAAGGTTAAGTCACAAATCAAACCCTCAAACAACCTCTGGGCTGATCCAAGTGGACTACGGGGAGAAAAATGCACGGATTTTTGGTCTGTTTTGCAAGAGAGTTTTATAACATTTTGAAAAAATGACGTTCCCCAAGACAGCCACATGATTCAGATTACATCCTACTTGTTACCAGTTTTCTGCGCAAAGAAACAAAAGAAAGCACAGATGAAGAAAGCACAGACGAAGAAAGCACTGGTGGTGTAGCTTGGTGCGAGCTAATCTATTTTCTCTCATCAATGCAACTTGTTTCAAGTGGCATTGTGAACTCAGTACAGCAATTGCTTGTTGGTTTTCTCTCTTTGAGAGTTTTTCTCTTGGTTTTCCATTTTTCCTCGGTCTACAAAAATGAATTTCTTTAGTTCCAATTTGAATTTCAGTATACACCTTGCTTCCCTAGAGAAATTTCACTGCTAAAGTAAATATCATTTTATTTAATATGTTTAATGTACTGACCCCATGTTTGCCTCCACATGAACTCAAGATCAGCTGTCTTAGCAAGGTACTTCTTCACCTGGTAATGCACTCTTTGGATCAACATGTTGTTAAAACCCATGCGCTTCAGTAGGTAAGCCATAGTGGGCGTGTGTCCAAATGGGTCTATGGCCCACCCAGAGATAGGTTTAATGTCTGAAATAAATAATAATAATAAAAATGCTAAGTATTGTTCATTCAAGGACTACAGTTAGTAGTGTCTGCAGTAAAGTTAGAGCAGAGCCAGTGTATTATGCTTGTGCATGAGTCTTTCAATTTGCAGCTGCATAAGTTGCTTGGTATAATGCGAGGTTCAGCTCAATTTGAGATATTATGCTTAGTCAAGTACAGAGAGTCCTTCTCACCTTCTCCCAGATTATTCTTTATCCACTGATGTCCTTCAATCATTTGATCCAGCATGGAATAGAAGTGTGGATTAGCTTCATCATTCATCACCCATCCTCCTGTTACTATCTCTAACTGGCCATTCTTGATGAGTCTAGAAAAATAATACAAATTCAATAAAAATATAATCAATTGTCCTTGTTTTTTGAGGGTAGAACAACCTAGAAAATTGTCTGTACTAGCTAATTAACAAACCTGTGGCCCTAGTTTTATTTTCAAATCAGAATTTTGATAGAAGTTGATTTTCATTGAGGGAGGAAAACTGGAGAACCCAAAGAGCAAAGGGGAGAATGAACTAGCAATTCACATCTTCAACTTATACATTAAATACATATATAATTTATATATATGAATCTATGTTTTTAAACATATAATTCTATAGAATCCTGTCCAAAATCCTATAGGATCCTGTCCAAGATCCTAAAGCATCCTGGTCAATGTCCTATATTAGGATCCTATTCAAGTTCCCGTAGAATCCTGTAGGATCTTATTCAAGATCCTACAGGATCCTTTTCAAGCTAGGTCCTTTGGGATCCTGTTTAAGATCCTTTATAAGATCCTATAGGATCTTGTAGGATCCTGAATATGATCCTAAACAGGATCCTGTACAAGATCTTGGTTAGGATCCTGCGCAGGATTTGCACAAGGGTATTTTAGGCACTGAGCCCAGAAATGCAACCCAGATCATATTGGTGAGAGGGGAGCACTATCACAACTATGCCACCTGTCGCCCTTCATTTACCTAAAATCAAATGGATGGTTAACTGGGATACCTGGTGAGTGTAAGCAATTAGGAGACTGAGATGTCTCAGTCCCAGAAGGAGAGAGTATAGTAATACAATGTTGAATGGAGGTCTTAAATGTAGAAATAAAAGAAAATTGTGTTGCAATCCTTGTAGTACTCTTAATTACTTTACATTGATAGATTTATATTTATAACTAAATACAGTGTACTGGATGTTATGTGCAATAAGATTTTAATTCTAGTGACTGGGAAACTACTGCTACTACATACAGTGATTGTTTGCTATGTGTATTGTCTGGATCAAACTATGAATTGGTTCCAGGTTTTACTCTATACCAGCATACACTGATTAACTGTGCAAAAGTAGTTCTACTAGGCATGTTTGCATTTTAAATAGTCAAATTAATTCTAAACTTGAGAAAAAACAGGGTCAAGAATTACAATATTTCAGCCCAGATAAACTTCCTTGGTTTTCCTCATTAAGAAGTTGAGGAAAAACAGGGTGGAGTAGGCATTGTAGTGCATTGGGGGACTGTTTTAGGGGACAAAAATTACACCATCTTGGAAATATGTTGGGGGCCAAACGCATGTAAAGTCCCACAGTGCATTGCAATTTTAAATCTGCACCCCTCCCCCCCCCCCCCCCCCCCCACCTCAGCTTCAGAATAACATATAGACTAAATTACTATCGTGAGTCTTGGCAAATCTTACTTTAGAGCTCTTGACCGTGTGCCTTCATCAATACCACTCCACCATAAGGAGAAATAAGATATTTCAGCCCAGATAAACTTCCGTCGCTTGTCCTCATCAAGAGCATCCACAATGTTGTGCAATATGTGTCGTGTTTGATCATTGAAGTATTGTTGATATGTTTTGATCCAACCTAATAAGACATGATCAAATGTTACAATACAGTATATACAGTATTCATTTTAATAGGAAAGATATGAGGCTACTGCCTCTCACCCGTGTATGCCTGGGGTGACTATTACTAATACGAAGGTTATACCAGGAACACGAGGAAAAGGGGGGTGACTAGTCACCTATATTACCACCCCCTGGATCAGCCACTGCATGTCAGCCACTATAAATGAAAATTCCACTGCTTTTTAACATTTGATTTAATTTGAATTTGGTAATCTTTTAAAAAGAAAACACAACTCTCAAATCGCATAATTTAATGATTTTTATAGAGGGAGGAAAACCAGAGAACCAGGAGAAAAACCCTCGTGAAAGGGAAAGAACAACTCGTCAAACAAACTCAATACACATTGTGGACTGGCCGGTCTGCAATGGCTTGAGCCAGCAACCCGACCCCTTAGACTCACAGCAGTAAAAGATGAGGCATTCAGGATATATGTAAAATAGCTGAGGAGAAAAACCTTAATAATAAAACAAATACTTAGATAGAAAATCCTAAGAGGGGAGTGGGCATAATGGACTGCTTTGACGATCAGGTGGCCATCTTGAATCCTAAGAAATTATGGGTTGTCCAGGGACTAGTAGACAAAGCGTTCTTATGATTACAGCACTATTGAATTTGATGGTTCACACAAGGCAATTTGACAAGAGATGAATTAAAACAAATGGACAGTTTCACAATTGAGGAAAATTTCACACCTATATAATGTGTAGTCATCATTTCAGCGTCCTTGTTTTGTTTGCCCTAAACCCGACCCCCCCCCTGGGAGACCCACAATGAATTATGATTCAAGATGGCCGACGCATCGTTGACATGGTCAAATTATATGGTAGAGTACTGCTGTGAGTGTTACCTGGATCATTATGTGAATGAGGAACGACAAAGACTTTTAGGGGTTGTTCATCAAATGAATGATCATCATATGTGATTGGCCATCCTTGCTTCCAAGCGCCACCATTAGGATTATCAAATGGTATCACATCTAATGCATCAAGCATCTACAAGGATAACAACAATCATACAATTTATAATTTTTGAAATATTACTTAATACTTAATAGTCTAAGCAATTTTAAAAGTCATGATTTGTTTTGTTTGTCATTTATTTTCTAAATAATATAAAAACTTAGGGCATGGTAATACTCACATACTGTACAGTAACTTACCTTAACATCTGTAGATTTCCAAGATCTTACTCTTGAGAAAACACAACCATCATCAACACTATCACGGGGTTTTCCCTGTACACTTTCTACATTACTGGATTTCCCCTTAGTATGTAATTGATGTACCTGTAATACAGGTTTTTTATTAGTAGTTGTAACATGTTCTTCTTTATAGCTATGTACAGTTGGTATGTGGATATCTTGTATGGTAAAATTAAGGTGTGGATCTCCAGCATGGAAACGCTCTACAGTGTCTTGCATTCGGCTAATAACTTTGCCTGACATTCGTAGGCTTCCCTCTAGCTGTTGCATGTCATGCTCTAAGTATTTTATGGGAACTTTTATTTTTTCTTTTACCTGAAAGAAGAAAAACGAGAAAATAAAAAATGGGAGTCATTGAACTGTGTCTAGAACATACATGTACTGTATTATTGCATGTTACATAATATGAAATATAAGAAGTTAATGTATATAGGTGATGCTAAACTGTATTAATAGACGATATTTCTAGTGTTGTACTAGCACTTGTATATTAATTATATAATAATTTAATTTTTCTTTTTTCTTTTTTGTGAGGAATAACATTTATAGGTTAACTTCATAGCGGCTTCTATTCAGGAATAATTTTTTTGTTGAAAGCACATGACGGGCAGTTTTTGTCTGTCATTGTATTGTCGGCTGAATGAGAATTATTCAGCTGATTGATACCAGCCAATACAGGGTTTTCAATTGAAGCCAGCAACTGGCAAATTCCGCCGTCTGCTCAAACCTAAGTTGCTAATTTGGCCGCCTACTCAGCCACTTCCCAATGAAATTGTAAATCTTAATTAAAGTTCTTTAAACTGTGTTTATAAAATAAATTTTAACCCAATCTTTGTTGTTGTACTACAAAAACTGCAACCTGCCACCTTGAATTTTTGTGAGAAGAATGAGACTGGTGACAAGTATGCCTCGATTGCATGCTCCAGTGATAATTTCTGGTTTATAGTACATGGATGGCAGCGTTTGCCTTGCAGTCATTTTGTACTATGCTGGTAATGAGATGGATCATAAACATAATCAATACAATTGATATGCCAAACATTATAATATTTTCTGGTTGAAAGCATGTGACGCCAATGTTGCATGTCATTGTTGACTGATGATGGATATAATAAAACAAAACAATGAGAAGTGAAAAGCAATAAAAGATGAGTGGATGTTTCAATTTACACCTATCTCAAAATCAAACAACTCCAGTTCCTTGTGTTTCGAGTTCCTGAATAAGACATGGAACGGCAGTGATTATGGTGCATGCATGTGCATATGATATAATAAAAGATATTGATAATGGGAGGATTGATTGTCAAATGTATACTGTTCAAAACCATTGTCTTTCCCCCAACTAACAGAGTATCAGTCCCACTACAAAGTTTAAACTAAAGTAGAATCCTACCCCTTGTCTTCAAGGCTACCTATTTCTTAGCAAGGTAGTTGCTTCAAGCTTCTGGCAGACACCTATGGATTTTCCCCATATGATTTACAGGTAATAAAGACTAAGACCAGCAGTATATATTATGCTAAGAACAAAATCATTCTCAATGACCAGATTTATTTCCTTAATGATCGCCAACTACCAAAGATTATAGCTTTATTACGAGAACCAAAGACTGGACTTCTAGGGATTAGCTAAACGTGCTATTCACATTCTCTTCACTCACTGTATTTAAAGGATCCAATTCTCAATGGGAAGGCCAGGTAAACGTGCTAGCCAGATTACTCAGCTGTAACCCTCCATATCTTTCTTGAAATTCTAATGTCGATAGTTCTAGGGGTTATTGCGTTACCAGGTTAGGACATCCGGGCATAAAATAACGCCCAGACATTAGACAATGTCCGGCCAGAACTGGGAATTGTCATGTCAAATCATTGCCTTGCCAGCCATTTTGACCAGTAAAGTGTGGCCAGAAAATAAGGTATGACTAAGCTAAAACTAATTTGGCCTGTAATCATGACTGTCAACTGATCCATCATTACTGTAAGCCCTGGGCATGTATGCAGCCATTGATTTTATAGTTGGGGGCTTATGCTATACATTGTACCTTTACCTTTCCATTGGCAAATCATTGAAAAGGTAATAATATTCTGAAAATTAGAAATATAATAATCAAATCTCTCTTACTTCCCTCATTCATGCTCTCCTCAAACACCTGTCAAAGATGGACTTTGAACAAACTTAAAAAAAAGACAAAAAAGTACAGTCTTTACAATTCAAAGACTTTGTGCTTTGTGATATCTTCAATTAAGAATCTTGAGTTCAATTTAAATTTAGTAAAATTATTGGGTTCTTATTCTCAGATTTGGAAATATTCAATCAATTGCTATACAAAATACAGTTAGTAACTTAATAGTCATCTCAAAAAAAGAAGTCCAAAAAATACAATTATTTAATAAAGAAGGGGGAAAAAACATCTCTGGGATATTATTTGAAGACATAAATATTTAAGGTCGCATATTTAAAGACCTGGTCATAATCATTGTACTTATAAGACGCGTTCTCTGTCTTCAAATATTGCCTAGCCAAGGCTTCTATTGGTGCAGCTGTTAAAACATGTTTTCATAATGCTTGACAGTATCGTCAAACTTTGCAGAATTGACCTCAAAAGTGGTGAAGAAAGACACCTCGAAAGCAGACAAACTATAAGCTTTAAAACCGCAACGTGTTCACTTAGCTAAAATGTTAAGAATACGTGAAATTTAAGCTTTCAAATTTTAGCTTTAAAAAGTTCATAAAAAATGCAAAGACCGATAACAAAATAGACATTTTAGAATGCCTAGATTATAGAATAACCCTTTATTTTATCACTTGAGGTGAATAATGACTTCAATCATACGGAATGTAACGACATAGCTGAAAATAAAAACATAAAAATAGTGAAAACTTTTAAAATACAAGAAAGTGTGGTGTTGTAATAAGCTCACCTTGGTTTCAAAGGCTTCTCTATAATTCGGCGTCTTGCCTAATTGATCCACGACCATGTACATAGAGAAAAATAAAACACAGAACATCGCTCCGCCTAGAAGTGCAACCCATTTTTTCATTTTTTTTGGAACGAAATTCGAACAATGATTGTTCTGCGTTTTCAGTCAATTTGTAGAACCATGTTGTGGCTTCGCTGGACACGATACAAAACACGAAGACGAAACGAAGGTTAATCGATGATATATCGATGATCAAAAAGATTTCGTAAAATGTTCGTAGAACGTCGTGGTACTTTCGACTATCTTCGGACTCCTTCGTACGTGTTATTTTTTCTTCGAAAATATTCCGACAGATTCCGAATTTTAACTATCATAAAGAAAAATGTATCAAAGAGAAGAAAAGTAAAAAACAAAAAACATAGTGCATAAATTGTCATGGAATCCCATCGCTTAATCTTTCTAGTTTTAATTTAAAAAAAAATCAACTCATTTTTAAAAAACCGAAGGTTTAATCGATATTTTTTCGTTAAGGAATCGTAGCCACGACTTTCGACAGCAAGTGGCCTGAGTCTTCATATGATCGATGAGATATGCTGCTAGTCTGCTCGCAAAATTTGTAAAGGGTGTCTTGTCTTTCTTGTCATCGTGGAACTTTTTATTTCATTTTCATTTTCAATATTTTACGATAAGAAAGAGTTCAGAGCTGAAATATTAGCACAATGGCGAGTTTAGAAGACCACAAGTTGGATGCAGACGAATTACGCAGTTTAATTTCGATGTCAAGAAGAACACGTGTTAAGGAAGTCTTGCAGAGGGAACTACTGAGTGTAGAACAAGAAATGGCGCTGATCAAACACGATGAAATGAGCCATCAAGCACATCAAGAAATAAAGGCTGAACAACCTGAAACTACTGGAGAGCCAAAAAAGTTAAAACCTTGCTCATATACGACACCCATTACAAGCTATGCATGGGATCAGTCAGATAAGTTTGTGAAGGTTTACATAACTTTACCAGGCGTTGAAAAGCTTTCCAAAGAGAAAATTGCATCTAAGTTTACAGGGAATTCAATGGATGTGAAAGTGTATGACCTTGATGGCAAGAATTACCAGTTGAAGATCATTAGACTGTTCCATGGCATTGTCAGTGAGGAAAGTTATGTGAAGTTGAAAAGTGGAAGTCTCTTAGTAATGATGAAAAAAGAGAAAGAAAAGGAAAAATGGGAAGATGTATGTAAAAAAGTTGGAGCAAAATCTTCACGGGACTTTGCTAGCGGTTTTGATGATAAGGCAAAAGATCCACAGGAATCGATAATGGAGTTAATGAAAAAGATGTATGATGAAGGTGATGATGAAATGAAGAGGACGCTTAACAAAGCATGGACAGAGTCAAGGGAGAAAGCAACGATGGACATTTAAGCTCTAGTGCATTTTTGTCTGAAAGACAAAGTAACTAAAAGTTAATCGTTTATGTTAGTTATAGACATTTTAATTTGCCACCAGCATAATTGTTGAAAGGAACCTTTAAAAGGAGCATTCATTCTTTAGAGGTGGGGGGGGGGGGGGGGGGGGGGGATGGAGGAAATTAAGGGGAGAACCGTCACATTTTTAAAAAGCTACAAAGATAAAGGAGGGAGATAATTATTCAGCCCAATGTTCTCTCACTTAAGAAGACTCATTGTGATATTCATTTGTGTGAAGAGAGGGGAGGGTAACTGTTGATTTTTTCTGTGACAGTTCATATGAATTCCTCCCAAACTAACCCCTTCGCCCTGTTCTGAAAAAAATGAATTTTCCTTAAGTAATAGTTTTGCAAAAAATTTTTGATGTTTGTGTTGATTCAGAAAAGCAAGAACTTTAGTCCCCATGATTTTTTGTTGATTTTTATAATGATGTATCGATTATATTACTATATAAGTATTCCCATTGCCCTATTGATGGACATGTCCAAAATCTTGCACTTAAATTTAAGTAAATGTATGATGTTTACAATAGTTCTGAAGTAATGGTCAAAAAATAAATAAATTTAAAAAATGAGAATCATTTTATGAAAATGATAAATATACCTTTACCAAATTATTTGCCTGAGTGACCATATGAAATGGTGGCCTAAAGTCAAGGCTACATGATGTGTTCATACATATACTGAATCTTATAAAGTCCAACCTTAAACAGGGGGAATCGTTCCGTGGTCACTTGAGCATATAATAAATGCCAAGGAAAGAGATTCAGTTGATTTTTTCATCCAACCCTGCTCTCCACATGCCAGCAAGCTCTTTTGTTGAAGTTATTTTTGTATTCTTGAATCGACTCTTTAAGATTAGAACACTGATGATAAACCTAATACACCAGTTTCACATTCAATGCATACCACTGTTTTTGAGGACTACAGACTCTTTTGCACAGGCTTAGCCTTGTTTATAAGTCCGTTTTTCACAGATACTAATAAAAGTCTAAGGGATTTCAAAACATTGGTATTGTTCAAGCTGCACATTCTTTACATTAAAGATGACATTTGCAAATGATTTACACATTACTCCAGGCTAGCCTCCGGAGATGAGTCTTCAGTATTAATACACAACGGTATTTATGGAATGAGAAAAGGGGCTATTGCAGGAATGTCAGTCATATAAAAATAACAAATTCATGTATTTAAGGTGTGATCATTCAAATGTTTTGAAGGTATAGAATGGCATTTTTAATATTAACTCCAGCCTTGCTCATATTATATACTGAATAAGTTATTTTTCATGAATCTAGGGGCCTTTAGAATAAAAATGATAAAATATATTTCCAAAGTCTGTAATTCCTATTTTGTTATTTTTATATGACAAAGCACATGATACATTATTAACAGAATGGATTTATTCAACTTGAATAGTTTAATGTGAGTAATGTTAATATTTTATCATTTGAGTGTTGGCTTTGCTATGATGGTTCGTATTTCCAGTTTGCTAATGACTATAATGCATTGTAAGGGATCATTTATTTGTACCTCTTTACCATTGAAGTGATGCAAATTTAAGACCGTAAGTGACATTCCCTAGAGTATCACTTTTTTGTTTAATGATGGAACATGAAGAGACACATGAATATATGAACCGGCACAACTAAAAGAAATCTTTTTTTTCAGGGACAGACTTTAGTCTAAATTGGTAATATCAACCTAAGTAAAGTGGTTTCAGAATCAAATAGTATTTCACAATTAGACACCCATATTAACAAGAATTGACTATGAGAGTGCAGGATTTATGATAAACCATTAGTTGGTTTAGACTAATATTCAATAGGCCTTTAGCTTGTATGTAAGGTTATTACAGACCACGTATCATTCCCTTGAGTATCGTTTCTTTGTTTAACAGTCATTCATGAGAAATCATGAATATGAATGAAACTTTTGTCAAGCATGCGCACTAAGGAAGGGCTCTGGTTACGAGATTGTTTAAGGATAAGGTATGGGCTACTTCGCATGCGTTCTGTTACACATTGCAGTCAATCTCGTACCCAGAGCCACCATTTCTTCTGGCCTGCGGCGAAGAACGAGGGCTCTGGCAAAATCCATATTTTGGCGTATGCGCAATTTTCGAAAAGTGAGTATAATCGATCAAAATAATCAAAGTAAATATCAAACAAAAAACAAAAAAAAAACAAACAACAAAAACAACAAAAAAAAACAAACAAACAAAAACAAAAGCAAAAAAAAAAAAACATAGTAAAAATCAAAGTAAAGATTATAGTAAAATTTTGAAATCGGGAAAATATTTTTTCGTTGTTAGCAAGTCTTCGACATGCGCTGTTATACCGGAAGTCCAAGAAACCCTGGTCTCAAAAAATGGATTCATTGACAGAGCCGCCTCGTTCTTCTTGACCAATCTTGTACCCAGAGCTTGTATTCTTTTTTTCTTTTCTTCTTTTCTTGGCCTGCGGCGAAGAACGAGGGCTCTGTTGGTAATGACCACTTTTAGTTTAGTTTAACAATGTAAGTTTTATTTGAATTACTTCCAGTCAGTTTATCATACAAAAAGTAGACGACTCAACTACTTAAAAACCATAGTGTTTGGATATTTTTCAATAAGTATTTATCTTTTTTTAGAAATGTTCTTAATTAAAACCAAGCGGTCGTAGATTGAAGGGTAGCCTGCGTTACTTTTGGCTAAGCGGTCTGAGGCTATTTTTATACAATCGCGCGCGCGCAGACAATCAAACAGCGCAGGCTACTCAGAAGGAGGGGTTGAGATAGAAAAGGAAAGACAAGCTTTAAAAGCTCACGTATAAGTATAATATGTATAATCATAGTCCCTATTGAAACAATAGCGAACCTATATATCATCTACTACAGAAGTATGGGTTTCCCAGTTGTATTGAAATCTTGTATCAATAAATACTATTGTTTTAAAGAGTACCACAAGATTTACCCGGCAATCTCTTATGTTTACAGTACAATGAACTGAAACAATTCATCAAAACATCGCAGGTAGAGTGCATGCCGTATATCCGTGAAAACTCTTATGAGAAAATTCACAAATTTGCACAAATATTAGTAAGTTCAGTAGACATCAGTAAACCGTAGATCCACAAAACTTTGCAAACCTTTACCTTGGACTTGCTCCAAATAAGAGAATCAATCTCAAACCTGATTGGCCAACCACACAATTTCTTTAGTATCAAAACGTTTATTACAGATATTGTATATAGAAAGACGTATGAAAGAAAATAAGGAAATTTCGTAGAGGTTACGTGATCATGGTCACATTAATTAATAGTCCTTTTGTTTTCATACAATACTTTTATGTTTCCTGATTACAGACTCATTTCATCAGGGATAGCCGCATTTTAGCGTCAAAATATTCGCAAATGCTAACTTCAACAATGCACTAAACATATTGAAATTCCACAGGCTGACCATCAGTGGAACACAAGAATATTGCTGAGCAACATAGACCCCCAAACAACCTTAAATATTCAATACAATGTGATTCAAGAAAATCGACAAATATGTTGCTGAATTTTTATGGAGGCTTACCTGAAATAGTATTTAACTGACAAATAACCTATTATTTTTCATAAACCCGTGATGAAACAAATACCTTAAGTTAGTGTTTAATAGCGAAATCCCAACACTAAAGAACACAATGATGAAATTAGGGACAACTTTATTAGGCTAGTGTGTATATCACGGGTTTATGAAAACCACTCTTACTAGTAGTTTATAACAGTTAACTGATATTTCATTATTTTGGTTAAGATTATGCCCTGCGCTCGTAAAATTATTACATTTATAAACTATCATTCATTCGAAAAAATAGTAGTTAACCGACAATTGGGTATATCCCCATTGTCATCCTCTCTTACCTGGATAAAATGAATTACATGATTTCTAAGAATAAATGAAAGCTAAAACATGCATTGTAAGTTTAATCCAACGAAGGTTTAATGCAACAGAGAAAAAACGCACCGTTTATCAACCGGTAGGTGTATAATTAGCAAATATTCGCCGAAGGTGAAGTGAATTTCGGTAAATATTTACCGAGACGCGAGGTAAATATTCTCCATATTCACTTCGCCTTCGGCGAATAATCGTTTTAGCATATACCAAACTGTGTACAGAGTAACTTATTTTTATATAGCAATAATTCAATAAAAACAAAACAAACAAACAGAACTTTTAGTTTGCGTGACAAACTCACGCAAAACGTTTAGCAATAAAACGGTTAGGCCGTACTTCGTTGCCTTTTTTGTATTGATAGGAATGGCATTTACTTTCATTTTTTCAATTTCCTCATCGAAAATTGTAGCAAAACGATTGCCGGAATTGCCATTTTGTTGCCGACAAAATATTCCAATTTAGAGGTGAATACCGTACAATATTCAATTAACCAATGGGCGTGCGCGTTCTTAGGAATACACAAGTTGGTATATGTAAGGTGTATTATCTCAGTCGAAAACCACCTCGGAAGACCTTTTTTTTTTTTTTTTTTTTTTTTTTTTTTTTGCACATTTAAAATAAGCTTTAAATTTGGGTTTATGAAAATGCGATTTAAAAGCCTTTTTTCATGTTTTTTAAATTTTTTTTTTAATTTTTTATTTTTAATAGTAGGCAGTAGCTTTTGAGATATCCGATTGAACGTCGCAGATAAGTATAAAACAGTCACAACCAGTTCCGAGGTCAATCAATATATATGTTGCACGGCGCAATTTTT
The DNA here is from genome assembly GCA_011057435.1 of Actinia equina. Classification (NCBI taxonomy): domain Eukaryota; kingdom Metazoa; phylum Cnidaria; class Anthozoa; order Actiniaria; family Actiniidae; genus Actinia; species Actinia equina. The sequence goes on along the minus strand of WHPX01000764.1, from coordinate 214,353 downwards.
CTCCTTGCAAATGGCGTGTATCTCGTGTCGTATATGTGCGCACCAGCCGCCAATCATCAACGCAATAAGCTACCAGTGTAAGAACAACGCGAATAAAATCATAGCGATAACTAGAAAGATGCTTAACTCTCGACGCGTGCCTGAATTACACAGGTCTCCAATGCAGCAATCTATTTTACAATCGACTTTGTCTTCTCGCGTCTTGCAGTATTCTCTCACATCACATTTTGTTGTCTCTATACAACGCTTGACGTAATAATGCTCATCTGCGATGCGATAAGACGCAATGGCGCAACTATACTCTCCTCTGTAGCAGTCTTCGTTTTTTTTATGCTGGTGACAGTCTAGTTGAGACGTTTCGCTAATGCATGAATGGCATCGAAGACTTGTTACTGTGAAATAATAACGAGGTTAGCATGCATATTATATAATCTGGTCATTTAAGAATCCCTGGGAAATTTACTGAAACCTAAAACAACATTTGGGCTGGTCGAAGACAGGGCACGTCAGCTAACTCACAGATTGTACCCCGAAACAACCTATGGGCTGATCTAGATCTAAGTCAGGACACGGCCAACACACAAATCAATCCGAAACTACCTCTGCGCTGATGAAAGTCAGATTAACAGACCGGATTGTTATATGACTTCTGTAGGTTTTGCAAAGTGAGGTAAACCGGAGAACTCGGAGGAAAAACCCTTGTAATTAAGGGATATACTAACAAACTTTATTTGACATATAATCTCATTGTCTCATTGGCCTGTTTTGTCTTGTTCTCTGTCTATAAACACTCCTTTCTACCACTTATTTCTCTTTTACTCCGACGAAGGATTACCGTCCAAAACGTCAGTAAGTTTTTTTCATTTTTTTTATCTTTTCACAGTGTAAATTTAATAACCATTACTACGCCACCCTTGATATCCAAAAGCGTTTTAAAAGCACGTTAACCAAGACCATAGAATTCGTTTTTACTGATAAATAACTTGCAGTTGTACCTTACCTGTTGGTATCAAGACAATCGCCATTCCAACTATAAGAACTAACGAATTCATTTTTGATTGAGAATCTACGAAAAAAATATACAAAAATTTAAAAAAAAAGCTAAATGGAGCAGGTAGGTATTGTTAGGGAGGTAGGTAGGAAGGGAGGTAAGGAGGTGGCGGGGAGGGGGGGAGGTGGAGAAGGAGGTAGGGGGGGAAGGCAGCTATAGGTAAGTAGGTATAGGTATAGGTACTAGGTATAGGAAGACAGACAGGTAGGTAGTTATAGGTAGGTAGGCGGGTATATAGGTCGGTAGGTCGGTATATAGGTACTGATAGGAAGGTAGGTGGGTAGATAAGTATTTTTTATGTAGTTAACTTGTTGGTATATCATTTAACCAAGAGGCGATCAATGACGTTTTTAATATCTGCAATACTGCTGTTTTCTTTTAGGATAAAGGGCTTACCCATTTACTTTTGTTGAGCCTCATTTCAGATCAACATATTCACAAATATCAAAGGTAAATAGAAGAATGCACACTGAATGCTCGAGCAACACAAAGCCTTTAGTATTCTAAGGACCTTTACTTAAACACAATAATGTTCTTTCAAAAACACATGCCTAAGTAATGTGCACGTGCATGGACCTTTAAACCTCCTAAAGCACACTAGTTTTTTTGCTAGTTATCTCTCCTTTTCATCAGTATTCTTTATATAATTAATACTAACCAGGATGAGAAGAATACTAATGAGGACGACGTTATAGATTTAAGGTGCATCCAAGCTTAGAATGACTTATATACTATCATTGTCTAATATGCGCTGTCTTGATTTCGGCATGTTGTCTTCAACTTGTGGGAGCCTTTTTTGCATTTATTGCGCAAGTCAGTTACGTACAAATCCTCACTGAGTATGACATTGCTTTACAAACGACTATCAAAGTATAAAAGTTAATGTTCGCAAGGTATACACCTATACTTGCAAGAACGTTGTCATACGAAAATAGAACATTAGTGATTCTTTTGGGATAGGAATTATATTTAAAAAACAAAAGAAGATCGCTGAAGCTGAACTTTATCTTTTGTCTGTTGATGTATTCCTTTTTCACTAAATCAATGCTCGAAAATCGTATGACAATTTTCTTGCAAGTAGGTATATGTTCGCTCTACTTCAATGAAAGGTTTGTGAATTATAAGTTTTTTAAGTAGTTGAATAACTCGGCTACGCCTCGTGGTTTTAAACCCGATAAAACACTCCTGCTCGTTCATTAAACGATACATAAAATTCGAAGCTAACCCTTGCAACGTAGAACTTTAAACTGAAGTATTTATCATATATAGGTGGCAAGAGTACAGAGTTGGGCTTCCTGTGGCTTAGCGGTCGGTTGTTCGGTAAAATTGATAGTTACCAGTGAAGCGCGAAAAACATTTCAAACTGATGCTACGATTTGTAAGTTAAGGGTTACTAAAACGAAAGTCATCTTTAGGAATGAGGAAAGAAATAAGAACTCTCAATTTCGTTAATAAGAGAACAATATTCAGTTCATTATTTGAAATGTATCTTTATGGCGAAACGTCATTGAAATACTTGCATGAAAAAGCATTCAAGCGTTGTAATTTAATCGCGAATTAATCTCATCGTCCATGATGGAATTTTAATTTTAGTAAGAGCTGGCATATCCAGTAATAGTAAATCCGCTCTTGAAACTAAAATTCCGTTTTAAAATGTTACAAAAACAATCCAAAGATATTGTCCGGCTAACAGCCCAGTCGATCAGCTACACACTACGCAACCACCCAACTCTACTATTGTTTCTTATACGATTTATAATGAATTTAATGAATTTCACAATAACATAACATCTAAAGAGTTTATTTCCAATAAAATTACCTTCCAAATTACTTGTTTTCTTAAGAAGAGTGCTGTAAAGCTAGAAGGAAGTTTTCGTCTGCTTCTTCAACTCTATAAATGAAAAGACACACAAAGCGACCGTTATGTAACAAATAGTTTAGTATTAACAATAACATCAATAGAAGTTCAAATATAATATCGCTAACCACAACTAGAATTGGTAATAAATGTTACCCAGTGGCGTTTGCAGTCGGTACATTGGTTTAGACAATCCCAAATACTGTGTTTTGCTGTGGAAGCTAGTTTTTTTTATTCTGCAACGACTAAAGTTCAACCACTTGAATCAAACGATTTCGAGCAGCTGTTAACATGGTTCGCATGCATCGCTTTACCAAGACTTTGAGCTAATAACTTATTTCAAATCCTTAAAATTATGTTTAGGACTGCTAGCAAGTTAAACAGAAAGGATCGTAATCCTTCAGTGCAATTTGATGTGGCAAAATATATCGGAAAATGCAACGTTCCTTCCAAACCATCACGATAAAAACGAGTGGTAATTGTTTTCTCGGTTAGAGCAAGGCTTTTACATTAGCCAAAAAAACTTACCTGGGTAAATTTAAAAACCACTTGTCTTGTGGTTTGTTCAATTCCTATAAAGGTCTGGAGTTTTGAGAGAATTATAGTTAATTCAAAACTACAGTATGATTAATCAGAATTTCTAGCAACCTTACTTTCCGCTAGACTGGTTGATCATGCGCAGTAAAGCAGCAAAGTAAAGTGCATCTTATTACGTTTCTTTATATCTATTTGAATTTGTTTTCAAAGAATAAAAACTTCTCAAAAACATTTGAAAAGCAAATACTTTATGAAAGTTGCTTCAAATCGTAATGCGTAAGGGTTTTTTGTTGTAATTTCTAGAGAAATAGGTAGGTTTTTATGTCCCAATAATAAGTTTTACAAATATGTATTTTGTTTTAAGAATGTCATGCAAATTTTGCCAACACGCTTGATTGGTTCGTATAAACCGATGTTAGGGCGAGGTGATGTCATTGTCACACGCTAAGCGTGCATGGTAGCGTCATCGTAAAATATTCAATAATAAAGAGGATTAAGGTAATAAACAAGAACAAAGAAGAGAAAAGAAGTGCTACAGTTTTCTTTCTCAAATCACGATATGTTGCGTGATTTCTTCAAATTCCTCGAAAGAAAACAATTTAAGTGAATTCAGTTTGATATTTGTGGAGAAGTATTTTTTTCCTACACATTTTCAGGTTATGAAATTTTCAGAATTGATCATATTAAAAAATAAAAACTGTCATAGCCAAAGGCGATAGGTCATTCCAACATGGAATTGCTTTCTTTGAATACAAAAAAACATTGAATCAGTCTCAACACTAAGGTCCATGTTCTTGACGAGAATACGAAGCAGAAACACAGCTATAGCCTTGGATGTTGGAATGCCCTATCTCCTACTGCTTTCCGCCCATGATCGCCTATCTTACATAATACCTAAATCGCTTTTGGCGATGACACGTTTATTGAATTAGGTATATATATGGGATATCCGGCAAAATGGTTTTATAGGAACAAGGGATCAAGGAATTAGTTTTAGCGATAGCCAAAACCGAGCTTTTAGAATATGAGGCCTATATTAGGAATATAACAATAAAACAATACAGGGATATGAAAGAAAGAAATACGTATTAGATAATATTAGACAATATCGAGAGCAACCTGTCAGTGGTAGCTATTTCAACCTTAGCCCATAACACGTATTTAGAATTATGAATTTTGGAGCTTTTATTATTATTTTTCATAAGCCCGGCAAAGTCTGTGAAAAATAGGTTTAGAAATTAGAAGACTTAAAAGAACAAAATCATGTAATTTATCTCAGTATTATCTTAAACTTATTAAGAACAAAAAGCTATATTTACATCGCAGTCCTGAAATATGATATTACGTTTAGAAGGCTTGTTTCACTTGAGTCCAATGACCTACGTACCACTTCGTTACTTTATTCTATTTTAACCAATGACAATCCACTTCCGATTGTTTTTAGTACGTGCAAGACTGAGAGAAAAATACAAAAGCAATGGCACCAATAGAATTACATTGAGAAAAGTGCGTTTTCTTTTGGGTTCGTTTAATTTTCTGTTAGACTGGCATGGAATATAATGTTAATAATTTTAAAGGGGTGTATGGCTTCTGTTCGTATATCAGTCACAAGGCTAGGAGCAACTCTGGCTTTAGGAGGGGGTGAGCGTAAGGAATCCAAGGGAGGGCAATTAAATTTCTACTCAGTCAAAAGCGAAGAAGGGGGAGAGGGTAGGGTAGGTGGAGAGTCATCAAATATTTGAGAAGGGGAAGGAAGGTATTCAACAAATCTCAAGGGGATGGTCCTTTTTTATGAAGACAGCAGAAAGGGAGTGTCTGTAGATTTTACATCACTCATTTATAGGGATTCCTCCGTCCACCCCCCTCTGCTTCAAAATGAATGCTCCCTTATGTGCACGAGAGTCTTTGTGTTGATGTATAAAGTTTTGTTATATATTTTTGGTATACAAATGCTTATAGAAAAAATACTTAAATTGCTTTTAAAGATTTAATTTACTAACTATGACAAGCTTTATAGAGGCATTGCACTGTCACGTGATGGCAGCAACAGAAGCAGGAACAATTGAATCTGGTCCAATTTGATTTACATGATTTAGAAAGAAAATTTAGTTTTTCAAGGAAACTTAATTTCTCCCCCTAAACCTCGGAATGGCTAATACATAGATGGGAACATGCGCTGCTAGAGTAAGGGTGACATCACTAACTGTTACAGCATTCCAATTAAACTACATTGAATTTGGAGCACGTTTACAGGAAGGTATAGTGACCCATATTTATAAGATGGGGAAAAAAAATTTTTTTGTCATCTTTTCCAAGGGAATAAAAGAATACCTCTATCAGCAGGTATATCCAACCTACATGTAAACGAGATTTGAAATGACTTTGCAAGTGCAACATACACACTAGGAGAAAGGTTTTGCCAAATCACGTGCTAGCGACCAAGTTATATGATGGCAGAACAATAGAATCCCTTGGCCTCGGGAATTAAACTCTTTATCGTATAAGGCAATTGTGTTGTTCCTGCCATCTAACATGGCTGCCGTCACGTGATGTGGCAAACTTTTATCGTGCACGTATTTCTAAATAAGAAGACAAGTAAAAGGTTGTTTACCATGTTGGATGATATGACAAGAGAAACTAATTACAAAAAGTATTCATTCAACCAACATTTTTCCTATCAATGACATCTGCTCCTTGTCCGGCATCAAATGATTCAGTCAATATAAAGTATTTTTAGTCAAAAGTTAAAAAGGGCATTAACCTGCAGGTCTACTGAAAACCTTCCGACAAAACGCGAAAAAGTATCCTCTTTGTAATTCAATAGTCTATAGTCAAGGATTACAGGGTGTTATTTGCATTTGCGATCGGAATATTCAGTTTTCAAAAACTGAAAACGTCACACTTAAAAAAGCTATACAAGTAACGCTACTAAAGTAAGTCCAGCAACTAAGAATAGGCTGACTACCTTTCTTGAGCCCGCGTTGCAATAATCTCCTTCGCAGCAGTATACTTCACAGTTTGTACGATCAGGTTCAGATCGGCAGAAGCTGTCAGGATCATTGCAATAACTTCTTGCAATGCATCCTCGGAAGTATTGCGGAACACCTTTAATTTTGTGCAGTGTTTTTGCGCATGTGTACGCCTCATAGCAGTCTTTACGCGTTCTTGACTGGAAACAGTGTAGATCGGTAGATGTACTTTCACAGAAATGACATTTGAGGCTTTCAGCTGCAAAGAGTTAAACAAAAATATGCAATCTTAACGCAGAGCGATTGTCTGGTGCAGAAGCTCAACGGCTACAATATGGCGCAAGGCACTTTGAAAGTGATTATTTAGAATTCCGAAGATATACATACCTGCTGGAAGAATGACAACGACTGCAAGCGTTAATAGGACGATACGATGCATTCTGCTTGTATACCAGATGTCTAAGGATATCCAAAAGATATGTCAGAAATCAGTTTATGTTGCTAACAACATTTACTGCTAGTTGTAAACTAAGAAGAATAGTAAAAAACATCTTTTATCGAGGCATAGGAATAGCTAAAGGTTACAAATCATTTTTGATTTGTATTTTTTCATCGGTGCAGGACAAGTTTTTTGATGATGCATTTCTGCATTCACCTTTTTACGCTATGCTTTTATAACTTTGTAAGTACATTTGTACTCAGATCTATAATCTCTGTTATAGATACTCTGTATATAGTTCAATATATTGAAATTCTAATCAGAATTAGTTTTTACTTGTTATCTCTGACTCTTCAGTCCATGTCTTACAATAAGACGTTTCGATCTCTGTTACGTTACGAATGTTAATGAAAAAGACGAAGCATCAGCAATAGAATGTAAAACATGAAAAGTCATAAATATACCCATCACACTAAAAAAAGGTTTGGCGTTTTTTTACGGGGGCCAAGAAACCACATATGTAACATTTTTTTATTAATTTATATTGTTTTCAACTGTAATCTTGCAACTAGTTTGCTGTTTATTCATTCAATTATAAATCACTTTTGAGTGTGAACACCATCCTTAATAATATTATTATTATTAATATTGAAATATTATTATCTTTAACAACCATTTATGCAGTAGGGACTGAATAACAGTGGCGTGGAACACGGAGAACGATTTTAATATACATACAAAACTAGAATACGATGGACAAAAATATAAAAAAGTTCCTAGTAAAAACGATGAATATTGGTAGTTGCATAACGACTTTATGATACTTCGGTTCGATTATTCCCTGAAAAGTGATTCATAGTCTTTAGTTATTTCGCTTGAGGTGGCGATTATAAATGTTCATCACATACAAACATTAGATATTTTTAATTGATCTGCCATGCATGCTTATGGTACGAGAGAGATGGTGAAGAACAAAACGAAACTGGTCAGGAGTATCAAGTAAGCTCACTTGCAAACCTGAAGCAAGAAAACCTTACCCCTCTAGTAAAATAGAAACGGCATAATTCAGTTTCTCAGTCGTCGCAACAGCAAGCCAAACTGCAAAGCATTTTATAAGTTATATCTTTAAATATTGTACAAGGCTGACGAATATATATACCTTTTTGGGAAGAATTATTTACCAAAACACGATATCTAAAAAGACAAATATTCAAAGAACTTAGCGCCGATTCTGATCGTTATTCGCTATTTTAGTCAACCAAATTGAATCTAAAACAAATGTCAGTTTAAAGAGTTTAGAAAGTTAAATAAAGTGCTTAATCTAGAGGAAAATGTATATTATATTTTAAATCTTTTATCATGAAAATCTTTTACGCAACATTGGCTATAGCCATAATGGCGGTAGAGTCAATCCGTACGTAATAAGTGAGGTATTCCATATTTGCGACATACATATCGCATATTGTACTTGTAGAAGACTTTTTATTTTCTATATATTTTTTTCTGTATGTTTAGCGAATAAAACGAAAGAGAAATCGTAATAAAACTGCAAGTAGGTCTGAACACCCGAGCGTTATGGAAAACAGTTATTTTTAATGATCGGTCATTCATGTCAGATTTAAACTGTTGAGGTAGCTCTAACACGAAGGGAAATTTTCTCAAAAATTATAAAGCTTTTCTTCAAATAAGAGTGCTAACATGAAGGAAATATACTTATGTAAAGGTCTGATATTTGCCAAAAGGCAAGACATCGTTTAAGGGTTCAGTTTGAACGGTCGCTTTTTGTTTTGTTTGAAAAAGGTTATTTTTTGTACACTTAGGAAATAATTATCTTCGATTGGCTATATTTTTTCCTAGTTCTTATTCCTACCTACCTTGATCAAGCTTTCTTGGATCGAGTTCTTCTTTGGCCAAAGAATAGTTCTCTAAGTATTTTATCTTCAAGTTTTTTGAGAGATGCGTGGTTGAGATAACTTTCCATTTACGCGTCGTTTGTTACAAAGAATAAAAACAATGCTATTTGCAAGTATAATATTCGTACTCGTTTATTGTTATGTCCAACATCAATGAATGCGTGCTGCATATTTTTACATTTATTATATTTAGTTTTGTTTTTTCTTTGTAAATGTAAGATGCAAGCTTTGTAAAATACGGCCAGTTGCTAACTAATTTTTAACTATAGGATGAAGATGAGAAGGACATGAATAGAATAGGAATCAATTAAGAGAAAGACGAAAAAGGAAAAAAAGAAAAGAAAAGAAAAAGAAAAAGAAAGAAAGAAAGAATAAATTTGAAGGGCAAAGAAGAACCGATAATAGGAGAAGAACAATGTGAACGTACAAAGACAAGTAAGTAATTCATTAACACCTTTGAGAATAATACTGGATTGGTGTCAGTCGGCCAGTCGTCATATCTCGTATTTGAATTTTCTCAGACTGCATCGAAGTGATATTAATAAAAAAAGAACTCATACTCAAGAACCTTCAAGGATATTAGCCATTCCGAAGTTAAGAAAAACAGTGAGTCCACAGTTGCTATTGCAGTACTTTGTTGGACTGTGTGTTTGTAAGAGTATGCTTTTCCAAAATGGGTATCTCGTCCCCTAAAAGGCCCACAATGCACTGGCCAAGAGATTGTTATATGGAGATACATTAGGTTTTCGTATGTCTATCCTCTTATAAGTTTCGTCATCACATTGTCAAAGTAGTATGTTAACTCGGATACGCCTTGCAATCTAATGACGATATGAGATGATGCAATTTATCTTATAAAAGGACAGACAGACACATAAAACAATGATGTAAATTTGTTAATTCATCCTATTTTGTACACATTGACTCATTAAACAATTTTCACTTCTAAATTCATCATGTAGCTCAAAGCTCGATAGTTTGACAGCAGGGTAGCGTCGGTGACTAAACGTCGCCGAAGTGTGTGTTTGTTTCGGGGGTGGGGGGTTGATTAGACCAGAAACACCAGACGATAATGACTGCTTTCTAATGGAGAAATAACATCGACTAAGATTTGAAGAAAAACTTTAGTGTGTTCTAAAATCTTAAAACGCGTTGCATTATCGTGCTGTTTTGAAGACGCTTCATCAGATGACATACGATGCATCAAGGAACGAAAGAAATTCGTAAATTAAGACGACAATTAAGGTTTCCTACCACTTTTCACTATCAGCAAACAAAAAAGACGCCATATAAGGATCAACAGTCCCCTAAAACAGCCTCATTGTGCAAAGGCTTCTACAATTCCAGCGGAAAGGCTATAATTTTAAAGAAAAAAATGAACTAAGAGTAGAATCGCTGGTAATTATGCTTACAACCATCGTAGCACCGTTTGATGCTATTTCTAGAATCCCATTTACCATCATTCGTTTTCGCACGCGCATACTTTGTAAATACTACGCTTTTTTCACACGTTAAAAAAACAAACAAACAAAAAAGAAAACATGAGCGACAGTGAAGAGTGCGCGCGAAAGAACAAACGATCAAGTAAATGATTCTAATAATAGCATCAAAGAGTGTTCATTATGAGTGGTAGGGATTCCTTCTATTAGTTCGTTTTATCTTGGTAATTGGCTAATTGGCTTATATGCATAAAAGTTATATTAACATTGATTGCTATGGATGCAGCAGGCTAGTAATCATGAAAATAAACTTGCCTACAAGAAATACAAGACAATACCAACTATCACGCATGCAGCAAGAGAGATACTGCTGACCCTAAAAGTCGCGCCCGCATTGCAGAGGTCTCCTAGGCAACAGCTGAAGGAACAGTACGAGGAATTACCATTCACAGCAAGACACTGAGGGAGTTTGGACTCAAAGCATTTGTCCTCTTCGATGCAGTCTCGTACGAAACCCTGTCCGTTTTCACCGTAGAACTCCACCTAAAGAAAAAGAAAAACGTAAAATGTTACCAAACTATAATCAAAGGTAAGCATTGCCCCTTATTTGCTTTTATTAGCCAAGGACCAATTTATAGCTTGGCATCAATCAGCGAATGAATCTCATAACTAGTCTACAATTATTGGCAAAAAACACTCCCCGTCATGTCCTATCAACCAGAGGGTATTTTATTGCTTGGTAATTTTATTACCAGCCTACAATTACAGGCAAAAACTGCCCTCCTTGTGCTATTAATGAAAGAGTATTCTATAGCTTGGCATCAATCAGCTGCAGGAATGAATGTCGTGAATCTCATAGTAGCGGAGCTCCCGCGCGGGCCACCATACCTAAGAAAAAATGGTAAACTATCCAGTTGATTTTTCATGGCTTGGCTGACGTCACTTCCGTCCGTACGGTGTCCGTCTGTCCGTCCGTCCGTCCGGGCGTGTACACAAGCATTCCGATTGGCTGGTTAGATTTTTTTGGCGGGAATGTCGACGCGTTGCAACATCCGGGTACACATAAAGGTAAATCCGGCTATTAAACTTTTGTAAAAAACGGACACGGGTGAAAAACGCACTGCGCATGCGTTGAAAAAAAAATACAAATTGGCGAACAATAGCAATTTTTCACATCTAAAGCTTTGCCTTATTTTAACCGACAAGGCTATTTCTTAAATATTCGTTTTGAAATTTTACAGATATTTTTAGATTTCTTTACATAGAATCCGACCATGTGATTATCTGCAAATTAGCCATGCTGCATGGATGTCGACGTCGTGTGTGGCGACATTTTCAAAGATAATTTTTGCTTTTGTATAAACAAAAGTTTTTTGTATAAATCAGCTGTGTATCACGATCGAAATTATCTTGCTATTGCGAAAAGGAAAACCTTAAGTTTTCAGTATTTTTCTTAAGTTTTGCGATTTTGTAAAACAATTAAAATACTGGCATCAAAAATATGAGTTGCCCTTAGTTACGTACGCCATCTCCGAGCTTGAGCAGTGCGTTTTTCACCAGTGTCTAAAAAACGTCTTACACGTTTTATTACGTATAGAAATACCGAAAGATAACGACACAATTTTTTATTCAAACTTATATTTATATTTACTCTATTTACGATGGAACCCCTTTCCGAAATCGATATGTCGAAAGAAAGCTCAGAGGTCAGTGAATGAGGCCAAAAAAGAAAGGCCACAAGTAAAAGAGTCTTTTCAAAAGAGGAAAAACTCTGGTGGCGTGAAAAAGGAATGCAAAGACGAAGGAATCTTACCAAAGAAAAGCGGCAAGCAGAGAGAGAGAGAGAGAACGCAAATCCAGGCGGGACTTCGATTATAAACAAGGAGAACATGATCGTGAAAGAAAAAGGAATATGAGGCAAAACTTGACCGATGAACAAAGAGAAAATGAACGTGAAATACAAAGGAATTTAAGTCAAAACTTCACGAATGAACAAAGAGAAAAGAGCGTGAAAGACAAAGGAATTTGAAGCAAAACTACTAGCTAAGGGCGACTCCCAAATGCACAGAAAAAATCGCTTTAGAGCAAGTTATAGACCAAAGACAATTAAAAAACTTTCATGTATTCAAAGATGGATTAAGAAGTGTTCTCCAAGAATTCAGGTGTGTGCCAGTTTAGCAAACAATCGTTTATTATTTTTTGACAAGCACTTTTTCTCGACGAATCGACAAATCAAAGACTTTCCCTCAAAACTTTTAATATTTCTGTAGAAAAGCTTGATTTATTTTAATGTTGGAGTAAATATAACACGAAGAGCATATTACAACAAATATTCGTCCTTTATTTATCTTTGTAAATCTTTAGCAATTCGGTTAACGTTGTAAAACGTTGTTTTTAACCAACTATCGTATGTTTTTCGTTCAAGAAAGATTCGCCTCCTATCGCGGGGTCCCATCTTCAAAACAACGAAGACTTCCATTTAATAATTATATTTCTACAGATAATTTATTTAAGTATTGAATGAAATATAAATTTACACCAAATATTCAACTGTTTATTAAGCTATTCGAGCAAGTCTGATAATAAAAATGAGCTTAAATTTGTGTTGTTGAGAGATGTTGTTGTAGAAAGACCTAGACTTTCACTTTAAAAAAGCCGTAAAAAATATTCAAAAACATTTACAAACGCCAATTTACTGACAAAGAAATTCGTCATTTTGCATTGCCTTTTTGCATTGCCTTTATTTTCTATTTTGTCTCAGTTGTTCTTGTCAAGTTAACTGAATGTAAAACGTCTCGTTCTGTAAAAGACGTAATTATTAAAGTAAGCTTATATTTTGCTCACCCTTAACCAGTTTTCAAGTCTGTTTTTTGGTCTTGATTTCAATTTCAATGAAAGACATCCGAGGTATATTTTACTAAACTTGATATTGTATTGGATTATCTGTAGTTAGCTTTCGTTTTTTTAAGTCAAAGAGATTCAAAGCCTAAAAATGTCGTTTTTTTTGGAAAAATGTGTCGAAAAATCTTCCAAGAGCAAAACTAGCCCCTGGGGGTGGTGGTGAGTTGTGTACAAAATTCGTAAGTGGGAGTGTACATACTCGCGGGGGAAAATAGCAATGTAGTGCATTTCGATTCGATTTCACTGCATGGTTTTTATTATGGGAGAAATTATCTTCATCTCGAATAAAAAATAATTGAAGATTTTTTTCCCCTGCCTTATTTTTAACTTTTAGTTTCATTCAAATTATTCACCCTGTGACTTCCGTATCGGGAGCTCCGCTTTTAGGCAGTGCCTAAATATATATATTAGCAGCTTACGATGGCAAGCAAACATTATGAATCTATAATCAATCCCATGTTCATATAGTTTCATTCAAAACTAGCTGCTTTGCTGTCAAAAATAATAATGATATGTAATAATAATAATAATAATAATAATAATAATAATAATAATAATAACATAAATAATAGTAATAATAAAAATATAAATAAAAATTCCACATGAGATTGTAAAATAAAGATGAAGATAGCAACCGGTTCCACTATGTATTTATGAATCTAGGTCATACTTACCTCCAAACATCTTTCCTTTCCTTTTGGACACAGGATGTCATTTTGGCTTAGTTCACAGTGTCTGAGGGACTGAGAACTAGCACAGCTTTTGCAGTACAAGTCAGGACCTTCCTGTCCGTTACAGTAATAGACTTCAAATAGAAAATTCCAATTAAAAAAGGTGAAAACCACAACAACAACAATAATAGTAGTAATGATAATAATGATAATAATAATAATAGTAATAATAATAACGATAACGATATAAAGATAACGATAACGATAACGATATAACAATAAGGATGAAAATAATTAAAGATTTTTGATATGATACCGACTTTTTAAGAGATGTGATAGAGTTCTCTTTGGTTGATGCATTTTATAGATATATTTTTCTTTCGTTATCTTCTTTGTAGCCTGCTTCCTTTCCTTAGGCTACTATTATAACGATAACGATAACGATAATGATAACGATGAAAATAATAAAAGATTTTGATTGATAACGACTTTTTAAGAGATGTGATAGAGTTCTCTTTGGTTGAGGTATTTTATAGATATATTTTACTTTCGTTATCTTCTTTGTAGCCTGCTTCCTTCCCTTAGCTATTTTCTTGCTATACTGTATATATTTTATTCCCTTGTTCTTCGCTGTTGTTCTTTTTTACGGTGTTTATGGGAAGTACGGGTGGCGTAGCGATGAGAGAGCTTGCCTCCCACCAAAGCGGCCCGGGTTTGAGTCCCGCTGAGTTCGGTGTTGTTGTATATGAGTAAAACTGCTCGTTGGTTCTCATCTGTGCTTCGAGGATTTTCCGGGTTCCCCGGCCTTCCTCCCTCCACAAAAATCAACTCCTAAATTTATTCATCTTATTCATTTATTAATCTTTCCTTCCTTCCTTCCTCCCTTCCTTTCTTCAAGTTTGCTTTCAGCTCAACAAAGTCTATTTCTAATTTTTGTTTTCTTCATATACATTGGGTCAAATTATCCTTATTTTTTATCAAATCTAATCCACTTCTTTTATGATGCTGTTTATATTTACAAAAATCACTATTGTTTTTTGGGTGTTCAGTTATTTTAGACACACGAGGGTTTCGTATTTAATGAAAGACGACGTGGGGTTTATCAAATGAGTAGCAGGATAATCGACAAAGCAAGTGCGCAGTCGGAACAATCCAATTATTCAAATGTGATCATGGTTTCCTCGAAAGTTTTTATTACTAAACCATCACTGCACACTCACTGTAGTAACTGCTTATATTTATTATTTATTCATATATCTTTTTATAAAATGTAGAATAACTTGTAAATATAAACAATTATAATTTGTTATATTAATTTATATTTAAAGTGGGTCAATAAATCGAACTGAATTGAAATGTGTTAGGACATGGAAGAAATCGATCTTCGGACTTTGATCTCGAGCTCATGGGCTATTGACCCAAAAGTCCGTTCGGGCTCGAGGACTAATTCGTGCTAATTATGCATTAGCTACGAACATCTGTCTCGAGAAAGGAGTAAAGACGAACGTAAGAACGTAACCGAATAAAAGAAGAGAAAGAAAAGAAGTAAATTAGTAAGAAGAAAAAAATGTTTGGAAAGGAAAAGAGAAAAAAAGGGAAAACGTAGCAAAGAAGAGTATTAAAACTATAGACACACAGTGGAAAATAAAAGAAGAAGAAGAAGAAGAAGAAAAATAATAATAAAAACTAAAGTCGACTTTGGAAATTCGACTGAAAATTTAAAAATGAATTGAACATCTTTTGGCTTCAGTGTAAAATTTGGTTATCGAAGCAAAATATCGAGTATTTTCCTAACTTGAGTTATAAACACCTGGTGAAAGGAAAGTCATATATTTATAGCTTACAGGTCCCCAAGAGTAGAATGAAAAGCGAGAAGCCAAATTTAGTGTCCATGGCGAAATTCAAGTACTTCTTAAATTTCAAAGTCAGTCCTGAGGCGGCCGAAGACTTTTATTTTTGGTTTAGCGAACAATTCAGTGGACTTCACAATTGCAAGCTTGAATTTCAAATAGAATACAAAATTGAACATCTGGTGCTTACTTACACAGTTTGTTTATCCAAACATCTATCCAAATATGGGCTGAATTATACTTGTCCTTTTAATTTGAATCAAAATTCAAATTTTACTACGCATGCGTGTAAGTAGTGCTTAAAATCAGATAGCTCGCGTTACTATTAGTATCTTGGAAGACTCATCCACAGTCTCTCACTCGGCCGTTTCTGGAAACCGTCGAAAAACTGAAGACCTAAAGGGATTTGCGAGAGCGCTAGAACCGAAAGCAGACCATTTCCTGTTTCGTGGCTTAAATTGGAGTTTTTTCATTGTATCAGCGGCAGTTTGTATTCGCATAAAAACTAAGTTTCCTGTCAGAAAACCACAAGAAACGCGGGCTCTAGTTAGTGTATTTAGGCCACGTCCACACTATGCCGGAAGAATTTGAATCCGCAACTTCACGCCGAAACCGAAAAAATGTTTTCCGTCCACATATGAAAACGAATAAAATGCTTTGCGCCCACACTAGTCCGATCAGAGGCGGCAAAAACGCTTCATTGCACACCAGAGCATGTGCATCGAAACTGAAATTGAACCAGCGGTGAATTTTAAGCCTCCCCGCCATGTTTCCATGACAATCATAACGCCATCGTATTCGAAAAGTTTCGTATACGACATGTTATCCGTCCACCCTCATACGGCTAGCCGGCGTTTTCAAATTGTTCCACCCTGGAGACCGTATTCGAAAAGACCGTATTCGCCAGGACTAGTGCCGACGCTGGGCCTAACCGAATAAATAAAAATTCGGATTCAAATTTATCTGGCATAGTGTGGACAAGGCCTTAGTTGAGATAATTCAGTTTTATTAATAAATGCTGTGATGTGTTTCTTTCTTTTCTTTTTGAGTTTATTCATTGTGTGATATAGAGGAAAGACCCAGGCCTAAAAGTCAAGGAATGTTTTTTCAATAACGAGCAATAATGACAAAAAGCGCCAAAAACTAGACTCAATTTTCGTTTTGGGTTAACACTGAAAACCTTTTTTTAACAGTTAAAAACTGATGTACTATGATAAAATGCTTGTTTGAAGCGGTTTTTTCAATTGTACAAATATGTTTTGTTGCATTTGTGTTAGAATGTTGCTTTGTCAGGCTTTTTATAGAAAATATATGGGAAATAAGCAAATGGAGGCCTAAACCTCATTTTCGATTCAAACTTTTGCTTTTGGTTAACACTTTTATTCCACTTTCATCGGCCATCTCCACTTCCAAACAAGTTAAACTTTCTGAATATCAAGATTTTAGCCTTGTACAACAGTCTTTCTTCAAGAAAATAGTTTTTAGTGCTCCCTGCTGGAATACGAAAAGAATTCTCTAAGATATTTATATTATTTTGATATTTGTACTTATTTTTTATCAAAAGCTTTTCTTTGAATATACCATTCATAATTTTTAGCAGTCGAGGTAATATTTTGAGATATTGAGTTGGCTGCTAATTTCAGCACAATTTTCTATAGACTGGTAACATACTGTTATGCGCTTTAACTGCAGCACTTTCTTCGCTTTCTCCTTCGTTCAGGTAGTTTTCCATTTGACCCTCTAACTGTTTCTGATGACGATCTGTAGCTTCTCCTACGAGAACAAACCAACTGTGCTTTACAGACTTATCACCGTTTGCTCCTGCCCTCTTCATTTTACTCATGCTCTGCTCATTTTTGCTCCTGCCCTTCTCATTTTACTCATGCTCTGCTCACAGGGGCACTGGGGGCACCAGGCAGTCAAAGACTGCATGTGGCTACTGCTATATTACAAGATAATGTGTATATATGAAAAGTATAAACGGAAATTAATAAATAAAAGAACACAAATATAGAGAAAAATGGGAATTTAATAAAAATAAATTGTGATGTGAAAAATCTACATGAGAAAATACATCTGGAATGTTTAAAATATCTGTCAAGAGCAGGCGTGCCTTAGCCATGGAATCTCGTTTACAATAACAAAACATATAGCACTAAAATAAAAGTATCCTAGCAGTTATTTATAAAAAAGCACTGTGACTGATGTCACGCAACACAGACACCGTTTTCTTAAGTGAGTATCAAATTTTGTTAGTTTAGTTTGGGACGCGTGACAGTTGCCCGTGCTTAATGATTTCGTCTTAAGAGGTCAAGTTAGGACTTCAAGATAAAACTTCAAGTTCCGAAATTCATAACAACAGTAATAGTTGAATCACACATGATCGCAGAAAGAAATGAATTACAATGTGCTAACAGGAAGTAGGGAACAAATTTACAAAATCATAAAGACATACTACACTATAAGGAATGGGCTGCATTTTAAGATTACAAAATTACAATAAGATAAATATGAAATCTGCTTGCTTGAAAACTATTGCTATATATCATTAAAGGCTAACTAAGACAACAAATGTGAAAAACTAAATAAGTTTGGAGGTATTTTGCTATTGGCTTTTGAGATAGTACTGGGAAAGAAGCCTCTCTTAAACTGTTAGTATTACAAAAATTACACCGTCAATGAACGTTTTACAATATAAAACTAGATATGTAATATAGCTTACTGTCCAAATTCTTTTTCGATACAAGACTGGGAAGATGCTGTATTTAGCCAGTAAAGTTTCCATACGCTTTCCATACGTTAAAAGTAAATTATACACCGTGAAAAAGATGAAAAATCTTACTGACGTTTCGGACGCTAGTCCTTCGTGACTCCAGCGAAGGACTAGCGAAGAACTAGCGTCCGAAACGTCAGTAAGTTTTTTCATCTTTTTCACGGTGTATAATTTACCTTTTCATCATTACTGTTTCATTAGAAACACCGACACAGCTTACACTAGTTTTTAGCTAGTTATATCGGCTTTTCACAATGTGCAATTGCAACCAAATTTCGAATATTTTTGATTTAGAAATAAGCCTTAAACCAAGTCATGCCTTCTTACAGAGAATGCTGTAGAGCCAGTGTGGATAAAAAGAACACCAGTTGCGCATATGACGTCACACAAATTAAAAATCGCTGCAACAATAAAAGCAACAGGACGAAGTATCAAACTGCTAAGGGTGTATTCAGAAATTCACAGGATAATCCAAAGAAAAATCAAAAGCCTGCGACTTGAAAATACCATTAGCGTGTACTAAAGAAGATGAACTTGCATAGAGCAATTTTCGTATGACTGTGAAACGTTCAGCGCCGTAAGCGTGACGTGCCGTGACCGTGATACTTTCTAGAATTTTAATTGGCTGATTTTTCACACGCAATATGATTGGTCTAAAAGTGCCGTGATCTGGGCGTGACCGTGTCCGCGCCGTGTTTATGCCGTGTTCCGGGTATTTGATTGGATGGAGAGTAAATCTCGTGCAATGTGATTTGTCTGGCGTATCCCTTGCTGTGTCACGACCGTGTTCGTGCCGTGAATTTTTCACAGTCATACAAAAACTGCACTATGTTACAATTGCCAAGCCAAAGTGCTATGTTTTTTTTTATTTAATCCATATTTAGTTATTACACTCAATAAATGTATTAAGCAGCTTTCTTTTATTTCCCATTTTTATTTATGAATTGCATTGTTTATAAGTGAATGTATTTATTATTTTACAACGTTTTTTATTTATTTTTAGGGTAAACATTAGGACCTACATGTGCTGTGTGTTTTCCTAGTCATAATTTAGATCTACCAATGCAGAGTAGGTTTCAACCTTTAAAACCCAATCACACCCTATTTCTATTTTTTGATGCTTTGTTTGAAATTCAAAGGAAAACCTAGATTTAACCTTGACTTTAATTTGGCATTGATATTAACAAGGGAAAGAGGGGCTAAAATCAAACCCTACATCAAACAATAGGTCATAGGGCGTGGTTTGATATTAAGCAAGTTAAATTCGACACGTTCGGGTTTGCAATGAAATTCAAGACTTTGGTCCTGCGCCCAAGCGTTTTTATATTTTTGAAAATGTCATGGAATACGCATATTTTCACTTGAAAAGATATAACTAGCTAAAAACTAGTGTGAGCTGCGTCGGTGTTTCTAATGAAACAGTAATGATGAAAAGGTAAATTATACACCGTGAAAAGATGAAAATACTTACTGACGTTTCGGACGCTAGTCCTTCGTCGGAGTAAAAGAGAAAGAAGTGGTAGAAAGGAGTGTATATATGATAGAATAAGACAAAAGAAACCAATGAGAGCAAGGTAGGCAAGGAAACAGAAACAAACAATCAAAAGACAAAAGGAAAGGTTAGTGGAAAATAAAGCGTTCATTAATCCCGTTGGGACTAAGAGTGCCCAATAGGTGAATAAGCCGCATTTCTTTGGTCTTGCGACAATCATTGTTGCCGTTAAGCAAAGAAAGACCGAAAACAATGATTTCAGAAAGAGAATGGTTAGCTAGATTAAAATGGCGGGAAACTGGTTTGGTGGGATCGTTATTGCGAATATCATAAAGATGATTGCAAATGCGATCACCAAGACGGCGGCCAGTCTCACCCACATACAAAAGATTACAGCGGGTACATTTAATACAATATACAACATTAGAAGTGGTACAAACAAAATGGTCAGTGATTTTAACATTGGATTTAGGACCGACAACAGAAGTGTGAGAGGCTATGTGAGGACAAGTATAACAACGTTTACGAGAACAGCGAAAAGTGCCAGGTTCTTTGTTAGAGGGAAGAACTCCCTTGACCAAGAAAGAACGGAGATTACGATCACGTTTATAGGAAAAGAGAGGGCGGTTGTTGAAAATAGCAGAAGTGCGGGTATCAGAGTCAAGCCGAGAAAAGTTGCGGTTAACAATGGGCTTAATGGAAATGTTAATAGGATGATACGTAAGAGTGAAAGGAATGCGGTCATTAGAGGGACGAGTGTGAGGAGTGAGAGCGGTGGTACGATCAATAGTAGAAACTTTAACTTGCCTACCTTGCTCTCATTGGTTTCTTTTGTCTTATTCTATCATATATACACTCCTTTCTACCACTTCTTTCTCTTTTACTCCGACGAAGGACTAGCGTCCGAAAAGTCAGTAAGTTTTTTCATCTTTTTACGGTGTATAATTTACCTTTTCATCATTACTGTTATATTTTCACTTGGTTTGTGGCTTTCGTTAAAGTGAAAATGAACCCTTTGACAATACATTCAGTATTGGTTCTGCGTAAAGTAAATATAGTTGATTGGTAAAATATTTCTTGATTTGAGTGATGCGTCTCTAAGTTATGAAGCTGACTTAATTTGCCTATGACACCTAACTCAGCATTGATTAGGAATGAAGTGAATAGTTTAGTGATAAAATATTTTATATGGTTTAAGTGATGTATTTTGGAGATATAAATCAAGGTTTATTCTCCCAATATATTAATGATGTGACGTCAAAGGAGGCATTCAGTCATCACATGTAAATGGAAGCACTGAATACTATAATATTACTTCTACCTCGCATTTGCATACAATCAGAGATCACGTGAGATAGCAAGTCACGAGACCTTGAGCTCAGTGCGAGTTTTGACCTTCGAGAGTTCAGTCGTTCATTTTCAAGCTAGAATACCTTTTCCTTCAAGTTTCACAATCTGGGCAAAATGTCTTTGGAAAACCTAGACGATGAAAACGTAAACAGTCTTTTGAGGGACGATGATGACACAAACCTCGTGGGAAATTCCGAGAAAGCTGTAAAAACAAGTTCAACCGTCCAAGATGGCGCCTCACTAACGGCGCAAGGATCAAGTTCCATGCCTGATATGGCCCTACTTACCAATGCGATTCTGGAATTAACCAGAAAAATATCTGATGTGGACTCGCCTCTGGCCAGAAAGGAGTCTGGCAGTGGGAAACGACCTGTAAGTGAGGTCAGGAGGGATGAAGACTTAATTCCCGCCAAAATTCCCAAGAGGGACAACAACAAACCCTCCACATCACAAGGCCAAGAAACGCACTCCGTGAGTGCCAAGGCCGCCGTTGATGATCTTTATGACTCTGTTTTAAATCAGAGTTCAGGCCAAGATGAAATTGGCAATGAAGTCGCTCGTAGCGATGAAGCCGAGGATGAAATCCTTTCAGATCTCGTCAAAGAATACGAGTCTGATGACATTGTAGGCGAAAAGCTCAAAAGTGAACAGCTTGCTAAATTAGTCAACAAGATGTTCCGCTGTAAGCTGGCCGACAAAACTTTAACGGAACGCTTAGAGCGCCAAGAGAGGCCAGCCAACTGTGAAGCAGCCAAAACCCTCAGGGTAAACCCTGGAATTTGGCGAAAACTCAGAGAGGCCACGAAGAAACGAGACCTCCAGTTTTTCAAGATACAGCAATCCCTCATTAAAGGGATTTTACCTGTTCTGCGCATGACAGATAAGCTTCTCAGTGCAAAAACCTTGGACTCTGATGAGTGCCAGGATTTGAAAAAACATGGCCTGGAAGCAATGTCCCTACTTACTCATGCATCGTATGAAATCAACATACAACGTCGCCTACTTATGAAACCAGATATTGGTAAAGAATATGGGTCACTTTGTTCATCCCAATTACCCTTTACAGACTTCCTGTTTGGGGATGATCTGCAAAAGCATCTAAAGGACATTGGTGACCAAAATAAAATTGGTGCCAAGTTTCATAACAATAGCTACCAGGGCAAAGGGAAATACAATGCCTCAGGCAAACCTAATAATAAGTCAAAAAACTACAAGGGCCAGCCTCGCAAACCCTGGAAGAACAAGAACCAGGACAACAAGTCCAGTGCCAGCCAATAATACAGGCACAAACTAAGATACCCACCTGCACGGTAAGTGCACCTAATGATTTTAAGGCTGGCAACCTAGTGAACTATCTTAATTCTTGGAAAAGACTTACTGGTGACAGAAACATATTGTCTATTGTCAGTGGCTATTGTTTAGAATTTGATCAAAATCCTTGTCAGTCAAGGGCTCCCAGGGAGACTAAGTTCTCCCAAAAGGAGTCTGAACATGTAAAAGTTGAAGTTGACAAACTTCTGAATAAAGGTGTGATAAGGAAAACAAGACATAGCCCTGGAGAATTTATTTCTACAGTTTTTACTAGACCCAAGAAGGATGGTTCACATAGGTTGATACTAAACCTTAAAAAACTTAATGTTTATATTTCCTACCATCATTTCAAAATGGATACTTTGCAATGTGCACTACAGCTAGTATCACCTAAATGCTGGATGACAGTCTTAGACCTTAAAGATGCTTATTACACAGTGGCCATTAACAAATCACATCGAAAATACTTAAGATTCGAGTTCCAGGGAGAACTTTATGAATTTAACACTCTCCCAAATGGACTTACTAGTGCCCCAAGGGTGTTTACTAAGCTCCTAAAACCCTTCTACTCGAAGTTGAGAGGGGAGGGGGTACTCATCATTGGGTACATAGATGATATCCTATTGTTGGCAGATGACTATACCACCTTGCTTAGGAATATCAATTTCTCAACCAAACTGTTAAAAGAGCTGGGCTTTACCATTCACGATCAGAAATCAAGCCTTGTGCCAACACAGTCTGTCACATTTTTGGGTTTTAATATAGACTCAGTTTCTATGTCAGTGTCCATGACAAAGGGAAAGGCTGACAAAGTTAAATTAGCCATTCAGTCACTGTTAAAGCAAAATAGACCTGTAATAAGGGAAGTTGCCTCTGTAGTAGGCCTCATGGTATCCAGTTTCCCTGGGGTGAGGTATGGACCCCTTTTTTACAGGTCATTAGAGAATGAAAAAACAGATGCCTTAAAGTCAAATGGGTGGGATCTTGATGACCACATGCACATCTCTCACTTGTCAAGGAATGATCTTAAATGGTGGCTGGATCATGTGGACAGTGACCCAAACTCATTAAAACCCGCAGAGTCGTGTGTAACAATTAAGTGTGACAGCTCTCTGGAAGGATGGGGATCTGTTTTATCATGTGATTCAACCTCGCCTACCCCCACCTCTGCCAATGGCAGATGGTACTACAATGAAAGGCAGCATCACATCAATTATCTAGAGATTAAGGCAATTCTTTTAGGCCTGCAATCCCTATGTTCATCATACAAAGACTGCACTATTACTATTTTGTCAGACAATCAGACTGCAGTTGCATACATAAAGAACATGGGAGGTACACACTCTAGAGATTGTAATCAAATTACCAGAGAGTTAATAATGTGGTGTAAGGAAAGAAATCTATCACTGATCATCTCTCACATCTCTGGGAAGCTTAATGTAGAAGCTGATAGGGCAAGCAGACATGACTTCCATGATGACATAGAGTGGTCACTTGACAAGTGTGTTTTTGACAAATTAGTTGGTTTGTGGAGTAACCCAGACATTGACTTGTTTGCTACAAGGTTGAATGCTAAGCTACCTTGCTATGTCTCATGGAGAGCAGACCCTGGTGCATTGGCTACTGATGTATTCACAATCAGCTGGTCTGACTATAATTTAATTTACTGTTTCCCACCTTTCAGTATGATTGGGAGAGTTCTGCAAAAAATTGCCCAGAGCCAGGTCAGAGCCATCATTGTACTCCCAGACTGGCCAACCCAATTTTGGTTTCCTCAGATGCTCAAACTGCTGCTCTCTACTCCAATCAAGATAAAGCTACAGAAATCAACCCTAACACTGCCACACGACAAGAGCAAGATACACCCACTCTATCCAAAGCTCCAGATGATTGGTTGTCTTGTGTCAGGCAAAGCCTCATTGAGCAAGGTGTAAGGGGTGAAGCATTAAATATCATCCTTGACTCTTGGCGAAGTAGCACGCGCAAACAATACAAATCATCCATCTGTTCCTGGATATAATTTTGTAAAGGTCATCACATATCTGTGATGACACCACCACTACCTCAGTTACTGGAATTTTTGACACTTGAATCAAAAAGACTATATACAGTGCATTGGGTACAGTACGAAGTGCACTGTCATCATTCATTACCATTGATGGTTTTAAAGTTGGAGAGCATCCGCTCGTCTCCAGGTTCATGACAGGCATTTTTAATAGAAAGCCCTGTTTCCCCAGATATGTGGAAACATGGGATCCACAGATAGTATTAGACCATCTTCGTTCTTATCCTGATGTAAAAGATATGACTTTGAAACAATTAACACTTAAACTGACAATGCTCATGGCTCTGGTGAGTGCACAAAGAACTCAGACTCTCAAATTGCTGTGTACTGAGAATATGGTTAAAAAACCTGAGGAGTTTACTTTCAGAGTAGTGTCATTGCTCAAGCAGTCAAGTGCTGGTGGTGGTGCACAGAGACATCTTGCACCAATTGTGCTTAAAAAATACCCAGATGACAATAAATTATGTGTTTTTACTGTTTTAGAAGAGTATTTAAAGCGAACCACTGCTTTGCGGGGTTCTTGTTCACAATTATTACTTTGTTACACAAAACCATGTGGACCAGCATCGAAAGACACTATCCGTCGCTGGATTAAAGATGTAATGCTGCAAGCTGGCATTGACACAACCCTATTCAAGCCACACTCCACAAGAAGTGCCAGCACCTCAGCTGCCGTGTCAAATAATGTACCCATTAATGACATTTTGATGACTGCTGGTTGGCGTTCAAGTTCAACTTTTGCCAAATATTATAACAAACCTGTTGCCCACACCAATCAATTTGCTGAAGGTGTATTATCAAAACCTTAATAAATTAAAGGTGTGCCTTATTGTTGCACTTGTATAATTGATTTTGAGGCCAAAGACTAGGCTCTAAAATCTCACGTGATCTCTGATTGTATGCAAATGCGAGGTAGAATTGATAAATTAAACGAGACTTACTTGTAAGTTGAAGTTTGATTGAGATTCTACCGTGGCATTTGCAGGAATGAAGAGATCACATCCCACCCTGCCCTCCCTGTCAATATCATCATTTGGGTGGCTTTGGACCCCAAAATCAGCTTTAAAGACTGAGCTCATGGTCTCGTGACTTGCTATCTCACGTGATCTCTTCATTCCTGCAAATGCCACGGTAGAATCTCAATCAAACTTCAACTTACAAGTAAGTCTCGTTTAATTTATCAATTTTTTTGCAACAACCTTTCTGTAAGCCCTGAGTATTACAATGATGTTTTACGCAAGATATCTTACTGCCCCAGAATAGTTTGTATATTCAGTAATGCCTCGTATGACAATCTCAAGGGCAGCCGTATAATTCAACCCTTAAAGCAATGTGATATCTACAGGAATTTGCAACTATCCTAACGTAACGAGCCAGAATAGCTTTCTGCAGAGTATTTGTTTGCACGGTATTTCTGTCGCTATTTCCTTGGAAAATCTGCAATACAATAGATAAGATAAATAGTTTACCCATCCATCCATCCATCCATCCATCCATCCATCCATCCATCCATCCATCCATCCATCCATCCATCCATCCATCCATCCATCCATCCATCCATCCATCCATCCATCCATCCATCCATCCATCCATCCATCCATCCATCCATCCATCCATCCATCCATCCATCCATCCATCCATCCATCCATCCATCCATCCATCCATCCATCCATCCATCCATCCATCCATCCCATCCATCCATCCATCCATCCATCCATCCATCCATCCATCCATCCATCCATCCATCCATCCATCCATCCATCCATCCATCCATCCATCCATCCATCCATCCATCCATCCATCATCCATCCATCCATCCATCCATCCATCCATCCATCCATCCATCCATCCATCCATCCATCCATCCATCCATCCATCCGTCCATCCATCCATCCGTCCGTCCGTCCGTCCGTCCATCCATCCATCCATCCATCCATTACCTTCTTGGCGTTATTTTCGAAGCAAAAATTCCACGCTATCCCGTTGGTGCTGTATTGTATAGTATAACTAGTAACCCATTGGGTATAGCCCTTCGGTCTTCCTTGTGTGGCTACCATGGTAACGGCAGCGATTCGTCCGAGGTCTATCTGTAAATATTCACCTTGCCTTGGGAATTTAGCTATCCAAGCACCTACGTCTCGATTGACGTTATAGGGTTTGGACGGAATATTGTTTAGTCTTCCACGCCATGGCTCCTTACCAGACCCAAAGAATGATGAGGCAGTAATGGCCGTGTTAGGAATGGTACCGTCTTCTAGACCCAATGACTTTTGACACACTAAAACAAAATATTTCCATGCATTTTCACACTGGTTTCTTTAAAAAAAACAACAACCTCCCATGTGCATCAAGAACTGAATATTTGCACAACTAAGGATTTAAGAAAACAATTTAAAATGTTTGTATATCAAAAAATAGAAATAAATAAATAAATAAATTTAGTAAATAAATAAAAAAAATATTTTTTTCTTAATTTGTTTTAGCGTAATGAACGTTACATAGCTTGCACTACTCAAATACATCATCGTGCATGACCCCTTTCTTGATGCTCGAACGCGCACGTTACCCATCAGAGCGCGCGTTATATCGTTGCTATGTTATATTAGCATAAACATACTAGCATGCTATCACAATTCCTGCAATCTGATTGGTTAACGTACTCACTATCTATCCGGCCTGTGACAGCTAGCGAGTATGGAAAAATAAACAAGTGCATGGTCAAGTTTTGTCGAAATCTCTGCTTGTTCTCTAACAAAATTTTAAATAATCAATTGTAGAAAACAAAACGACTATATCATGGAAAGGAAGTGAGGTTTTGTACGGTACAGATAAATAAAAACTGAAGAATTATAGCGATTTTAACACGAAAAGGCGGCCGTCAGATTTTACTGAGATTTTCATGTCCAAACTTTACGACGGACAAACAACTGACCACTGAGATAATAACGACATTTTAAAAGGATTCCCTCAAAGAAAAAATCCAACAGACAACTTATTCACATGTAGTACAGAGGAATTTTAAACGGTAAGAACAGACCAAAACAATAAAAACCGTGCAAGTTTAGCTGTCAAGAATCTTAAATTAATCAAATTGTAAACATGGCATGGCTTTGAATGATGTGACAACAACGTATTTGTAAATAAATTATTTCAATTTATAACTCATTAATTAGAACTGATAAAATAAAAATTAAAAAAAACAGAGAGAAAGAGAGTTTTGATCGTAATAATAGAGACGAAAAGCTATAAAAATAGAGCAACTTTAAGCTTTGCGTTAATATTTAAAAATATGAATGAAAACAGTGCTGCCGGTTGACCGTCGCTTTGTACAGTAAAGTTTTCAATGCTATAATATTAGTTAATAGGTTTATGCTAAAATATTTAGACTACTCGTTCTCGTTGCTACGCGCCTCATCGACTATCTATTGACTCATAGAAAACTAAACCTCGTATTCTAATAGTTAAATAGAAGATAATATTAGGTCCCCTATGGCGACCGTTGCCGTACTTTGCACAAGTAAAAAAAAACTACTTTTTGGAAATGCCCAAAGTAGAGAGGACAGAGAACAATGTTTTGCAAGCAAATTTGAATACCTGTACAATTGTAATAATCCATGTTGAAGTCTGGCCGACAGGTTGACCCAAATGGACAGGGGTTGGACGAGCAAGGATTCTTTGTAAGAATGAGAAAAAAGGCAAAGATAAAAGGTAAAAGAAAATAATAGACGTCTTTACATTGGTTATTATATATATCAACGTTTTCACATAAAAAAGTTGTCGTTCCGCTCGAGCCGTTTCTTTTACCATATAAGAAATGTACGTACCATATTTGGAAATTAGAATATTATTTTCTTTACAAAATAGGTGAATTTCTTGCTCAAAACTGCTCAAACTTACAGTAAATCGAGTGAAAACATCACTAACTAGTCAGCCATCTTGGTTTTGGCCAAAAAAGGACTGGAAATGCGTAGGGGAGGGGAGCGTGGTTCGTCACCACAGGAAGTCCGCTAACGACAACAATTCTTTGATTTGTTTATCCGAAAAAAAATTAATGAGGAATACTTTAATGTTCCCCACATATAACGGCTATGACGTAACATATGTACCCCAAAACTAGACCTAATCTACCGTTTCACATTTCAGACCTATTGTCATTCCCTAGCATCATTTCTTCGTTTAACGGTTGTTGAAAGAAAACACGAGAAGATGAATACCTCTCAAACGAAGACTCTTATTCTCAAGAGAATAACACGTTGTCTGATCATGGAATGGGAAAAAAAATTATACTCAAGCAAAAGAGATTGATAAGCGATGATTTCACTTTGCATATGGCTCGTACTTCTCGAGCTCTTCGAACGTTGTTTTAATTGTCACTTCTAGCTTGTTGTATTAAGGTTCGGAGCAAAAAAAAAAGGGTTTCTAATTTCCGGTACGTTCTTCTTTTGGTTGAAATCCAAACGACACAGGAACCACAGCCTTTAAGACATTTTTACAAAAAAAACAAACAAAAAACAAAACAAAACAAAACAAAACAAAACAAAAACAAAAACAAAAACAAAAACAAAAACAAAAACAAAAACAAACAAAAACAAAAAGAAGCGAAAAAAAGTGTACACAAATAAGAACTTTCTTATGTAAAACTTTCTGAGGTAAAATTAACGGCTGTGCTTCCTGTGTCGTTTGGATTTCAAACAAACCCGGAACCCCAAACACAAACCATTACACATCTCCAAGCTGGTTACACCTTGGCACTTTAATATACACGTTACAGCCGTCTCCCTACCTCCCCTCCACCACCACACTAAACAATTTAGTAAGTGACGTCATAGTATGAATATATAAACACTCACCTTAATAGGGCAGTACTCATATCCCACCTTGGTTATCACGTGACCAGGGCATGCTACGTGATCATTGTCACTTAATTCACATATCCTCTCTTTTCCCTCATCTGGTCCCATGTTGTACGATACGCATAACTCGTTTAGAAAGCAATAGTGTTGGCATAGTTCTAGACCAGGCGAAAGGACTTGAAATGACTCTATTGTATGGTTGGTAAAAGTCTTGTTCTTTATGCAACCAAGAAAAGTCAGTGATCTGCAGCCATTTCCTAGAGGATAATTAAACCACAAATTAAAGTAAAGCACTTAAATTATGCAGGATGCAAGAATTGCCATATTGCATGATAAAAGTGAGCGGAAATTTTTAGCGTGCGTTTTAGAGGAGCTCCCGCGCGGGCCACCATACCTAAGAAAAAATGGTAAACTATCGAGTTGATTTTTCATGGCTTGGCTGACGTCACTTCCGTCCGTACGTCCGTCCGTCCGTCCGGGCGTGTACACAAGCATTCCGATTGGCTGGTTAAATTATCTTTTTTTTTTGGCGGGAATGTCGACGCGTTGCAACATCCGGGTACACATAAAGGTAAATCCGGCTACTAAACTTTTGTAAAAAACGTTTTACACCTTTTATTACGTATAGAAATACCGAAAGATTACAACACAAGCTTATATTTATATTTACTCTATTTACGATGGAACCCATTTCCGAAATCGATATGTCGAAGAGGAGAATGAAGCCAAAAAAGAAAGGCCAGAAGTAAAAGAGTTTTTTCGAAAGAGGAAAAACTCTGGTGGCGTGAAAATAGAAGGCAAAGACGAAGGAATCTTACCAAAGAAAAGCGGCAAGCAGAGAGAGAGAGAACGCAAATCCAGGCGGGACTTCGATTATAAACAAGGAGAACATGATCGTGAAAGAAAAAGGAATACGAGGCAAAACTTGACGTATGAACAAAGAGAAAATTAACGTGAAATACAAAGGAATTTGAGTCAAAACTTCACGAATGAACAAAGAGAAAAGAGCGTGAAAGACAAAGGAATTTGAAGCAAAACTACTAGCTAAGGCGACTCTCAAATGCACAGAAAAAATCGCTTTAGGGCAAGTTATAGACCAAAGACAATTATAAAAAACTTTCATGTATTCAAAGATGGATTAAGAAGTGTTCTTCAAGAATTCAGGTGTGTGGTTTAGCAAACAATCGTTTATTATTTTTTGACAAGCTTTTTTTCTCGACGAATCGACAAATCAAAGACTTTCCCTCAAAACTTTTAATATTTCTGTAGATAAGCTTAATTTATTTTAATGTTGAGTAAATATAACGTGAAGAGCATATTACAACAAATATTCGTCCTTTATTTAGCTTTGTAAATCTTTAGCAATTCAATTTTAATTATAACGTTGTAAAAAATCGTATGTTTTTCGTTCAAGAAAGATTCGCCTCCTACCGCGGGGTCCCATCTTCAAAACAACAAAGACTTTCATTTAATAATTTTATTTCTACAGATAATTTATTTAAGTATGAATGAAATATAAATTTACACCAAATATTCAACTGTTTATTAAGCTATTCGAGCAAGTCTGATTATAAAAATGAGCTTAAATTTGTGTTGTTGAGAGATGTTGTTGTAGAAAGACCTAGACTTTCACCTTAAAAAGCCGTAAAAAATATTCAAAAACATTTACAAACGCCAATTTAATGACAAAGAAATTCGTCATTTTGCATTGCCTTTTTGCATTGCCTTAATTTTCTATTTTATCTCAGTTGTTCATGTCAAGTTTAAATGAATGTAAACTTCGTCTCGTTCTGTAAAAGACGTAATTATTAAAGTAAGCTTATATTTTGCTCACGTTAACCAGTTTCCAAGTCTGTTTTTTGGTCTTGATTTGTCCTAAATCTCCAGATTTTCGATTTCAATGAAAGACATCCGAGGTAAATTTCACTAAACTTGATATTGTATTGGATTATCTGTAGTTATCTTTGTTTTGTTTTTAAGTAAGGGAGATTCAAAGCCTAAAAATGTCGGTTTTTTGGAAAACTTTGTCAAAGAATCTTCCAAGAGCAAAATTAGCCCCTGGGGGTGGTGGTGAGTTGTGTACAAAATTCCTAAGTGGGAGATATGTACTCGCGCAAATAATTAAAAAAAAACAAAAACAATGTAGTGCATTTCGATTCGATTTCACTGCATGGTTTTTATTATGGGAGAAATTATCTTCATCTAATAATTGAAGAATTTTTTCCCCGATCTTATTTTTACTTTCAGTTTCATTCAAATTGTTCTTTCTGTGACTTCCGTATCGGGAGCTCCGCTTTTAGGCAGTGCCTAAATATATATTACGTTTCATTCGTATAGGTAATAATATAGTTTCGAGTGCATTTTTGAAATAATTTGCTCGAGTTTGTTTTAGAAAGAGTCTGTATTTGGGTTGGGCCGTATATGCCGAACGCAATTTGGGCTCGTACAATATAACAAACGAGAGCAAATTGTTTTAAAATTGAACGAGAAACTATATTATTACCTATTAATTGTATACATGGAAAATTTTTCAAACAAATTAGAAAGCAAAAAGACGTGTTGGAAAAAATGCACGAAGCGAAAAACTTGTTTGTTTTTCGATTATTTTTGTCAAAAACGGGTTTACAAAACACTATTTTATTAACAAAAAAATTAATGCAGGAAAGAAATAAGAATAAAAAAGATTGCTTTTTAACTTAAAATTCATTTTTTCATCTTCAAAACTTCAAATATTTGAATTTATTTTTGAGAAAACAAGTAAGCATATTGCGAAGAAATTCTGCAAAACGTACATAAATCATCAAATATCCTCTTTTTCCAATCCCTAAACACTCAAAGGAAAGTTGAATAAGCTGCTTTCTTTGTACAGAAGTATTATGTACCTCTTTACTGATAAAGTCAGCGAAAGCTCTTGAAATTTCAACATCAAGTATCAACATCTCTGACAAGGCTGTAAAATGGCTAAACTGATGTTTACGTTCCTTCTTAATTTCTCAAATAAAACACATCGAATCCTCCTTTTGCAATTATCATCCTTTCTTGCTGGTATTATATCTGCATTGGTATTACAGAGGTTTTGAATTGCACTGCTGTCAGCGAATCATAACGGTGTAAATGTTTCATGTTGTATACTATAATATATCACTAATTCGATGCTTAGTCATAACTCTAAAGTACGCAAACTTTTCAAACGGACTTTAAAAATAGTTCTGAGCGACTTTCAAAATCGGCGTCTGTTGACTGACTTGGGGTGAATGGACAAAAATTAGTATAGTGGCTACTGGAAAAAAATGAATTGCAAACCATTCTAATTCCATTTTCGTAGTAATAGATCCTTTTTAAACACTGCCCGATATTGGTCTTCAAATTCACAATAAACAGGAAAAGTAACATACGAACTAAAGAAAAAAATTATTATAATACAAGAGAAGGACCAAGAGGGTAGGTGCGAACAGGACCATGAGTCCAATGCGAGGCTATTCCCCGCTAAAACGATAAACAAGCAAAAAGACTTAAGCGAAGGGAAGGAGTAAAGGGGTAAATAAATTAAATATATTGTTGCCAATGACAACCATAGTTACGATAGAGGCTCCACCTGCAAGGTCTATCAGTATCAAAAACATTAATTGACTGATTCTTGTATACATTTGCAGCAAAATCCTTTATACAAAAAATCCAAAATACTTTTTAAAAATTAGGAAATTTACGTAGAGGTATAGAAAATTTGCATATTAGGTTCCAGAGTTTAACATAACGATTGAAAAAAGAGGACTGAAAAGTAGTTGTAGTCTCCAACTACATAAAAAGTCGAGCCTTCGTACATTTCGTTACTCCAACATACGTATTTATTAGCTCCAGCTTGACAATTGTTCGACAATTACGCGGAAGATTGTACGATTCGCTACAAAAACAACTTATAATTAATAAGCTTCACAAAAGGGGGCAACTAAAAAGGAAAAAGAAAAAAAAAGAAAACTACTTACAAGTTAATGATGCACGCTCGACTGATTCTGGATGTTAAATATTTATGGCGCCTGCGGGGCCTCTAGTCTGCGGAAATTCTTAATCTTACAGTAGTTTACGAAAAGGTGTTTCTAAATATGGTAGTATAGATGGTAGAAAGAAAAATATATTCCTCTAATTAAATTTTAAAAAGACATTCCATGATTTTTTGAAAGAACATATGATTTTACTCGAGGCATCCGACTAAGGTTACGCCGTGCACGTATCAAATCGCTAGATTTCTTTAATGGAAAACGTACGTGTGACATAGAGCAGCAGTAAGGGGGACTCGCGGACCGGCCGCAGAGAGCATGGAATTACGCGGGTATTACAGGGCCTGGGATCCTCTTGCGCAATCCGGCCGCCGCGGGTAATGTCCGCGCGACGGTCCCCTTACTGCTTGTAAAAACCGTGAAATTTCATGCTTTTGCAATGGTTTTGCCGCGGGTATTCCCTTACTGCTGCTGTGTCTGCGGTCGTAAACGTAGGATAAGATATTTGTCTCATATACTATGAAGAAGGAGTGGGTTTGTCCGAAATGTAGCAAGAACCTCACAAAGAGTGGCCTTATTTCTCATCTGAGGAGAAAAGTGCCCTGCACTATGAAGGTAACTTGCATGATGACACATATTGATGAGCATTCCAATGACAACGAGGATTACATAAAGGAGTTGATGAAAAGGACCCCAGCGGCTCCTAAATTCTCCTTTACTTGTCCTTGTGGGAAGCCTTACAAGATGGAACATATAGCTTAAGATACACCAAGCTACGTGTTTGCGAGATCTATGATATATATATGCATGAATGTAAAGAGTTTGCTTATGACTTCTGTGTAAAGTGCTTGAAACCCAGATTCAAACCTACTAAGCCAAATAAGTATATTTGTTGTGGTAAGAAAATGCGAATAGAAGACGACACATCAGCACAGTGTTACGAGTGTGGTAAGAATATTCGCAATGCCGTACCTTGTGCTACCAGGGAACAATATTACTCCAACGGAGGTCGTAAGAAGACCCCATACAAAAGGGTAAAATACTTCAGAGACTGGATGAGTCACATCCAAGGTCATCGCCCGGTATATTTAGACGACGAAGTAATGGAAAGGATTATAGACCACTTAAAAGAACCAACGCCACAAAGCTTAAGGAAGACATTGAAAAAATTGAAACTAGGGAAATATTACAAAGGCATTCCCTATCTTTTGTCTGAAATTACCGGTGATCCTATTCCCGAGGTTTCTGATATGAGCAGAGCCGAGTGGATGTTTTGTCGGCTGAATAAGAAACCCCACTGGGGAATGCATCGCGCAGAACACCAAGATATCCCTAGTGGGGTCTTTTGCATTTTGGGCTTACGGGGCTTATTTCATCCCGCGCCAGAGGCCCTCTAGTACGCACATATATCTTTCTTACGGAAAGTAAACTCCGGACAGAGTCCAGCGACCCTAATTTCCAACTTTTCCTTGCGAAACCCCGCATCGCGGGGTTGAATCGCACTTTCTATCTTTCCTTACCCACCCCTCCCACGATTGCTGTGAGTGGGGAGGCTTTTTTTCACCCACAGCAACCGGTCCAAATGTGTTTGAGCGAGGCTTGAACTCGCGGACTCTGGGCTCTGATCCAAAGTCCGCGAACACAAGCGAACGCTAAACACACAGGACACTTACGTATGTGAAAATTATTATATTAATGTCTTACACTCTAATTTGCATATGAACCAGACAGCAGGCGTTCGATATGTAAATTGCTTCTTGGTAGATCTTCTTGCGTGTTTCCTCGGTGAAATCTTTGACTATTGTTTTTTTGTTCCTGATGTCAGACTTAAGCTTTTCGTATTTTTCCTCTTCGGCTAAGATAAGCGAGAATTCTACGTCGTCTATCCTTCTGTCACGCAAAGCTTTAGAAACCAAGTCGGTAATCGTATTTACTTTAGCCCTAGACAGAGCTATTGTCGTGTCGTGTTTTGATATTTTGCTTGACAGCTGTTTCATAATGTCCGTAGCAACAGCCGAAATGATACCACAGGCTGCCCCAACGCCGGGCAAAGGAACTCCAACAACTATTCCAGGGCCGGTAAGGGAAGTAGCAACGCCGGTGCCTGCTAATGGTACGGACATGGATCCTGAAGTTATTGCAATTTTATGTAGCGTACTTCGGGCTCTGACGTATTTCTTTCTGACTTTTGTAATGTTTTGTCTGTCCTTCCAAGTAAGCCAGTATTAAATTCGCTTTATTCAGACGAAAGTTCTCTGCATTCAATTTGTTAGGGTTGGGGACATCTGGATACAACTGAGGCGCTGATGGTATAACATCCATTATATATACTAATGTACGACGCTTTTGGGAATAATATAGAGGATCAGCCACATCGCGATAATCGGGACTACTGGAATTGGAGAGCATTTAGGAAGATGTTCCCACACTCAGACGCCAGTAAGTTTGAAAGAAGACCCGATGGGATTTACTTTAACGGCTCCAGAATGTACAGCAATGAGGAACTAAGTCCTAAGCCCAAAAGGAAAGTGCATTTTGAACCCAACTTTCCTGCAAATTTGATGGAGACTGCCCTTAGCTACCCATTTTATGACAACAAGGATGGCGCGGATGAGTTTGCTAAGATGGTTACCTCCCTGGAAATACCTGTGACGAATTCTACGACCTTCGCAGTGACGGTCAGAGACATCTTCAGAGAAACTGCCATGAAACACACTACCGGAAAATAATCCAGAGAATGGCTATCAGGCCCCAGCATGCGCTATTGGCCGCAGCAGTTGAACTTTGCTGTCTGGGCTGCTACTAAAGGATGTGGTACAGCCGTGGGATATGTTGCATGTTCCATTCTTACGGTTTCACGTTGCTTTTACTATTCGTAGGATATTGTTTGAGCTAGGAGCGCCGCTTCCGGGTGACACTGTCTTTAACCCAAAGGATAATAAATATGATAAAGTCGCATGGGAGGATTAATCGAAGCATCGAAGCCTTTGTCTACTGCGTTCTAGGAGCGCAGGTTAGCACACGCAGCCACGTCGTATATGCCAGTGGTGCATCGCAGGAAACGCAACAAGTATTCCTTGTCTCTTCGAAAGTGCCATTATTGAGAATGATATCTCTAAGTCATTTCAAAGGTATCAACTTGCAGTGCAGCAATCTAAAGTGCGACTAGATTATGCCTTGAGTACTGGTTGTTGGTAAATGCCAAGTAATTTAGTTATCAATACCAGTTCCGTTGTGGGTTACAACAACAAGCTGCAGCGTGCAACCAAAGACATGAAGTTTGGGGTGAATGACGTGAACTCAGATACGCTAAGGGCAATCCCGCACTTTGTGGAGAAACCAAAGAAAGAACACGTAGAGAAGCCATTAAAGAAGGTGCATGTAGAAAAGCCACCAAAGAAGGTTCCTGAGGATGACCACGACCTACTAAAAGCCGGCTTAACAGTCGCGAGCATTGGTCTGAGTTATTATATTTGGCGATGAACAACCCCTACGTATCCGGAATGGATTGCGTTTATACGACTTACGCAGGCGAGAATAAATACACCCAGGCAACTTGGGTTGATGTCACAGGGATGTCCGTGGATTTGAACTACTCAGGAAAGAAGCTTCCGCTTCCTGGATGACAATGGCATACTGCAGCCCATGCGTGCAAAGACGAACAACAGGGAACCGGCGCATTTTTCAGTAGAGCCGAACACCCAAAGCGTTGAAATTCTCTCGGTTTGGACTTTTCATATGGTTGCCGATTGCCATGGGAAGGTAAAGCTGCAAATACGCGTAGACGATACGGGTGTAGTAACGTTAAATAGTGTACACGATCAAAGAGATCGGCCTTATAATCACTTGACCATTAGCACTCTTACGGTGCTCAACTTGTGAGAATCTGTGATTCTTAAATTATATGAACAACCCACACGCGAAGGAAGATTGGTTTCTTCATTATGTGGAGGAGAAGGACTACTTAGAACAGCATTGGCATGACACCGGGCTGTGGGTGGAGGTCGGAGGCCTGGGATTAATCATGTGCACTATTAGCATTTCGACGGGGTTGTCATGCAATGCTGGGTTTAGGATCGTGGATGAGAATAACCATCCGTTGCTGCCTTGCAGGATGAAAAATGATACTAGGAATCCAGTTCATTTCTCGTGTGAGCCCCCTCCAGTAAGCGCAGAAGACCTAAAGCCAGTAACGTTTCATATGATAGCCAATTGCCAATATGCGAAGCTTCACATTCTCCCCAACGACGCCGCCTACGTTCGAATGAATGCTGCTCCAACCGTTGGCCCTCCGACGGATGCTATTTGGAATCATACATACATACATACATACATTTATTGAGGCTCCTTTTTACAAGGCTTTTCAGCAACAATATAGATAAATATAATATAACACTAATATAAATGATACTATTATAAGAATATAAAATATAAGAATATGAATATAAGTATACAATTATAATCAATATGTAAATTAAACTACTTTATTGAAACTAAATAATTAAAGAGTCGTTTTCTAAAAATTTTAGAGTCATTTATACATTTTAAGTCTTTCTGGAGACCGTTCCAAATTTTAGCTCCGCGGAACGCGAAAGAACGTTGGCCCGTAGCTAGTCTACATTTGGGCAGATTCAGATCCCCATTGAATCTGGTTGATCTAGTGTGGATTTGAGATTTATATATAAACTTCTGAGTGAGGTAATTAGGTGTTTGATTGTGAAGGCATTTATGTACCATTACACAATCATTGAAAAATAACTTATCTTCTATATTAAGCCACTTAAGAGACTTAATCCCTTGGGTATGTGATCATATTTCCTGAGGCCAAGGACTATCCTTGCCGCGTAATTTTGCACCAGTTGCAGTTTGGCTTTATTTGCCCTAGTGGTATTGCTCCATATTGTAGAGCAATAGAATAATTTAGTAAATATAAATGAGTTCATGAGTAATAATATTGTCTTTCTGTCTAATAAGTGTTTAATTCTATTGATTCTATTTAGTTTAAAAAAAACAGTTTGAAACAGTTTTTGTTGTATGTTCGTTGTAACTTAGGCAACTATCGATGAGTCTTTAGCGACAGGAACGGCTTCGATCTCTTTTCCTAACAGTGTTGCTTTGAGTGATGGTAAAGTTTTTGTGAGCTGCGGTACACCAATAGTTAGTATTTTTGTCTTATCTGGGTTGATGAGAAGCGAGTTCTGCAGCACCACTTTGCAATTTCTTTCAGATCTTTATTTAGAGCAGGGATAGCTTTGTCGATTTCTTTCGAGGGTAAGGCAAGAAAAAGCTTCGTATCATAAGCCCATTAGCACTATGAGCGCCATACCCCTAGTTCCGTAGTATTATCAAGGCGGCGCGAATATTATCTTTACTTATCCCAAGTCTAGGATGCCCAGGAAGTCTGAAGACGACAAGCCTCCAGTAATACACAAGGACAAGGTTACACCTTCATCTTCTTCAGGAGTACCACGCCGATAGCTACGACTAATATCCAAATGTTATTCCCCACGAACTTTAATAGTTCTCCGCCGGTTCTAAGTACCAAGGAAATAACAGAACCAGCAGTCCAGGAATGCTGGCTGCCATCTTTTTACCCAAGTCCTTCAGTCCATTGCCTACTGCCTTTACGCCTGCGCCCGTAGCCTTAAGCGCGGATAAGATGACTCCTACTACGTCGCTAATAGCAACCGCAAATGCTAGCGGTACGCCATACTTTACCAGAGCTCTTTTCCTTTGCGGTGAGCCCCAGTTCCCTTTCCAGACCTTCTCTTTGCGCCTGTAATTCCGCGACTCTAACCTCAAGGGCTTCTGATTCCCTTTGGGCAGCTTCCCTTTCCTCTTCGGGACGAGTTTGGTCGTTGATCATTTCCTGCTGCCGCTCTATTTGCCCCTCCAAGTCTTCAATAGCCTGATCTCTTTGTCTGATTTGCTCTTCCTTGGTGTTGATTTCGGCAACCAGCTGACGCCGTTCCTCCAAAGAGCCGGCTATGGTGGTGTGTAAGTTCTTAGCTTCTTCCTTGCTCATGTCAAGGTTTGCAGGGCGAGCTCGAAGGCCTTTTGGGCTTGGTCTCTTTCGCGTAGGGCATTGTCACTTTGTTCTCTCATCTGTACTATTAGTTGATTCTTGTCATCAACTTCTCTTTTTTGAGCATCGAGAAGCAGTCGGTTTTGTCTCATGTAATCCGCCTCCCTTTCTTCCATTGTTTGCTTTATCTTTTCGACTTCCCTTATCGCCTCGACGCCTTTTTGTTGAAGCTGCATTAGGGTCTTGAACTCATCATATTCTTTCATTCTTTCGGCCAAGTTGGGTTCTCCCAATGCCTTCCTAAGGGTATATTAGAGGAATATTCTTGTCTGCGTAGTATTTGCCATTTAAGTCCTTGATGACATATGGCTTAGCATTAGACCTATTTAACCTTGCTACTATGACTTCCCTACCCCATTCGTTATCCGCGTCGAACATTACTTGGACTTTGTTTGGTTCCCAGTTTGGAAATTCTTCCTTAATCCTATCAAAGTCGTCCGGTTCTTCTTCCATGGATTCGTTCATTTGTTCCTGAATCTTGCTAAGCCATGCAGCGCTGGGGGCTTCGGGAACGGGTCCTAAGTCTTCCATTTGCAAATATTCTGGAATGGGTTTGTATGGATTCTTAGACCTAATTTTGTCTCTTAAAGAACGCAGAGCATTGCGGGTCTGCCGCCATACTTTCTCCTCAATTTCTCAAAGAGGCCTTCTCGGTCTACGTTGTCATCAGGAAGCAGGGTCTCGTATTCTTCATCGTTAATGTCTACTTGACCTTCTTCGGCGGTGGGGTCAAAGTCGGTACCTTCTGCTTCCATTATATATGACAAGCTCAAAGTTAAATCCCAACGTATCACATAAGCAGGTTGGCGGACTGAAAGCGGAACGTACCTTTCACCGGGTTACCTTTACCCCCAGCAGCGCCAAACCATCAGAAACCTTGTACGTAGGCGTACCCCGTCTAACGGATAACTTAGTATTAGTTCCTGGCACGTTAGCGTTAAGGTTCGACCTGGCAATACAGCCAGATACGAAAATAGAAACTTACACAGTAAATAACGTAGGTCGCAACTTGGTCTCTAAGATGAGAATTAAGTTCGCTGGGGAATCCCTGTTAGACTTAAATAGGTATGATTTGTATGCCACGTACAAAGACGCATGGTTGACTGCGTTTGACCGAGCGCAAAGGATAGAACAAGGGATCGGAAGCGTTATCCTGCGCAAGCTTCGCAGCGATACTAAGACAGCGCCTACGGACTCCGCAGCAGCAACCGCAGTAGCAGACGCTACCAGGGTAAAGACAGCCTATGGTAGCAAGTACGTCATACCGCTGGATATTAAAGTGATTACGAACCACGGCGTGTACTACCCCAGACAAATGAGCGAGTTGCAGTTCGAAGTAACGTTAGCAGACACGACAAACATCCTAGAGATGGACACGTCGCAGTCGGCACTTACTGGAAGCATTCACCCATACTCCGTTACCAATTTGGAATTGCAGTACGAGACGGTATATTCTGAGGAGTTGGCTCGAAGTGCGGGAATGGAATATAATGCAAGCAAGGCATTGCTATACGACCACGTAGTGATGTACAAGACATTCAGCTTCCTAGATAGGACGGACGAGGTTATCAACCAAAGCATTAACCTCCCCAGACGTAGCCTAACGGGGCTGATGCTGGTGTTTGCTAAGCCCTACGAAGTCGGCAAGCGCAACAGCGAAGCCTTCCATAACCCCAACATTACAAACGTCGGCGTGAATATAAACGGAGTACCTAACAAAGTCTATCCCAGGGAATAAAGCCCGCAGATACATACAGGGAGGCAATGAGAAAGTTTGGCGAGCAGGTGTCTCCTGCGGAATTCTTCAAAGACAAGTACGCGCTGTGGATTGACATGTGTACGACCAACGATGAATCCATGCATGGTCAGTGGTTGCGGCTGGTAAACACCTAGGACGGCATTACTATGGAGATCAAACGCACAAAGAATACCTCCGCGGGCGACAGTGACAAGATAAACTGCTACATCTTCGTCGTGTCTGACGCACAACTAAGCGTAGAAATGAACCAACTCAAAAGTGTTGCATATTGACAACTTCGTTCCTCAGTCGTCCAAAAAGGGTTAAAATATTTGACTAATATACCATGCAATGCATAGTGCAAGGCAACAACTTGTACTTTAAAGCGAAGGAAATAGCAGAAGCCTTGGAATACGAACGTCCAAAAGATGCTGTAAAGGTGCACGTCGCAGTCGACAAATACAAAAAAAGGCTGGGCGAACTGAAGGTAGAGGTGAATTGCCTCCCCTCTCATTCACAGCCAAATTCCGTGTACGTAACCGAATCTGGGTTGTATCAGTTGATATTTAGCTCTAAGATGCCAGAGGCAGAGGAATTTAGGGATTGGGTATTAGTGGACGTCCTGCCCGCGCTGCGCAAGACAGGTAAGTATGAAATAGAGCGGCGCTTTGACAGTCCAAATAAGTTGGTATTCAAAATAGAGAATGAATTTGACCTGCATAAGAAAGTCGTAGACTACATCCGCAAGTATTATCCCAACATGCTCATAGCAATTGTTTTGGGGGAGTTACAGGATTCCGGCAGCAAGCGCATAAAGTGTTAGCAGAAGGGGTATCAACGCGGTCAACCTGACATCCCCAAATTGAATGCGCATGAGCGGTACCATGGCTTCTGCACTGAGCTGAAGACTGCAAAGGGCAAAGGCATATTGTCTGAGGATCAACGCCTGTTGTTGCAGCGGTACGAGCAGTATGGTTATAAGGTGTTAATCAGCATGGATATTTGTCATAGAAGGGCAGGATGTCACGCATCTGATGAGTCGTGGTAAAAGGGATGCTAGATGGATATTTGACATAGTTACGTATGAACCTGAGTCTCCGCTGCATTCGTAAGTATGTCTGCTAAAGTCCGTTGGGCCTTTGGGTCGTCTGAGCACCAATGGCCTACGAAGGATTCTCTAAGGAACGCACTGCCGCAATGACGGCAGGTGCATTTTTTTCTTGGTAGACAGTCTGCTGGGGGTTCGCATGTTATACAGTCCATATATACCTAATCCAAAGAATGCCAGTACGTGCGGCCCCAAAAGATGCCTCAGAATGTTAGATGGTGGTTAAGCAGTCCATATATACTTAACAATATTTCAACCTCCATTTAACATTCTGAGGCATCTTTTGGAGGAGTTTGACGGTAAGCTTAACAAGATCTTAACTATATCTTAACATTCTGGGAGGGTTTTTGAGATAGTTTCCGACCTTCCTTAACAATTTAACATTCTACATGGGATATTTCATGAAGTCCACTACGGACTACTTAGCTAGCCCACGTTGCCATCGTTATCAGCGCGCCAAACCGCTCTGCGCGCTTCAGACCGCACATTTCCTCATATAGCTCCTGCACGCGCCCATTTAGCCGGTCTATCTCCTCTCTTTGCATCTCTACCGTCCTTTCCAGATCTGACTTCTTCTTAGCGAAATTGACTATCTTTTCTACTGCTTCCACAGGCTCCATATATATAAATATAATGAGTAGGACCCACCGGCTGCGGAAAGACCCAGTTCGTCGTAGAACAGCTATTAGGACCCTTTAGATACCGTTTCGACTACATAGAGCGGCTTTGCCCCACCTACGTGAACAATAAGACATGAGAAGGCATAGGAGTAAAAGATGACGACTTCTTTGACGATCTTTCCACGATCTTAGACCCCAACGAGTTATCCATCCATCTTAAGTTCTGGCATAGACAATTCCCTAAGGATACGCAAACCTTGCTCATACTGGACGACATTGCATGCCGGGAAAATGACGTAAAAAGACGCACATCGTTGCTTGTCAAACTCGCTTTCAGTGGTAGGCTTGACAATATTAGCGTTTGGTTGCTCTCGCAGCAGCTTACCAGTGTCTCTCAGCCTTTTAGGGAAAACATAGGATCTCTCGTAGTATTTTATACTCCGAGCAAGAGCGATTTGGAAACCATCCCCTCTGACTACGGCGGTGAGATATCCAAGGAACAGCTGCGGGAACACATGCGCCACTTAAAGACCCATGAGCACTCCTACAAGGTCTTTGCGTTAAGGTTTCCCTATGATGTAAAAACCTTAGGTTTTTAAGTA
The DNA here is from genome assembly GCA_011057435.1 of Actinia equina. Lineage (NCBI taxonomy): Eukaryota > Metazoa > Cnidaria > Anthozoa > Actiniaria > Actiniidae > Actinia > Actinia equina. Next base: position 170,733 of record WHPX01000764.1, on the reverse strand, counting down.
TAATGGAGATTGAGCAACTCATAGATGAAGTCCCCACACAGTTAGACGAAAGTAACATTAAGGAACAACTTAACATCCTTGTGTCTTCGGGGACGTGTAAGGAAATGACAGGTAAAGAGCTTACCCACGAGCAGGTTAATAAGTTGTCGGAAGAAGAGGTAAAGAAGTTCCATAAGAGGTACGAGGCTGCCCTTGCAAGTAAGACCACGGACGCCGTAGCAGACTCCGCTATCCGACTTGCTACTATATTGCTCGGACTTGCGCTGCCCATAGACGACGTGGAGCAACTACAAAAAGACATAAGAGATGACTATGTCATATCCCAAGAACTTAAGATAACCTGTGGGTGGTTGTCTTTGAAGTGCGGTAAGTTAATGGCAGTTCACGTAGCCCAGCATGTCGACTTGAAGGAGGTACTAGTTTCCTTTGGAACCACTTGGAAGGACTTTAAGAAGGATAGAGAGGTCGAAAGGATATTCACAGCCGCACTTGCAGAAGTCAACAACAAGTCACCTCAAGGACCTAGCCAAGTCATCGTCAAGTCAACACAAGTACTTATGTAAGTCGTCGTGAAGCCATTATCAAGTCGTCATCAAGTTACTTGTCAAGTCCTTCAAGTCCCTTAATATATGAGTGACACCGAACAAAAGACCTAGGAATCACCTAAGGAAGAGGCAAAGATTACTAAGCCTAAAGCTTCGGGGAGAGTCGCTGCGGGGAAGAAGCTCGCTGAGATGAACAGGAAGAACAAGGCTAAGAAGGAAAAGAAGGAAGAGGAGGAGGAACCTTCTTACATCAATCCAGGATACGCCATTGGCGCATTAGGACTCGCTTTGGCTGCAGGCAGTCTCTACTAAACCAAAAGTGGAACCCGTACATGTGACGCCTCCTAAGAGAAGCAAAATACCCGAAATGAAATAACCTTCTCGCTTCGTAATATAATGTCGTCCGCATTGATGAAAACCGTCGAAGATGCAGCTATTATTACTTCTATTTTCGCAGGTATTGGTTGGGTAGGTAAGAAGGTACTCAAAGAAGAGTTTACCGAAGACCCAAGCAAAAGCATTGCCGGCTTTGCTAAGATGACTGCTGCAGTAGCAGGCAGCATTGCCCTTAAGGACTACCTGCAGAAGGAAAAGTACTTACCTAAGATATAAGCATGGCTAGCGTACTCATAGGTGGCGTTATCTAGCGTTAGCATTCACAGGAGCTAATTATGGTGGTCAGTATTTTGATAGATTAGTTAGATGCGATCACAGTGGTGCTGCTGAGAGGAAAAGGCATGATTTGGCACTGGAGAAGTATCAAAGGGATGTGACAGCTTGGAATGAAAAAATACAAGCTTACAGGGATCGGTTGGACAAGAACTACCAAGACAAAATGCAGGCAGACAAGAACTTCGAAAACACAGACTACGCCTTTAAACTTCATGCACAGACGCACCCCGAATTTAGGATTAGCAAACCTCAGTTTAAGAATTAATACCAGCCGTCGAAAAAAACAAAAAGATAGCGAGCTGGTCTTTGTTGGTATCGCAGGGCTGGCAGGAGGTGCCGCCTTGGCGTATTTAGTCTAATATATGATCGTCTTTTTGGAAAGCGATAAGAATAACTTCACCACTTATTTGAATCCCCCCATCAAAGCCCATACGGTTCGGTTGGTCAGTTGCTCTTTGTACAACAGCTGCTATATTTTGGTCGGCGGCATGGTCACCGTGCTTAAAGCGCCTAACAATTATCAAGGCGAAATGCTCCCAGATGGACATTACACCCCAATCACGCTGGCAAAAGAATTAGCCAAACGCGGTTATACTCTCACCACGGGATTGCCGCACGAAATGACCCTCAAACATAATATGCCGAACTTTTCTATTGCGATTTGCCCACAGTTACAACAAGTAAAAGAAGTCTTCTCTTATGTCTAAGTTTCCGTCCAAGGTAATCCATTTGACCTGGTAGAATACACACCCATTTCTTTAAACTATGACTTGCCTTGTGATTTGGTAGAAAGCATAAACATCACCATCAAAGTGGACGGAAAGGCGGTAGATTTCAACGAGCGCAAGATCAATCTCGTCTTATTCTTCACATAATTAAATGGATTTCCAAACTTAAAAGGATTTACTATGGGCCTGAAGGCTATTGGAAAGGAGTGTTGGCTATCAAGAAACTTGCGACCGCGGCCAGGGTTTCAGAAGAAACGGCTAAGGAGTGGTTAAAGAAACAAACTATCTGGTAGGTTTATCTTCCCGTGACCAAGTACATTCCCAGGCCCAGCTTCACCGTGAATGCCCCTAACGAAGTTCATCAGGCGGATTTGCTCTTCTTACCACACGAGACGGTGAGAAGAAAGACCAAGCAGTTTGCAAGCAGATACATAGACGCCGAACCCATAACCAGCAAGGATTCTGGGGAAGTCGCAGAAGCCCTAAGTAGGATTTGTAAGCACGTTTTGAAATGGCCTAAGCTGCTGCAAGTGGATGCGGGAACAGAATTCATGGGCGTGGTTACCAAGACCCTGAAAGCCACAGCAGCAAGATAAGAAGAGCAGGAGCAGAGTACCACAGGGGCCAGAGCATTGTCGAAAGATTCAATAAAACCCTGGCAGAGCGTCTCTTTGGATATCAGTATTGGAAAGAGCTGGAAGATCCCTCCAAACGCAATAAGGAATGGATTCGGAGACTCCCCCAGGTCGTCGCGGCTTTGAACAACGAGGTGGCCAGGGCTACGGGAATAAAACCCAAGGATGCAAAAAAGGAACACGTGGAACATAAGTCCTACGTCAGAAGATCAAGGGCGGTCGGACTGAAGGAAAATGGCCCAAGTCGCGGATTTGTCAAGGAAGAGCGAAGGAGTTTCTTAGCAATGTTCTCTTTAGCTGCGTCTTCGGGGGTGCGGTCGTAACGCAGTTGCGGACCCCAGGCTCTTTTCAGCTGCGTGGCATATTCTACACGACTTACAGCGGTGTATGAGAGACTGTGCTGCTTGTTTACTACTTAGCACCAGATCTTTAGGATGCCAGGCGTATAGAAAGTCCTCGTATTTCTTCGCTCGTACGCGTTTGCGCAGTGTCTTCGCTCGTACGCGTTTGCGCAGTGACTTGCATTGCTTGGCGTCGCTGAGGCCCCTAAATTCCGCTTTCAGGTTTCTTACCTGATCCTTACTGGGGTAATCTGTGTTAATTTCCTCCGCATAATCTACGAAATCTTTCAGCCATTCGTGGGGCATTTCTCCGGCTATTGGAGGAGGCTGGCATGGGCCGCCTGCGAATATTACCTGGCATTTCCCTCTTAGGAATTCTACGAATTCTTTAAGGATTTCTAAAGGAAAGGTGCAAATCTCATCCCAAAGTATTACCGGGGGTATGTCGTGGATAGTTTCCGGTACCCACTTTTGACCATTCCAGCGAAAGAAGCTGTGGTAGTTTTGTGCATCGTGGCTCATTTCGCAGAGTTGTCTTTCCAAACGATGCGTTGGCGTTAGCACCTTTATCTTAGGAAAGAGTTCTAATACACGCGTCGTCTTACCACTGCCGCCCGTACCGTAGAGGTAAGAAAAGCGTTGGTAAGAGATTGGGTCCGCAACAGAAGGTAGGGGGTCCGCGGTTGGGGTTACGGAACCACGGGTGTGTTCTCCGTGATATTCTACGCGGCCTCTCCAAGCTTTTATTTTTTCATCTTTGACGCGCCATTGTCCACTTTCCGCCAACTCGTCTTCTGTGTAGAATTCTTTCCCCTTTTCTAAAACGTGCGGTTTCACGTACAAGGAATCCGTAGCTAAGCGCGGTACGTCCTCTTTGTCAAACCGAAGGAGCATTGCTAAGAGATTGATATGCGCATATGCGAGCATACTGGCACGCAGATGGTAATACTGCGGTCGATGGTCCTGGTAGTAACATAAAGAATTCCAATTACGTTCCCTCTGCCCGGCTTCTATGAAATAATCCCATTTCTCCACAGACACCATTGTTTCTTGTTCATGGGCGCGCTTGATAAGGAAGCTCAGTTCGCCTTCGTCCGTTATTAGACATCTTTGCATATGTTTCTCGCCCTCCTTAGCACCTTGCGTGAACTTTCCTATGACGATCCTCGCAGTTGGGTTGTGCTTTGGTAACCACTTTGTGAAGGAGGAGTGGCAAAGTATGGCTTCATGCGCGGTGTATTTTAGCAATTGGCGCTCTTCGAGGAACTTTAACAGCGGCACGGATATCCATTCTTTCTCCCGCAGATGCTTACCATACCAAGCGTAAATTATGGGGTGTAGGCCCTTTGCTAACTTCCAAGAGGTCAGCCTTACGAATCCTGTAGCTGGCGCGTCGTAGTGGCCGTCTAACGAAACACGAAAGAACTGAGAGTCTGGGTGCCCGTAGCGGCCGTAATATTCCTTACAATCTCCCAGGCTTTTGAATGACGCAGGATAACAATGTTTCATATCTAACGATACGCATTTTTCCTCGTCGTATGCCATGTTCCATAAACCGCCGAGTCCATGTTCTACGCATGCTTTTTTGGGGGTGGTTTCCAGCCGTTTCTCTTTTTCGCGGCTAAGAAGTCCAAACTACGACTACTTAATACTTCATCTGAGGAATCGTCTCGTAAAGTCTCGCAAGCACTTTGAATGCGTTGATGTTCTACTTCCGGGCGGTATAGGGTACCATCTTGGGTCATAAACTGACTTCCTTCCGGATCCATAAACCAAATAAAATTATCATGGATTAACTCCACCAATGGAGAACTCTTGTAGACCTTTGTCTCTTTCTTTTTAGGAAATCTTAGTTCTCTCCATGCGTGTCCGGTGTGCTGGTAAATGACAATAGGAGCACCCGCACCACCATACTTATGCGTCCCAAGATAAATGAAGCCGTCTGTTATGTCTTTTACCATGATGCGCCTTTCTTAGGCAATTTCTAATTTCTTGATGTTGTCTATTGTAGCTCCAGCCCTATGAGTAACATCTTCCCATCTCTTGATAGCTTCTTTCCTCTTTGAGGTAAGCTTACCAACTCTGGAAGAATCTTCGAAGAATTCCCTTACCAGCTTCCCGACGCAGTTGCCAGGATGTCGCATTGGTTTGAATTTCCTAACATCTGGCTCCTTAATCTCATACGCACCGTAGATTACTACTGTAACAGGGTAAGCAACTTCGTAGAACAACATGTCGATGCCTAAAAGCGCTCCAGGCCTGGTATTTTTGTTTAGGACGAACGAGCTTTGCTTACCAGACGCCCGGATAGGGTTACGACCTCTTTCTATCAACGTTAAACGTTAACTGTAAACGGTAATTACCTTCAGGCATCAGGCTTATTATCTTTTTGGCTCTTTCTTCGTCCATGATTTTTTCTGTGTCTCCTTCTGTGAATGTCGTGAATGCAAAGTCGGCGTCCAGTTTTGTTTATATATATATTTATATTTATTAAATATAAATTTATTTAATATATTTATTTATATTTTATATTTTATATTTGTTTATATTGTTCCATCTATATATAGGAAATACCTTAGCCTACGTTTACGACCGCAGACACAGCAGCAGTAAGGGAATATCTGCGGCAAAACCATTGCAAAAGCATGAAATTTCACGGTTTTTACAAGAAGTAAGGGGACCGTCGCGCGGACATTACCCGCGGCGGCCGGATCGCGCAAGAGGATCCCAGGCCCTGTAATACCCGCGTAATTCCATGCTCTCTGCGGCCGGTCCGCGAGTCCCCCTAACTGCTGCTCATAGCATGAAAATATATTGCTTCGAAACTCGTCGGGATATCATCGTTATTCCTTTCGTATCCTTTGGGATACTTATGAATTTTTTGAAGAGTAAAAACAAAACAAAATGAATCTTTTGAAGGTTCTTAACGCTGAATTCGGAAAATATTATTTTTCACACCACTAATAAGGTCTATTTACACCTTGACATAACGGTGGCTGCAAAACCATATTTGTCGTTTTCTCAGTACATAAAATTTTGTTTTGATAGCATTGTATTAAATATATATATTTTGAATTTGTATTACATTTTCATTGTAAATTACTCTTAGCTCAGTAAATAATGAACATATTTATTCAAAGGCTTTCCTTCAAAAACTCCAATTTTCCTCCCTCTGCCAGAACGGCAATTAACCCTCCTAGATCTAAATGAAGACTTCAAACCTTGCTTACGTACCTTGAGTTTTAGTCAACAGGTCTATAATTAGGAAGACGGCAGAGTAAACAAATATTTTCTCCATGTTCAGTGAATAATCTCGTTCTATTATCTGAGTACTGTCGCTCGTTGATTTTCTCCTGTAGTTAGATGTGTAGTTTTCCCGAGGCCTTCTCCTTTCACTAAAATCGACTTTTGAATTTCAAATCCCATGGACATGAAGTTAATTTGTAGATATAACAGCATAAAAACTCCTTTTTTTAATTCTATCTCCACCAGGACCTGCAAAGTACCCAGGGAACAAGATGCAGAATACCACACGGCTCGATTCGTGTAAACAGAATGCTTTTGCGTTTAGTGTCAACTGCCCCACTTCAATTGTTTGCACTCTATTACTCTATTATAATAAGGAGTCATTCATCGGATCGCTCTATCCACCCTTCGTGCAACCAGGCCTTTTATGTAATTGTTTTTAAATATTGTATTATTATATTTTAATTTATTAGTGGTAGGCTCTTGTATATAGCGAAAACAGAAGGTGTGTTATTAATATTACATATTCCTTGCACAAAGAGTTGCTCTTGCATTTTAGCTGCGTAATTATGCTTGGCTTTCGAAAATGCTAGGCTTTTAAGGTTCGCTTTCATTACTGAATGTTCGAATCGAATAATGAATTCAAGAATCCAAAGAAATAAAGTCATTAATGACCTCTACGCGTCCACGCTGTAGGTGGTTTGACTATAATTCAAATTCCTTGAATTAATTTGGTGTGTATAAGTCGACTGCCTGGGGCTGGATTAATATTGGCTTGTACGCTGAGAATCTCCAAATTGGAATGTGATATTCAAAAAATATTAATTGCGAATTTAATTGCAATTTAGCAGATAATTTTCGAAAACAAGAATGCACGTTTCCTAGGTAACAGTGTTAGGAAAAACCATAGACTCAGCTTTGGTTTCACTGTTCTGAACACTCAAAAAAAAAAACTCATTTCCTTTTTATTCTAATTTGCTTTATCGCAACGGAAAGGCTTAAACTTTATTATGACATAAACCAACTATTATTAGCCTAGCGCTAGCATTTAGTACAGGTTAACGTCGATTTTATATCAGAATAGTATTATGTTTAATGAAGTTCAATTAATCGGGGAGGACTAACAAGTAAAAATGAGACACATGTTACTGAAATATCTCCACTAATAACAAAACGTGATCGATAAGACAGATACTGAGTTTCACCAGGTGAGTTGTGTTTTGTATCGATACTGAATGGTTTTCAGTAGCTGTTTCTAGCTTTCATATATAGAAGAGCATTTTCTCTTTTCTGGCATGGTCTTGTCTTGACTGATAAGCACTTTTGAGTTGGGTTTGTTTGATGTGTTGTCCTCTCCCTTAGCTTGCCAAAAGGGTTTTTCTCCTGGTTTATCGCTTTGGCTCCCTCAGTAACAAACAACCACCTGTGAGTCGAGAGGCGTGTGCTGTAAATAGTGACTATTAATATTGATAATCATTGGGGTTCGAGTTCAATTTAGGATTGAAGATTCCCAGGAGTGTGTTTTTCAAGTTGAAATTGCACGAGAGCCTAGGTCGAGTGCAATTTCAGCGCTTTGAAAACCTACTAGATAATGCGAATCAATCCCATAACATAAATGAAAATCATTTTTTAAAAAGACAAGAAATGTGAAATATTCAACCCATAATATTTTATGAAATTCGTTTCTTCACGACCAACTAATATATTCAAAGCGTTTTTGGTTTCAAATGCATGTAATTCAAATACCTTTAGTACCTACTTAACTTGAACCAAAATGTGTCTAAAAATGTTGTTTACTCGATAAAGTAAATCTGAATTAATTTAAAAAAAGACATTTGGATTTGCTGACTCAGCTGACTTGGAACTACTGGAGTTGTATTAAACAATATATACCTGAACGTGTTCAGAAAACTTTGCGGCTAAGTTTTGGAATATTCTCGTATACCAAAACATTGCGTAAGTACTGCACCACTTGGTGTTTAATAGTCTTGCTCATAGTCTTTTTCTAATTTTTTGTTTGTTGGTTTTGCTTTGTTTTTTTTTTGTTTTTGTTTTTTTTGTTTTTTTGTTGTTGTTGTTTTTTTTTTATTTCCGGACAGTATAGCTCGATTATTTTCTCGTTTTCTGGCTTATTTTCTATTGTTTAGTTATTATCCAATCAAAAGCGAGAATTCCGTTTTTAGTTTGTACTCTGTTACACCTTATTGCACTGAATTCTCTACTTTCACATCCCCATAATGCCTTGCGTCTTAAGGGGGGGGGGGGTAACCAATCAAAAAACTGTCCAAATTGAAAGGTTTCTTAATTAAATTTATACTTTACCTGCTTTTATCTGTACAATGCTGATTATCAGTTTATTCCAAGTTATTTTTCCGTGTACAGATGTTAAAGTGTTTTGGTCTTACAGAAAATGTATTGACTCACGAAATTTTTTTTAAATTCACCTTAAACGTCTTCAAGCTTCTATCTTTTTCTGTTTTTTACTTCTTCATTTTATTTTTGGATACCAAACAAGGTATTGTCTTATCAGCCTTCAGCAAAATAATGGGTTTTTTACCCTCTATGCTGGTTACCCCCAAAGACGCAAAGTATCATGAGGATGTGACAGTAGAGAATTACACTTTTTTGCACTGTATTACGTATGAACAACAAAATACTCTGAGCCAATCAGAACTGAATATTTTTTTCATGGATATCATTATAGACTCAATGTCTTGTCGCGACGGAAATATTTAGTTTTTTCCCCCCGAGACTTAGAGGAAAACAAAGCTAATAAATTTCCATTGCGACCAGACATTAAAGCCAAGTTTTCACTAGCGACGGTAACAGAAGCAGAAGCGTTAGACGTCTTATTTTCCCATGAAAAAACAAAAAAAAAACAACGGAGACGTAAGCAGAAGCAGAACGTCGATGGAAGCATAAGCAAAAGGAACAGAAGCTTTCCTCTTTCTTAATGTTTATGCTTCTGCTTCCGTCCTTATGGCGCTAGTGAAAACCAGAGGTGGTAAGCAAATCAATTCTTGTACTCAGTCCCATTAATGGAAAACTTCTTATTGTTCCTCTTATGCTTCCGTCACATTCCTTTACATTTAACATAACGATCTTATGCTTATGCTCATGCTTATGCTTCTTCTTCCGTCGCTTATGTCGCAAGTGAAAACCAGCCTTTTATTATATAGCAATTGAGAAATATTAATCTATGTAGGAATACTGAAAAATCTCTGTTTTTCTTTCTGTGAGTTTCTTTCTTTCTTTCTTTCTTTCTTTCTTTCTTTCTTTCTTTCTTTCTTTCTTTCTTTCTTTCTTTCTTTCTTTCTTTTTTTCTTCCTTTCTTTCTTTCTTTCTTTCTTTCTTCTTCTTCTTATTTTTTTGCTTCAAGATCAATTTGTACTAAAAAATTCCAGCAAAATACCTTTGTTGTTTGTGATTGGTGCACAATATCACGCCACTAGCGCGTCTCACGTTCTGATCACATGCACTTGTTTATTTTTACCAGTCTTGTCACGAGTAACTTATTTCCTGACCGCGAAATAAGTAACTTATTTCCGGCATTTAGATTTCAACCAATGACAGTGTTCGTTATATCGAAAACTTCGTAGATATATAACAAAGTGAGCATATGTGTGTAGAGCGAGGCCCTTACAGGAAGTCAGGGTTGTGATATAAAATATATACAAGTCTTTTCCTGTCTTTTCTTGTCTCGTTTCCTCTTCATGCTTCACCATGTTTGACAATGGTACTATATTTTGATGTACAGGTATCCTTTTCTGAAAGCTGTTCCAACAAGGCCTATCGGTGTCGTAAACCCAAGCGTCGCATCAAACAGACCCCGACAAAAAAAGCTTGACAAACCATGGCCTTCAACATGACGCCGTTTCTCCCAAAAAACTGTTATTTTCTGATATTCAACCGTGAAGAAATCATGTTTGGTAGAGTCTATTATCTGACTGCTTTTATATGGAGTGCAATTCTACTTATACCTTCGGCATTTCTCAATCTTTTACTCCTGAGATCACTGTCCTCATCGCTTGCCTTGAGGAAGCCATCGACTCTTCTTCTCTACAACCTCTCAGCATCTGATTTCCTAATAGCCACTGTGTTAATACCAATTTATTTGACCAAGAAAGTCGCAGAGCTAACGTATAACGTTGAACTATTTTGTTCCATAGGAAACCACTCATATTTCTTTGGGTACTTATTTTCAGGAAGTTCCCTATTCACAGTTACAGCCTTATCTATTGATCGATATTTGATCATTCATAAAGGCGTTCATTACACTGAGTATGTTACCAGAACCAAGGTCATAATCACTGTGGTATTAATTTGGGTCATTTCAATCTTTGGGAGCTCTCTTCAGTTTGTTATACCCAGAAACAGCTTGTCCACAATAGCGGGCTTTTTTACGGCCATATGTTTTTTCGTCACAGTTGTATTTTACTACAAAATGCTGTTAAAACTACGAAAGACTAAAATGGAAGCGAGCCAACTATCTGAAAGCGCAACAGAGATTTCCAGCATACCTAGGTACCGTAAAGTAACTCGAACAATAATGATTTTGTTTATGGTATTCATTTTCTGTTATTTGCCATATTTCTGTACTAAAATGGTGGTGAGTGTTATCGGGGACGCCAAAAAAGGGGTAGAATCCACAGAATGTGTGGTTACTGTTCTTACGTTCACGAGGGCTTTTATCAATCCCGTCATACTACTTTGCCGAACATCGGAAATTAAAGAGGCTGCGACATTTATAATGAAACGAAATATACCTTGCTAGGTTTATAAGTTAATGAAAAGTCCTTTTTTGAGTTAACAATATGCCACTGTGTTCAATACACTAAGTTGGCAAAGTCGATGCGAGTTGGATATTTAAATGGAATACGCGAATATTCTGCACACCATATATCAATTTTACAGTTCCGTTTAGTGATAAAAATTTTAATAGTTCCAAGTCAACGTTGAAGTTTCAGCATAGCAACACTATAGTTTTTATCATGTACGGCAACTCTTACCACGGCTTGGGGATTTTATTTGTTGCCACTGAACGTAGCTGTAAAGTTTAGTATTGATGATGATATAATAACTCCGAGCAATGGAAGATTTGAATTCGAAACAGAATTATTCTAATGCTGATTTCAGTCAGCGTAAAAAGTTCCCTGAATCTCATTATCTTCTCTAGATGGTTTTCAAACACTGACCACAATGTGATGTCGTCCAGAAAGAATTCTATTGAAAACTTGCTGCAGTTCAGCAATTCTGATAATGAATAGTTGACTTCCGTAGGGTACGATACAGGAAATGGCATCAAGTGAAACAAGGCTTTATGCTTCCTTACACGGACTATTCAATTTCCTTTTTTAAATCGATGGCAAAGGCTTATCAGATACTATTTTAAAAAGCTATGTATATACGTCTGAGGTCCTTAGTAAGATAGAAAAGATAGTAAAGATAGTAAGAAATAAAGGACAAAATCCCCATTAAAAATTATAAATAATTGAGGTTACACGTTAACTGGCCATCCTATATCTTGTAAATATTTGCAGTGTTAGACTTATTGGTGTTCACACCAGAGTTAATATATATACTCTGTTCACACGAATACGCAGTAGGTCAGTGTATACCTTCGTAACATTTCTATACGATATACGTAATAAAACAGTTCATTTTTTTAAATATTTTCTTTTTAAATTCAATAGTTTTTAAAAATAAACTTCCATCTATGCATAACAAACGAAAATAGAGTTCGGAGGGTTGAGAGGGAGCGCCAGTTTCGTTTCCGGTGTAAAAGCCGTTCTGGACTTCATTTTCGTGATCGTTACTTGATCACGAAATCAGAAGTAAAACAGCGAGCGCGAAGAGTTTCGATTCACCCGAATTCAAGACGTTACTTTATTCGGACCTTACTACTATTACTTACTTACTACTATTACTTACTTACTACTACTTATAATTATCATACTATTAGTCGACCAAAGTGTTATACATCAAACGTCACTATTTTATCAACCGAACCTTCCAATATTCATGACAATATTCTCAGCTTTGTTTTGACATGTAAAGAAGATATAACCATAGTTAACTATGATATAACTAGTTAAAAACTAGTGTGAGTTGCGTCGGTGTTTCTAATAAAACAGTAATGATAAAAAGAAAGACATATATCTTGATAGAAATAAATCAATATTTTAAATTCAAAATGTGAAAATGCTTTAATTTGAAAAGCCGAATTCCTAACAGGTTCCAAAGTATTTTGGGATTTTCTAGTTTAGAAAATTATCAGCGATTTGTTATCATTATCGCAGGTTTATGTTTACCATGGCAATCGAATTGATTTTTTTGGTTGATTTTTCAGTATAAATCTTTTTGCACTTCATTTTGAAACAAAAACTTTAGGTGTTATCTCCATCATGTCATTTGAAATTTCATTAGAGCAGTTTTTATTGAAAAAAAAATGAGCATTCTGGTGGAAGGTCATTCACGCTTCTTGTCATCCCGTTCGTCCACAGCAATGCTCAAATACTTTTAGCACTCTGGTGGAGAGTCATGCTTCTTGCCATTCTGTCCACGGCAATACTCAAAAAGTTTTAGCACTCTGGTGGAAGGTCATGCCTCTTGTCATTCTGTTCACGGCAATACTCAAAACTTTTGAGCACTTTGGTGGAAAAGAATGACCAAGCATTTTAAAATTAAAGGTTTAGAAAGTAAACTTTTATATGGATAAACTATTATTGATGTGACAAATAGGCCATTCCAAGGCGTTTTCAACATTTAATGGACTAGTTAAGATTCCACCGGAAAATGCTGGAAAAACAACCTCAATTATCAATTTACTGGTTTCACTAGCTTAAATTATTAAAACATGCACCACAATGATATGAAAAGATGAACATTTATTGAGTAAAACACAATAAGCTGGAGTAAATTGAAAAGTGCGATATAAAACACTCAATGCTAAGGTAAATCTCCAGGTTAAATAGTATAAGCTAAGCGATAGTTAGCTAAATTAAACTAGAAAACGTTTCTACTAAGAAACTAAGATTTCCAAAGTGCAGCACTACTGCCTACTAAATTCTTTGATTCAAAAAAAGATATCTTTAAAACAATTCCGTCTTGTTTAACCATTTTTGTGAGAAAAACACACCTTTGTTTACTTTATTACACATGCATGATGAACGAAGATCTTCCTTTTCAAATGATTATATTTCACTGATATTCCATTCAATTTGCTTGATAAGGCTTTCTTTTGCTTCTAGTAAATGTCACGAACTCAATTCTACGTAGTAGAAATTCAAAGTAGTATTCAAGTATTGAAAAACGCTGCATTTTGCAGCTGATTTTCAACGATTTAGTCACTGTTATGATGCAAGGTCGTTCAGGGATCGATCACGAATTCAAGGAAAACCAGTTTTACTAGATTTTGTTTGTTAGCCAATCGAAAGCTGCGGCAGGCTCACGAAATCAAACAACTGATAAAAACTGGTCTTTGAGCTGAAGACATTTAAACTAAAAAACGTGCAACGATTTTAGTGCGTGCACTCTACTATACCTTTCTACGAGCTAGCAAATAACAAAAGACTTAGAAAAACACTTGTCACACGAGTATCTAGTACTCTCGTTAAACTTTATTTAGTACAATATATTTTTGTTTTTAGAGTGGTATAGTATATGAAATTGCAATCACAAATTATCTTTGACAAGATATCAAAAGGCACAACTTTACTAACTAGGCTTGAAATCATATTTCTCGAAATCGAATAACGCGATTTCTTTCCACTTCTTAGAACGACTAGTGGAATAGTAACACAACACTATGACCCCAGAAAAAGCTTTTCCCAAGTCCAGAAAGGAAAGGTTTCGGTCACATGAACTAAATGCTTTGGATTGTTTACATTTTTGTTGCCCAAAACTTCCGATGGCAATTATTTCGAAACGCTTCCATACAAATCTTCGAAACTTCGTTAACTTGAAGACAAACATATGAACTTAAAAGATCTGTTTAACAATTTTTTAAAAAAACGTCTTATTTCGCCAAAAATAGAATGTATAAGAAAATGACATGACGTCACCGTATTGCTATGATAACTCCGATCAGGATAAATTGTATATCATGTAATAAAATTGAATGTAATTGAATAGACATGTTATAACGATTTATTTGAAATTGACTTAATTGAATTGGCAGCGACGCATTTCCCCTCCAAACTTCGAAGGTACGCCACAAACAAAACCCAATCGAGCCACCTTAAGCCAGTTTTAACATTGCATTTACAAAAAACACCACTGAACCGTGTCTTCTCATACTGTTTTGTAATAACCATGGCAAGCGATCACTGAAAAACCTTTCATTTTGTTTATCAACAATGCCTACGTAATGTACATATTGTAAACACTGTTATTTTGCATGTTCCATATTAAACAATGGTTGTCGTTCGCAGTCTTCCTGTGGTGACAAACCACGCTCCCCTCCCCTACACATTTCCAGTCCTTTTTAGGCCAAAACTAAGATGGCTGACTAGTTAGTGAAGTTTTCACTCCATTTACTGTGTGTTTGAGCAGTTTTGAGCAAGAAATTCGGCTATTTAGTGAAGATATATTTCAATTTCCAAATATGGTAAGTACATTCCTTATATGGTAAAAGAAACGGCTCGAGCGGAACGACAACTTTTCTATGTGGAATGAGTTTGATATGATTATTGCCTTTTTATTGAAGTAGTTTCCAAAGTTCCTTCTCTTAGGTTTTCAACCCAAAAAATTTGAATTTTCGCTGACGAAGTGTGCTATTGTTTAAAAACAATTAATAAACAACGACTGGCATTTCATCCATTGGCATGGCAGTTTGGCTTATAATACCATTCTAATTCATTATTTTCTAAAATGGAAAATCCCAAAATACTTTGGAACCGGTTGGGTCTGTCTTTCTAAAAAAAGTAAAATAGAAAAGTTTTTTTCAGGTGCCTTTAATCTCTCCGCGTGGTTTTTTCTATCTGCTAAAACCTTTTTCAATAGACACATTACATGAGTTGTCAAAGGAGCAATATTTAATAGATAAATAAATACAATTTCGATAATTTGTGAATTGGAAACTTATTGTTTTGCTCTCCAAATACACAAAATCAAAACAGGCGATCTATTTCTTTACTATATTTTCATATTTCGCTTTAATCAAGAATTCATATAAATGTTCTTGAAGGAGTAACATTGCTATCGCTTAATAACAATATTATACGAACAAGCTAAAACATTATACACCTAATGTCTGGTCGCGAGGGAAATAGTTAGTTTCGTTATCTAAAATTGTCGAGACTCTCGGAAAAACAAAACTAACTAATTTCCCGAGGGACCAGACATTAACTGTTTTATTATATAACAATTAAGAAATATTTCGAAGTCAGTTTACGAAATAAAAACTTTATTGTTCAAATAAATAATGCATTAAGAATGACAAATGACTTTACAAATACAACTCACATACGGTCTTGTAGTTTCGATATCAAAAAGCGAGGAGAGTAGCAATAGTATTTTAGCCCCCTTTTTCGTATTTTTCGAATCCTTTTTCTCGACAAAAGTTTGTATTTCTTCTCTCTAGTAACATCTTCTCTAGAAACACTAGAAAATTTCTGTTTTTTTTTCCTTTGAACTCAATTTACATTAAATATTAGGATTTACATCCGCAAAACACCTGCTCCCGCTTTGTTGATTGTGATTGGTTCAAAATATCACACCACCAGCGTTTTTCACGTTTTAATCACGTGCACGCGTTCATTTTCACGATTATTGTCACGTCCCGGTCGGCAAATAAATTACTTATTTCCCGGTCGGAATACATTTAGATTTGGCTAGTGTCACGTGGTCATATTTTGATCAATTAGAGTGTTCGTCATATCGGAAAGTTTCGTAGCTACATAACAACATTAATTAATGATTCTAGCGACAACTGCGTCACTCTATCATTAATTGGTATTGACAGCGTCCTACAGTCTTTGTATGAGTAATCTAGTACCGCTCGAAAGTTGGATTTTCATTGCTCCCTAAGTACAGTGCTGCTTTTGTAAGGTTAGGTTTAGTGCTATGACCAATCTATTGTTTTTTAATCCAATCATGTAACTCGTTCCGAGCGGTACGGGCTGGCTCCTTTGTACCCCTGTCATGGTGAAAGCCCTGATGATCATGGTTGCATTGGTAACCCTGCTAGTGGATTTTTCAGGTAAGTATCGTGTATATTATTATATACCAAGTGTCAAAGTTCAATTTTCTTATATTTCTATTGGTCGAGAGTGTGTCACGTGAACGTAAAGAAATTCGACTGTTTCCTGGAGACCATTTAGGGAGGGGAATATTATATTATGGACTTGGAATAACAAAACCGGAAGTCACGTGATTGAAAATATATATGAAAACCGGAAACCAGAAAGCAAAACATTTGAGCGCGCGTTTGCAAATTCATTCACACGTTTTCTTTCACGTTCTCTTTGACACTTGGCATGATAATAAAGCACTTCTTTACTGGGACCTCAGATCGAACTCGATCCTCGAGTAAATAAGTGTTAAATATTAAACTGTTAAATGTTATCAGTTGAGAGATTATATTTGTAGGTCAAAAAAGGGAGAGGATAAACATTAAGCACAAAATCTAAAAATATATCAACATTTTATAATAATAATAATAATAATAATAATAATAATAATAATAATAATAATAATAATAATAATAACACCTTTATTTAATGAGGGTGGCACTAAATAGTGTACTGCGCTAATAAGCTTGTAGCCCTCAATATAAAACTACTAAAAAACAAATTTAAAATATATAATAACAACTATCAACACTACTTATTAGAAACATTGACTATAGTAATACATATTTAGGCATTGCTTAAAAGCGGAGCTCCCGACACGAAAGTCACACGTAGCCCAATTCAAATGAATCAGAAAGGTAAAAGTTAGCCTGCGTCACATAAGGAATTTTCTTCATAAATACGGTATTTACGAAGAAAATTCCGGATGTGACGCAGGCTAGGTAAAAATTAGATCGGGAAAAAAAAAGTCAATTATTCTATATTCGAGTGGTAGATACTGACTCCCAAGGGCTAATTTTGTTCTTGGAAAATTCTTCGACAAAGTTTTCCATGGCCGACAGCTTTGAATTCCTCGTTACTTCTTCTTTAAAAAATCGAAATATAACTACAGACCATCCAACACAATATCAGGTTTAGTGAGATTTACCTTGGATGTCTTTCATTGAAATCGACATTTCGAGGTTTTCCTAACTTTTTATGGACAAATGATTACGGCATAAAAAGACAGACTAGAAAAATGCTTAAGAAAGGGTGAGGCAAAAAAAAGCTAAGTGCTTTTACTTATTTTACATGACAATGTTAGGTTATGCATATAAAGAGTTCAGATTTTCATCAGCAGCTATTTTTACCGCAATGAAATAAATGAATTGGTAAGAAATTGGCTGGAGATCATATAACTGTCACCAAATGTGTCATCAGCTAAAAAATAGGTTTCTAATCCTAATTCTTCATTCAAATATTTTAACTCCTTAATTGCTTTTCGATAAGCTTGAAAACATAACCTGTAAATACTAGATTTTGAGATTCGATTTATAAATACGATTTTTTTTCCATCTGTTTTCATGCGCGAGAAAGATACGGAAATCATGAACGACCGAAAGGTTTTCGAAAAACAGATTTTACATTTTAGAGTTAAACTTGTGAAAAAACAACTGATACAAAATAGAAAATAATGCAAAATGCAATGCAAAATGACTAAATTATTTGTCAGTAAATTGGCACTTGTAAATGTTTTTTAATATATTTTTTAGCTTTTTTAAAGTGAAAGACAAGTCTTTATATAATAACATATCTCAACAACACAAATATATTAGCTCATTTGTATAATCATACTAATAATAATAACTTTTATTACCGAGTCGGAATTTTCTAGCTTACAATAAATTGTGAACTAATAGAGGACACCTATGTTCCTATCTATCTATAAAACTCCCTCCCATGCCATCTACCCTTCATATGTAATTTAAAAATAAGTAAAAATAAAAAACAAATAAATATCAGATAAAATACAATAAATGTGATAAGAATATTATCAAAAGAAGACAAAGCTAAAATATAAATAAACACATCAACTAAAAAAAAAAAAAAATCTATAAGTATTGCATAAATAACATTTTTTACATCTCTCTGAGATGAGATTATCAATATCTACTTTCTTTACTTTTCTCTTTAATGAGTTGAATGATTCGGAATTCTTAATATCCCTTGGCAACTTAGCCCACACAACCGGCCCGATATATCTTAAAATATGTTTACCATTAGTGATAGTATTAAACCTAGGAATAGTAAAATCGTCTGAATTTCTAAGCCCATATTTATGAACAGTATTTAAAGTAAATATATCCGATATATAGGTAGGACACAAATTGTTTTTAACTTTGTACATTAGTATTGCAATATCCTGAATCTCCTATTAAGCAGTGTCGTAAGCTTGGCTTTAGAGAGGAGTTCGCTATAAGTGCTATATTTATCTCTATAAATTGCTCTTAGTGCCTTCTCTTGTAGTCATTCCACCTTTCTACTATCTGATTGTCTACAAAAGTGCCACACTAGGTGACAATATGTTAATTGCGGTAAAATGAACAATTTATAAATTCTAATACTAGTTTGAACAGCTTAATAAACACTTGAATATTTGGTGTAATTTCATATTCATTCGATATTTAATTAGATTATCTGTATTATCTGTAGAAAGATATAAAATCATTAAATGAAAGACTTCTTTTTTAACCGATGGGACCCCGCAACAGGAGGCGAACAAAGCTAAAATTTTCTTGATCGAAAAACATACGATAGCTGGTTAAAAACAAAATAATTGTTAAAGAATTACAAAGCTAAATAAAGGACGAATATTTGTTGTAATATAATATGCTATTCATGTTATATTTTCTCCAGCATTAAAATAAATTAAGCTTATTGATAGAAATATCAAAAGTTTGAGAGAAATTCCTTTGATTTGGCAATTCGTGGAGAAAAATACGAAATGACGCCGAAATTCTTTGTCAGTAAATTGGTATTTGCAAATGCTTTTGAATATTTTTTTAGCTTTTTAAAGTGAAATTATAGGTTTTTATACAATAACATCTCTCAAACACACAAAATCAAGCTTATTTTTATAATCATACTAGTTCTAACAGCTTATAAACAGTTGAATATTTGATATAAAATTCTTGAATGAAAGTCTTATTTGTGTTGCCGATGGGCCCCGCGATAGCAGGCGAACAAAGCTAACTTTTTCTTGAACGAAAACATACGATAGCTGGTTAAAAACAACCAAATTGTTAAAGATTTACACAGCTAAAAAAAAAAATATTTGTCGTAAAATGCTCTCCGTGTTATATTTCCTCCAGCATTAAAATAAATTAAGCTTATCTATAGAAATATTTTAAATGTTTTGAGAGAAATTCTTTGATTTTCGATTCGCCGAGAAATTGCTTGCCAAAAAATATATATGTATACGATTGTTTGCTAAAAAACACACACCTGAATTCCTGAAGAACACTTTTTGATCCATCTTTGACTGAATGAAAGTTTTTTAAAATTGTTCTTGGTCTAAAACTTGTCCTAAAGCGTTTTTTTTTCTTCTGTGCATTTGATAGCCGCATTTGTGAGAAGTGTTGCTTTGACATCGGCGGGATTCCTGTGTTGTGTACACGGACGGACGGACGGAAATGACGTCAGCCGAGAAATGATAAATCAACTCTATGGTCTACCATTTTTTCTTAGGTATGGTGATCCTCTCGCGCACACCTTCGGCCTGCGCGGGAGCTCCGCTATAATAAAACATTACATCAAGATTAAAATGAAATTAATGAATTTAAATGTGAACCTCAGCGACACCACGCTCACGCGGACGACGCAGCGACGCAGTTGACCGGCACGAATCGGTTTCTATTCTTGGAGTGCAAGGAACGTCATCGCCATTTTGGTTGATGATTATAAAGCATAGATTAATCAACATTATTTAAAAAATATCTATCATATGTTAAAAACTATAATAATAATTAAAATAGTAATAGTAATAATAATAATAATAACAATAATAACATATAGCTCTTATTAACCTCGTTTGCTTGGTCCGTACCGTAAGTTATGGACCGAGTTTTTTACGCTGCCTTATGGCCCAAGCGCGTAGCGCAGATCCATAACTTACGGTACGGACCAAGCAAACGAGGTTAATAAGATACTTATTATATCGCAAGATATTCACAACCAGGATGAAAAATACTACAGCCTTCCATTTGTTTCCATACCTTTTATTGGGAAAAAACTAAAAACTCTCTCCAGAAATAAATGAGAAGCTTTGGAAAATTACGGCTCGCTGAACATGGATAGTTTTCAGTAATGATGAAAAGGTAAATTGTACACCGTGAAAAAGATGAAAAAACTTACTTAATCCCAATGGGATTAATGAACGCTTTACTTTCAACTAACCCTTTCTTTTGTTATTTAATTGTTTGTTTTTGTTTCCTTGCCTACCTTGTTCTCATTGGTTTCTTTTGTTTTATTCCATCTTATATACACTCCTTTCTACCACCTCTCTTTTTCTCTTTCTCCGACGAAGGACTAGCGTCCGAAACGTCAGTAAGTTTTTTCATCTTTTTCACGGTGTACAATTTACTCTATCATTACTGTTTCATTAGAAACACCGACGCAGCTCACACTAGTTTTTAGCTAGTTATATCTTCTTATGGATAGTTTTCGTCAATTTTCAACGTTTTGACTGTCTGAGGCAGGCCGCTTTATGCCTTATGAAGACGGCACACTTTCGACTCAATTAAAAAAGGTACTGCCGACTCTCCTGTCCGCAAATGCATTCAAATTCAAGTGCAGATGAAATCTTACTGAAATAGTGAACATCCTTCAAGGGCGGATAAGCCTAGAAAACTGCTTTTAAAAACGTTAACGAAAGAAACTACTTGCTTCTTCACCCAATTGATTCAGATAAGTTCAAACTTGACGTTGTCATCTTACTGAAATAATAAATTTACGTTAATTCTACTTGTAAGCCTATCTTTATTTCATTTACTGAATTAGCCGCTATTTACCACCCTTTAATACATAGTTTGACATAGTTTTAGTTTTAGAATAGTTAGTTTTTCTACTTTTTTCTAGTCGTACAAAATCGCTCAACTCACAGTGCCATGTAAATCCTTGGTCGAAAGAGTTGTCGCTTGTATGGCAGAGTTTTCGCTGGTTTGATAAGTTTTACATTAAATTCCAGTGACGTTAAGATATCTTTAATTATTCATTGAAGGTTTTCCGACGATTTTCATCCAGAAATATATATATTTTTAATGAAGATTTGAATGTTTTAAAAGATCATAAGTACGTACACTCAGTGAACCATTTCATTTTTTGGTCCGTACCGTAAGTTATGGACCGCAAATTGACAAATCACAGCGCGTGAAATTACCTTGCCATATAATATTAATAATAAATGAAGGACTTTCGATTGCACAAGACAGCCCAGCCAAACAAACAATCCCAATGTTTTATCGCCAACCTTTATCCCTCTAGGATTTTATTAATTTAAACTGTTGTACAGTCGAAAAAAAATTATTTGAAAACATCATTTCTTTCCTTGTAAAGTTATAATAATAATAATAATGATAATAATAATAATAATAATAATAATAAAAATATCTGACAATGAAGAGCTCAAAGTGCTAGACACTAACGATTATTACAAATTTCTCTGTAAATATGAGAACTCGACGCAACTAGAGGAACAAGTCTATAATGATGCAAGTAAGGAATACCTGAAACGCTTATCCGTAATATGGTCAAGTAACATATCCATGCCAAGAAAAGTACACGCGACCAAGACCTTTGCCCTACCTGGTCTTCAGTACCACATGTGGACAAGCGACTGGAAAATAAACCAACTGAAGGACATAGACCGACGCACAAGAGAGATAGTCAGAAAAGAAGGAGGAATGCACCATCACGAATCCATCAAACTACTCTACCTACCAGAAGAACTAGGAGGAAGCGGTATGAAAAGCGTTGAGGACACTTTCAAATTAACAACAATCAAAATGGCAAACGATATCAACAACAGCAAAGACAAGAGGATCAAGCATGCAAGAACGCTTGAAATGAATAGAATCGCGCAAGGTAGAAGGTCAATTTTCAAACAGGCCACCAAGTACGCAGCGGAATATGACATCACGTGCGACTTTGATGATACAGGCACTAAAATACCTACAAGTAATGACCCTACACCTGCCAACGAGATCAAAACGATAACCTCACCTTCACCAAAATCAATAAAAGAGCTGCTGCGATCAAAGATCACGGAGAAGTATATAAAAGAAACAAAACAGCAGACATGGCTTGGAGCCTACACCAACCAACAACTCCAAGACAAACAAATTTCACCAACAGCCAACCAGATCCTGAAGAAGTGGAAAAACATTCCCGATATTGTCTACAGCGTAAACAAGAACATACGCCAACAACTACTACCAACAAAGACATACCGACAAAGCAAAGCACAGATGACCATCACAGACACCAAATGCAGAATGTGCCCTATGGCTACAGAATCAACAACACATGTACTAAGTGGCTGCTCAAAGATCGCCAAAAGCCTTTACACAGCCAGACAAGACAGAATGCTGAGACCGATATACCACTGTTTGCTGGAAAAGTACAACTTCCAGGAAAGTGACAATGGAAAGCCATGGTACCAACAAAGTCTACCATCAGCAGTACTTCAAAATGAAAAGGCAAAAATATACTGGAATGTACCCTTTCAACTTGAGAAAGCTCCAGAAAACAGTGCCAATAAACCCGACATAGTTGTACAAGATAAAGAAACTAATGCTTGGACACTATTTGAAGGCACAGTTTGTCAAGTTGGTAAGATTGCGGAGAGAACTGTTGAAAAACAAGAAAAATACACGGAACTACGTGCAGGCATCAAAAAAGAGTGTAAAAGCTCAAGTGTAAATCAGATTAACATAGTGTTTGACTTTCTCGCAGGACATCACGAACAGCTAAGAAAAGACCTAAGAACAATTACAAATACAGACAGGGAAGTGAACTTTCTTATAGAACGATGTCAGAAATGGATTTTAAGCCAGAACGTTAATATAGTCAAGAAGTTATATGAATATGCATAAACTGAAGAAAGGATTGAAAAAAAAAAAAAAATCGATGAACTTAACCAGCCTAGACTTAGTCCGCTGGTCAATGTAAACATGATATATACAGACAAATAAAACTTGCCATAATATTAATAATAATAATAATAGATTACGGACGAATTTCGCTGCTGCCCATCATAAGCAAGGTGTTTGAACGCTGTTTGAACGCAAAATTTACGACCACATGTTGAAGCTGATCAACTCCGCACATGAAGGATTCAATAGACATCGCTCGTGTGCAAACAACTGCTCTCAGTATTGCACACTTTCCGAGAATCCCTTGGTAAAAACACTCAAGTTTATATCATCTATCTAGACTTTGCCAAAGCATTCGACATAGTCGACCGTAAGGTCCTCTTAAGCAAGCTAAGAATGTACGGCATTGATGGGATGCTCCTTAACTGGTTCAAGGACTATTTGGATGGTCGTTTTTATTCCTGGGCTCCAGTCACCTTTGAAGTATCTCAAGGCAGCATTTTGGGTCCTCTTCTTTTTGTTTTGTTTATAAACGGTCTTCCTTATGTCATTCCCAAGGAAACAACGGCTGCTATGTACGCTGACGACACCAAGATATTTCGTAAAGTTATTTCCCATCGCGATTGCGAAAACCTCGAGAATGCGCTGTCTAGGCTTAATATTTGCATGGAGCTTCAACAACAGCATCAAATTCAATAGCTCCAAATGTAAGCTGCTGACAGTGACACGCAAGAAAAGTCCAATACTGTATGAATACCACCTTGGCGCAGACGTAATCCAACATACACAAGATGAAAAAGATCTCGGAGTCATCATCAAAAGTAACCTTAACTGGGACAAGCATATTAGAACCATCACAGCTTAAGCTAACAAGCTTCTTGGCATGCTTAAGAGGACATGCCCTCAACTGACTGACATAAGATGCAGAAGAACACTATACCTAGCACATGTACATGTAAAATCTCAACTAGTGACTGCTTCTGAGGTATGGTCACCGAGCCTATCTAAACTAAAAGAACAGATCGAAAGAGTACAACGACGTGCCACCAGATGAATCCTCAGGACCAAGATTGGGGAAACCACTTACAAAGAAAGACTAAAGGACTTGAACTTGCTCTCTCTCTCTGCTATGATAGATATATTAAGGATCTCATGTTCTTTCATAAATCATTATATGGGCAGACAAATGTTAATGTTCACGATTTTGTCAAATTCTCCAAACAAAGACATACTCGTCTTCCTCAAAATCTTGGTATGATTCTTGAAACATCTTTTTGTAAACCCACTACCATTAAAGCAACTTAAATAGGATAGTTTGCCTTTGGAACACCGTCTGTAAAGAGGCGCCAACTAGTGGTATTTCTAGTCGCTCTCGATTTAAATTGTTTCTAAGAAATAGGTGCTTTTCTTTGCTTGAGGACACATTTCATGTTGATCTGATCTACTTGGTCATTAGTTCGTAAGTGTCCTTGTCATCGTACTCGATAACAACCGAATCTCAGAGACTTTTGTTTGTTTGAACTCCATTGATTATTTTTTGGCCGTTCTCGGTTCACTAGTTATATAATTATAATTTCTTACTTCTATAACTGTATTAATTTTCCAAGACAATTCTCTATTGATTCATGTCGTTAGTCAAAAGGAAATGCCTAGCATGGGTCCTAGAGTCCCGTTCGCACTTTTCGCTTTGGGTAGCATATTGGTTCTGTATAACGTAATTTTCCTTTCTAATCGATACCCAATAAAAGTTGTACAAAAAAAAAAAAAAAAAATTATAATAATAATAATAATAATAATAATAATAATAATAATTTAATCGTACACAGGGTCCCACAAGGACCGTGGAACACTTAAAAAGTGAGATGTGAGAAAAAGGGAAGTACGTTAGATTAAAAAAGAGAGACAGCGTAATCCTTGGAAAGCTTCTAATTCATTCCCGAAGCCAATCTTGCTCGTATAAACTATTGACTGCTGTCTACAACAGGCAGGAAACTCTAGCTAATGGACTCCTCTCACCTTCCGTAGAAATTCCACTCACTTTAAGGTGACTGCCTACT
This sequence comes from Actinia equina, assembly GCA_011057435.1. NCBI lineage: Eukaryota > Metazoa > Cnidaria > Anthozoa > Actiniaria > Actiniidae > Actinia > Actinia equina. The sequence continues at coordinate 145,306 of WHPX01000764.1, read as the reverse complement.
TTTGGAAATTGATTTAAACTTTTTTTTAAACTTCGATTTTCTCAATTGAAATTTAATGCTGATTCCAAATCTGGAAAGAAAAATAGGATGTCCCGAGCTCGTTTTCGAGATAATCAGCATTTAATGGGAGCCTACGCACGAGCTTTTGGAGTAAAAATTACAACAACCGGAAGTGATTAGAAAAAAAAAATTAAGATTCATAAGATAATAGTTATTTGCAGACTATATGATTGCACGAATGAAGACTAGTCAATCATTCTACAATAATAGAGACACATTGATTTAACATATTTTGTAGTTTCGGTGCTCTTAGAAAATCTCATAAAGTCGGGCAAAATTCCCTACAAAAATCAATTTTTTCATGTGTTACGGATTTAAACTTTTTCTAAAATGTTGATATAACCTAGAATTTTAGGAGTTTTTTCGAATGAGCTATTAAAAAATATAGAGTCCCGTGCAAAATTTGAGGGTTTTGCCCTGTTGAAGCCAAAAACGCGTATGGTTCTTCAATAAAATCTTGTAGATTTTTCAGCGGTTTTTGAGCGCGCGCTCATTGTGGGCTCAATTCGAATGTTCAAAAGTAGGCAGCCACCTTAAAGAAAGATAACCATTAAGAACCACCCACTGAAATATATTTCTGATATTCGAAAAGAAAGGGTCAAAATTTTATGATTTATTTTCGTCTGCAATTAATTTCTCGTCACTAGAACTCTAGTGGCTAATGTAGGTAGCATGTTCGTAAAACTCGGTTTATTTGATAAATTCAGAAAACATATAATAATTTATTTTTTTCCGGTCCGGTATCCTAAAAAATCGTGCGTTCTGATTGGCTGTTTGAGCGGGCGGTATTTTGTAAGTATCTGCCCGCGCGCGCGGTCCGGTATCCTTTGCCGCTAAACGACAACACAAAACGATTACTAAAGCAAGTAAAAAAAATACGGGAAAAAAATAAATAAGTTATTTACCGTCCTATAGTCGGTCCGGATAGGAAAAAACTGTGCCCTCGGTCTTGAACACGGACCTCGGCCTAACGGCCTCGGTCCGTATATTCAAGACCTCGGGCACAGTTTTTCCCTATCCGGACCTCCTGGCCGGTAAATAACATATATGTATCATTCGATTCCCTAACTACTATTTGACCAAGCCATGTCTAGGCGTTAAAATATTTTTTTCAGTTTCAATAATATTGACGATCATAACTGGGTAATGTCAAAACATCTTGGCATGCAAAGAATCACAACAAAGTTCTGGACGCATGGGAGAGATTCTAGGGGCTCTATCTAGGGGATTTATTTGAATCATTCTAAGGATAACAGTTTTTTCAAGGTATATTTACGTACAAGCTCAAATAGCAACCTCACAATTTGGGTCGGCGAGACATCCGACACAAAAGTAAAATCTACGAGCTGAGCTGAGTGACAGATGCAGCTTTTGGGCGAGTGATAATTAAGGAAGACAATAATTCATGCTTTAAGTCTTCATCTGAACTTGGAAGTACCTTTATTCTGATAAAGGTGTGCATATTAGGCCTAGGGCAAACGTCGAACTTTCCATGCACTGAACTCATTAAAAACAATGGATATCAGCCGGTGATAATGAGGCAGCATTCTTTGATGTAATTGAGTTCGATGCATGGAAAGTTCGACGTTTGCCCTAGGCCTTAGTCTTCTTCATATAAAGCCGCAATTAGAATTCAAATGCTCATTGATTATTTAAGAGTTTTTAAATGTGCAATAATCCGTTGAAGACATATTTTCCAGGTATATGAATCTTCCATAGCATTCTACTACATTCTGTTCCTGGTAAAGCAAATTCCTTTCCACCCTCCCCTGCTTTAACTTTTAGCATATTCTATGATTTTTTTAAAGCCATGTTTACAAATAACATGATTTCAAGATCAAAGCAAATATTATAAATACAAATGAAGATAAACGCTATGTATAGCTAGGTACTTATGCATACTGGTGTAAACGCCAAGGTTACAGTTAATCATACTGAAGATATAACTAGCTAAAAACAGTAATGATAAAACGGTAAATTATACCCCGTGAAAAGTTGAAAAAAAAATTACTAAAAAGTTTACTAGTAAGTTTTTCATCTCTTTACGGTGTATAATTTACATTTTTATCATTACTGTTAATCATATTAGCTTAGGGTTGCACAAAGACATGAACTCAGCCGTTCTAGCAGTAGCTATAGGGTCTGTTTAAACTTTATATATATTTTTTCTCTCTTTATAACATGATTATATTCCTTTTGTAATGATTTAAGGGTTTTCGTTAAGTGTTCCCATACTAGTCAATCCTTGCCCCATTTGCCTCATTTGAACCCATCCAAATTATGTCTCAAAAACACGGTTTTTGGATCTTTTCTCAAAATAATGACTATCTAGGCATGAAACAGAAGTAGATTCAGTTAATTCAACTATTCAAGAACTGTATTATATGGTTTAGATTGAATTCTATCGAAAACAAAATCACCGTACTCTTTGAGTTGAATGTCCGCTATTGGATGTATTTTACAAGAGAAAATGCATGACATAACCAAGGTCAGGCTAGAAAATCGTCTCTCCTTGAAACAAATTAAACAGAACCTGTCAAAAAAGAAAAAAAAAAAAACAGAATTGGATTTGAAAACCCCGGGCTTCCATGAACACTTTGGCATATGATTCATAGGAATTTGTTAAAATTTAGAACCGTATTTTTGCTGGTTTTATAAGCTCATACTATCTGTTGGTCTATACATTCGCCTCTTATGTAGTATTTAAAAAAACGAGTGGGAGGGTTTTACCAGGTATAAAATAACGAGGCGCAGCCGAGTGATCTTAGACCTGAAAAAAAACACGATCTACGAGTTGAACAATTTATAAGATTTTGGTTCAACTGGATCCAACAACATACACGTCAAAAGGATGGACGTTTAAACATCGATAGTAGTTCGTATGTACCTCTCATGCGCAGCTGAGGTTCATACGTCACTATCACAGTGAAGTCATTCCCAATAAAGGCTCCGACATTTTAAAGACAGCATGCTAGTCACAAGATAGGATTACTTGTCAATTAGAACTCATGAATCGTCGGTGATCGTATGTGAGACAGATCTTGATGAGGCTCTAAGTCTTCATCTTAATTAGGAGATACCTTAATCTCTGATAAAGTCGTACTTATTGGTATTCTTTATATAAAGAATACTAGCGTAGAGTTCATTGTCGGATATAAAGGCCCATGCACAGGACGTGTATGGTGGCTCCAATTGGAACAAAGGCTTATGAATTATTCATAGCTTTTGAAGGTTACTTAGATTTCGTAGCCTCGATAACACACTAAGTGTTGTGTCACGCAGTTTACTTGTGCTATAAAACTTTAATTTTAAGAATAACCTTTTGCTTTGGAAAGAGAGGAAAAAGAGCAAATATTCCATCGCCAGAAATTTCGGACATTTGAGCCTGCAATGAGTAAGCAGCAGATTTGGCCTAAAACATACGATTTGCCCACAAAATGGCGTCTGGAACCGGTAAGTGTAGTCGTATAGGAAAATCTAAAGGATTTTATCTCTATCTTAAGGATTTTTCAACTGCGGATTTTGTTTTTCTAACTCAATTTTGAAACTCGCGCGAAATCTGAAACCGCTGAACAGTGAGTGGTGGTCTCACAGAGAAGGGGTCTTCTAGGGCCCTTTTTACTATGGAACAAATTATTGTCTTAAGACATTTACCGCTACAATATTCAGCTGAATGTAATATTGGAGGAACAAGCTTTCAAACGATGGGTTTCTCGAGCGATTTGAAGCATTATTTCAAAAGTTATAGTCTCAGCCGAATTCAGAAGATTTAGCGTGTAGTTATGGTGGATGGATTTATTGGCGTTTTTCAAAAGCAAAAATTATACATCAAAGTACTTTCGACACGGAATAGGAAGGAATGGAGAGTGTTATGATCATTTCAGGAAAGAGTTCCAAAGGTATACATTTGTAACTTTTTGCTTTGTTTCTGCTCAAAACTATAATTTATGACTACGCTTAGCGGCTGTGATGAATGGCCGCCCAAAGTCTCTTGTAATTCAGAGCGACTGAGAGCACGATATTGTTTTCAAAAAAGTATACCTGAAATTTTACCTCTGATTGAAATGATAAACATTCTTAAGTTGGTGAACTTCACTTCATCGATTCCCGCCTATGCATTTTTGAAAATGTCCCTTTTTATTAATACAATTAACAAAAGCATTTCGATTCACATACATTCTTTTGTAAAAGTTTACGGTCGGTAACACATAAATATTGAGATGTGCCAGGCGTTCCACGCCGGTGATGCCCGAAATTTCTGGCGATGCCAATGTATGGGCAACTTTTTTCCAATGCAGTGAAATAAGAGGCTAATTTTGGGGGACTATGACCTCCAGGAGGGGATTACGAACCCTCGGTTGCCTAGGGAATCATAAACCCTAGATTGAGAGAGGATTATGACCCCTTTTTGTCATGGCGCTGATCAGTATGCTTGATGTGATTTCAGATGGAATGCTTAATCCTCAAAATCCCATTATCCCACATTTCTTTTTCCTTTTCTTGTCTAATGGGTTGGGAGGATTAAGATAAAACTATCCAGGGAAAGTTGTAATTTGAGACTACGCGCCTTTTGTCTATCTGGCAACTTTGAATGTTTAATTTTGCGATTGCCAACGGCATTAATGACTTGGCAGGCTGGCAGGCTGCACTTGGATCTATGCTATTTTTGCTTTTTGAATACCAATTAGTGAAAACTTGACGGAAAAACAGCGTTAAAGCAAGAGAAAAAAATAACAGAAAAAAAAAAGGGAAAAATGTAAGTTTGTAAGAGTACAAGAAAAAAAAAAAAAAAGAAAAAAGAAAAGAAAAGAGAAGAAGAAAAAAAAAAGAAAGAAAAGAAAAAGCCTTTTTCGAAAATGTCAAATTCATTTATACAGGGTTATCCTCATTTCAGAGTTTGAATATTTACAAATACCAACGATGAAAAGTAAAGTATGCACAGCTTCAACAATACAAACACTTCGAAATTCAACGAACGGAGACTTGAAAACATGAATATTCACAATTATTCCATACGAAATCGAGGCTAATAGAGAATGCTCCATTTTACAGTTCGACGTTGAAGTTTGTGCGCTAAGAAAAACTATATTATATCATTGCCGCACTCTCCAACCTCCGCTTGGAACTATTATTTATGGTCACTGAACAGAACTGTAAAATGGAGTGTTAGAAGTATTGAACTACGTAAAACAGGCTTAACCTTCCTCATAAGTTATGTTTGGTCTTTAGTGGAAACATCACTAGTAATGCTGGAGGCATCTTATCTTAAAAACAGACAGTTTTGTTATTAAAAAGCTTAAAACATGTATACTCTGACGCCATTTAAAAGATTTCTGTCAAAACAATTTAAAGGTTAAATTAAATGGTACTCGTTTTCTAGAATACCAGTCAAATAAAGGAATAAATAGACTAGGGCATTACCAAAGAGCAGGAAGAATTAACAGCTCTTTCAGTTCTGTCAACTATTTTAAGCTGTTCTTTTTTTACCTTGGTTTTAGGGAAAAAAATATTTGACAGAACTGAAAGAGCTGTTAATTTGAATAATCTCCATTGCATTGTTTAACCAAAAGAGAAACATCTGTGGCTATTTACTCTGCTTAATTGCGCATTGTAATTTTAAAAGGTGCTTCGCGTGGTGTCATATAAGTATTTCAATTCTCGGTCTGATGAAGCGCATTCAACGGCTCGTCAGGTACAGCCCGATATTTACCTGAAACACTGACTTCAAATTAACTCAGAAATCCAAATTTCTCTTTAAAACTAAAAAACAAAACGTTCAAAACACGCCCACTAAAATTGCAGCTTTTCTGGATTTGTCTATTGAAAACATAAAATATTGACTGGAACTATTTTTGAAGGATTTCTAGTGCATAATTTGGTGTGATTTATCAGATACTTAAGTGACAGGTTAATATATATAGTTGCTGTAACATGGAAAGCTCCAACATTGGTTTTGTTTTGCTCCTTGTATTTAACGTCATCATCCCAAGAGGTATGCTTGTGAGTCATATATATATATGTATATATATATATATATTTTTTATTTTTTTTTAACGTAGCTATGGATATATAAATGATGGATGGATGTATAGATGAATAGATGAATGAATGTTGTTGTTTTTTGTTTTTTTTTGATCACTTTCAATATACATTTGTTTTGCTCCTTGTATTTAACGTCATCATCCCAAGAGGTATGCTTGTGAGTCATATATATATATGTATATATATATATATTTTTTTTTTTTAACGTAGCTATGGATATATAAATGATGGATGGATGGATGGATGGATGTATAGATGAATAGATGAATGAATTTTTTTTTTTTTTTTTGTTTTTGATCACTTTCAATATACATTTAATCAACTAGCGATATAAATGATTGACGTTTCGATGTCTCCGACATTGTCAATGTGAAACGTCAATTTTTTCTATCGCTCGTTTTAATCATTAAATCTGCAACAAAAGTTTCTTTATTCAAGTTTCAATATATATACTCCCATATGCTAACCCTAACCTCTGCATGCTATTCTATAGACTACTTAATTTCATAGACAATAATTATTTCATATATATTATCTTATTTATATACATATTTATACAGTCAATGTGTCATTAAAGTTGTCCACCGAAAAGAGACATATAGATATTTACACACTTACACATTCACACATTTACACTAAAATAAATATCATGTGTTTCCTCGAACGTTCTGGCATAAAACTTTTAATTGCAATTTTCAAATGTGTAAATGTGTAAATGTGCAAATGCCTTTTTTCGGTGGACAAAGTTAATGACATTGACTGTACATGCTTTCTTATTTATAACTTTTTTCAATTTAATTTAACGTTAACATGACAAATGTAGAGCTATCCTGTAGATATGTCATCCTTAAACCGTTGTTGTTGTTGTTGTTATTATTATTATTATTATTATTATTATTATTATTATTATTTTAGGAGTTTTTCCCCTGTTTTTTATTTTTTTGTTTTTTTGTATGTAATATAAATAAATGTATACTGTATTGTTTTTGCATCCGAGTATGTGTATTAATAATCAAACGCCCTTTGGCGAACTCGTGGATACTTGTTGCACTTTTCGAAGATTGGTCTTCCTTTAGCCCTCCTTATGCTTGTTGACATTCTCAAAGGATTCCAAATATTTCGCTCGATACTCAATTTATTCAACAAGGTCAGTAATCGTCCTTTTTATTTATTTTTTAACACCTAGTTCTTTGCTATTTTGTTGAGTTTGGAAGCGAATTCTGTGATGAATTGCATTGCGAGAAATTCCGAATGGACATGCGCAGTTGCTAAAATGGCCTTCGAAAAACTTATAGAAAATGTATGGCGATTAAACTTTGTGCTTATAATAACTGCTGGCAAAATAGAATTCGCAAGGCACCTTGCCTTCAGTCTAAATAACATCTTAGTAAGCTTCGTTTTAGTGGTGATATTGGTTCGCTAGAGCAAAAAATCGGTTCGGTTTTCGAAAATCTAGCTAGAGAACTCTTTATGCTGTTTATGACAGGAAGGATATAGCAGAATGTCGACATTGGCTACATTAACATAAGATTTCATAGCACATAATAGCATTGCCAAACTTTACCTTGCCTCCATCTCCAAAGAGGAAGCCTTGCTTCGTAAATTCACCCCATTTTTTGCTTATTTGAAATTGTTTTTGGCTCGGTTTTGAACTTCCAATTCCATGTTAAATGAGGTTTCATTGTGAGGCCAATGGAGCGTACGCGGGCTATAGAAAGCTGAAAAGAAAACCGATTTCTTCGTATGTTTTTGCTCTGAGCAGCCATTTCTTCTACAATGTTTAACCAGGCGTTAAAAACTAGTTGAAAAAGACTAAAAACGAGTACCAGGGTAGATAGCGAGCAATGTGTTTTAAAATTTTAGCGCGAAATTCACGTATATACTCGAAAGTTACTTCCTCCTCCTCTTGCCACGTTGCTTCATATGGGGAGAAACCTTTCCACAGGACAAGATACTCGGTTTTCTGTAGAAAATATTTAAACAAATTGAAATATAGCGCTCGATTCTAGGCATTGTCAAAGTTAACAAAACTTACCCCGTCTTTAGTCCTACGCGAGGAGATCAGTCTTTTCACCTCCCACATACGACTTCCTTTAACCCTGCATTAAGGATTTTTTGTGGGGACCAAAAAATCCGCCGTGGAAATAGAATTAAGTAATTTATAATATCCTTTTTCTTTTCCTCGCTTCGCAGACACCATATTTGTTTTTTTGCATACTAATAAGTTCACCAATTGGTAGTGACCAATTAGAAAAGCAATAGCACAATTGATATGATTGACAGCATAATAATGTGCATTAATAAGCTCCTCCCATTTTTATTCGGAATTTCTCGCAATGGTCTGAACTTCAATTAATACGAAAGACGACTTCGAGCACGACTTCGATGGAGTCAACTTAGTCAAGTATAGAGTATAACTGGAAGAAGATCTGTTTGAAAACGCTTTCTCTGCTTTCAGTTTCAAAGGCGGGCTTTGTGCTTTATTCGAGGATTCATTCCTACCAGCTCAAAACTGAATATACAAGATAATCGGCCGTTTAAGATACAATATATTTACATTACTACTTATCTTGTAAGGGTCACGGCTCCTACATTTGTTACCTAAGTTTACAAATAAAACTATTGTAACGTTGTGCCTTTTTCTTTTATTCTCTTATCATCTCAAAGCCAGTCAACTCACTTGCACACACACACTAGCCTCGTACGCTCTGTTACATTTTTCCCCCACTAGGGGAGGGGTACGTCAGTCGCTACTTTATTTATTTAAACATTTCAACATACAATCTGAGCATTGCTTCGGCTGTTTGTAATCCTGTAATGTGTAATGTATTCGTGACAATGATGCTTTGCGTTTAAATTAGCCACGAGGCAAGCTACCTAGATCCAACTGTGTTTGAGTGTCTTCATTTAAAGTGAAATGATACGAAAAATTTCTAACCTAAAAAATGTGTAGTTTATTGGCATAAATAAAAATATCACGGTTAAATTCGCTTCAAAAAAAGTATTGTAGAGGTACTGAGGGCATGTACTGCCTGTCAAAGTGTTAGAAACACTTTTGTAAAAAAGACAATTATTACTTCTTAGTATTCGTTGACATTCATTCCAAATGGCTTGAAGTGCAACAAATGTCCACTACCACGGCTGAGAAAACTATTGATGAATTGAGGTTGATCTTTGCCAGTCATGTTTTGCCCAAGGAGTTGATGTCGGATAATGGACCACAATTTGAGTCCACTCAGTTTGCTAAGTTTGTGTGTAGGAATGGGATAAAACACACCTTAGTTCCCCCATATCACCCTCTGTCAAATGGGGCAGCAGAGAGGTCAGTCAGAATTGTGAAGGAAGCATTAGTTAAACAAGTAATTCAGTAATTTAGGTATCGTACCACTCCAAACACAAACACAGGGGTAACCCCAGCTGAGTTAATGGTACAGCTTCGCTTGAAGAATAGGTTAAGTTTGATTTAAATCCTGATCGTGCACAAGTTGTTGAAAGTAAGCAAGAAAAGCAACAGAGTATACGCACATTATGTTGTTGCTAATACACAACATTTTCCTTTAGGGGGAAGTATTCAGGACCATGTTGCTTTGCGATTAAAGTAGCCACGAGAGGCAAGCTAGATCGTCTTCATTTAAAGGAAAGGAAATAATGCATATTGTGTGGCGATCAATCTTCTTTTTATTCAGAACAGCTTATCTAAATGACAAAACTGGCCGAACTTCCTTCAAAACTCTATTGGAATTGTTCTTTTTTCCGTCTTTTGCTATTTTTTTTACGATCAACCTAAATCTACATTGATTATTTTCTTAAGAAGTCACTTAGTAAATTTAACTGTTGATTAGTAATATTAAAACTTCGCTCGATCAAGTTTATAAGATTTTTTTGTTGAACACCGCGGTGACTTTGAGTTGTCTCTATGGAGAATAAAAATATCCTCCAGAGCTTGAAAACAGACTCTTTTCTTGAGTTCTAATTGAAATAGCTTTTTTCGATATCCGGCGGCCCGATCTACGAGCTAGTCTTTTGACAAATCGAAATATTGATGCTGTAGATAAGCGTTTTTGTATACTTTTAATACATAAGAAAAAGAGGCTTGAACTCGCTTAAACATACTTTGAATAGATATTTTAAACGTGTCTGAGGTAAAATATTTTATTATTTTACTATTTTGATCGCTATTTAGATAGACGTGACGGTATTGCGTGACACAAACTCATAACTCGGGAACCAAACATCGAAATGACTCGAGATTTTTTCTTGTGACTTATAACACTGACTTCTATAACATACTTGAGAAATGCTTTTATACGATCTATAGCTTAGATTTTGATGTTTTGATGGCGTCATGTGAAAACCAACAATAGGAAACATCGTTTTTACTTCATGACGTTTCGGCGCCATCATGACTTAATGTGCGTGTATATATACTCAGGGACACACTGTGATTCAGATAGGTTGTAGTATACATATTATACACTTAATGTCTGGTCGCGAGTGAAATAGTTAGTTCTGTTTTTTCCGAGAGTCTCGGTGTTTCACGAGCCGAAGCAGATAGTCCATGGGCCAGGACCCTAAAAATTGCCATTTGGTACCAAACAAAGGGACAAAGGATAACTCACTTTTTTGAAAAGGTTGATTCCTCTAGTTTATTATTTTGCATGATAACCGTGTCAAGTTAGTAGCTTTATAGGGATAATCACGTGATTACATGCTGTCACTCGATTTCAGTGAACGACAAACAATCACCATATGATAAGCTATTAACTGTGGTTTTAGTACTCATCAACCGTATTTTAAGAGTATTTTCATACGTTAAGATGATACAGATGTCTCAAAAGTATGTTTGAAGGGTTTTTTAAAATAAACTTATGCACAATTATGTGACGGTTGCCATGACAACGTTGCAAAAATAATAACTCGTTACGAGAAAGTTGCTAAACAAGCCATGCTTTAACGTTAATCATTTCAAATCATAATCAAAGTCTGGCAGATAATGGTGCTAAGCGATTCTTGAGTAATGAAATGGCTTAGTAAATATGCCAGCTATGAAATAATTAAAAATGTGCCATCCCCCATGTTTGGCGGCCATCTTGGATCCGCCATCTTGGATTTTCGAACATGCTTGTTTTGTTACAAAAAGTACTGAAATTAGTAGAAAATATACACAATTATGCTAAACATTCTTTATGCGACTTGATTCCTTGTGTAAGGACGCTTGTTTTAAGCCAAATCGGGCTGAATATGGGCAACATAAACGATTATCTGGATGTCAGAGCTCCAAGTTTTGATCGACATTAGCAACATCTGATGAACTCTTGTTACTCCTCTCAGGCTACCAAAAAAAACTTTGTTAGAAGCTATTCAGACATGAATAAATAAATAGTCAGCAAACAACAGCCAAATAAAATGCGGATTAATATCTAGCCTATTCATCTTCATCCTCATCGCTGTCATATGTGACATCTTGGACGGTATCATTGGGTCTATTGTCACAATCTGTTAGCTTGCACATGTTTGTGCACTTCAATCCATTCTTAAGACAGCTGCACTTCGGAAGTTTGCAGGCTCTTGTACATGAACAAGACAGTAGCTCTTACACTGCAGTAGGTGCTGGCTCACCACTCATCCAATCAATTGCTAGGTTATCACCGTCTTGACACCAACCAAATGCGATTGGGCTTGGGATCACAGGGCAGCACTCAAGGCTTTGCTTCCACACTGCTACTACGTAGTTTGCTCTTTTTGCATGCTTGTACAAACAATCAGCGCATGGTGGTAGTTGAAAAGAATCAATGCTGCCTTTCTTCGCACAGAATAATCGATATCTGAGCTCATTAATATTGCTTGTTCCTGGTCGGGAAGAGTACATACGGCAAGTGAAATCCTGGAGTTTCTGGAAAAGTTCATCTGAGAGTTCCCACTCCATTCCTACGAGTTTGAACATTTCTTGGAAGTTTCTGTTTTTCTTGACAATGCGAAGTGCTCCCATTTTCCCTCGTCCGGCAAAGGCACTCACAGTGTCACATCCAGTGTAAGCGTGCATACCAAGGAGGCTGCTGCAAAGGTCTTGGCCTATGGCTTGTGTTACACTCGAGATACTAACATATCTGATTCGTGTTTGCGTCCCACACTTGAAAATTATCGATGATTGAATTGAGTGTTTGAATGCCAAACAGAGTATGAAAACATCTGTATCTTCTGATGACACGATTACAGTGTCGTAGCCAGAACTTGCTGCATGGGCGACATGAAGCATGATCCGTGTGTCAGCTTCTTTCTGAGTTGAGTTCAGGCCTTGGACAATGTCAGCACTTTCTGTTGAAATCTTGTGACACTCTTCCTCGCAGGCTACGAAAAGCACCTTGTCGTGAAGTTTTCTCCTGTACTTGTCTTTCCTCCATCCCTTGGCGACAAACGTTGTAAGTGACGTTTTATTCTTCGGGTTCAATAGGAATTTTCTTCACTGCAGTACTTTGTGCTCGGGTTGAATATTCCTAAATTCATTCCCATATTCAGACCCTCCACGTTCTCGCTCTGTGTTATTGATGGAATTCTCTTGATAAACATCGAATACAACATCTATTCTCTTCGAAGATGATCCTTCGTGTAAAACCATGTCAAGCAGGGTATCAGCAACCTCCGAAAACTTCTTATGATCAGCTTTCAGCCTTTGCACAAGAGCCATGCCATCGGTGATACATGCAGGTGGCTGAAGGATTTCATCTGCAGCCGGTACATTCTTTTGTAGTTCTTTTGCTAATATAGACTTCGTTGTTTTCCGTAACGATCCATCTGCTGTAGCTAATGCCCACGGGAGAGGTCAAAGCATGAATGTCATCAATGGATGACAAAGCACATCTCTCATTTGGAGCTTCCTGCTTTCTGCTATTATGATCATTTGACCGAATAGAGCTCTATCAGCTTTAAGAATGATCTCATTTGCGGCTTTGCTCTTGATTTTCACTTTCTTGTTCAGCTCTGAGAATGTCTGCAACTTTGACTTATTCAGCGTGTCATGAAACTGTGCCTTTGGCGTATCTTTCTCGAGGCGTTGCGTACGGAATGCTTCATATGCCTTTTCCCCAACAGCTTTCGCGTTTAGTAGATCCTTTTCTGTCTTTGGCGTGCCAGTTTTCCCGGTTGACAGACAAACCAAGTCTTGATGTTCACTGCTGAATGGATTTATCCAGTTACTTTCTAGCATAGCAACCAGTGACTTCACATCAGCTTCGTCCCTTGCAATTCTGCTACTCTGAAGGTCTGTATGCTCAGAATGTGCTGTGTGTACATCTAACATATCCTTCAGCTGCTTCAAAAATATGCTACGGTATTCAGCAACCAGATAACACTTGCTGATTGCACCAGGCTTAAGGCTGAAGCCTTTTGTACCCCCTGACGTCTGTGTGTCCTTGTTTACCGTCTCCTCGCATGCTTGGTCACCGGGAATTCTGCCAAATGGGTTCTTATCACCGATCTGCACTGAAAATCCCCCAGATTTCAGATATTCAAGGGCTTCTGGATGGGTTTCACTGAGGAGAGACATGTCAAATAGATAGGCAGGTAAATACCGCGCATAGTTCAAGTTATCATAAGCAAAACACCAAGGTATCATCTGAGTGATGGCTGATAGATGCAACTCCCAATCTCCTTCCTTTGATGCTCTCACCAAATTGAGCATAATCTCCACCATATCAATGTATGACCTCCAGAAGCTGGATAACTTCCTATTGCTTTGGCGAAGAAACTCTAGGTATTCATCATAGAGTGTGATAACCTCAGAGAACCTTTGACTTGTCAACACTTTCTGTTGTTCTATCTGGCAGACATCATTGTAGAGAGGTTTCAAGTTGATGAAGAAATCTTGGACGAGCTCTTCTTTCTCAGGGCTGTTCTCTATCCACGTCTGAAAACCTTGCCAAACCAGTCGTTGGAGGGCTTCGTACAACTATTTATGGAAGCGGATGGCACGGTTGTACTTGCATCCCTCGAGTACTTCAGCCACCGATCCCTCAGCGATTACTCCAGACTCAATACAGATGATGTCTCTCAAACCTGCGTCTTGGAATCTTTTCCCAATGATAGACAGCAAAGTGCAGACCGTATGGAACATGCCCATTCTTAAAACAACGTCCTTGAACTTATGAGGGTGTTTCCATGTGATCTCGGTAGCTTTCGTATACAGAGCCTGGTCGAAAACCAACACTATGGTCTTCAAACGAAGTGCATCTTTGATCTTCACGGAGTGGACCAAAATTTCAAGGACAGTGGACATGTTAGTAGCGGGTGCATCGATTGTGGGGAGATATCCTATGCTATCTTGGCAAACCAATTTTTATTGCGAGCTAAAATGTTATATCCAGTCCATCCGCTAACTTTCTGCTTTGTAAAAACAACAGGATTTACGAACCGACCACTCTGAAATGCCTGTAAGTTTTTATCAAAACATTCGTCTAAAATCATTCTAAATTAAACTTATTTGTCTATTAAGTACATAGATTGTGTCATCTGTTGGTTGGTTTCTCCAAATTAGTGTATACTTATGCTCTTAAACAGCTAATAAACTGGAAAAACGGAACTTAACTTACCTGTCAAGCGAGCCCCCATCTTGAATTCTTCCCATAATGCATTGCGCGTTCAATTATTATTTTCTTTACTTATTTTTATTGTACATTTCATATTTAAAGTAAAATTGTTGATGTCTCACGGATAAAGAAAGTTCACTTTGTCTGTTCACTTCAAGCGTTGCTTAAAATGTACATCCTTCGAACTTTAATAGGAGTAGTGATATATAGCCTCGCTTTCATGCTAAACCGGAATTTCTTACCTTTAAATACATGTGAAAGCTACTCACTCAGCATGGTTATCATATATTTTTGAAAACCTCTTGCAAAGGTCTATCACGTGAAGACATTCACGTTTTGTCCCTAGATTTGGTACCAAAGTCAGTCCTGGCCCATGGACTAAGAGGGGAATATCGAGTCTCGAGGGAAAACAAAACTAATTAATTTCCCGAGGCACCACACATAAGTGTTTTGTAATAAAAAAATTGAGAAATATTGAGAAGTCAGTTTACGAATTAAGAATTTCATTTAGCAAGCTAAATCCATGAAAACTGACCATGATTTTACAAACTTAATTCACATACGGTCTTGTATTTCTCTACCAAAAAGGGATGAGAATAACGACAGCATTTTAAGTCGCTTTTTTCGTACTTTGCGAATCCTTTTTCTCAATATAAGTCCCTAATTTCTCTGTAGAAACACTGAAAAATCTCGATCGTTTCGCTTTGAGCTCAATTTGTACTGAAAATCCAAGCAAAATATCTGCTTCCGCTCTGTTGTATTTAATTGGTGCAAAATATTACGCAATCAGCGACTTTCACGTTCTGATCACGTGCACTTGCTTATTGTCACGATTATTGTCATGTGCAACTTAATTTCCCTGGCGAGAAACATTTAGGTTTAACTAATGTCACATGGTCATATTTCAGCCAATGAGAGTGTCTGTTATATTGGAAAATTTCGTATCTATATAACAATATACAAATATGTAATGAGATTCAAGTTATCAAATGAGTTGCTAACAGTTGCTATGAGTTACTTATATTCTATTGTTTCAGAGACATAAGTACTGCACTTGTAAATAAAGGGGGAAAATCTGCGAACTTTTGTTGTTAAGCAATCGTAATTAAGCATCTTTTACATCGTATTTAAGCATCTTTTACATCGTATTTAAGCATCTTTACATTTTGCATCATATCTCTTTTTCCTTAATCAAAATAAACAAACGTTATTATCTCATGATCCAGTGATTGTCAGTGTAATTCCATATTTATTCCAATCACTCTCGTCGTAAACGAATTCAGCTCATAGCCCCTATGTGCTCTTATTTCTCAATTGACACGGTTTTCTTTGTTATTCACAAGGCTTTATTTTTGTTATAACCCTCATTATAAATGCGAGGTCAATATATAGTTAGTTATTAACCCGGTTAATAACTATATATAGACCTCGCATTTATAATGAGCAACATTTGATAGAAAACCTTCTCAATAGATAAACAAAATACATTATTACCTCGAACGTCGGCATAAAGCCTATACATCCTTCATGCCTGCGGTTCTCGGGGAATATATGTCTTAATGCCTCCGTTCTCGGTAATTAACTTTTACATGTACGACTCGAGTTCGTGGGATAACTGCATGTTTTTTTAAATATGTATTCATATCCATGCATCCAACATCACACACTGTTATTCATCTGTCGATAACATGGCTAATAATTTATCCGCTCTTCTTTTGAAGCATTTTGCCTGGAATGCTATTTGTGCAAGTCACATGTTTCATGGGAGGACTGCGAAGAAAACATGTCAATAGTGGTCTGCTCAGATCCATTATTGGATACCTGTGTTAAAGCTCACCGCGCTTTTGTTCAGCTGAACGAACAGCCAACCCAACAATTTCAAAAACATTGTTTTCATTACGGCGACTGCAACAAGAAAAGCTGTATGGATACCAACGTGGCAACGAAAGGACGCTGGTGTGAAATCGAATGCTGTAACACATCACTTTGTAACAGCGGTGTCACGCCATTGGCAAGAAAACGTATTGGAAGTGGGAGTCACATGACATTTGCTTCAGCCAATCAAGTTGTTATCATGATGTTGATTGCTTTAGTATTTGTGTTCTAGCGTCTTAGCAGTTACGTCAACAAGCATGCGCAGGTTGAGATGTTTAATCCTCGTTACCATTTACTTTCAAGAGACTAAAAAATCAGCTTAAAAGTGTGTATACCGCTGTTTACCTTGAACAAGAACTCATTCAAAAAGAGTAGATTAATGGCGAAATATTCAAAGATACTAACAATATTAAACTAAATAATGTACTTCGATATCAGCTGTGTTAAGATCTTCATGTAAAGCATGCCCAAACTCTATCTTGGACATTCCGCTAAAGTAATTTTTTGGGGCAAAATAGAGCTTATCTTATTGCATCTTGACATTTCGTCAAATTGTCCATTAAAAGAGATAAAGTCCTTCAAAAGTGCTTGTCTTTTGACTTTTTTAGTGAATGTCTTTTTTTTTGCTAACACTTGCAAGTTCATGCCAAGAGCATATCTTTTTAAAATAGCCTAATTTAGCCAATCATAAAATATTTCCAGACTGGAACTGCAGATGCGGTTGCACAAAGTTTGGCGAGCCACTTGACCAAAAGCACTAGTGGCACAGAAATGTCATTTAGCTATTTAGCTGTTTGAGGTCCATAACCCAGGTAGGTATTGGGTTTTGCAAATAGCTCTATAATTTTTTCATAAACCCTAATACTTGAATTCCTTTTTTCAACCAGGAAGAAATTAATTGCAGCTTTCACTGTCCATCCAAATTGCAATAAACGGAACACAAGAAAAGTTTCAACAACTTGGTTGACTGCTCGGTTCCCTCTAGGATATATATCTATATCTTTAAGGATTCCATTGAAAGGAAGTTAAGAATATTCCAGGTCCCCCTATTGGATCTGACACTTAATAAAACCTTGTATTATATGACCGTGAATCTTAGAGCCTGGACACTAGCAAATCGAGCAATCTGATTGGATAGATCGCATCTCGGATATGTCTAGATTCTCCGGTATTAACCGGTCGGATTGCATATTAATCTTACGGCGAAAATATTTTTTTCCAAATCGATACATTGGTCATATAATAAAACTCTTATCAACCGAGCTTGGTCGGTCTGTACGGGATAATCTTGACCTCGGTCGGGTACAGACCTCGGTCAAGATTATCCCGTACAGACCTCCCGCTCGGTTAATAAGACCTAATTCAAGTTCCAAATTACCGCTGTTTGTCTTGATTACAGACTTACTTAATCAGGCTTAGCCTCGAATCAGTAACTTCAACAATACGAACACTTTGAAACTTTACGAAATTGGCTTGACCGTAATACATGGGAATAGATATGTGAAAACTTCAAGGCAATCCATTCAATGGTAATGTTTCTGAAGCGCGATGTTTCATATGCTTCAAATTTTAGATCGAATTTTCAAGCAGCGTCATAACTTTTTTTTCTGCACAAGACTTTCCATCCGAATTTATACACAGGCTGCAATAGTACTAGATGATAACATTCTGAATATTTCAGAAAAATCGTACCTGAGGATCAAGAGAAAAAAGCCAAAAACTAAAATAATATTTTCGGCCGTTATAGGCTAAACATTCATCCTAAAAGCATCCTAAAATAAAATACACTGTTATAATCTAGGATAATCCAAGCACATTATATGAAAAATACAGTTAAATTGGCGTAATAGTTTTGCGAAGCGAGCGAGAATAAAACTAATTAAAATTTGCTCTGAAATAGTTTGGTTCCACCGTTAGTCGTATTAAATGGTAGCCCAAAAGCAATTTTGGCTCGACGTTTCGCACGAGGCCCGGGATGAAAAACGTTTCAAGATAAAATCTGCCTTTAAAATGCTAGTCCGCCACGAAAATGACACCATCCCTTAAAATAGTACCATATAAAACTAGATATGTAATATAGCTTACTGTCCAAATTCTTTTTCGATACGAGACTGGGGAGCAGCTGTTGAATTCATCCGCTAAAGTTTGGCCATTTGAATCCGCCATTAACCGATTGCGTTCCGCGTAACTTTTAGTGATTCGAAAGAAGTGACGTCATACGCGCCACAATGTGAAGTTGCAAGCAAATTTCGACTATCCTTGACTTAAAAACAAGCCTTAAACCAAGTCATGCCTTCTTACAGAGAATGCTGTAGAGCCAGTATGGATAAAAAGTTCGCCAGTTGCGAGTATGACGTCACACATAAATTAAAATGCAACGACAAAATCGCTGCTCATAGAAATGGCGGACGAGCTTTTAACAATTTTTGGAAGTAGAATTCAGACGTTTTTTTTCGAACCAATTATTATTTATTGGTGAACATTATAACCTATTTGAGCATATACAAAATCGGGGATTTTTTTGCGTCATTAATATTTTCGTAAGACTAGCACTTTAAAGTCAGATAACCAGTCCATTTAAGATTAATGAAAGAAACTATCTAAATGAAGGAGGAAGGCTTCAGGAAACACACTCTTTAAAAGCCAATAAGCGACACATCCAAGAAAGAGTTACGCAACAACTTTTTTTTTTGGAATGTGGTTCACTTTCCCGAAAACTAGTGTGTACCTATTGAAAATACATTACTATTGCTTTTTGAACCTTTCATGTTAAACTCAAAAAAATTGCAGCTAGTATTCGTAAAGGGAAATGTTCGGTAACATTAATTTGATGCATTTCGCGAAGCGGGAGATGTATATTTTGCGGTCGTTTTTCCTTTAATCTTACAATGACACTGGATGCACACAAGGACGCGATTTAGCAGTGGTATAGCTCATATCTACGGAAACTGCCAGTCCTTTTGGTAGGCGGTTGATAATTACTGAATGAGGTCCGGATCCCGGTCCAAACCTTCTGCGGGTCGAAAAAAGAAAAGTATTTGTGATAATGTGTTATTTTTTTTATTTTTCCCTGCTTAAGAATTGTAGTTATAAGTTAGTAGAATAGATACTTTGACGAACATGGTAAACACAATTTTTATGTTGACTTTAACAGAGGCGATTGTGAAAGGTATATAATGATACACCTTGTCGGCCCGAGATGGTCTTATATGCCCTTTCAATCAGCTTAAAGATAGCAAGTCATGATGCTTTAACTTGTACTTTGTGTGGTACTTTTACATTCAAGAGGACTTAGATCATCAGGCCTGCTATTGTATGTGGGTAGAATTTTTGTTATTTTCTTCCGTGCTTCGAGGAGCTGGTCTTCCCCTTGATTTGTTTCCTTATTATTCCAATTAAATAAGTTCAACTTATAAGTTCTGATTCAATTCGACGGCGTCAAGTGTTTTTAGCTCTAAAAAATCCCTCAATGATCGACATAAAACAAATTAGAAGGCTTTTATGAATCCAAATGGAGACGATATTTTGAAGTTCAAGACAATAAGAACAAATAATTAGTTTTTTCCCCCGTAAATACATTCAATAGGCTTGAGCTTTGAAACGAACTTTTTCCTTTTACACGAATTTTTAGAATTTTTTTGACCAATTATTGTTTTCAGACGACGGAGTTATTTGATAATTTGCACAGGTTTCTTAATGATTATTGTAATTCTATTCAATTTTATTAACCCACGCTCTAATCAAATGAACTAAATGGAAATTTGTTGATATAGAGCATCTGAAAAAATATTTCGTAGACCAATATCTAAAATAGATATAATAATCAGTTAAAATGGAAATGTGATATTATTGTATGTATTAAATGGAAAATGGAAGAAAACTTTATGGAATGAGGAGACATTTGTGGAAAAAATAATAATAAATAAATAAACTTAAATCAGATGAATAATAAGATAAACCAAAATAAAACAAATCACTTTTTGGAAATAAGAAAATATTTAAAGAAATAATAAATTAATTTAAGTAAAGATGTATTTTTCATAAATAAAGTGAAACAAAAAGTTAAATTAAACTAGAACGAAATGAAATATAAGACGAAATAACGATTAAAATAAAATAAAGAAATAAAAGTCAAACAACAACAATGGTGACCAAAAATAATAATAACAATAGTGATAATAATGATAATAATAATATTAATCATAATTAATATGTTATCTATGTTAATAAAAATGGTATAGTTGTTAATGATGATGATGTCGACGATATCAATATAACAAACAATGATACGATTGCCATAACTGTAATATGATAATGATGATGAAGTTGATGATGATAATGATGATTATGATAATTATGATGATACGTATGGTGGCGATGATGATGATGATCATGACGACGACGATGACGATGACGTTGATCATGACGATGACGATGACGATGACGATGACGATGACGACGACGACGACGACGACGACGACGACGACGACGACGATGACGACGACGACGACGACGACGATGACGATGACGATGACGATGACGATGACGATGACGATGACGATGACGATGACGATGACGATGACGATGACGATGACGATGACGATGACGATGACGATGACGATGACGATGACGATGACGATGACGATGACGATGACGATGACGATGACGATGACGATGACGATGACGATGACGATGACGATGACGATGACGATGACGATGACGATGACGATGACGATGACGATGACGATGACGAGACGATGACGATGACGATGACGATGACGATGACGATGACGATGACGATGACGATGACGATGACGATGACGATGACGATGACGATGACGATGACGATGACGATGACGATGTTGGAAATGATATTGGTGATATTTCAAATGATTATGTTGATGATTGAGCTGACGATGATATTGCTGAATGTAATTATGGTGGTGGCGATAACGATAATAAGAATGTTGATGTTGAAGAAGATGATGATGGTGGTAATTAACGGTATTGATAATAAAGATGATGATAAATAACAGTTCAATAAAAGTGATAAGATTAAAAATAATCATTTCATGGTTTAGAAATTTCTGACATTTAATATTATATGCATATATATTAAATGTTAATTAGCTAGATTTCAAAGTAATGTATCCCTTTTGGATTCTCAAAGTAGCATACTATATCTTTAAAATAAATCACTTAAAGCACTCAGCCAGCTACTCTCGACCATCCACCAGACAAAGCCGACCACTTAATCTTTGAATAACATTGTTTGTTTTTAATATTTCCGAACAATCTCAGGCTCATGTACAATCTTGAAATCACCACCGGCGACTTATTTAAGATTCGATGTTCAAGGTCAAACATCTCAGTCGTTGGTGCGCCTTAAAGGCAAAAAATGAACGCTGATTTAAAATAGTACCTTTTTTTCAGAGTCGATAAAACATCAGTTAAAGATGGATGTACAAAAGTTATTCATGACAATACTTCTATTTTGGGTAATTGTCGTAGAAGGTAAGTGATGTGTCTGTCTTAGAGATTTTATTAGTTTTGAATCAATATTTTCTCATTACCTCTCTCGTACACTCTTTTTTTCATCCTTTTTTCTCCCTTCCTTTCATTCCCTAGCTCTGAAGCTCTCTGTCTCTGTCTTTGTCTCTGTCTTTCTTTCTGCTAACTATCTTTTTTCTTTCTTTCTATAATTTTTTCTTTCCTTTGTTCTTTCATTTTTCTGAATTTCAAAAACGAATCAAACCGAATTACTTTATTCTTCAACACAATATGCTAGGAGTAGTAATATTCTTATGATTGTTTACTTTCTCCAATTTTTTTTTCTTTCTGTTTTTTTCTTTCAGTTTTTTTGATTTACGATAAACGAAACAAACAAACAGAACAAAAAAGACAGAACAATATTTTGAAATATCTATGCAAGGGGCAAAATATAAGTCAAATGATATGAAACGTCGATAGCGAAAACACCAACGAAAGAAGACACAGAAAATCTAATTAGAATAAGAAAAAAAAAAAAACAATTCATGGTAAAATAATCATGGCAATTTGTATTTCAAGCCTCATTTGTCGTTTATCTACACATTTGTATAAATATGGTTAGCTTTATAGATAGTTTATTTTCCAGAGTGGAGGAAAAAAAAGCTAAACATTTGAAATGAACATATATTATGGATTCAAAAATTGCATTTGATCTATCAGTTGAAATTTGAACTTCGCATCAGGCTTAAGCTCTTTGATGTAATTTTCAAGAGCGTCTCTTGAAAATTTTAAAGGTTAAAAAATAGAGCTTTCAAACGAAAATGCAAGAGACCAGCTTATCTTTAGGTTAAAAGCTCATTGTAAAGGCGAATTAATTGGCGAAAGGTTTTTAAAAACAGTGCCTCTAATTTGTATAAATCGTATTTATTGGATTGGGAAATGATCATGTAACCAAATCCAAGTTCATTTTGAAAATCGTTACGCATTTTTTTGTTTTTATTTATCATTTATTTTTGCTAAGATGTTTTCTTTCATAAAAAAATGCTAAATCAAATTGTTTATATAAGTTTTAGGCGTTAATGTTGGGTAACTGAAAGTTTGCTTCATTACTAGTTTTAGAATGCCAAGGGTCCAAATATAAGAGAAAGGCTTTTACAAAGGATCCCGTTGAAGCTTGAAATCATTTCTTCAAGTCTTTCTTTACAGCGTTTGCTTAGATCGCTCATTCACTGTGATGATCAAAACATCTATCACTAAATATGATGGTAAAAAATTGCATTAATACCACTATTACCCAAACAAATCACAAAAATGGTGATGATAATTTGTTTCTATATAAAGTATATTCCAAAATAGGAACCAGAAATTTCAAAATTGCAGATTATTCTATTCTATTCTATTATATTCAATGGTCTCACTGCGTACTATAAATGTATGATATAACTGATAAGCATATCAGTCATTCCATTTCAAGTTTCTAAGCATTACTTTAAGAACAAAATTGTTAAATCGTGACGTATTTCTGAATTTAACTAATCACAAAAATCACTAAAAATAACATGAAAGATTTCCCCATGGGTGTTACTCGCGCGGCAGCCATGTCGGTTTGAACGGTAGATTCATACACGCCTAGCCTAGCATTCAAGTGTTTAAGGAAAAAAAAGAGATTTTCATACGAATGACCTCTTACTTATAAACTCCATTCATTTATCCAATACTTATAGAAACTAATGTGAATTACACTAATAACCATTTGATTGCTCAAGGTAGTTCCGGACTTTTGCTACTGCGCATCCATTTCGCGCATCCATTTTTTTGCCTTTTATTAGCAATGTTTTGAAAATTCCTCCAAATAATATCTTACTTTGATTACCTTTCTCAGTAATTTGCCAAAACATATCGTAATTTCATGGAAACTTTGAGGTAAAAGTAGGCGTTTTCCTAAACATGCTAAGGTTTTCCAGTGCCTGGTCGTTTTTTGTTTCAAAATTGATAAATATACGACTTTACCAAATTGAAAGATCGCTAATCAATTTTACTTTACTTTAAGTTGTGAACTTGCGATGCACCTTCTGGTAACCAAAGTTTCATAACATAAACTGTATAAATGCCACATTGATCAGATTTACACAATCGTTTTCACATCATTTTTAGTTGTCTTTGCGGTTTACGTGACATAACCTGTAATCAGATACGTACTGTAAATTGATAGGTGGTTAAATTTAAATCAATAACCGTTGGTAACGCACTCCTTTAGCAGTGCGTTACACACCACAGGCAACCCATATGAAGCAAAGCGCAAAAAGCAAACGGTTATTTCAATTTACAGCGCGGAATTGATTACTGCACAGAATTAAGCAATTACAAACTATAGAAAACCTATAAAGAGCAAAGTTACTTTACTAAAAGAAGCCGATCAAAATATAGCAGGATTGTCTGTGGTTGTTTGAGCTGTCTGATTCGGATCGACACCCGAGACTCGATCAACACATGTTGCTTCCTTCCTTTTTTTTATTCGTTTCGATTTCAATCCCTGTATATTTTCCAGATAGACACCAATCTCTGACATTAATCTTTTCCAGGTAATTGTCTTTGGTGCTACGAGTGTGTATCCAACATGTCCTGGCTAGACTGCCACAGGCATATGTTCAAACGAAAATGCAATTTCTCCGAGAAATTTTGCTTAAAAGCAACTCGTTATGCTGATGATAAGGGAAATCCTGAAAAGGCAATGGTCAAATTATGCACGCTGGACGAAATGTGTTCGGGTTATGAATGCAAGACATACGATGTAGAATGTGAAGTAAACTGCTGTGATACAGACTTCTGCAACGGAACGGGACTATTGCCGAGGATGAACATGTTTATTATAGCTATGATAGTAATTAATACTGTTTTTATTAATGTACTCAGGATGTTTCCATTGGTTGCATAGACTATAACACACTCGGTGTTAACTGAGGGGGGGGGGGGGGGGGGAGGAGATTGGTTCAAGTTGCCATTGGAAAGCATTATGGGACTGTTTTAGGAGACAAAAATAGGCCCCAAATCAATAAAAATAACCTCGTTGCAAGTTACAAGTAAACAATACTGCGATTCCCAGTCACCCGAGACCAATTGAAATTAGGCTTTGGTAGACCTTAATCAAAGGGAATTCCTACAAAATGTCTATGGATTTCGACTTCGAATTTTAAGCGCTTGACGGCAAAGCTATCGGTATTGACTTACCTGATCTTGAAGACATTCCACTCATAGTTATTACCCACAGTTTTGCAGTCACGCGTCTTAAAGTATTTATAAGCTTTTAGACAATATTTTCAGAATTGATTCTTTAAATAGTGAAGAGTTGATTGTGAAAATAATTCGTCATTTGAATGTCGGGTCTTTGAGATACGAAGGTTTGTATTCCCGATATGCTAATGACTATGACGTAACATAAAGGGTCATTTAATATACTATATTTATAACATTTATAACACTGCACTCGTTCTGGATTACAGCATCGCCAGAAAACTCGAATCGACATGCGCAGTTGGAGCATGGCACTTGGTTTTCTTGGATTTTGGCTTGGATTTCACTCCCTCCTTGTAGAAAATGTATGGCGAATAATTTTGAATCTCTTCGTGAATTTAAATATACGTATTTACACAAGCTTCCGTGTATCTGGATAAGTTCTAATAATTGTAAAGTTTATTTAGAAGCTAATTATGGGACTTAACATAGTATTTTCGGTTCGGTTTTACGAATTTTGTAAACCAACAGTTTTTGACGCCATGTATAGGGTGTCACTTAGTGGAAGCGATGAATATTCCTGCACTACATGTAAAAAAATTTATCCCTATATGTGCGTATTAACCTTTCCGCATATGTATTTCAAGAGCTGAAATAACAGACCATTGCTCAGCAAAATATTTTGATAAATTCCCCTCGATACAGGCTCGGTTTTTAAGACTTAAACTATGGCACAAATGATGTCTACGCAAGTGCAATATCATCCATAGAAAGTGCTTTAGTTGATGTGAAAAGCGTTTTCGAAGAAGCCATCTTGAATAA
The DNA here is from genome assembly GCA_011057435.1 of Actinia equina. Taxonomy (NCBI): domain Eukaryota; kingdom Metazoa; phylum Cnidaria; class Anthozoa; order Actiniaria; family Actiniidae; genus Actinia; species Actinia equina. The sequence continues at coordinate 119,204 of WHPX01000764.1, read as the reverse complement.
ATTGTGCTAGGCGTTCAAAATAAAGCCTAGAGAGACTGAACTCTAGTTTACCCATCTGACTTTGCATTTGCTTTTTTTTTAACCGCCAAAATTATTGTGTTTGTAGTAATAACTCCAGGAAAATTTTTGAAATGTCTGATGTATATAAAGGAAAAGAGTTGATTTATCTCACTGAATGCCCCAACACAAAGCTCCACTGTATCTTGGAGCAACGGGAAAGCGGCAATGAAGTAGTTTTCTGTTTAAGATTTAAAAAAATATTTCGCGACCAGCCGCCATTTTGAATTCCGGTTGAATTCCTTAGATTATGCTAATTACTTCGAGCACATGAACCAATCAGGTATACGCTCAGACAATACGAAGATTGACAGATGATTTGATATGGCCGAAAGAACTTAAATAAGCACCTCCCACTACGATTCGAGTTTTCTGGCGATGGTATTTTAAAAGCATCAACCTTTTACTCGTGTCTCACGTTAAGGTTCCTACACATTTGTTTTCAAAAAATTTCCAGCGTTCAATATTAAAAGTTGCCACAAAATAACTCAAATCCCTTATGTTACGTTATAGTCATTAACATATTGGAAATATATACTTTCGTAAACTTCCGGAATCAATATGTGACATACTTGACTTACGAGCTATAAATCCACAGCGACAAGAAATATGAGATAAGGGCAACGGTTTAAGACGTTTGCACGTGTTCACGTGATTCTTCACGTCCGTACTGGTGTGGAAACCAATAGAAACGATACAAACCCTTCTAATCCACGTACACCAAAACTCAACTTTTTGTTTTATATGATAGTATGACTGAAAATTGTATTAAGGTGATCCTCTACTAGATTAACTATTGAATCAACGTTCAACTAATTGGTCGAGAGTACGTGTCTCGCGATGAACTGTAATGCCAACCCCAACCAAGTTTATTTTTAACCTCGGAATGACTCATAGGCTGAATTAAAGAATATTGTAGAATATCGCCAGCTGATTTGAAATTCATTAAGCATGGGTGACATTGACTATCCTTATAACTAAAAGTTGGCAATGAGAAGTTTCTTCCCTGACTTTCCGTATCGACTGAATTTTAAACTCGTGTAGAATGTTCGCCGCGTGATTGGAAAATTCTGAGCATGGCATGGAGTCACGTGGTTTTAAAAAGAAAGTGATTGGTGATTCAGCTAGATCCATAGATCCCAGATCAATGTTTTTCAAAGAAAACGTTTGATTCATGGAGCTAGATTCCTACATCACTCCAAATCCCATTTCCTAGATGCTAGATCCGCAAATCGATGTTTAAAAAAAGTATATTGTCAAAGAAATCTTGTGATTCAGCTAGACCCCTAGATACCTTGATCACTAGCTCCTAGATCCTAGATACTAGATGTTAGAACCCTAGCTAGATCCATATATCCCAGATCAATATTTTCCAAAGAAGACCTGTGATTCGGCTAGATTTCTACCTGCCTCGATTGACAAAAATATTTGTTTTAGTGAATATGAAAACAAGGTAATAGTAAAAAGTCAGTCTATGCTTCAAATCCTGCCAAGGGCATATGATATTTTTCTCTTATTCTCTACTTCATTATATACACACCGAACGCATAATTTATTACTACTTTACTATGTCTATTATCTGCGTACATTTACGGTGTTCAACTTACCTATAGAGAAAAAATATCGCTCTGGGATCCTCACGAATACCCTACATTTCATATTCTGGCTGCGTTACCAGCGTGGTTGGTCCTTGTAGTGTAGTGGTTAACACATCGGACTAGAATACCGAAGATGCCAAGGGCATATGCCAAGGGCATATGATATTTTTCTCTTATTCTCTACTTCATTATATACACACCGAACGCATAATTTATTACTACTTTACTATGTCTATTATCTGCGTACATTTACGGTGTTCAACTTACCTATAGAGAAAAAATATCGCTCTGGGATCCTCACGAATACCCTACATTTCATATTCTGGCTGCGTTACCAGCGTGGTTGGTCCTTGTAGTGTAGTGGTTAACACATCGGACTAGAATACCGAAGATGCCAAGGGCATATGCCAAGGGCATATGATATTTTTCTCTTATTCTCTACTTCATTATATACACACCGAACGCATAATTTATTACTACTTTACTATGTCTATTATCTGCGTACATTTACGGTGTTCAACTTACCTATAGAGAAAAAATATCGCTCTGGGATCCTCACGAATACCCTACATTTCATATTCTGGCTGCGTTACCAGCGTGGTTGGTCCTTGTAGTGTAGTGGTTAACACATCGGACTAGAATACCGAAGACGTGGGTTCAAATCCTGCCAAGGGCATATGATATTTTTCTCTTATTCTCTACTTCATTATATACACACCGAACGCATAATTTATTACTACTTTACTATGTCTATTATCTGCGTACATTTACGGTGTTCAACTTACCTATAGAGAAAAAATATCGCTCTGGGATCCTCACGAATACCCTACATTTCATATTCTGGCTGCGTTACCAGCGTGGTTGGTCCTTTTAGTGTAGTGGTTAACACATCGGACTAGAATACCGAAGACGTGGGTTCAAATCCTGCCAAGGGCATATGATATTTTTCTCTTATTCTCTACTTCATTATATACACACCGAACGCATAATTTATTACTACTTTACTATGTCTATTATCTGCGTACATTTACGGTGTTCAACTTACCTATAGAAAAAAAATATCGCTCTGGGATCCTCACGAATACCCTACATTTCATATTCTGGCTGCGTTACCAGCGTGGTTGGTCCTTGTAGTGTAGTGGTTAACACATCGGACTAGAATACCGAAGACGTGGGTTCAAATCCTGCCAAGGGCATATGATATTTTTCTCTTATTCTCTACTTCAAAAAAGTGAGATAATTACACTCGTTTTCATCGAAAAAAGAAAAATTCCAATTCGCTATTCGTTATATTTTATTTTTACATAACAACGTAGTTGCAATCGTGTGTATACATGCCGCACTATACTAGGAAAGCAATTAACATTTTATAGAACTAGCTTGTCAATCACCTGGATACATATTTACATCTGTTGGTTCAGTCCTTTTTTCAGTCATTATTTCACGACTTAAAAAACGCAGGACCCCAACAGTTATTTCAGCTGGACTTTAAGAATATTGACTAATTTAAAATTTAAAAGTATTTGTTTTTATATGTTAAGACAAAAACCTTAGAAATTTTGGACGATCAATTATCGGTGTTTAACTAGCTGTCAAGGCTGTGATTCTTCGTTATCTAAAGAATTGATGTTTGGTTGGTTTGGTTTGAATGATAAAATAAAATAAACCAATACATGTATTTGTGATCCACGTGTTTGTTTCACACACATATATGACATATATATACACACATATATACACTCGCAATCAAGTTTGGATTGTAAGACATCAAATATGGCCTAATTTTTATCATATATTTATATATATATATGAAGAAAATTTACTCAAAAAGGGTCTTACATCTTAAGACCCCTATGGTGTGATATTTCGATTGAAGCGGACCTTTTAAAGACCGTGTTTGAATCTAAAGCTTTCCCAATTTTTTTAAAAATAAATAGACCACACCCATTTCCTCTTTAAGACCCCTTTTATCTAAATATTTTTCATATATATATATATCAAGAGAAAATGAATATTCTCTTGTATATATATGCGTGTATATATAATTTCTAAGGTTTTTGTCTTTAGATATTAAGAGCGCGTCTCCCTAAAAATCAAACAAAATCGAAAATTTGTGGCAAGGCTCAAAAACTCAAAATCGCTCAAACTTTCACCATTTGTAACCCATGGTTAGGTGAGAAATGATGTGGGGTTGGTTTGTAAAAATACTTTTTATTTTGCGAGAAATCCGTGAAAAACTGAAATTAGATGTGGACATAAAAAAATCACCTTCAAAAACGTCCATATTCAACGGCCTCGTGTGACTCGGAAAAGAAACTTACAAACCTCTATTTTATACCATTGAAACACTCGACTCTTCGTGAATGTAATTCGTTAAATTCAGTTAAATTGGGATAATCTTTACTTTGGAAAGAAGTCGTTAGAAAATGCTACCAAATTCAAAACGAAATATGGAGGTACACTACAAAACATTTTTGTCCCACTGCCTTTTGCTCAAAATTCAAGAAAGTTTAGAAATAAAACCCAGAAGGGTACTAGATTTTAAATATATAAAAATATTTCTGGGCAAATGCAAGCGCGCTCTGTAATCCAGTACTGAGTTTGGCGTATTTTTAGGAATCGGTCATGAGTTCTAATATTGCGTGACAGGCCGTGACAGTACTGTCATTACTATTTACACTGTTATTTGCCGTGGTATTATTTAATTCCTTTCGAAGATCATGTAGAAACTTCCATTTGAGTTATATATCACCCAATGAATGAAAGACCTGCAAAATATATGGTAAAAAGTTACAGGTTATATCCAAAGTTTGAAACTAAATACTGGTATGCAAATTTAGCTGAGAAATTCCGTGAGACACTACTGGGAATTAAGCAGTTTAAAATACTTTCCCCACTTGCTATGAAAGTTATGAAATGAAGATAATCGACGCAGGAATACATAATCTGTGATAATGAGTGGTTATCCTGCCGGTATGGCTTGTAGTAATTCACAGCGTGAGGTCTGTAGGATTCCTACTGTTTCTACCAATGAGGAGCTTTATGTATATTTACGTCATGAAACCCTTGTCAATAAAAAAATACTTTCGTATCCGGCTTACTTTGTCATTGACTGCGGCATCTACAGCTCTGGAAAATTCAGCAATGGCAGCCAAAAAAATTTATAAGGGCAGAAGTCCAAACGTACTACGCTTTATTGAAAGCTGCGGCAATGATGTGGACATGAGAGGTCTAATTGCCCCAAATTTAGCCGCAGGGGCAAGGCTTGCCGCCAAGAATAGAACCGAAGCTCCGGATGAAAAAACTTCTAGGACTTACGAGTTGCGGCTCATAGCTCGCGAAGAATTCGCTCTAAGCAACGGGGACGATGCTGTTCTTTTTGGTCTAAACAAAATGCCATTTTTGGCAGCAACAATACAGACGTTCATGCGTAAGTACAATGCTATGTATTACAACAAAAGATAAATGGGGTCAATCGCGGGTTGTGTTGTGTTAGTACTGGTATGGTCTTTGGTCTTATTGTTCCATACACGTGTGCAGCAGGATTCTTCTCGGAAAATGTTTTTGCATTGTTTTTAATAAAGCTAGGCCTTTTTAGACTTTTTTAGACTTTCTAGACTTTTTTTGCGTAAGTCTTATCATAACAAATGATATATTGTGTATGGTACTCTGATTCCCATATTGTTATCCGAACACGCGTACATAAGTTTAATTGATGGTTGAAATAGTCACAACGTGCCAGAATCTTTTTGCACAACTATTCTAAATAGTCTTATTAAGAAATTGGCACTAATTTTCAGCCGCCACTTATGATTATGGAGGATAAGCAACGTCAGAGTTAGCAGATTTATCCGAGTCGTCTGAAAACATCAGAACGGTACCTGGCTGGGATTCCAGTTATAACATGTTTAGAATAGCATCCCTTTAAGCATAATGTTCTTAACGTTAATTTGCACAATTATTCAAATATTTGTTCTAATAGAAATGCTGAGTGAAACCAAGGGGAAGAAGCTGGGAACACTGAAATGCAAAGGCCTCAAGCCTCCAGCAGTTAGAGGCCACGCAGCAGCATTTCGCTACTGGTTTGACTCATTTAATGAAATGGCATATTATACTTTTCTTCCAGTATCATTTTATATTGAGGAAGGTGGCAGAGTCATCAACCACAAATTATTATACCAAGTTATTTTTAAATCTTAATTATATATGCCTACCATACCATAGAGTTTCAGACAATTACTAGATTTTCACTGAAATAAAATATTATTGTTATTCAATAGTTTTATTGCAATTTTTTGTGTGTGTGTGTGCATTCATATGTTCCTGCTGTCATGCCTAAAAATATGCTATGCTAGTATTCAGTTGCAATTGCAACTGGAATCCATCTAGGAGTGCATGGTACAGTTTTGATCAGTTGTATGGCATTTCATTTCAACTGATGAGCATGTGGAAAACAAACTAAGGAAAAGGCTCCCTAAAATTTAAAAAAAGAGTTGGGGATTTTATCCTTTATAGAAGGCTGAGAAATCACATTTCTTGACTTACATGCGGGTTTTTACTGCACTTAGTTATCGACAAACTAAGAATTCACTAAGGCATGAAAAACACAAAGAAACACATAAAAGCTAGTTGTTTGCAATCCTCTGCTTCATCGATAGCATTATAGTTTGTAAAAAATAGTGCAATTTAACAATAAATATTAAGTTTTGTTTCATGGAGTTATGGCCTGCACTCTACTCTAACCATGCATGGTCACTTGAGTTGCACAATTAGTTTATCAAACAATGACAAGTGAAATTCATATTTGTATTTCAATTCATATATATACTTTTAATATATGTTGTGATATAATCTGTGTTTTTTTAATGTTTAAGCAAGTGACCATGGTTATAGAATGACAGTAATGTTATTCTGATTGTTGGGTGCTGGTATGAAGGATGGCTGTTGCAATAGCGTGAAGGATGCCTCATTTATTGTTGTGTGTGTGATGCAGGGGTGTGTGGTTCCAGAATTTTCCCCATAGAGATGTGCATCAATTAGCAAAGATTGCCAAATGAAAAAGTCAACTGTAATGGTGTGAAAGTGACTGTGAGAGTGGGAAGAATAGTCAATGTGCTGATTGTTGGAGAACTTCTTCATACACTGTTGTCTCTGAAGGATGAATGAATAGAAGTTTTACTTTGGGGGATGGGACTGATGGTGTTAGTGTTGTTAGCTCAGACTCGGGGATGGAAGTATGTCCTTGCATTCTCCAACTGCTTCACATTGATGACCAACGAAATGACCAACAGATGACAAATGCACTACTGCCTTGCTGCACATTGGGCAGATGCAGGGGTGCACTGTCATAGGCTGGTACTCCATCTGGAATAGCCTGGAATGATTATTCTGACCCTAAAAAACTGTAAAAAAAATTGATCTATATTATTGTAAAAATTTCATTTTATTGTCAGCTGTATAATACTTACATCAAAATACCTGGAATATAAATATATGAAAGCAAAATTCTATTCTGTTTTTGACTACTGTACCTCAATTTCAAGATAACATGTATTGTTTACAACATGGCAGCGGACGTGTTGTACAGTAAAAACCCGCATAAAAGAACACTCATTTTTGGAGTTGAGGCTGATTTTGTTCTTATTTAATGGGTGTTTACTGAAAATCAGCATGAAGGTGTTATTAAGGTGTTCTTAAAATAAAGGTTTCTAAAATGTATAACAGTATTACTATATATAGCTAGACTACCAATACATGTAGATGATATCAATGTGTAAGTTCAAAAATGCTATTAAAAAATTCTTGACTGCAATAATAACTGCATCAAAACAGTAGAAAAATAAATATTGTCAGGTCAGGCTTGAAGTCTGCTACTGGTAACACTGTAACATAAACTCTCCCCCCATCAGTGTATACATGAGTACTGTACTGATGAGGAGGCATTTAATAGTGATTTTTGTTTTTTAAGAACACGTTTTAATATTTCAGGTTCTTATATTTACATGGTACTTAAAAACCCCAAATTCAGGATAAGTATTCTTAACCCACTTGGTTTTTACTGTATCAGAATTACAACCAAGAGCCGAAGGCAATTGAAAGTCTAAGGAAATCCTAACAAGATCTCTGATGAAAAAGGACGTGCCATCTTTAATTTCGATAAATTTAGAAGAGAAAGATGTGAATTAAGGAAGGAAGAAAGTAAAAAAAAAAAAAAAAAAAAAAGAAGAAGAAATAATTATCGTTGATACAAGTCCGGGTAGAGTCCCAGCTCGAGTCCTGGCTCGAGTCCCGATTAATAATTTAGGTACACTCGACTCTTTCATAATATAAGAACGACGTGACACTTGGATATTTTGAATAGTTAGTAGACTGCCGCACAACATCTCGACAAAAACTCCGTGTTCGGCAGTGCGAATTAAAAGAATACATCAGAGAGCTTTTGAAAACAAGAACGTAGTTATCTGTTCTTTCTTGGACTGGTTAGCTTATCTGCCGTATATATATATATATTTTAAATCGACTGCCGGACACGGAGATCAAAAATATCTAATTGTCACGTCGTTCGTATGTTGCTGAGCGACGAAGAAACCTCGAATCTTCGACTTTGTAATTTCATCAGAGAGCTTTTGGAAACTACAAGGAAGTTGTTAGGATTTCCTTTGACTGGATGGCTTATCTGCCTTGATTTTATTAAAAACGTTCGACTGCCGGGCATAGCGTATTTGTTGATATGCTGTCCTTCCCTGCTGACATCTAATGGTTTAACTGAATATTGAACGACTCAATTCTTTTCTGAAGAGATTTCAGCCGTCGTATTTTCATGATTGTTAAAACAGCTTTCAAACAGTATGAAATAAAGACTTCAATCTACTCACATCTGAAATGATCCAGAATCGATCTCTAATAAATGTAAAACTACGGAGAGAACACTTATTAATTATTTGCATCTCCGATCAGTACATCCAGTCTAGTCAGGCAAATAATTGGTAGGAAAATGACGTCACCGTAGGAATATTGTAGGATTCCTACGCCCATATAAGGAAGCAAAAGAGAGAGAGTAATTTTCTTACGTGTTTCGTGGTACGTCCCCTTACGCTTATTTCCGACTAATCAACCTCCCGCGTGCACCATTTAACGAATAGACATGTACATGAGTATTTTTGTGTCTGTCCTCGTATGGACGATAAATTGCGTCATCACATTGTCAAAGTATTATGGATCCGCATACTACTTTGACAATGAAATATTTTACGATTGGTGACGATAGTAAAATCATTATCATGATTATCGACGTTTCCGATTTGATAATAACATTACCGATCATTACACTCGTAAAAATTATTAAAGGGTATATGACACGAAAAAAATTCATCGTTTAAAATGTACATCAAAAGCATATTTCTTGAGATATTTGAGAAAATTAATCCCAATTTGTGACGTCATCTTGTTGACACGTACTCTAGATTAGGTAGTAATGCACTAAATATAAATTGTAATTCGTGTAAAATAACAACAAATTGCATATTCTATTCAGCTTCATTCTATAGCTTACGTAGTACTCTCCAAATGTTGGAAAACTGAAAAGCGTACTACCTGAAATTAAGAGTTCAAACATATATTTTCATATATTTTCGTATATTTTCAACTAAATCTGGAGACGTGTAAACAAAATGACGTCACAACTTGTGCTAAGTTTTCTTAAGTTTCTAGAGAAATACGTTTTTGAAACGAATTTAATTGTGATATTTTTATTTATACAAATAAACTACACATTTTTAAGATTAACATTTTTTCGTGTCATGTGCACTTTAATACCGGGCATCTAATAAAGCGCACTTCATGGGTTTTCCATCACATCAAAATAGTCTTTCCTGGGTACTATCAGTATGGTATTCATTACCATTGTGTGACCATAACCATTTAACAAAGACGGCGACAAAAGAACTTCACACAGGTTTACTGTGAAAGGTTAAGTGCACACAAATAATTATATGCATGTTTTATGGTATGTCAATGACTTTCACAAATCGTACAGATCGTGAGCTGACGATCCGTATCGATTAGACAGTGTTGGACAACTCTCTTATATCGAACATAAATGAAATGTAAATAATCGTGTCATGCAGGAGGGAGGAGACGTCTCCAAGGTAAACAATGAAAGAGTCATGTATGACAGTATGACGTCACGTCGCGGTTCAGCGATTTCACAATGGCGGCCAAGAGGGAAGAGTAAAGGCTCGTGTTTATCTTCTCGTTTTTCCCTCAAAAATCTCAAAGATATATCTTTATGAACCAGATATATTGGTAAAGGAGTCTTTGGAAAATGTTTCTTTACTGACTTTGATGCTTTTAACGAAAAAGATCTTTAGTTTTTGAATTTTCTTTGCGAAGCACCTTTTCAAAAGCGACTCGAAAAAAGACGAAGCACAAGAATATTTTAAGACCTCGATGACTTAAAGATTTGAACTATGGCTTCACAAAAGGAGGTTAAGGAACCTAGATATTCATCTTTGTATTTGCTGAGTTTCGTGAAGATACTTTTTGCTCATCTATCTGTTTGAAGTTGGAAAACCGTTTCTTTGGGTTTGACGCCATGTTTTCCACAAATCATACTACCGAAATCACTCAACTGTTAGCACCGCCAAAAAAACGATCGATCGCATTTTGAATTTCGGTTAACCCACGTGACCATTTGGAGCGCTCCAATTGGTCACGTGACAATAGAATAGGTTTTTGCAAGCTATACAGAAGTTATGAGCAGAAATGAATGTTTATGGTAGAGCATTTAACCAGGGGAAGACACTTGGAAGCGATTTAAAGTATTTGATCATTGACGAAATTCTAGGCCAAGGGGGAGACGTATCGACGGGGTATTTCGCTGGAAGTTTCCGAGCGATAGGCTCGAGCCGAGATACAAGATTAGTGGAGTTGCAGTCTCAAAAATCTTAGCTGAATGGTTGGACAGCTTTGGAATTACATTAATATACCTCCCAGTGTATTCACCGGAGCTCAATCCTGTCGAGCTTGTTTTTAACAAACTCAAGACTGTGCTACACGGGTACAAGTATCGCGATCTTCTGAAATTTAACATGGATGTAGCTATTTACCGTGCTCTTCAGGATGTGACTCCCAACGATTTACGTGGCTTTTATAACAAAGTTGAATATCTCAGAAGAATTTAATCAACGGGATTGGACTCAGTACTTCTGAAGAGTTGGACATTAATAGTTTAGCCCATGAAATCGATGCAAGCACTTACTCGTTTGTAAACAAAAAGTACTCTAACCAGGAGTACTCTGACTCTAGCATTGTTTTGCTTATATTTAAGTTTTACTAGTAAATACCAGTAGCTCTTATAAGCATAAAAACAAACAAATAAAAGCAAGACAAAACACATTGCTTAATAGTAGCAAATATTCAATTGAAAGATGATTTCCAGTTAAAATAAAATACTTTTTTGTAATCAGGATTGACAAGATGTCAAGGCAAACGAGGGCACTTGTTGTTGCATGTAGATTTCAGGACTTCAATCACTTCACCGATATTGCTAGTTTTGCCTTTAGTATTTACTGATAACTTTCATTATACGATTTTAAAAACCCAGAAACTAAGCTATTCCGCATGTATTTTATTCTTTGCTTAAAATCCCTAGTTAGAGTTTTATTAGATGGACGCGCAATTCCTAGCTATTTTGAATAACTCGTACATCAAACTACAAGATTTTATTTCAATTCACTTTCAATACTGAAACTACATGTAAACTTTTAGTTATCCAATATCTTGTAACTCGCTACAGGGATTGATTTACAGTTCTAATTCTCGGCCCTTGACATATGAAATGTACTTATCCTTGTTGCTGTTAATTAACTGTGTAAGTATCCGCTGGGAAAATGTACGCTTGCTGGACTGAAGGCTTTCCTGTAAGCTTTCTAGTTCACTTTTAGATCTTTTGAGTTTTGACTTGAGCAATTGAAGTTCCGTATTCAAGTCCCTAATTTGTGGTTTTTCTTCTGGATGGCGTTTCAAATCGCCACACAGACGCGACGAAGGACAAGCTTCGCTAACGCAATTTGCGCGTGTATGACCAGCTCTGAGGTGACATTTCGTACAAGCGGGTCTCGTATTATCTAATGGCTTGAATGAGAAGGATTCTTCAAGTGCTGAAATTTCCTGATGTTTCGCTGCAATTCCATCTTCTTGTTATTTGATGTTTTCTTTCTTGGAACGAATAAGATTTTCAACAGGAGATCTATAAAGCTCGCTTTGTGAATTACTGTTGGAAGTAGTGGTATTAGGAAGCTGTCGTTTCGCTAATTTCTTCGGCTCAGGCAGATTTTGGTTTTCTTCGTCTTTTATCTTAAAGGGCGCGGGTGAATGCCAGACTTCTGCTTGTAGATTAATTCTCTTCCAGTTTGCCCCATGAAAATCCTGGGCACACCTGAAGAGTTCGCTCATAAGGTTTTCTTCGGAAGTTGACATAACAGCCCTCGTCATCGAGATATCAAATCCGAATCTGGTCGCAACTTATGTGATCGAATGATTTGGTAACTTCTTTAACTCTGGATAACAAGTCTAAGTAAGTTAAACCGGCAGGCGAGTAAAAAAATGTCCCACATTTTTGAAAGTTTTCCCCATAGTAAACTTTTATCTGATAACACTCCATACTGAAATCTAGCCGGGAACTAATGTCACGTGACCACTTGGAGCGTTCCAAATGGTCACATGGGTTAAACGAAATTCAAAATGCGATCGATCGTTTTTTTGGCGGTGCTAACAGTTGAGTGATTTCGGTAGTAAGTCAACAATACAAACTTGCAAAAGGTAAATATGTGAGTAATTAACTTGATAAGAGTGAATCAAAAGTCATCAAATTTAAAATTATTTTTTACATAAATAACAAAATAATAAATAACTACCCCAGGGTACCTGTAGATAATATTTTGCCACCTTATCATTCTAAACACACCAAAGTATTGCTTGTATATGATCCCCATTGTACTTTCCTGTTCCTATCCTAAAATGGTTTTAATCCATGAACTATGTTCTTATATTCCAGGTTGGGTGACCGCATTTTAATTTTGGTTCTTTTTGGAACTCAAAGGTTAAACTGACGTGTTTCACGATTGAATAAAGTTTAATAAATAGGAAAGGAAAGTGTAATTGAAAGTTGTTGTGGATGTTTTCCATATGGTTGAGAAGATTTAATAGTAAGTATCAACGAGTATATATATATCAATGTCACTGAATTTTTCCTGTGATTCAAGATGTTGTCATAACTTCTACGAGTGGTGCACAAGTCTTTATATCAGGGCCAGAGTTTTATATCAAGGCTCCCACTTAACTACCCTGCGAGCAGAGTATCCTTTGAACTCCTCTACGGGCGAGAGAAGAGTATCCTTTGAACTCCTCTACGGGCGAGAGAAGAAAAGGAGAGGAGTTGAAAGGAGACTCTGCTCGCAGGGTACCACTTAACACTCAGAGACGAAAACAACAGTAATAAAGACAAACTTTATTCATACAAAATAGATGATACAATCATAAATTATTACTAGACTTAAAATAAAGGTCAATGTCAAGCAAATAAAAGACAATATTTTATATGAATATGCGTATAATCATAATTTGAGTAAAGGAGAGAAATGTGTGACTTTAATATATGTAGACCTGGTGGAGGGGGGCAGTTGGAAGTACTCAGGGTTGCTTGTCATACCTTTTACTTTAGGGTTCTAGATCTGTGATTTGGTACCTCTTAGGGTGTTACAACACTAAAACGTCTACCAGGGAGTAAGCCAGTATCTGTTAGGGTTTTTGTCAAGTAATGAGATACCTGATACTTTATTAGTGACAGCCAAAATGATAGTTGTAATAATGAGTGGTTATTACCTCCCTTCTGTCACTTGGCGATCATATATAGTTCGTACCTTTTTGTGGGTAAAAATCATTATTTTTGGAGTCATTTTCAACTTTTTTGAGGAGCATCCCCTCCCAGTTTTCTACCCCCCAACCCTGGGTATGTTGAGTATAAATAGCAGGGCTTAAGATAACAGCTGATCAGGGGTTTGAATCCATGTGTTGAAGTTTGTTGTGAAGTGTGATCATCCATGTGAGAGCAGTCTTGAAAAAGACTGTTGTGACAACCAATATTTTTGTCTCTAAGGTCTTTGATAGAATTAAGATTAAGATAACAGTGTTGTGTCTTTAGCAGGGTATGAAGCACCCCTATTCCTCACACCCCCTCGTACCCACCATTTTCTTTTAGCCAAATACTGATACAACAACTGAAACATTTACCGCAACATGTTTGTAAATATATGCCGTTAATATCATAAATATGGTAGCATAGTAGCACAAGTCGTATATCTGCAATAATGACTTCGATATTTAGCTTACATTTTCGAAAATCTCCTGCTGGATCGAAGAAAGCTTTCTTTTAAATTGTAATCTATAATCTTCTGTCAAGGCAAGCCGGCTTTCAACTTCTGTATTCTGTGGCTTCCACGTTGGATTTCGAAATCTCCTCGTTTACATCCCGTATGTAAGAAAATACACCCTTTGAATTCTTCTTCATAAAACTTGGACTTTTTTTAAATCGAAGTCAGCAGTCCTTAATTCTCGACATCTATTGTCAGCAAGCCCTATGAAGTTCTCGCACAATATGCTGCTAAGATCCCGCGCAATTCGGAGTTCATCAGCTTGATTACGAAAAGAAAAAATCGCTGTACCAAGAATAAAACTTTTCAATGTCCATTCAATGTCTTTGAATAACGCGAAGACAGAAAAAAGCAGCATTTTGCCGTAGTTTGGGACGCCTTCAAATCCAAACAAGATACATTGAAGTTCGCGCGCATCGTTGTGGTTTATCGGATTTCATTTTATTTACTTTGATCACGAGCACAGTGCATGGCTTAAAATAATCTGCTTATATGACGGTGTATAATTTACCTTTTCATCATTACTGTTTCATTAGAAACACCGACGCAGCTCACACTAGTTTTAGCTAGTTATACCTTCTTATATGATTGGCTAAGAAATCCAATACTCAATTTCAAAATCTAATGCGCGCTTTCCAAAGTTCGTTAGAATAGTCCGCCGAATATACGCAAAATGCACAAACTATAGTCAAAGCACTACTTTAAAGACTTACTTTCGCTAGAATGAAGATTGAAGATTGTCAGTATATATTCAAATATTAGTACAAAGTGCCTGCAAAATAGTAAACTAAAGCCGGCGATGTTGTCATAATCAGAAAGTGAGATACAAAACCGTTTTATCCCTGAAGTATAGTTGGTAATGGAGAGCACGAGAACAAGAAGATAAACGCGACGGACAGAACTTGAGAGGAGGCGCCAAGATGATACATAACACGAAGAATATGTTACGATGAAAAGTACACTACAAACAAGAAGATTCAAACAAGAACTGAACACTTAATAATACGATTATATCGGTTTTCCGTGACAAGACAAACGGCTTATTCTAACGATGACAAGGCCAAGATAACTGACCTTGAGGGACTTAATGCAGCCAAATGTGTACCGCATCAATGAAGTCTACTATAAATCTTCATATTCACAATAGTATACAAACGAATCGTACAATAAGAAACGCCAGGATCATGAATGGAGTATACACCACGTTTATTTGTGCCGATTTGGTTCATATCTGATTGAGACTTTTTTAACTTATTGTACTGTTACCGCTTCTTCAATTGCTGCAATGAAGTCATGAAGCCATCCCGAAATGAATGATTCGCTATCAAAAGAATCCTTAATTGTGAATTAAGGAACAATCACTAGGAACAATCACTCTCCTGATAAATTTTTGAAGATGGCGCATCGTAATAGGAATCATGAAATCCAGTATAGTAAGTAGATGTGACAAATATATATTAAATAGCTATTAAGGCAATTCAGGTGTTGCACATTAACTATATATTAAGTATAGTAGTTTAAATACATATTAAGTCAAAAATTAAAGTATGGATTAAATATACATTAGTTAGCTGGCAAGACAGAATTAAGTACTCGATAAATAGGGATTAAGTAGTGGTTAAGCAATCATTATACACCTAGTTTAATAATGCCATATTAAATACAATTCAAGTATATATTAAGTATATGTTACAAATATATATCAAGTAGTTATTAAGGCCATCATAAGTGCATATTTCGTTG
The DNA here is from genome assembly GCA_011057435.1 of Actinia equina. NCBI lineage: Eukaryota > Metazoa > Cnidaria > Anthozoa > Actiniaria > Actiniidae > Actinia > Actinia equina. Next base: position 103,375 of record WHPX01000764.1, on the reverse strand, counting down.
TACCTTTTACAATCATTAAGTACATATTAAGTAGGTGGTTAATAACATGTTAAGTCAAAAATTAAAGTATGGATTAAATATACATTAGTTAGCTGGCAAGACAGAATTAAGTACTCCATAACTAGGGATTAAGTAGTGGTTAAGCAATCATTATACACCTAGTTTAATAATGCCATATTAAATACAATTCAAGTATATATTAAGTATATGTTACAAATATATATCAAGTAGTTATTAAGGCCATTATAAGTGCATATTTCGTTGTACCTTTTACAATCATTAAGTGTATATTAAGTAGGTGGTTAAATACATGTTAAGTCAAAAATTAAAGTATGGATTAAATATACATTAGTTAGCTGGCAAGACAGAATTAAGTACTTGATAAATAGGGGTAAAGTAGTGATTAAATGTAAAGCAAAAATACAAATTAAATACATATCAAGTAGTTCTCAATTACATGTGTTAAGTAGTGATTAATTACATGTTAAGTATAAAAAAATTTCACAAGGGAATCCAATTAGTGTTCTATCATCAATGATGCATTCTGATTGGATGAGCTATCTCTAGGCGATTTTAGTCTATCAGTAGAGAAGAGTACCAGCTTTGAAAGCGAAAGCATGAAACTTACTTAAAATAATTTAAAAATTGGTTTGTTATCATTATAAGGATTATATGTTACCCAGTTTTGAGCTCCTGAATGTGAGAAAAAAGCATGACAATAAGTTGAACCATCACATACTCCATAAAGGACTTGTATTTTGTTTTGGTCTTTAAGATGTAAATTACCAAGAGCTTCACAAACCTGCCATATTAGAGAGGAAAGAACTTAATGGTGATTTATTTTTTGAAGAGGGAAATTAAGAAGCAACTGGCCATGAAAAATCACCCTCCAATGACGAGAAAAAGAACTGTCAAATTAACTTTGTGTTCCTACTATTACAAGTCTCTTCAATTGAGTTGTTTTCCTCTTTATAATTGAGAGAGTCATCTGAAAAAGAATCTGAACTAGAGTAGTATGAGTTTTCACTATCATTTTCATTGAAAGTTAACTCTTCAGGCTTTACATTATAATCCTCAGCTATGCCTTCATCCTCAAAGCCAACAAGCTTGCCAGTTCTTTTACACAATACAATACCTCTTTGATTGTCATTTCATCCCAGTGAATGCCGCCAATGCCTTTACAACCTCTCCTTTCCATTTCCTGGACCATTAGTTGAAGATTTCTTTTTGAAATAGGGGTGGTGGTACTACAAGATTGTCTATATTGTTTAGTCGTTTCCCATGATGGTATTGGAAGGACTTCTCTCACTGCTTCATAACCCTTTTTATGGCATTTAATAGCTATTTTACAACTCCATTTAATAACTAGATGGCTGAATCTCATCCCTTTAGGATGAGGCTTGTTGTTGTCCATTGTAAACTTCCCACTTCGTAAGAATTGCTCTTCTTGAAGTTTGAGTGAAGTGAGTGTGTCATGAAGAAGTGAATGCAAAATAGAGTTTTCAGTTAGCCACTGATTTTCGATTGCAATCTCAACTATTTTTGCTAGGCCAGAGAAAGTAGGATTAAAGTTTCTTGGGGGAGAAATCAGTCTTTCCTTTTCTTTTTGATATAAAAACAAAAATCTTCTTTTCTGTTGTTGAGTAGCAGTGACTATCTTGTGTAAATTGTTTGCCCTTACTTTAAGTTCTTCATATGATAGACTGTCAAGTTTTGTGTGAGAATCATGAGCAGTGTGAGATTCAAAAGAAGAAGTTTTTATTCGGCCACGAAATGATCGCTGAAGCTCTTGACATTTAGGACATCTTAAACATGTTTCGGCTGAAAGAATATAATCACAGTTGATGCTTCTGAAACACTTTTTAATTGAAGTGATTTTCCTTCATCAGGCAATAAGCCCCATTTGTGTTGCAAGTAAAAAGACTGTTTCATTGATTCATTGTTGCAGGTCAGGTTTTGTAGTGCAAGTTTTTCATCAGCAAGTCCTGAGCACAATGAAACATCATTTATTTTTTTCAGAATAAGACTTAGAACAGAAGAGAAGTTAAATGAATGAAAAAGAAATTGTGGTAGCTTTCCAGTTTCTACAGACTTACCAAGTACACTTATAGTATAAGCTGAATAATCTGTATTTGAAAATTTAGAAAAATACAATGGGAGGTAAAATGACACTTCTTTCCAATTTAATGAAATATCTTCATTAGCATCCAATATGGTCAGTGTTATTGAAACCTTACATGACTGTTGATATGGTGAAAAACTAATTTTCCAAGGTAGATAATTTTTTAACACATCTATCTCTTGAAATAAACTGTAAACTTGAGACAGGGGAATCATCAGACCATGGGTTTTCATTTATTTGTTTTGTCATAAAGAGGTCATTTAATTCATGCATAAACATCCCATGGTTTGAAAGTTTAATTGGGTCACATGAATCTTTACCAAGTAGAGCCTTGTCTTCTAGATCTGCATGAATGCAAGAAGAAACACTAGGTTCCTGTTTTGGAAGGTTGATGCTAGGTGGTAAATCTGGTTCTATGAACCAGATATATTGGTAAAGGAGTCTTTGGAAAATATAATAAATCATGCAATGTCATAACAAACAATTTTTTTCATATAATTAAATATTCAATAAATTCAATTTATTTAGGTAATTTTTTAACCACAAAAAGAAATGTTTAAAAATATTTTTCAATTAAATTTGATAAATGTCAACAACAATTTGTTTGTGTAAGTTATGTTTTTTTATTAACACAAAAGCTACTGTAGAAACTTTCAGAACAAAAAAATGAATGTTTAACAAAGACAAAATATGCTTTATCCAAAGTTGAGGAAAAGAGGTCAAAGATACTGAATAATATATGATTTATGGTCCCTAAAGATAAAGAATAAACCAACTAAATGTTGATTTTGCGACTAAAAAATGTTCAAGAAGTACGCTGGTTTACAAAGGCGAATACGATAAACGAGTTACGGAGTAAATTTTGATATTTTATAGGAATGATGAGCACTATGGAAAGACAAGGGAAAATGTACTTTAGCTTATTTCAAAGCTCAACAGCTTAGGAGTAAAACGTCCTTGTTTGGGTTTATAAAAAGAAGGGAAAGAAGAGAAAATATTTTTTTTACTACGCGATAAGTATTTTTGCAGGGGGAAAAAATGGCGAGAAAACGAAAGGCCAGTAGCTCAAATTATTTATCTTTTCAGAGTTTTAGATCGTTGATACGATAAAAAAGTATTGAACTAGATACGTTAATGAGTAATTATTATACTTACGTTAAATTAAAGATGAATAAACTTTTAAATCTTTGTTTTGACCCCTCAAAAACATCAGCTGACAGACTCCAAAAAATGCAAAATCGCGCAGGCCGAATTATAACTACGAGTAATTATGAAACTAGGTCGCGCGACATTTTAATGTCTCTAGGATGGGAAAATCTTCAAAACAGGCGGAAGAAACATAAAGCCACAATAATGTACAAGACTTTGAATGCTCTTGCACCTCAAAGTTTAAGAGACCGCTTTGAGTATCAAACTACAAAATATAATTTGCGGAAGGGAGAAAAGTGTTTAAAATTATCGAAACCAAACACTGAGTACCTCAAACGTGCGTTCTCCTATGAAGGTGCAAAAGCATGGAACTCTTTGCCTTCAGATATTAAGTCAGCTAGAAGTATAAGGGAATTTAAAAGAAAGCTTTCTTCTGTTGGACTCTCATAAACTTTTTTAGCTGTCTAAATTCTTATTTAACTCGACATTCTTGTAAAGCAATTTTTATATTGATAGAATTTTTTTTCGAGTATAAATAAAGTATCACTCACTCACTCACTCACTCACTCTTTGTTTCAAGATTCCCGCCTTAAAATTAAAATTCTATTGTGACATTTTGGTAGACTCGTCGCGCCAAGATTTGGTTGCTATGTGACGTCACACTGTCATACATGACTGTTTCAGAATTTTAATAGGAAAACCATTTGAGTCATCTCCTCCCTCCTGGTGTCATGATTCACAACAATGATAATTAGATGTGACACAAAGAGGCTGTTGTGGAGTGTTCCAGTGAATCTTTAATATTCATAACTATTAAATTAGGGTTTGAACGATGCTTATTTCTCAATTGACACGGTTTTCTTTGTTATTCACAAGGCTCTATTTTTGTTATAACCCTCATTATAATTGCGAGGTCAATATATAGATGGGTTTCACGTGACGTCACACGCATTGCAGGCGCCATATTTGTGTACATATCAGGTTTCATAATCACATATACATCTATGCAAACGCAAACCAAAAGAGTAGTTATTAAAAGTTTCTCCGTGAAATCAATCATAACCATGAGAAAAATTGGCGGTTTGGTTGTTCAATATTTTACGCGTGGCATTTTGGCATTTTGTGTTAAACTGTTGAGATCGTTTTGTATCGTTGTGGGGCTCTTTGCGGCTCGTTGTGGCTCTTTGCGGCTCTCGTTGTGGCTCGTTGGGGCTGGTTGGGGCTCATTGGGGCTCGACGTTGTGAGTTGTGACCGCATAAAGTTACAGAAAAAAAATAGAAAGGTAATAATAACCATGAGTAAAATTGGCGTTTCGGTTGCTCAATATTTTACGCGTGGTATTTTGGCATCTTGTTTTAAACTGTTGAGATCGTTTTGTATCGTTGTGGGGCTCTTTGCGTCTCGTTGTGGCTCTTTGCGGCTCGTTGTGGCTCGTTGGGGCACGTTGTGGCTCGTTGTGGCTCGTTGTGGCTCGTTGTGGCTCGTTGTGGCTTGTTAGGGATCTTTGGGGCTTGACGTTGTGACTTTTTGCGACCTGCTGTGGCTAGATCCGGGTTGTAGCGTTTATACCTGTAGCTTCAGTTGGGATTGAATACAACGAAAGGGAACGGATATATCTGTTAGATAATTTTTTCAGTTACCTCCAAATTAATCACTATACACGGTAAGTCAATTATTAGGACAGTATTCAACCTGTAAAGTACAAATCCCTCAACATGATAGATATTTTGTTCAATGCTGAAGAGTTACCGCTTCACTGAGCTGCCTAACACTCGATACCAATTTGCCAACCTGGAAAAAAAATTTTTTTTTCAAAGTCCTTTTACATTTGTACAGCAGGCTTTCATAAATTATTGTTGTCCCTAGACTTAATTCTACTGAATAAATATCGAATATCGGATGGCAATTAGTGGGATACGATACAATTATACTCTCAAAAGTTGTCTTCGAGGTCCTGCTGTTCTAAGGCTTATTTCAGTTTATACTTTTGTTACGATATTGATATTTTATGACAATTTTAATTGTTTTTGCTAGTTTGGTGACGTATATCATATTTAGTTTAGTGATACCAATTTGCCAACCTGGAAAAAAAATATTTTTTTTCAAAGTCCTTTTACATTTGTACAGCAGGCTTTCATAAATTATTGTTGTCCCTAGACTTAATTCTACTGAATAAATATCGAATATCGGATGGCAATTAGTGGGATACGATACAATTATACTATCAAAAGTTGTCTTCGAGGTCCTGCTGTTCTAAGGCTTATTTCAGTTTATACTTTTGTTACGATATTGATATTTTATGACAATTTTAATTGTTTTTGCTAGTTTGGTGACGTATATCATATTTAGTTTAGTTTTTAGCTAGCTCTCAGCGATATTTTCGTAATATGCAAAGGCTTAGAAAAATATGAATCGAAAGAATCATCTCCGTTGAATGAATCATGACATGATTATGCACAATTAATTTAAATTGGTAAAACAATATGACTCTTTATACTAGTGTTTTTAGCTTGCCGTCAATTAAAAACAACGTTCTGCACCTTTTTATGTTCTTAACTGGTGACAGTGTAAAAAAGCCTATAATAATATATATGATACTGTTAATTTCGTTATAGTTCTAAAAAACAAATCCTTTCAATAATAAAGCTTTTTATCGTTTCTTTAGATTATTCCTATAAAAATTGGATAAAAACAAACAAGAAATACTTATCGAATTGAAAATTTTGTGTAATTAATGCGTAAGTAATTTGTGTAATAAAAAATGTGTGTAATTATAGTTTTGAAAATCTTTTTTCGGTCTTTTATCTGGAAGTTGAAAATTTTGCGAAAGTAGAATTGCCACAATCTGTCACTGATTTACAAAATATTTAAACACAATATCACATTTCTATATTTCCTGTCGATAAAATAATAATCCCGTTATTTTTTTAAATCTCGAGTGGTTAAGAAGAATAAAAATCGTGAATCACAGTCAAAGGACATAAAGTGTGCCCGGCTAGACTGCATTCAATTCACAAAAAACACTTTTAATTTGGTTTTTCAATCGTTCGAGAATGAAATCAATCCAAACTTGGAAATTTGATTGGATCACTTTGTACAAGTTTGTAACTGACAGAAAAAACGTTAATCTGTTTGAGCTGATGATCTTAAAGACAATAGATTTTGTTTAAATTCTTCAATATAAGAATCGGAATAATTTTTTGGGTTGAGTGTGTCATTTTTACGGGCCAGCGATTATGCAAATTTACAAAATAAGTCATGTCTCTCACAATGACTTGAAAATCAATCAAAATATCTAAACACAATACCACATTTCTATTGTATACCTTTAAATACGGTCATTTGAAAAAAAGTTACATGTCGATAAAATAGGTAATTCCGCATTTTCTTAAATTCTCAAATGATTAAATCGAATTAAAATTCGTGAATTAACCGTTATACCGTGATCAATGTTAGGAATGCGAGCTGTGACCTTGTTATCATCAGGATATTAGGATTGATTCAAATTGACGCTCTAACTCATAGTTTAGCTTTTTTTTACTCGCTCAAAAGTTTATTTGATCAATTAAACAGATGAAAAAGGTGCTGAAAAGAACAAAATTCCATGTTGATAGGAGTAAAGATCATGAACACAGCAAAACAGAAGGAAACTGTGGGTAATTGAGTGTCATTGAGTGCTTTATATTTGTTCGCGAATATTTCTCACGTCAAAAAGCAAAGAATTCCCTAAAGCCTGAGATAAGCCTGAGATTTCGAGATTTCATTTGATTTTTGAAAATAATTACGGAATATAAGAAAACGAAGAATGAAGAAAAAAAACGTGAATCTTCATCTGCCTAGTACTGCAAACTGAAATTTAGAAGAAACATTTTTTAGAGGGAGTAAAACTGGAGAGCAACCCTTACAAGACAGGAGAACACCAACTAGAAACTCTACTCACAAGTATATTGCATTAAGTCCAGGGATCCAGTCCAGTTTGCATTAATGAGGTGCATGCGCTCTGACTGCTACGCCACCCGTACCAGTTCCTCCCCTGTAAAATTATGAAGTTTTGTCAACTTTGATTTAAATTTTAGAATTGATTGACTGATCAGCACGATGGACCAAAAGCAAGGAATCCCAGGTGATCAGGCACAACCACCCATGGGTAACCCAGCCCAGCCTCCCCCAGCCTATACAGGACAACCAACTGTTGCCGAGCAACAGCCTGGTTACCCAGTACAGCAGCAACCTGGTTATAACTACCAAGGACAGCCAGGACAAGTTTTTGTCTCTGTGCCTGTAAGTGGCTTTGACAGTTCCAATTGTGTGGATATGATGAAGACGAAGATGATGATGATTAGATGATGATGAGAATGGTAGTAATCATCATCATTATAATCATCTTCGTTATTAGGGTATAAATACAGTCCTTCAAAGGGGTGGGCTGTTGATAAAAGTTGGCAACTAAAAAGGGTGGGCCATTATAAGATAGAGCAGTATTACAATTGCTATCATCAGAATTTCTCAAGGGAATTTGCAGTTGCAGAGGATCTAGTTAGGAAGTATGTAAAACATCTGTAGTACCTTCGAATGAAAAAAATTTAAACGGGCAAATGAAAAGAAAAAAAATAACTTCTCTCCCCCCCCCCCCTCCTAAACCCACCCCACCCCCCCCCCCCATCCCTTCTAGTGATGGATTCATTTCAATAACGAAGAGATTCTTCTTTCCTTTGTAGCCTGCAAACAAGATGAACAATTACTTGGTTCTCTCTATCATAGCCACCCTCTGTTGCTGTCCTGTTTGTGGTATTATTGGAATCATTTATGCTGCTCAGGTAAGCGGAATGATATTTTATTCATAGTGGTAGTTGTTAACATTTATCCATCCATCCATCCGTCCTTCCATCCATGATATTTTTTCTTATTTGGTTTTATGACATTCGATTCTCTTTGGATTATTAGATAAAGGTTCAAACGCTAGGAAGAAGGTTTGCTTTGAATTTCAATGCAAATCAGAGCACGCGCGTTTTAACTGGATTAAAATAACAACCAAGTCCTATCGTCAATGTTTGATGTCGGATTTAAATTTCGATGGCTTTTGAATTCAGCCCCGCTCTATTAGTATCCATGCAGACATCAAACAATAGAAATAGGGCGTGGTTGGTTTTTAATAAGAGTTTCGTATACTGGTTTGAGTTTCATGTAATGATATACAATGAAACCCGTAATGACACGATGATCTTGATTGAGAAAATATTAAACTAAAGTTAACACTGAAAATCTTAGAAGAGAATATGTGGACCGCGTAGCACTTACGAAATACATGAAGATATAGAAATATAGATAAGTTGTAGTGCTTGGGAACGAGATTATTCCGGGCGAAAGACCCTTGGAATTAAATTCGGAAAAAATAATTTCCGACCTCGCATCAATTAATTGCTTGGTTTTATCCACCAGAGAGAGAGTAACCGGTTGCTTAAGCACTCTAGAAGCTTGAGTCGCACTCGGTCCTCGAGCTAATCAACCACCTGCGCATGCGTGCACCCAAAACTCGATGGAAACAGGCTAATTAATAACCAATCCTTTAAAATGAATCTCATTACCAGCCTATTCAATGATAGGTAAACCGTGCCAGTCATGTGCTTTCAATCAGTATATATATATCAATATACTGAATTAATCTCATCACCAGCCTACAGCGATACTATAGGCAAACACTGACCCCGACCCCACCAATCATGCTCAATCATACATTCAGCGATGACAACGAAAATGACGTCTGTTGATAACAAACCACTGCATTGTTCACAGGTTGACTCGACTTTCTTTCGTGGAGATGTCGCTCAAGCACAAAACTATTCCAACAATGCCAAACGATGGAGCATTGCAGCTATTGTGTGTGGCTGCATCTGGGTAGTCATTTTCATTGTGTACTATATAGTAATTCTCTCTGTTGTTACATATTGATTTAAATAATGTTCTAGCCTCTAGGCTCCTCCCAGTAGAGGATTTGGTGAGAGGACTGGGACTAGATCAATCTCGAACCCAGTGATGCATGTTTATTGTAGTGCGTCGTGTCGTGTCGTGTCGTGCAGTGAATGTGTCGATGCTGTGTCCATGCATTTTTATTGAATGAGCATTAATCTCGAACCCTGTGATTGGTTTAAAAAAATGTCGTATATTTATTGTCGTATTAGCATGAATATCAAACGCTGTGATTGGTTAAATAATGTTGTATAATTCTAGTTTCAAAGTCATGTGAAGTTCTCATGCTAAGGGAACGTTATAGCGCGACGTGCAAGTATCACCGGCGATAATGTATTCACATACCGTTTATATGCACACGCTTTCGTATGAGTTAAAGCAACGCATTTCCATGCGAAACCGCTTTGTTTCATCAAATAAGGCGTGTAAAAGCTCGTATGACAGCAAAAAACTTGTGCATAGACGTGTGTGCTTGTCATACTTTAGCGCGTCGCTCTGTAATTTTTGAATAAAACATATCAATTGAATGTACTAATCGTTACGATTCACATTCATTCATTCATTCACTGCACTTAACCATAGACATATCTAAGCGTCATGGCTTCCTTAGATGTTTATATTCACTTTTTTAGGATTACAGTATATTGATTTTATCGTAATATGCTGGAGTATAATCTCAATGGCCTAGTTTGCCAAGGCACTTCAATATGAATGAAATAATCCATAGTTTAAAGATTAAAAACTATGTTTAAATTGAATGTTATTGATTTATCCATTCGTTTATTTTCATTCACACAACACATTCATTGAATTTCAAAGTTGTATACTAAAGAAACACTGCCCCAAAAAGATTCTTATGTCTACGTCTGTTATAGAGCATTTTTGCATGACTGTGCGGAAAAGCTCACGGCACAAACACGTTCTTGACACGGCTAGGGATATGCCAGACCAATCACATTGCTCGATAATTCACTCTCCATCTAATCAAGCACCCGGAACAGGGCATAAACGCGGCTCGGACACGGTCACTCCAAAGTCACGGCACTTTCAGACCAATCACATTGTTTGAGAAAAAAATCAGCCAATTAAAATTCTAGAAAACATCACGGTCACCGCACGGCACTGAGCTTTTCACAGTCATACGAAAACTGCACTATGCATGAAAGCGCTCGCGCCTTTGGAGTGTTCTTTCTAGTGTTCTGTCAATCCTCAAGTACTTTGTGACTGCACACAGCACAGCAAGCAAGTTTTTTATTTCATTTTTAAAATGCAAATTACGTGAACGACGAAACTGAAAGTTAAGTGCGAGCGTGCTGTGTGCTCTCATAAAGCACGCGCTCCCACAACCAATCAGATCAGTCCAATCACGCGAAACATCGTTAGTCTTGCCACCACGTATCAGCTCAAGGATCTATTCATTACCGTAAAGAGTATGAACAGAAAAACCTGTTACTATGTAGCTTCTCTTACTTTTTTAAAAACTAACGTTTTTAGTCTTTAGGATATCGTGTTAGTCATCAGCTAATGATTCTTTCATGTAGTTTGTCAGTCTAGCTAAAAGGACGATTCAATATATTATTTAACTCTTATAGATAGTATAGATTAAGGATTAATTGAACTCGTTTAGTTGACTTTAAGGATTAAATAGAAAAGTCAATTGAAAGGTCTTACTCTGTACACATACACCATTTGTTCCTCTTTTCCGGCTTTAGTTACAAGGATCCATTTAGTTTAGCTTGGAGAATTATTAGGTTAAGTTATAAGGACTGACTTAGGTCAGTTTAGTTTGAATAAGTAGATTAGCTAAAGGCAAGTCCTGCAAAATCTCAGGAGCAATTCTTGAATCTCGGAACATGCGTCACGTGCATGTACCTTTGTGTTCGACCAAGCTGGGGAAATTGCTACAAAAGTCCATCTCCATAAATTTTGGTCCCATCAGATTGCTTACAATGCAAGGCTAAAAATAATTCACGTTCTAACTGGTTCAGTTGGGTGTGACGAAAGAGAATATGAACTTTATATATTCTTCGAATTTTTAATCATTTTTTTCTGGCTAATAAAGTCTAGTTTTCTTGGCCAATTCTACCAAAACATGGAGCTTGTTGTCGAAATACAATACATGGATTCGACAAGACCAAGCTAAACTCGTCGACGTGATCTGGACATGGGCGTTTTTCATGCGGCAGCCATATTGATTCGAATAATAAGTTCCACAACGCGTGGCCTCGCGTTCAAGTGCTTGAAAATAAGTTTGTATGAAGGAAACAAAGGTTTTTATTCACACGAGAATAAACATGCCCGCCGTTTGATAAAGATCCGCCATAGAGCAGCTTTTTGGACAAAAATAAGGTTTTTTTACGACTGTGAAAAGCTTGAAGTTGCTTGCGTGTCAACGACCGCGATTTTATCTATAATCTTGGTTGGTTAATTTTTTTCTCGTGCAATGTGATTGGTCTACTGGCACTGCTGTGATTTTGGCTTGAATAATAATCAATTTGTCCAAAAAAGTCTCTATCATTGTATTAAATCACCATTCGTTTCGCGCTTCGATGCAAAGGCACGGCTACCTTTCAAGTGCTGAAGAAATTGTGAAGGTGACTATTGCGATTGGTCTGGCAGTGCTGTTACCTTGGCGTGACCGTGTAAGAATTCAAATATATCAAAAATAAATCATTTATGTTTGCGCCTTGCTTTTTGATTTCCCATAAACCTCTTCGGCCCTAGCTCGCAGGTTAAAGGGACTCTGAGGATTCTTCTAGCTCACTTTCCTCGCTCACACTTTCATCGGGTGTATTATGTTTTTCTCCTCAAGCAATTTCCGGTTCAAATTGATAAGGAACAGCCATACTTCCATGGAAAGCGAAATTTGGCTGATTCAACTCCAAGCTATCCAATATTTTCCACTATCTGAAGTCATCACAGCCCAGTCATCCCAACCCAGCAAATCCGTGATGTTCCACAGGGAGCCCAGCTAAAGTCATTTTGCAACTTTGGCGGACGATATCACCCCAAAAACGCATTTCATGGAATTTTCATTTCGATTTTCAAAATCAACAAGGTTTGATGTACATTTTAAGCTATTAAATGTCTGGTACTTTTAATTAAGGCAGATTATGCAAGGATCGTTCCATGCGCACAATCAAGGCTGACTTGACACTGTACGAGTTTTCCTCAAAACTATGTCGCGTAACACTGACGACTCGAATTCAATTGGTGTGCTTCGCTTAAATCGACTGCACGACTTATTTGCGACTGTAAATGACAGGTATATGTTGCACACGACAGTTGTAAACTTATAGGCCTGCAACCGCACAATTCGAAGTGTTTACGGAGGGAGAAAATCGGAGAGCCAAGAGAAAAACAATCGAGGGGTGAGAACAGCACATCAAACACAAGGTTATTTGCTTGCTTTTATCAATAGTTATTTCAAACCAGACCCCTTTTGTACATGGAACATGGAAACGTATAGACTAGTAAGTTTCTAGTGGAAAGATAGTACGAGACAAAAATGGCCGATGTGGTAGACAGTACTACAGAGTATAGACATATATATAGACTATAGACACCTTGCATTGATGTCATAGAGGAATCGTTCTGGGGGGCAAAACAATAGGGCGTCTTTTCTTATGCAAAAAATTATCTTTCGTAGATCGGAACAATTCCGTTAGGGACTCAGTACAAGGGGTCTATTTTCAAAAGGTTGGGGAAGGTTCAAGTTTTATTGCCAACCAAGCCCGAAATGCACTATGGGTGATGCGAATTCAACAAGCGAAAGCTCACAACAATATGAAATTTTTCCAAATATCTTCACGTTTTCATACATAATATTTTCTGTGACGACATTATTTACATATGAATGTACACTTCAAGCATAGTAAGCAACATAACCTTTATCAAATGTTTTCCCAAAATAGAGGCTTTGCAGCACCATGTGATATAATGCAGCCATGACAGGAGGCACTACAATAGTCTTTTTTCCCTGGGAAACTTAATTCTTTCTCATATACATCACGATAAACCAGAATCAATTGTTCCTGCCTCATGTCATGGCTGCCATCACATTATAGAATGAGAGATATAATCATATTGATTACAGCTTACGGCTTACAATAAGGTAAATAAAAGTAGCAGCCATAATTAATGTTCACTACAATTGGTTAATGTAATCATTCCTAAGAGAATAAAAGTGGCAGCCATGTTGGATGATGTTCACTATAGGTGGTTAATGTAATCATTCCTAAGAGAATAAAAGTGGCAGCCATGTTGGATGATGTTCACTATAGGTGGTTTGTAATCATTCCTAAGGGAATAAAAGTGACAGCCATGTTGGATGATGTTCACTATAGGTGGTTTGTAATCATTCCTAAGGGAATAAAAGTGACAGCCATGTTGGATGATGTTAACTATAAGTGGTTTATGTAATCATTCCTAAGGGAATAAAAGTGGCAGCCATTTTGGATGATGTTCACTATAGGTGGTTTGTAATCATTCCTAAGGGAATAAAAGTGGCAGCCATGTTGGATGATGTTCATTATAGGTGGTTTGTAATCATTCCTAAGGGAATAAAAGAGGCAGCCATGTTGGATGATGTTCATTATAGGTGGTTTGTAATCATTTCTAAGGGAATAAAAGTGGCAGCCATAATTAATGTTCACTACAATTGGTTAATGTAATCATTCCTAAGAGAATAAAAGTGACAGCCATGTTGGATGGTGTTCATTATAGATGGTTTGTAATCATTCCTAAGGGAATAAAAGTGACAGCCATGTTGGATGGTGTTCATTATATATGGTTTGTAATCATTCCTAAGAGAATAAAAGTGGCAGCCATGTTGGATGGTGTTCATTATATATGGTTTGTAATCATTCCTAAGAGAATAAAAGTGGCAGCCATGTTGGATGATGTTCACTATAGGTGGTTTGTAATCATTTCTAAGAGAATAAAAGTGACAGCCATGTTGGATGGTGTTCATTATAGATGGTTTGTAATCATTCCTAAGGGAATAAAAGTGACAGCCATGTTGGATGGTGTTCATTATAGGTGTTTGTAATCATTTCTAAGAGAATAAAAGTGACAGCCATGTTGGATGGTGTTCATTATATATGGTTTGTAATCATTCCTAAGGGAATAAAAGTGGCAGCCATGTTGGATGATGTTAACTATAAGAGGTCTGTGGTGCCAACCTTAAGCAGCAGTTTGAAAAAAGAAAAAAAAAAAAAAAGGAAAAAAAAAAAAAAAAGGAAAAAAAAAAAAAAGGAAAAAAAAAAAAAAAAAAAACAGGAATAAAAAAGAAAGCCATATTTGGCATTTGTAATGACTAATAATATAATACATCTTCTCAGTTTGTAATATCGTCCAACATACCCACCACCTAATGATTACTAATGGCTGCTTAGCATAATTCCCATTGTCATACAGGAAAAAAGACACAGACGCAATCGAGGCTGCAGGGTAATTTGACTTTATAAACACAAACCTTGCAGCCTTAATTGGTTGTCTCGTGTTTGTCCACTTTTATCACGTGACCATGTTTATTCTTTGATAACCGCCATGATGATTCACTATCCAAAGCATTTCTAAGCTTTTCTCGTTTGAACAACAAAAAATGGCGGCCGCTTAATTGTTAATTATATATCAAGGGAATTTCTGGATGCACTCCAAGAATTTTTATGAGAATCAAAGCCGCTTTGCTGTCTTTATATTTTCGCTAATGCTAGTTGACTTTGGAAGAATTCAATTCGGCACAATCACTTGTTCATATCCCGTTAAAATCACTTTGGAATTTTTTCACATTTTCTTCTTTCATATTTCTCCGATTTTTTTAAAATTCTGCATTCGTATGAATACGAGGGAATAGCGTCCCAGGCACAGACCCTACTCATTTGTCTAATTTAGGAAAATGAGTAAGGACTGGCAACGAGGATGTGAGCACAACAAAATGGCCGGCACCCATAGTCAGAATGTAATGATTTGTAATGGACTAGAAATTATATTTTGGAAATACTGCGTACGATTGAGAGAGGTAACCTAGACTCTGACCATCTTGATGTTATAATCTCTCGTATAGACTGGATAATTGGAGCCTTTTCTAGATACTCGAATGCTACATGCAAGTTCTAATGATTTAAATTCACATGTTGTCAGTCTTCTCCGCCAAACCAGCAACATTATTGACCAAACTCATGATAATCTAACCTCATATCAAGCTGAAAAGGTATTCTCAAGCCGTTCTGGAAGACCTAAATTTAACATTCCCGAAGAACAGCTGCAGCCAGTATCTGGTCGATAGTCGTTTTACAACTCCTGATATTGCATCTATGCACGTGCACAAAGTAATGAAAGTATAAACTACGTCTAGTAATTTATATAACCTCGTATTCATACGAATACAGAATCGGAGAAATACGAAAGAAGAAAATGTGACAAAATTCCAAAGTGATTTTAACAGAATATGAACAAGTGAATTGTACCGAATTGAATTCTTCCAAAGTCAACTAGCATTAGCGAAAAGAAAAACACAGCAAAGAAACATGTTGCACATTCAAATAAACATCCACATTTTGGCGGAAATCACCCCTGATAAATGCGAGGGCACATGAGAAAAAAAAAAATTGAATGTTCTAGCCAACACGGCTGCCGAGTCAGAAAAGTTCATCGAATGCATTTTTGGTGAAGAAGCCCAAAAACCATAGACTAAAATTAAATCAATTGTGATGATTCATTCCCAGTCCCCTTCTCGGTCCCATAGTATCTATTTATCAATCCCCATGGACATTTTCTTTCTCTATTAAAAAATCCTGAAGTGGGTATTCATCGTCGGGAAGCTGAAAGCTGACTTGTCGTTTCACAGTAGAATGTTTATTCTGAGTGGAAATGAAAAAAAAAAAAAAAAAATGAATAATCAAGTAAAGTACTAATAAAAGCTATTAGCAATTCTGAGGATGAGAAAAAGAGAGGGTCGAGTTGTTATTGCTCTGCACTGTGGGACTTTTTTAGGGGATATATTTTCAAGATGGCATCTATTTTGTCCCCCCAAAAAGAAAGCAGTCCCACAATGCACTGCAATAATAACTTGATTTTAACTTAACTTTTTTTCTCAGACTCAGAATGGCTAATAGAGAGACCAGCCTGTTATACAACATGGTCTAAGCATTTCAATTAGTTAGCCGTTACTTGCGATATAGGAGGTGGGAAATGCCTACAAATGAGGGAAATATCATCATCTGTTGTAAAATGCGATAATATTTCTGGAAAACTGTATTTTGTAGTTGAGTAGGTCAAGGCTGTTGCATGTTATATACCTTCACATTATTGTGGATATGTAAGTA
The DNA here is from genome assembly GCA_011057435.1 of Actinia equina. Taxonomy (NCBI): domain Eukaryota; kingdom Metazoa; phylum Cnidaria; class Anthozoa; order Actiniaria; family Actiniidae; genus Actinia; species Actinia equina. The sequence goes on along the minus strand of WHPX01000764.1, from coordinate 86,808 downwards.
AAACGTGCAGATATATTCAATATTATTATAATCTTTCACTAATTGCATTAAAATAACCCATAGTGTGCTTTGGGCTTCGTATGTAACATGCTTAACTGACCTGATTTAAATAACTGCATATTTATCACAATGCTTAGAACATCGATTTGATTGATTAAGCTATTCACCATGTTGTACAACGTATTACAAATAAAAAATATTTGTTCAAGTCATCCAACATGGTAATTAAGGAACAGCAAGCATGCCTTTATAATGAATGTTGTCAAAGATTATCAATTCACATAAGTGTAGAAGGATTTAGTTAAGTTAAGGAGCGTTATATAAGCTTTGGGTTCATGCTTCACTTAAACAAATAACTTTACCTTATTAGTCTTTGTTTAACTTTACCAATGAGATGAAAGCAGAAACTCATAAGGGGGTTGAAACGTGTAACAGCCATACACATAAATCCAAAATGGCGCACGGCCGACTGTGTTGCATGTAAACGAGACATCCAGAGCCAAATGCAAAGAAACAATATCGTGTCAATGCAAAGCATACACTTGTTCTGTCTTTATTTTCTTCTTATATTCAGGAACGCAACAGTTTTGCAGAATCAAATTATAAGAAAATATGCTGTTTATTTGTAAATTTGGCCCTGGATGCCTCGTTTTCAACCGGCCGTGCGCCATTTTGGATTTAGGTGTATACATTTCTTTAGTGCGATGCTCAAGAATATTCAACTTTTTACTTGACAAATTTCTTTACAATAAATCACGACTCCTTGCTCAAAAAAATCCTAAACTAAATCGAAGAAAGAAACCGCAAATACTTGATCGAAAGATTCAGTAAATCTCCAACGAAACTTAGGAAATTCAGAAAGAAGTTGGATATGAAGCGGCCATCTTAAAATCGAACTCATAGTTCCAAATATGGTATAAAAACTCCTAATTTGCATATCAGAATATTCCTAATCATGGCTATATATGCATCAGAAGTTCCGCGCTACTGCTTTAAGCGCATGCTCAAAGGGCCAAAAAGTGGGTTCCTGGGTCGTGAACATTGCTATATTTTAAATGCATTCGTCTTATCAAGCACAATTTTCATTAAACATTCAAGAGCAAGTAGTGTTAAGCTAATTCCAAATCAAATATACCAAAGATTAGTAATTTTTACGACCCATGGTCCCACTTTTTGACCCCTTGAGCATGCGCCTAGAGGAGTAGCGAGAATTTCCTGATGTATGTGTAGTGTTACATGCTTCAACTCGCTCCTGAGTTTCTGATGAAACTGCCTCACGTGATTAGGGACGTAAGTGATATTACAATTAATTATCATGAGATAGAAACGAGTGGAGCAAGTTGAAGACGTCAAGAGAAAGAAGGCAAGACTTGAAAAAGAATATTTGTAGCGACAGTCTCTTAACCAGTCTTCGCTCGTCTCGTTTAGTCCGTTTTTTTATCTTAAGACTGGGTTTAAACTGAGATTTATCAAATTGAGTTTAAGAATTATAATACTTTTAAGAATTGTTTTTTAAAGTTAAGGGAGGATAGAATTCTTCCATTTTCAATTTTTCCTTAATCGGATGTTTCATGTCGTTTCCTTGAAGTTTCGTGTTATCATTTGAAGTAGTAGACATGCCTTCATGCTATTTATCAGCGAGGTTACTTAGCATCAAAGCTCTTGATTTCTTTTTTAAAGTTTAGTTTATGTCATAGTGAGTATTTTGTATTTTTTTGGATGAGTAAAAATCGAAAATTAGAAATTTACGAAAGATGTATAGAGAAAGTAGTTGGACTGAAGCCAAACGTTAGGCCAAAGACATTAATAAAACGAAAAAAGAAAAAAAGAAAGAAAGAAAAAAAAACAAGACAAAAAATAAACACGCTTATACCAAACAAAATATCAAGAGGAATACTAAAGAAAAATAAAATAAAGTGAAAAGAATTGAATATAGAACAAACAAAAAAGTTTAGTAAGCAACGGCATAAAAACAAAAACGAAACAAAACAAAAACAGAAACAAAAACAGAAACAGAAACAGAAACCAAAACCAAAACCAAAACCAAAATAAAACAAAGACAAAGACAAAAACAGAAACAAAAACAAAAACAAAACAAAAACAAAAACAAAAACAAAAAAGAAAAAAAAGCAAAAAATTACAACAGAAAATGAAATACACAAAGCAAAACAACTTAAGGTGGCTGCCTACTTTTGAACGTTCTAATTGAGCCCACGATGAGCGCGCTTAAAGACCGCTGAAAAATCTACAAGATTTTATTGAATGACCATACGCGTTTTGAGCTTCAACAGGGCAAAACCCTCAAATTTTGCACGGGACTCTCTATTTTTAAATAGCTCATTCAGAGGAACTCTTAAAAATCTAGGTTATATCAACATTTTAGAAAAGGTTTATATCAGGAACACATGAAAAAATAGATTTTTGTAGGGATTTTTGTTCGACTTTTTAAGAGATTTTTAAGAGCACCGAAACTACAAAATATGACAAATCAATGTATCTCTTTGTCTTTTTGTCGAAAATGTCCATGTATTATTGTAGAATGATTGACTAGCCTTCATTCATGCAATCATATAATAGTCTGCAAATAACTATTATCTTATGAAATGAATCTTATTGTTTTTCACTTCCGGTGGCGCAATTTTTACTCCAAAAGCTCGTGCGTAGGCTTCCATTAAATGCTGATTATCTCGAAAACGAGCTCGGGACACCCTATTTTTCTTTCCAGATTTGGAATCAGCATTAAATTTCAATTCGGAAAATCGAAGTTTTAAAAATCAATTTCCAAAAGTAGGCAGTCACCTTAACACATTTTAAAAAGAAAACTCGTAATCAAGACGTATAAGAAACTATAGAGAAAGATGAGAGTATGTGGACCGCGTGGCACTAATGAAATAGATGAAAATATAGAAATATAGGTAAGTTGTAGTCTCGTTCCCAAGCACTACAACTTACCTATATTTCTATATCTTCATCTATAGAGAAAGAGTTTTTTTTTCTGTTTTGATTTGTTTCAGTACCTCAACTTTGATCTGTTTCTTCTGTAATATAATCTTTTCTTGATTCTCCAGTTTCATCTTCATTCCAAGGCCGGTCCCACAAAGTCCGATTCTTGCCCGCAACATTACGATCTTCCCGAGTATTGTCCGACTCTTTCCGAGTCGTATCCGATAAAGTAATACTTTGTTCAGATATTTTGGGTTTTTCTCCATGGACGTTTGCAACTTGATCACTAATGCGGACACTTGATTCTAACGTGACAGCGGTTTCTCTATCTTGCGTATGCGTAATTTTTCGTGAATTGTGAGTAATTTCTGTGATTATTTCTTTGGGAGTAGTGCTCTCTAGATCTCTCGGAGCATTACTTACAGAGTCGTTTCGAGGGGAAGCTGGGATACCCGAGTCAGGAGATCCCTTGTGTTGCTCGGCGTTACCCTTGGTTGTTGATACTACATCTTCGGCAGATTGTTCTAGGAAATAAACAATACGTTACCATAGAAACATGTTTCCCTTGCAGCACCTTGGAATGCAGCTCAATTTGAAGTGCAGTCTATTTTCAGGTTGAACTTTCACAAATAGACCCTTTGCTTCGTATGCAAATTGCCCAAATCAGATCAAGTGTGAGTGAATGAATGAATGAACACACGGGCAACACACGAGTAAAGTTTTAAAAAAAGGTTTTCACTAGCGGTGGAGTCGGAAGCAGTTCATTCGTGAAATTGCAAATAGAAATCGCTTGTCATAGGCGAAAGCATAAGGCATGAAAATCAAGTTCATTCAAGTTTCAACTCCGTGAAAGTTAAAGTACGATAATGGAATTGAAAGGCGTAGGTGTGTTTTAGATTAGTCTGAACAGATACTATCACAGATACTGCACTCTGATTGGCTGAGGTACTAGTGGTCCATCAGGGAAAGAGCGCCAGTAGGGAAACGTGCTAGTTTTGAAATTCAAAGCAGTTGAGGCTGACTCGCGTCTTTAACCAAATTTCCAATTTGTTTGACCTTTAGTAAGTTTATACTAAAAAGATTAGATATCTCGCCCTCATGGTTTCAGGACAATAGCCCATTCGACTTTTGGTCTTATACGCCACGTGACAATAGCCTTGTAAGATGGCAGGAACAATACAATCGTTTTACGAGAAGTAATTGAATAGACCCTTTTCGAGTTCCGATTTTCTGAGGAATATTCATGTGTTCCAGTCAAGGTCCGTCAAGTTTCAAAGTGTTCGTATTATTGAACTTGTGCATTCTTTACTTTACCGTTGGCATTTGTAAATATTTAGACACTGATTCGAGGCTAAGAATGAGTAAATGAGGCCGTAATCAAAAAACACAGCGGTAATTTGGAACTCGAAAAGGGTCTATTCCCGAGAGCAAAGTAATTTTATTGTTCTGGCATCTAACCACAGTTAGCCAAGGCTGTATTATGGGCGCCGGCACGTGATTGTGCAAAGTGAAAAGCCTCTATTGTTTAATCTCCGATTCCTTTACGTTGCTATGGAGACTTGCCAGCAATAGGCTAGCTGCACACGCTAAATCTAAACTATTCTACACAATGATTATGTACACAATGGTCGATGGAGTGACTTTGGAGTGGTCTTACCGTGCAAGGTAGCATACCCTCTACTTACATTTCAACGCATTTTCAACGTTGTATTTTTCCTCATCCGGGTTGCCTGTGTTTGCTGAACTCGACTCAATCCCAGTCTCGCCGCGTTCACAATTACACAGGGAACCCAAATAGCGAAAAACATCATTTAAAAAATGCGAAAGTCAAGGCTAAGCTAAATTGCAACTTCATTTACGATGGTTTTAGAATAAATTTTGAACGAAAACATTGTTATGAATTTGGATGTCAAAATAAACCAAATCAATTCTTACCAATAGACTTCTTAGTCTGTAAAGAATCTGCAGTATTTTGTCTCAATCGGTGGGAAGCACTAGTAGTTGCTTTTCGTTTCTGACCAGCCTCAGACGCTCCTCGACCTTCGTTAAACGATCGATACCGATATGTTAACAATGTATGAATCTCACCCGTTAACGTTCGTTCTCTTCGTGAATCGTTTCGTGATCGATCAGCTTCGGTCATTGATCGTGCTCGACCCAGGCTTCCTCCCAGTGATCGCTTTCTTGGCGACGTTTTCTCTTTTCCTGAGAATTTAAAGAAATGTTCGTTTAACTCCTTGTTGAGAACCGATTCATGGTTCCGTCCAATCAACGCCGAAGCAGTTTTCCCAGTGGAATTGACTGAACCTTGTCCCATTAAACAACTACACAGAATCTGTTTTAAAGAGTATTACAAGAATGACGAGGGAATTTTCGACTCTTATTGCAGAATAGTAAGCTATTGAAAGTATTCATAATCGATTTTCCTCGATCAGGTTTTTTGATTCGTAGATATTGTAGACCAGTTGCTAAGCTTGTGGAACATAGCAACGGTAACTAAGGGGAGTGGTATTCATGAACCATGGGAATTCTCTGAGCTTAAATACAAAGGATGTATTGTGGTCTAGCTTAAATAAATGAAGAAAGAAAGAAAGAAAGAAAGAAAGAAAATGGCTAAAAATGAGGAATACCTTGTAATTTCTTGAAGACTTTTGTACTCATAAAATCTAGAAACCTTTTGCTGTAAAAACCTGGACGATGGACAGAAACTGTATCCTGTTAAAAAAACAAAAAAACAAATGAATGGATGAATGAACGGACGGATGGAAGGATGGATGAATTTTTATTATAACGAACATGCCTCACCCCATCGTGAACAATGGACTTCCATCCATGTTCTAGTTTCTTCTTTAGTCGATAGCTTTGCAGAATATCGATAATACCAATGAACAGTAACAGTCTTTCTCCTTTAGCGTTTCTCGCAGGAATACCACCAAACCTAACAACAACACTCTGTTAGAGGACAATTGTCTTAATGCAAAATAAACCATTCATCAACGTGTTAGAACAGAACCCTCATAATTACGCTACCGCGCAAAGGCAACGGTACTTAGTGTTGTGAGAAACATACGGTATTGAGGTTCTACAGCCCGTTCACGGTACGACATGCTGGCTGCAACAATAAAATCGCTTTCCATAAGAATGCTTATTTGAAAACGTACAATACTGACTTATAGCACGTACATAATACGACATGCCATTCATAACATTCAAATGGCTTCCAATAAGAATGGTTATCGGACGAGTGGAAAACGTACAGTACTGACTTATACCACGTACACACAATACGACATGCCGTAACATTCAAATGGCCCCTTCCACACTATGCCGGAAAAGTTTGAATCCGAATTTTTATTTATTCGGTTAGGCCTACCGTCCACACTAGTCCAGGCAAATCCTAAACAATTCTTCACCAAAAACGAAATTTTTCGAATACGGTCTGCAGAGTGGAACAATTTGAAAACGCCGGCTAACCGTGTTAATGTGGACGAATCTGAAGAACATTTCGTGTCCGAATTTTTTTCGGATACGATCACGTCATGACTGTCATAGGAACAGGGCGTGAAGGCTAAGAATTCACCGCGGCCTCAATTTCAGCTTCGATGTACATGCTCAGATGTGCAATGAAGCGTTTTTGCCGCCTCTGATCGGACTAGTGTTTTTTTATTCGTTTTCATGTGGGACGGAAAACTTTTTTTTTCGGTTTCGGTGTGAAAATTTCGGATTCGAATGTATCCGGCATAGTGTGGACGGGGTCTGAGTGAGAAAACGTACAGTACTGACTTATAGGACGTACACAATATGACATGTCGTAACATTAAAAATTATCCAATCACAACGTCTAGTTATTTTGTACATAGTCCTAATGGGCTCCCTGTGAATTTTTCTTTCACAGGGAGCGCACTTGGAAAACGTCAAAACTCAACACTCACGGTCTTTCACCAGTTTCTTTGACTGTAATTGCTTCCCATACTGTATTGAACCCTTCTCTTCCTTTTAGACTCTTGGATCGCTGTAGAGCTGCGGTGTCTGGTGGCTCTAGCTGATCGTTTTCTTTATGTTCGACTGTGTACATACAAAAACATGTGTTACACTATGTATCCAATAGTTTGAAAATATATTCTTAGTGACAGTAATATTAAACGTCAAACAATAATTTAGGGACGGACCATTAGATTTTTGAGGGGAGGGGGTAGGAATTTTGAGGGGAGGGGGGTTGGGCAATTTTTTTTTTGGTGCAGGATTTGTTTTTTACGGCTCATGGTTGTGGAGGAAATTTGTTTGGACATAATTTGAACTTTCTTTCCGGCACTTTTCTTAGCACGATTTTTTTCACTCTTCACAGCTGTGCTCGAAAATTTGGGGGGGGGGGGGGGGGTTGCACCCCCACCCCCTCAAAAATCTAATGGTCCGTCACTGAGTAGAATACATACCTTATATCCGTGAAAAAATTAACTAACAAAATTGTACAAATTAGTGAAAAGTTTACTGAACTTAATAATACGTGCAAATCTGAGTAATTTCTTACAACGTTTTTCACGGATATTTAGTATGCACTCTATTTTCACAGACTTCAATCAGCTATGTTCAAAGTCTGTTTTAGGTAAAGGTATCCCTTAAGACAAATTTATTCCTTTCTCTGCTCGTCCAATAAAGTCTGATGATGGCCCCTTTCCCTCCAGACGGCATTAATAGCATGTGCTAATCAAAGTTAACAGGAGGAGAGTGTTGGTATGTTGGTTATGTATCTCGAAATTATATTATATTTGCTCCAGTGCTTGAAATAAGCACTAGTAACTAATAAACCACTAAGTGCTTTTTTTGACTTTTTTAGTTGAAGAAATTCTACAAGCAAACATTTGCATGTAAATATTTCTCAGAACTGACTCATTTTTTTTTTTCATTAACGAAATTTCAAAGGCTTGCTAGTGGCCAGAATAGTTAAGTTTGTTAGCAAAGGGTAAATGATAGAGGCTAATGATACAGTCAAATCTTTTTCAAGCTTAACTACCTAGGTTTCATTGATGGTTTGATTATTGAAATATAGAAATGTATTATTCCCTCTGAGAATCTGAAACTCAAGATTTAAAATACATCTCCAATAATTGCAACTAGTTGTTGACCATGTTGGAAGAACTTAACAAAAGAATTTTCAGTGAATTGTTTTGTTATATCCTCCAACATGGCCGCCGTGTCAATTGTTATTTAATTCTCTTGGGAATGGCTGAAAACCATCAATAAGCCTGAAGCGAGATGACGGTTTACCCCAACTCTATACCGTAATAATTTTTAAAATTCTTTCATATTAAAATTTTTGATTCCTTAGAGAATACAAGAACAATACTCACAATTAAAGAACAAAAGTAGTGTGAAAAGGATTATGGTCTAGAGACGGGGGTAAAACGTCACCTCCCCTCAGGCTTTTTGAGGTTTATCTAGGATACTTGCAGTCAAAATGGCTCAAGAGTACCCCCTAGGGTCCGTTAATGGTTTTATTATTCATCTATTCAAATTTCTTATTTTTTACAAGAATAGAAAAACATGGAATTCTAAGTAATGACTGATTCAAAATTATGAATGGAATGAAACCAACAGCCAATCAGATTTCGAGTTTAGAATCAGTTTTTATCTGAGATGGAATACCACAGGGATCCCAGTCTACTTACTTGTTGTGTTATCCAAGTCAAGGCTTGTTGTCTGCCTATCTGCAGCCATTTGACCTGATGGTGTTAAGGTACCATCTTGGTGTCTTTCTCGCTGTGCTTCATCTAGGTTATGTATTGCTAATAATAAACTGTAATCCATGATTTTAAAACTCTCTAATACCTGTTAGAATGAACAAAACAATGAAGATCGATTTATGTTTGCAATGAATTATGTATGTTAGATTAAAAGATGGCCTAAGAACCAAACAGACAAAGAGAATTGCGGAGAAAGGGTAGAACAATAGGAGGGTGGATGGATGGATGATGAATGGATGGATTGATGGATGGATGGGAAGAGATGAATAAATGAATGGGTGGGATGGATGGAAGAATGGAGTGGGATGGATAGAAGAATGGAAGAATGGAGTAAAATGGATGGAAGAATGGGGTGGAATGGATGGAAGAATGGAGTGGAATGGATGGAAGAATGGAGTGGAATGGATGGAAGAATGGATGGAAGAATGGAGTGGGATGGATGAAAGAATGAAAGAATGGAGTGGGATGGATGGAAGAATGGGGTGGAATGGATGGAAGAATGGAGTGGAATGGCTGGAAGAATGGAGTGGGATGGATGGAAGAATGGAGTGGGATGGATGGAAGAATAAGGTGGGATGGATGGAAGAATGGAGTGGGATGGATGGAAGAACGGAAGAATGGATGGAAGAATGGGGTGGAATGGATGGAAGAATGGAGTGAAATGGATGGAAGAATGGGGTGGGATGGATGAAAGAATGGGGTGGGATGGATGGAAGAATGGAGTAGAATGGATGGAAGAATGGGGTGGGATGGATGGAAGAATGGGGTGGGATGGATGGATGGAAGAATGGGGTGAGATGGATGGAAGAATAGGGGGATGGGATAAATGGATGAATGAATGTAAGGAAGGATGGAAGGGATGTAAGGAATAAACAGAACAATGGGTGGGTAAATAAAGGGATGGATGGATGGATTGCTGCAGTCATGAATGCATAGATATAAAAAATGGACAAAAGGTATGAATGGACATTGTGTTGATACATACCCTACAATCTCTCTGGATTGTTTTCACTAATGAATTATATGTATCTGGTTCCAGAAATATACCCTAATGATGAAATACAAACAAGAGGTGAGATGCAACATAAGCAAGGGTGCTAGCAACAGCACCAGTATCAGAACCAGTGACAGATGAAGCAATAACAAACAAAATGTCAATAGAAAAATATGGTATCGTTTAGAGCAAGGAAAACGAAAAACAGCAGCAGCAACGACAGTATATAAAGACTAATAATTTAACAAACAAATAAACAGCCCTGGACAGACAAATAAACAGACCTGGACAGACAAATAAACAGACCTGGACAGACAAATAAACAGACCTGGACAGACAAATAAACAGACCTGGACAGACAAATAAACAGACCTGGACAGACAAATACACAGACCTGGACAGACAAATAAACAGACCTGGACAGACAAATAAACAGACCTGGACAGACAAATAAACAGACCTGGACAGACAAATAAACAGACCTGGACAGACAAATAGACAGACCTGGACAGACAAATAGACAGACCTGGGCAGACAAATAAACAGACCTGGGCAGACAAATAAACAGACCTGGACAGACAAATAAACAGACCTGGGCACACAAATAAACAGACCTGGGCAGACAAATAAACAAAAATCAATGAGAATTGACAGTGCTTCCAAAGAGTAGCTATTTCAAATGAAATTTAGAAAATTGATATTTACAGAGGGAGGAAAATCCAAGGAACCTGGAGAAAAACCCTGGAAGCACAGGAGATAACAAACTAGCAACATACAAAACAGAGTCTGGGATCCAAACCCAGGTGGACCTGGTGAGCATTGCCGCTGTACATGTACTTTTAATAAACAAGGATAACAACTAAAATAATTATCAAAAACATCAGCAAATATCACAGCAGCAAACAAAAGCAGTGCAAGAAACTAACCTCTGGATGGTCGGAAAGAAAGTCCAAGTCTTTCAGTGTAGGAGTTGCTTTGGCTCGTTCAGTTTTGGATGCCCTTCGTTTGTATGATGAACCCTGGAAACAGTGAATCATACTAGATAAATGAACTTGATTGCCTTGTTTAGCTTAGGCATAATATTCAATACCCATTTTAGACCATGTGTCGGTCCACTAAGTATCATTACCTTAAAGAAATAGACCTTTCCTGAATTCGCTTGACTGACCACGAAACAAATGGTTGAAGTCAAGACTGAACTTCATTCTTTTATTCAAAAGAAAAAAATTTGAAACTATTGTTTCGTGACCAGTCAAGAGAATTCGGGATAGGTCTATTGAAAATGGTGCACTAAGAAATCAAGTAATCTTTGATAAATCAACACCATTGAAGACCTGGATGAGAGTAAGAGTAGCTACTGAGAGTTGATAGGAAGCAGACTTAAGAAGGACAATGATGAAAAGTAGAGACTTCATGAGTTTAATGGAACAGTGTTTTCCAAGGCAAATGTATCTCAAGCCGTTTCGAGCCACAAGGCAAACTACTGTATAACGATAATGATTTTGTGCATGAAAAATGACATGGATATGGAGAGAACTCAAATATAGAATCCTATTTTCTACCTTTAGGTCATATTTCCAGTGGAATTTATAAACTGTGGGTAACAGATTATTCATTATAACCAATCTGATATTTTTTCCTCCACACTGATAAAGAAAAAACAAACAAAAAACAGTAAACATTATTATTAGAAGTAGCACATTATTATATATTATTAGTATATATTAGTATGTTTTAATTAACTCATGAAACAAAGCATACTTATAATAAATATGTTATTCCACAAGTTTATGGAAACCATTCTATTTCAATGTCCAATTATGACCTTGGGTGAACTGGACTTGATAAATGTATTATCTGAAGGATTACCTACAGATAATACATTTATGATGTGATGTCAAGCTTTTCGCTGCCATCAATCAAACCTAATCAGTCGGTAACTTTCAATATTCTTGACTGACAGCAGCAGAATACAAAATTTCAGTGTGCAACTCGAGCACCGAGGCCGCATTTTTATGAAAATAGCTATAACAATATCTATCATACATTAATTTTATGAGTACTACATTCATATCATGCTGTATGTACTAACCTGATAACAAAAAAGACCAAAAAACTTTGGTAGTAGAGTTTTCTTATTTTGATTGAGATTCTGCGATTATAAAACACAGAGATACTTGTTACAGTAAAAGTCAAGATTTTCCTTTTATTTGTCTATTTATTTCAGCGCTTCCAAATTAATTCTGTACAATAGGCATTAGCATTATGGCGTCATTTACTACCACTACCAGACTCAATTGCACAGTCTTTTGTTCTGTTAATTAGCACCAATTGTCTCACTATTCCCATGAGGAACTACAAATTTGAAAAAGAAAGAAAATTCATGAAGCATTTTGGTAAGTGGTTATAAAATGACGCCATAATGCAAATGGCCTATTACTTATCCTCATCACCTGATCTGAGACAAAACGTTAGCCAATCAGAATGAGAAAATTAGCAAAACTTAGGTGTCATTTTTCCTATAGAAATCATGGTTTTCCAGGCCACAAAATAAAAAAAATAAAAAAAGTCTGATAACAGTAACATAATAATTACTGTAATAAGTGGCAAAGGTGGACATGTTTATTTATTTTCCACTGGTCAATTTTCACAGGCTTTATGACAATGAAGTTTTGCAGTGACGCTATTCCTATGTCACTTTTTAAGATCATCTGGAAGGGCACAGAAAATAGTATATTATCTGGAAACTACATTTTATTTAAATTAGTAACTAATTTTCTTGGTAGATGCCGGAGAATTCCACTGCTTTTGTTTTGTATAATCAGCATCAAGATTCGTCTAACCTAAATAAAATACCCCCTCAACCACCATTTCAGCTTCCTGGATTCATTCCTGAAACCTACACCTGAAATGACTTACCAGATAATATCCTGGCAGCAGTTTTTGCAAGAAATCAGCTTCTTTATGATCAACAGTCTTAATTATGAATTGATTGTCATTAGTAACGTAAAAGAGAGAACCACTTGCTCCTGGATTAGACAGCTCTAACAAGCTCTCGTTACATAGGGACATCTGAAAACGAAAGGAAAGGCATAATCCTAAAGGGAAGAACATTTCTATTGGATAGCTTTAACAAAGCCTTGTTACACAGGGATATCTGAAAACAAAAGGAAAGGAAGGGTCCTAAAGAGGAGAACAAAGGGCAACTTTGACGATACGGCGGCAATCTTGCCAGGGTGCAATACAAAACAAAGTTGATGGAAAATAGAGAGTTTCATATGTTTATCTTTCTTTTATGAGTAAAGGTGATTGATGTACCATCATAATTCATATTTAATGCTGTTAATATCCATCCATGTCATTACTGTAACAAAGCTTTATTTGATAAAAGTGTGTGTGCCTTTCACCAATGTGAGCTACAACCTTGGAAAATATTTGTTAAAACTTTACAGTGAGCTCACTTGAACCATGAACACTTTAGAGGTATTTCTTTTCAGTACTTGAAACTGTAAAACATCCATTGAGGCAATCGATTGGAAAATATTTCTATCTATTGATGTATTATTAAATACTCTCAGTGTATTTGAGCTCAATGCTTCATTTTTGAGGGTTCAAAACTGTAGAAAGTGCAATGTTATCGTATGGTCCTTTGGTCCATAAATTTTGCATTTATTTAGGTTAAGTAGAGTGGCTTGTTGCTCCTTCTTCTCTTTGCTTTGAGGGTTTTTCTCTTAAAAAACCTGGAGAAAAAGCCTAGATATTCAAGAAGCAAGCAACTGTATTTGCAAACAGTACACATAATATGATATACTGTATATAGTCATTGTTATAATACAATCATCATTTGAAGCGGTTTGTCTTACCATAAAATCATCAGGTTTCATGCTAAAAAGGTCTCTAAAGAATCTGAAAAATATAGAAAAAAAAACTTTAATGAGTTTACCACTCCACAGCTACTGTAAGAAGAATAGCCTGTCATTAGGGGAGAATGTCCGGCCAGAATTGCAACTTGTCTGCTCAAAGCTTTGCCTTCCTGCTCATTTTGACAAGTAACATTAAGCAAGAAAACACTTGACCAAGCTAAAACTATAACTTGGCTGGTCATCATGACTGGCTACTGAGAGAGCTCTGGTATTTTAGCCCTGCTACTCTGATGGTACAGCTTAGATGGAGGACCTAACATACTGTATAAGAATAACAAACAAGGTGATGATTGATTGCAATGATGATAGCAATGACGACCATTGATGATGAATGATGAAGATTGCAGGGCACGAAATTAACTTTTAAACCCACTATCAGAACCTTCCTAGTAAGTTTTATTCTCATTAGCAAAAATTTCAAAATCACAAGCAATATCGGACGCAGTGAATAAGAAATGTTACTTGATATAAGTTCTAAACTTTTCAGTCCTTCAATTTCTAAACTGTGGCCATACTCACAAGACTTAGCTAGTTAAATTTTTTGTCACTTGCTAAGTACAAAATTTCACCCACATTTTGCAAGTTTACAAGCATTAATTTCGTGTCCTGGATTCTGTTAAATATAAATAAATAAAATATTATCATTTATTTTTTTCCGGTCCGGTATCCTAAAAAATCGTGCGTTCTGATTGGCTGTTTGAGCGGGCGGTATTTCGTAAGTATCTGCCCGCGCTCGCGGTCCGGTATCCTTTGCCGCTAAACGACAACACAAAACGATTACCAAAACGAGTAAAAAAAATACGGGGAAAAAATAAATAAGTTATTTACCGTCCTATAGTCGGTCCGGATAGGGAAAAACTGTGCCCTCGGTCTTGAACACGGACCTCGACCTAACGGCCTCGGTCCGTATATTCAAGACCTCGGGCACAGTTTTTCCCTATCCGGACCTCCTGGCCGGTAAATAACATATATGTACCAAATAAATAATTAATTTAATGTAAATCATATTTATTTAAAGTAACTCTTACCTAAAAGCAACCGGAGCAAAGGATTTGAATCTAAAGTCGCTAAATTTATGTGAAGGTGTTCCTTTTGTTCCCTCACTAACAATTAAAAATAACAAGTTATCAAGATAAATTTATTATTGAACTAGCTATGCTATTAGCTAGGTATTAGTTATTAATGTGTAGTTCCAAAAACTATATATACCCTCATCATAGGGGAATTCTTTTAAGAGCCCTCCCTCCTTACCCCCAAAAATTCCAATATTCTTCCATATGAACTTTGTGATTTTTGTTCTTTCTATAACTCCCGCCCCCCCTTTCCCCTTCGGAAATCCCAAATTCATCTGTGGGGTGGCTATGGATAATTTCTGGAAATTCTTCAGTCAAGGTATTCAATAAAAAGGTATTCAATAAAAAGGTATTCAATAAAATATTGCCGACTGTTGCTGACAATAGAGTGGTGTAGAAAACTGCAGAAAAAGGTTAACTGCAGAAAAAGGTTACTCTACAGTGTATCACATGTCTGTACCTTGGAAACCATACAGTTTCAATTTCAGCAAAGTCTTGCATGAGTACATCACGTTCTTGTTTAGCCGACAATCTTCCAACCTTAAAAACAGATGTGGCATACGATTATATTATACATTTTAAATAGACGGTTTTTTCAAGGTTGCGTGAGACAGAAGCTGAGACAGATTAATCTTGAGTTGAAATAATGAAAATTTGGTCAACATAGACAGACATGTGATAGCAATATGTTATATTCCCTTTTGATCTAGCTGTATGGATTGACCCTGATAAATGTACTATACTCTAAACTGCATAGATGAATACTGATTACTAGTATTCACGATTGATATAACATAATTATCAAAGTGAGTATCGGAGAATATTTACTGAGATGTGAGTCTTTGAGCGGCGAGGTAAATATTATCCATATTCACTGAGCCCGGGGCGAATAATTGTTTTAGCATATACCAACTTGTGTACAGAGTAACTTATTTTTATATATTACATTATAATTCAATAAAAAGAAACATACAGAAACCTTGAGTTTGCATGACAAATTCATGTAAAACTTTTAGGCCATACTTCGTTGCCTTTCTAGCATTGTTTGGAATGGCATTTACTTTCATTTTTTTCAATTTCCTCATCGGAAATTGTGGCAAAATGATTGCCGGCAGATGCCATTTTGTTGCCGACTCAATATTATGAGATTCACCTCCAATTAACCAATCAGCGTGCACATTCTTAGAAAGTACACAAGTGGGAATATGCTAAATATAAATAGGAACTTACTGTAAATCCAATGCCCAGCTGTATAGCAGACATTAATGCCGACGAAGGAGTCTAGAAGAATGAAGGCATGTAGTAATGTAATAATATGTGATAAAATGTAAAATGCAACAACTACTATACCTGACCTTATTTTATGTTCATAAATGATTAACGTGTTCTATTAAAATAAATTGAGCTCTGGCGGCTTAAAAAGTCATTTATTTTAACTCAATGTAGTGCCAGTAGCAGTAATTCAATTAAGATTTCTAAAAAGGTTTTTCCAGACATTCAAACTCAATCCAGACAATTAAGTGACTCTGTACAAGTTTATTTATTATATAAATATGATGCATAAAATTATATACCTATTCAGCTATTTCCACACAACAGACTGACGCTCTTACCAACTGAGCTAACTGGGCGGAGGTTGATACACACAGTTCACACACACACGTCATGAATACACACCTTTTTGTTTTTTCATCTTTTCACAGTGTGTATAAATTACCTGATTTTTATCATTACCTTTTTGTAAGTGGTCTCTCCTTTCTCATCAACTCTTCTATGTCCCAGTTTAGATCTTGGAGTGGTCACCTTTATTTTGTCTGCCTTTTCGTAATTCCCTGCCATGGCTTGTGTTGCAGATATCTAGACAATTTGAACAAAAGGGCAGCATTAGTCTTAGAGCACAACTAGAATACTCCATTTTACAGTTCCCTTCAGTGACCATGAATAATAGTTTTAAGTTGAGGCTGTAGTTTTGTCCTATAGCAAAAATAAACTTTTAATCATGGGAAGCAACTCCTACCTTGACTTGCAACAGCTATAATTATTCATGGTCAATGGCCTGAACAGTAAAATGGAGTATTACGCAAAAGTATGAGGATAAATTTTTCCTTATACCAGTATTAAGGTGGCTGCCTACTTTTGAACGTCCGAATTAAGCCCACAATGAGCACGCTCTCAAAAACTGCTGAAAAATCTACAAGATTTTATTGAAGAACCATACGCGTTTTGAGTTTCAACAGGGCAAAACCCTCAAATTTTTGCACGGGACTCTCTATTTTTTAATAGCTCATTCGAAAAAACCTTTAAACATCTATGTTTTATCAACGTTTTAGGAAAAGTTTAAATCAGCAACACAAATTAGATTTTTGTAGGGATTTTTGTTCAACTTTATGAGATTTTTAAGAGTTCCAAAACTACAAAATATGACAAAACAACGTGTATCTCTTTGTCTTTTTGTCGAAAAAATCCATGTATTATTGTAGAATGATTGAATAGCCTTCATTCGTGCAATCATACCGTCTGCAAATAACTATTATCTTATGAATCTTATTTTTTTCTAATCACTTCCGGTGGCGCAATTTTTACTCAAAAAGCTCATGCGTAGGCTTCCATTAAATGCTGGTTATCTCGAAAACGAGCTTGGGACACCCTATTTTTCTTTCCAGATTTAGAATCATCATTAAATTTAAATTAGGAAAATCAAAGTTTGAAAAAAAGTTAAAATCAATTTCCAAAAGTAGGCAGTCACCTTAAGTCAAGTTTTCAATGTAGATGCAAACAAGTGCCCAAGCACTGTCAAAAGTCCTTATTTCATAGTGAAAACAGGCTTAATACCAGCATGGGCACAGGGATCGTTGGTTGTTATTAAAATTGCCAACTAGAAATCTGTTGGACAACCCAATGAAGCTTTTGTTAAAATGTTTTGCACATTTTGGTACATTAACATTACAGTTTTGCACATTTTGGTACATTAACATTACAGTAGCAAAGTCTCCACCTATATGATTTTTAAGAGTAAATTGGTTGAACCCAGGTGTTAAAGTTTGTTGTGAAATGTGATTGTCCTTGTTTTCTCACTGGACTCTGAAAATGACTTTCACTTTGGTTGTTGAGACATCAGTCACCACCAACAACAGTCTTACTCAAGACTACACTCATACAGACGGTCATATTTCACATCAAAAATAGAATTAATGAATGATGAAATATTTGCATCATTTCGATGATATTATATATACATATGTTTTATAACCATTTTTTGAAACAGAGGATACCTAATATGACAATGCAAATGACCTAATATAATTCGATGTAGTGGCTTCGATGTTGACAGCATTGCTACAGTAAGTTAACCCAAACATGCATGGAAAATATAATTTATTCCTATATATAGTTTTCCAATATAATTTATTATCGGCAGAGTCTATATTTTCTACATCAAAATTGACCTGATCATCTTATGGACATACTGGTACAGTGGAACCCCGCTCTAAGGACACCCGCTTAATAAGGACACCTTGTTATTAAGGACAGGTTTCAAAGTCTCAATGAAAGCTCCATACATTTTCTGTTAAATTAACCCAATGCAGGATTTTAAGCGATGTTCAATAAGTTTGGTTCAATCCCAGTATTTTGAACTCTGTTCAAAAACAATAAAACAAACAAACAAACAAAAAAACTCACAGATCTCACAGATTTCTTTAAATGAAATTTAATATAGTATAGTACAGAAATGATGTTGTGTTTGTACAATATTGTGCTTTTTGTATCAGTTTAGGCTGTTATATTGAACATTGTACTGCAAGTGTGCAGTACACAAACAAATCTCACAAAAAACAAATTGTACAATACATGCAATTGAATTGGGCAATGCAATGCATTTTTTATTCCAGTTTAGGCTGTTATATTGACCATTGTAGTTCAAGGTTTACAGTACAGTAAAAATAAAATGGTTAGAAATGTGTTTTCAGCTGTTTTTTTGACACCTCAGTTAATAGGGGCACCCTGTTAATAAGAACAGTAATGTCCGTTCCAAAGGTTTCCCTATTAACATAGCCTCCTTTGCAGCTGCTGCGAGGCGCTTCCTGTTCTCGTCATTCCCCCACTAGCGTCTGCTCAAACTTGAACAACATTCCTTTCCTCATTGTTTTCTATTAGCCAATCAAATTGCTAGGTGATATGCAAATTCTTTATTTTCCCGTGCAAAATGGCATAAGAACGTTTGCAGTTTATATTTTCACATGTATCATGTAAATGCGGAAATACGACCACAAAAGTTTCGAATTTTAACGATATGTTTTATATGTAAGAAAGAGGAATCTAAGAAAAGCCGTACAAGTATATTTGGTAGAAGTCAGTTGGATATTCCATGTATATTAGAAAGACTCGGTGAATTGAAAGACCTTCAACTATGCCAAATACAGTACCAAGGTCAAGGTCATACCCACAAGATTTTGTGGGGCTCTCTCTGATTGCTTAATTTTGAAGAAAGGAATGTTGTTCAAGTTTGAGCAGACGCTAGTGGGGGAATGACGGAAACCGGAAGCGCCTCACAGCAGCTGCAAAGGAGGCTATATTTACTCATACCATTGCTGACTAGCTTATGACATCTATCCCCACCCACCCACCCACATCACCAAATTACACTTAACAGCTATATAGACATGTGTCCTTTAAAAGGTTTATGTTTTTAAAGACCATCATGCAAACAGGACTGAGACCAAACCCTGTTTTTGTTACAATGGCAAATCATGTGGTTTGATCTGCACATGTCATTTGAAGCACTTTTAACTGCTATAAGTATTGGGATTTGCAACAACTGTCCTGCATTCTGATTCGCTGATTGTCAAGCACCAATGCTGAAACATCAGTAAGAAAATGCATTTTCATTTTTAAAATGATTTTGTATGCACGCCCTGTCATTCTTGGCAACAATTGATATTCTAGTGAGGATGGCAATAGGAGGACATACGGCTTACTACTATTTTCAAAAACATGTGAGCTAGAGTGCTTTTAGTCTCACTGTTGAATAGTCAGATAAATGTATCTAACTTAGATAACTATTTAGTTGACGTCACCTAAAATAGTAAAAGCGCGCCAAATAACGGTCATGCTAATCCGGGGGGTTGTTTTACCAGAGAATGAGTGAATAGACATTCATTTGTATAATCGTTTCTCCCCCTGATCTCAGTAGCTGATTATACTCGTAGTTTCAAATTTAGGTGACGTCACCTCAAATAGTCAATAACTTATCTAATTTAGTTGAAGTCACCTATTCAACAGTGAGACTAAAAGCACTCTACTACTGGCTAGTTTCGATTTTGATGTTTTTTCTGCCGTCAATCAAAACGAATCGGTCAGTACCTTTCATATTTTTTGACTGGTGTTAGAGAAAAACCAAACTATAGTATGCACCATCATTACAGTATGCACCATCATTACAGTATGCACCATCATTACAGTATGCACCATCATTACAGTTTAACAAAAATAGCAGTAAATAACTTTCTGAAAACATGTTCATACTCATTTTTAAATACTTTTGTGTGTTGCGCTGTAAGGTCTCTGAGACAGAATAAATGGAGGGCATCACGTACCAAACAAAAAAAAAAACGATTTTTTTAATACTAACTTTATGGAGATAAATTCGTTTTTCGTTACTTTCGATACTTGTCTCAATAATTAACTATGGCTCCAGAAAAAGTTATGGCGTTTACACGATTAAAACCCACAAAAAAATAACAATCCATAAAATCCGTATGGCGACTGAAACTAATTTTGACCGAGAATATCTTTACGCATTTTCAAGTTATATATTTTTTGATGTGGGTGTTCTTTGACCAAGATAACGGTGTTGCTTAAAAATATTCATTAAATCATAAAAAATATTGAACATCAGGTGATAAATTAATTTTCTCATGTACGATTTGGATAATTTTTTGGACTACCAAGCTATGTGTTGGTCACTTGCTGTCCCTTAAAAGTAGCAGCTTTATTTTAGAAATTTAGAAGTGAATTTGTTTTAAAAAACGTAGAATACTTACATCTATTGGAGCAGGTTTAGCTTTTGGTTTGTCGGAGACTTTATACGAAGTAGTTCCTCTTTCTGTGAAAGAAAATGAAAGACGTTGACGACACTTCGAGTATAAAGCTATAGTTTTCTTGCACTTTGCTTTATAACAAGATTTAAAAGCTTTTATAACAAATAATGAACCCTTTCTAACCTGAAGTATTAATCTTCAAGGTAAAGGAGTATAATACAGGGTTAAGAATTTTATGAGGGTTTTAATAAGGGTGAAAGAGGTTCAAAAAATCATTTCATGTTATTTTTCATACCTGGTTCAAGGTTAGTTTCTGCCATATCGAAGGCTACAAACTCACTTCATCGCCTTCAAAACTACGTATTAACATCATAGATAAAAGAAATACTTTTCCAACTCCTAGGTGAAGCCTTGGGTGGTGTTTTTTGGTGTTTTCGGGAAAGAAATGGCGTAAAAACTAGTTGAAATTTTCACATTATGTTTGCAATATTCGCCAAAATCCAACAAGACCCAGTAAACGTGAAGGCTCCCGCCCCGAACAGAATTTTGGGACTGGCACGAGCACTCATTACGATCGATAATCTTTCGGAGACGATACATAGAAGTCAATCAGCAATCAATCTTTAACGTCCGACAATTCATTGTTCTAAATATTAACTTCCTTTTTTTATGAAATGTCGTCAAGGCAAGTCGTCTCAGATTCAAAAAGTTCCAAATATAATTAATACGAAAATCAGCTAAAACAATCGAAAATTTACCGAAGTCTCTGAATACTAAACGAACTAAACAAATACTAACGAGTACGACTGAAGACCCTGGAAAGCTCACGACTGCATCCCGAAGACAAACATTCGACCGTTCGAGCCGACAGTCGCCGACAGTGTTATTTTAGTGTGACTCGCGTGTTCTCACTGTTCGAAACTTTTTGAGTTGATTTTTGGGGGGGAAATGAAGGTCACACGGTCTTGCTTTTCACTTCTAAAACCAGGAAAACCTCCATACAGGATACTTTTCTTTGGAACTGATTTTTTTGCCATTCCTCCTTTGAAAATGCTGCTTCAAAATGCAGGGTGAGTCAAGCAGCGTTTTTACTTTCTGTATGCCGGCCGTATGATTAAATTCATATGTATTTGAATATTTTTGAAATAAGCTTTAATCGTTAATCTGATTTTAGAGAAATTTCGCATTGCATTTGCTAGATATTCGTGAAGCAATTTACGTAATTTGGTTAAAAATACAGTCATAACTGCAGATCTATAATAATTAAATAATGATAATAACAATATTTTCTTAATTATTTATAATAATAATAATAATAATAATAATAATTAGCGTGCACTGAATAAATATGCATTAACACTGCATTAATAATATCGGTTCATTGTTGGATTTTTGGTCTTTTCAATCTTCTCTTAATCAATATGAAATTAAAAATAAATTCAAATTTAATAAAGGACAATACAAACTGTTTCTGTGTTTATCAGAAGGTCACGTCATGTTGAAATTATTTAAGCTTATCACTGACTGGCGAATTGTGCTTTCTGTTGACAGTTATAATCCATTTTTATCAAACGATGATAAAAAGATAAATTATACACTTGAACTATTTACTTGGTTAATGTTTAGTTAAATGCAAGTGAATGCAATCATTTTTCTAGCTTGATATAATTTTTTCTTGCTGCTCTTGAGATTAATTAAAGAAATCTACTTAAATTTTCTATTTAAACTCAGTAAATTTGTATGGAAATCCGAGAACGATGTCTGAACTTTTTGGTGACCGTAACACAATCCAAGCTGCATGTACCGCAGAAAAAGTGAATAGAATGGAATTTCTCCAAGCTAAGGATAATAATATTATTATGCACTTAAGTGCCTAGAGACAGAAAATAATATTCATACTAAATATGTATATGTATATATGTATATGTATTATATATAGTAAAGATTGGAATAAAGACGAGACATGTTCACTGTAGCTCCGAGTTTCGTTCTAACGCACTCATCAGACAGAAAAAGTCTGTCTGATGAGTGCGTAAGCACGAAACTCAGAGTTACAGTGAACATGTCTCGTCTTTAATCCAATCTTTACTATATATTACTATATATCTATTGCTCTGCATCCCTACGCATCGAGCACTGTTTCACCAGTATAGACCACATTACATAGTTTGTTATATATATATATATATATATATATATACCAGTAATTAAAAAAAAAGTGAACTCTGAATACTACAATGCACCTAAGTCTTGGAATGTACAATTCAGTATGCGGTAGCAACTTACAACCCTTTCCTGGACTGTGTATAGATTTTGAATATCTATATATAACTCAAAATAATGATAGATGGTCAACTAAGAAAAATAAACTTTAAAAAGCAAACCACCTTGGCGCATTTCCTCATCTATCTAGTACTACTTTTTCGTGGGATTGCCAGCTCACTGTGACACACTGTGCTGACGAGGCCCAATACAGGCCGAAACAGCTGTCCACAGTTCCAGTTGAGCTCGCTCATTTTTTACGCGACTTGAAGTTGTGAAAAGCTTGATTGTATGGCACTCTTCTTCAATCGTTTCATCTAAGGCTCGTAATTCACCTATTACGTATGTTCTTATTAATTGATATCCGAGCCCATCCCACATGGAGATTGCCTCATCCATCTTGATATATATATTAAATCATTGCAATATTTTATGAGAGTATATATTAATAATATATATTTGTACTGCAGTTGCAATGTATCAAATTGAGCTGATTCTCTCAGTATTGCAATATTATTATAAATACCTGTGCATATGACACGGCAACATTTTAATCTTTAAAATGTGTAGTTTATTACAACCATTAATAAGAATACCATGGTTAAATTTGTTTCAAAAACGTATTTCAATCTGTAGAAATTCAAGAAAATTTAGCACAAGTTGTGACATCATTTTGTTGACAAGTCTCCAGATTTAGTTGCAAATATACGAAATATGTTTGAATGTAGAATCTTAATTTCAGGTAGTACACTTTTCAGTTTCCCAACATTGGAAAAGTACTACAGGTATCAAATGAAGCTGAATAAAATATGCCTTTTGTTGTTATTTCTAAGTAACGAATTTACAATTTATATTTAGTGCGTCACTAACCGAATCTAGAGTATTTGTCAACAAAATGACGTCACAAATTGGGATTAATTTTCTCAAATATCTCAATGCAAGAAATATGCTTTTTCAAACAAATTGCAATATATTTAATATTACTAAAAAAATAAACATTTTAAACAATGAAATGTTTTCGTGTCATATACACTTTAAACATATATACTGTAGAATTTAGTTAAAAAGCATGAACTTATGTTTATATGATTTCTTATTTCCTTAAGGTCTACAAAGAACAGATTAATAGAGCATGTCGAGGTTGTCTGCCCTCCTGAAAGAAGACGAGTAATCAATAAGGTGGGATATTATTGATCAGCTATATTGGCTACTGCAAAATCATTGCTGAGGTCAAAAACATATATAATACATACAGTTGCTAGAATAGAAGCTGAGATTGAAATGGGAAGGACATTAAATAGATGTATACTTGATACAACTTGATAATATAATAATAATAATAATAATGGGGTTCTTATATAGTGCATTATCACATTGTCTCAATGCACTTTGCATTGCAGTGGACTCACGACTTTACGGTCTGCATATTAAGGCACTATTAGCACTGAGTCGTGCAGCTTACAATCATGAGTGATTTATTAGTACGTATTAGTATAAATTGGGTTAGGCTGTTGAACCGGGAGACAATCCCCTACTCTTCCACAAATAATTCAACAGGTTCTTTTATGTTCCCCATTTACTGTTGGTTAGAAAGGGTTGGGAGACATTGCCTACGGTTTTAAGTCCTTGTCTGAGAAGACTTGAAGGTGATCTAACCATTTACAGATATAATTACAAAGGCAGCACCTTCTACTCAGTTATTTGAAGACCCTGAGTGTTTGTCTGGCCAAGGCTTGAACCAGGACTCCCGCACAATAGACGGATGCTCTTACAACTGAGCTAACCGGGTGCCTTATGCTCATAAATTGTTTATTACAGAAAGTATCAGGGACTCTTACAGTGCAACTATTGTAACTGGTGCCACTTACTGTAGACAGTAAGACAAGGGAACCAAATAAAATGTAGAATGAAAATTAAAGCATTCTAACTTTGAGAAGTAGAACCAATCAGAAATATAGACTGCATGAAATTGTAGCTTTTATAATAATAATAATAATAATAATACAATAATAATAATACAATAATAATATAATATTAATATATCTATGACCATCTCACACACACACACACACACACACATATATTAAGCTCTGCATTCATCAACTTTGTATCCCTAATAAATAGATCAGCTATCAATTATTTTATTTTTCAGCCTTTCTTTCATTCTGTGTTTTGAACATGACAGTGATTTTGTGTCCGTCAGTCTGTTCATCCATCCATCCATCCATCCATCCATCCATCCATCCATCCATCCATCCATCCATCCATCCATCCATCCATCCATCCATCCATCCATCCATCCATTTTTTCTTTCATTTAACTAGTAATTATGCCAATTTTTAATTACAATTTCTCAGAAACTGCTTAAAGGAACCGATCACATAACAGTAAGAGAGTTTGCACAGGAACAAAACTTGCCAATACACTATTGGAAAGGGAAAGATGGCTGGCCCAATGATTACTGGTGATTACCTTAATTTTACTCATAAAAATTGTAAACAATATCATATATTCATATTAAACTTAAAAACTCTTAAAAAGCCACTCCTCATATGGGGTATTTCCATGAGATCACTACACATGCACTGGCACTATAAAAACACATTGTCATCGCCAAAGGCAATAGGCAATAGGCAATAGGCAATAGGCAATAGGCAATAGGCAATAGGCAATAGGATATATGTCATTCCAAGATCCAAAAATAGCTGGAAGGACTTGTGTTTCTTCTTTTTATTCTTGTCAAGAGTATGGACTTTCGTGCTGAGACTGATTTAATGTTCTTCGTATTCAACGAAGCCATTTACAAGTCGGAATGACCTATCGCCTATCACCTTTGGCGATGACAACGTTTTTTGAATTAGGTGTCTACATTCAATATTTACGACATACAACAAGGAGCTAACCTGAGTACCCTCTTCGAAAGGAGAGAACAACACCTCAAACAACCTCAACTCACGTATATGATCCAGTCTGAGCTGGGGGTCAAACTCGGACCACAGCGGTGAGAGCTATAACTAGGCAAGCAGGAAATGCCACTATGCCACTCATGCCACCCATGAGCACTAATGAAAGTTTTTTATTTGTGCTTTAGAGCAATTTCCTAATGTTTGATTAAAAAAACACTAACATGCAAGCTTTTTAATTTTAAAGACATGTTTCAACAGACAAAAGACAGACAAATCTTTTGTCTTTAGCCTTAAGAACAGTTTGTATGATGTGAAAATCTTGGTGGTATTCATTTTATGTTTCGGGGTGTTTGATTGGATGGAAATTAAATCTTCTTATATAAGCCAATAGACCCTTTTTTCTTGATTACAGACTCATTTACTCAGGCTAAGACTCGAATCAGTGTCTAATTACTCGCAAATACCAACGGTAAAGTAAAGAATGCACAACTTGGCGGACCTCGTGACTGGAAAACGTAAATATTGTTCACAAAATCTCTACCTAAATACGTTATTTAGGTAGAGAAGAGCGAATTTTGAAAGAAAACCCACTAAAAGTCCTCAAATCGCTCTGAAACTTCGCCAGATGACTGAACAAAGTAAAAGCAGCAACTACAGCAGGTTTTGAGGCAAATTGTTGAGTGAAACCTTTTAATTGTGTAACTTTGTCATAACTCCCATACATTACCTTATAAACCATACACAGGAACCTTGTTTGGGCTGCCTGTGAATCGAGGCAAACCTGAGTAAATGGGTCTGTAATCAAGAAACAAAGTAATTTGGAACTAGAAAAGGGTCTATTGTCTGGCATTAATGCCTTATCTTGTCATGACCAGGTTCATGCCATGAGCTTTTCACAGTCATACGAAAATTGCTATCATAACTTTCCTTTTTCTCCTTGTTAGTCCTGGTGGACCATATGATATTGGTGTAGTAGCATCGTTTGGCTATTTGATTACCAACAGAGTACTGGATGTATGTTTACGGTGAGTCCTTGAATAGCCATTTTCACGTTCAAAATAATTGCTGTTGTGTTACCTTTATTACGGACTTATTCACTCGAGCTTAGCCTCAAATCTATATTTGACCTATTTCGAAAATCGTTGTCGCACCAAGAGCCTCAAGGAACAAGCCAAGGCTACAGAGAACTGATTTATTCTTGGTTCATGCAAGTGGCTATAGCTCTCCACTAATTATCATCTCAAGCAGCCTTGCTTGGAGCAATTTGTAAAGTCAATAAATGAAAACGCACTATGAATAAACTAATTATAGCTCTAAAAGAACCGGCGTTCTCTGCGGTCTTGGCTTGTTGCTTCAGGCTTTTCGTGCAACGATTTTCGAAATAGGTGTACGTATATAGATAGATGCGGATGCGGATGCGGATGTGGATGCGGATGCGGATGCGGATGCGGATCGGATGCGGATGCGGATGCGGATGCGGATGCGGATGCGGATGCGGATGCGGATGCGGATGCGGATGCGGATGCGGATGTTCTTGGCATCCAAAATGGCTGCTGTTGGTGATTGTGTAACGCTGATCTATGCTGACAAATAATTTCTTTTTATGTCTACTAGTGGGTCATTAAATATTCATCCATCCCTGTTACCGCAATGGCGTGGAGCAGCACCCATGACGTATGCTATCCTAGAAGGAGCAAAACAAACAGGGGTTTCTATAGTAGAAGTTTCACGGAATAGGTCAGTAATAAATCAGTCATTCTTTTACGGGCATTGAAAGGGGTGGGGGGGGGGGTCACTTAAAAAATATGGAATTTAATGGTGGGCCACTCTAAAAATAATTAGGTAAATAAACAAATATATATCCTGTCTTTTCTAAGGCCCGGTTCAGACGTCGATCTTTTGCCGCGTCGAATCTAATTATTTACATTAGTCATATCCTTTTTGTAATCACTACCAAATCCTGCAATCTGATTGGTTCAAAGGAGTGCGATTAATTCCCAAGTCGCATCCTTAGGAGCTCTTAATCGCATCCTAAAAAAAAAAACAATAAAATAAAACAAAATTAAATATATATATGTTCGCATTTAGTTCTTCTACTACATTAAATTGATTATTCTGCACTCTACTTTACTGTGTCTTTTTCTTGTGTATGATTACAAAAACGATATGATTAAGTGGTAATTGAACTTCGTGTCGTGCAAGTTTGGACCAAAATTATACTTTTTGATTAACAAATTGCACTCCTGCTACACGGTCGTGCAATTTTGTGAATCACTCGTATGATTTTGGTCCAAATTGCACTCCATTCAATTACCATCATTTAGTGCATGAGAAGAGCGACGTTTGAATCAAGAGATCGACAGATTTAATAAAGGTCGGCAAGAAAATGAAAGTCAACTGCTCGAGTCGCGCGAAACGGCAAAAAAATCGGCGTTGTTCCAAACGTCGATATTTTGTCGAGTCGAATCTAATGCATAAGTTAAAAAGGCTCAAGATTTCAGCGGTTTTTCGTTTTTGTCAATAGCGCAACGCAACCGTGACGTCATGAAAACGTAGACGAAATTCGGACAAACAAACTTACAAGTTTATTTTCAGCAGATAATTTTCACAGCCGATCGCAGTTGATCTTAGTTTACATGGGTTATTATTGTAACTTTAAGTAAAAATAATAAAATCGGTTCGTACAATCCTCGTAGCAGTTAAACAGAATGCAATGTTTGTTTGAATCTTTAAACTATTTTTAGAAGCAGTGCGCTGCGCTTTTGCGACCGGCAACATTATAATCGAATTTTATTGGATTTGAGTCGACTTCAATTCCAATTAAATTCGACACAGCAAAAGATCGACGTCTGAACCTGGCCTTACTTACAATTCACAAAACCCCCCGGCTCCCCTCCCCTCAAATGCTCCTTATATGTGCAATTATATTATGCCAAGCATTGGCGGAACTAGGACTTTGAGTTGGGGTGTTTACAGGCGATCGAATTCGGTTCGTTTTTTTAGGGAACTGAAACACAAATGTAGGTTGGTGGGCAAGTTAGCAAGTCCAACTTCCACTTGAAGGCATTGTTTGGTGGTCACTAAAACGAATTAAGAAAAGGTTTTGCGATTCAATGTCTTGGAAATGATATCAACTTAAGAAATCTTTGGTTTGTTTGTTTGTTTGTTTATAGGTTTGATCGAGGGAAAATATTTTTACAAGAGAAATTTCAGGTACTGAAATAAGAAATAGATCGGGCGTTTCGAAAAAAATTCTTTTAATATAACAAAATGTCCTATATATGAAATGGCTTCCCATAAGAATAGTTATCGTATGACTTACACGGTACGACATGCTGTAACACTGAAATAGCTTCCCATAAGAATGTTTATGTATAACTTACACGGTACTACACACATTAACATTGAAATGGCTTCCCATAAGAATGTTTATCGTATGACTTACACGGTACGACATGCATTAACATTGAAATGGCTTCCCATAAGAATGTTTATCGTATGACTTACACGGTACGACATGCATTAACATTGAAATGGCTTCCCATAAGAATGTTTATCGTATGACTTACACGGTACGACATGCATTAAAATTGAAATGGCTTCCCATAAGAATGTTTATCGTATGACTTACACGGTACGACATGCTGTAACATTGAAATGGCTTCCCATAAGAATGTTTATCGTATGACTTACACGGTACGACATGCTGTAACATTGAAATGGCTTCCCATAAGAATGTTTATCGTATGACTTACGAGATACGACATGCATTAACATTGAAATGGCTTCCCATAAGAATGTTTATCGTATGACTTACAAGATACGACATGCATTAACATTGAAATGGCTTCCCATAAGAATGTGTATCGTATGACTTACACGGTACGACATGCTGTAACATTGAAATGGCTTCCCATAAGAATGTGTATCGTATGACTTACACGGTACGACATGCTGTAACATTGAAATGGCTTCCCATAAGAATGGTTATCGTAACCAACTAAGCTTAAATCGACACGCGCAAATCACTCCTTCAAACTTTATCTTATGCCAGCAAAAGTCAATTGTTATAAAAACTTTTTTTTATAAGAATTGTTAAACCTTGGAATAATCTACCTAAGAAGGTTGTTGAGGCTGGAACTTTTTCATCATTCAAATATGAACTGAAAGCTTATTTAAATATATGGATTTATTATGATATTTAATAATTTTGATATTTAATTTATTAATTTTTTTTAATACTTGATAGACTATGTTGCGGCCGCCTTTCCCGACTGGCAGCGCTGCGTCCTGGGGCTGTTATTTCAACGTGCTGCGAGCTTTGTCCTTTGTGGGTTGGAATATCCGTCCAGGACTGCGTCGCTGTCGGTTGGGGACGGCGGTCGGAATATAAGTCATAGATTACTGCTGCCGCTTGGTTTGTGTGTACGTTCCGCGTTTAGGGAGTTTTCACATAGGGTTAACCTCCAAACTTCCTTTCAGGATGCTTATTTAGTTTATTTATTTCAGCTGCAAGTTAGTTTCTGCTTTGGCTTCTTAAATATTTTACTCCATGTCACTGATGATTTGCGTCCTGAATAAAATACTATTGTATTGTATCGTATGACTTACAGGGTACGACATGCTGTAACATTGAAATAGCTTCCCATAAGAATGTTTATCGTATGACTTACACGGTACGACATGCTGTAACATTGAAATAGCTTCCCATAAGAATGTTTATCGTATGACTTACACGGTACGACATGCTGTAATATTGAAATAGCTTCCCATAAGAATGTTTATCGTATGACTTACACGGTACGACATGCATTAACATTGAAATGGCTTCCCATAAGAATGTTTATCGTATGACTTACACGGTACGACATGCATTAACATTGAAATGGCTTCCCATAAGAATGTTTATCGTATGACTTACACGGTACGACATGTCCTAACTTTGAAATGGCTTCTCATAAGAATGGTTATCGTATTTATGAGTGAGTTAGGATTTTTGTTGCATCATCATAAATAACTGGTTCCCCCAAAAGAACTATTTTAATCATCCCCCCACCCCCCCCACCCCCCACGTACTAACGTTTGCTTCTGAGTGCCCTCCTGCCAATGTGTACCTGTTTCCCATCCAGTTAACCAAACACCATGTGATCCCTAGTCATTAATTAAATTCCTCATAAACTTCTCTGTATTCTATCTACGCATCCAGATACCCGATAATGTCATGTTTGATGAATTATCAACTAGTCTCTCGATACAAGGCACAAAAATGGTAAGACTAAAACTATTACAAGGGGGGGTGGGGGGGGGGGGGCGGGAGGTGAAAGGTGAATCAAACCTCAGTGACTATATACCGCATAGGTTCTCATTATTCGCAAGCAAATCTACGTTTGTTTCCCATCTTTTGTATTTATTTTTATTTTATTATTTTTATTAACAGACGTTTTTTCGTTTTTGTTTTAGTTATTTCGTGTTTTAAGTAATTTTGATGAAATGTGTAATAACGCAAAACTGCAATCCAATGTTGGAATATCTCACGGTAAGATTTTGAACAACTTAGAACTTTCATAGTCGCACCTCTGAGGAAAAAAATATTTAAATCTTATTGATACCCCAAAACAACCACTGGGCTGATCTAAGTCAGGGCATGGCTAACTCACAAATAGAACCCTGAAACAACCTCTGGGCTGATCTAAGTCAGGGCATGGCTAACTCACAAATAGAACCCTGAAACAACCTCTGGGGTGATCTAAGTCAGGGCATGGCTAACTCACAGATAGAACCCTGAAACAACCTCTGGGCTGATCTAAGTCAGGGCATGGCTAACTCACAGATAAAACCCTGAAACAACCTCTGGGGTGATCCAAGTCAGGGTATGGCTAACTCACAGATCGATTAGGAATTAAGCGCGTTAAATTGAGAAAATGTATACAGAGGAAACAATATTTTCCTTTTATTCACAGCTCCTAAAGCTACGAAAGAAATTGGTTTCATAAACTGGAATGAACACACTTGGCTTGACGTGTGGAGAACATGGAGGGCGCTCAGTACAAGGGTAACCAATCACCTGTCTTTAAATATTTCATACACGTAATATATAAATGAATGAATGAATGAATTAATTAATTAATGAATAAAGAGGATATAGGAGTGGCATTTCCAAGGTTTAATGACTCGTTATCATAAATGATTGCGAAATATTTTCCAACAGAATTCACCTCCCAACCCAATGGCTGAAAATTGAGAGATCCTTGTAGCGTCAATGAGCCTGAAGCGAGATGACGTTTTACCCCCGTCTCTAGACCATAATCCTTTTCACACTGCTTTTGTCTTTAATTATGAGTATTGTTCCTGTATTCTCTAAGGAAAAAATTTTAATATGAAAGAATTTTAAAAACTATTATGGTATAGAGACGGGGGTAAAACGTCATCCCGCTTCAGGCTTATTAGCTTTAGTTGCTCCCAGTTAAGTCCAATGAAAACATAAGAGATCCTGGTCCCGCGTCACGTGAATTAGCTGTAATTGCCCCCAGTTAAGTCCAATGAAAACATAAGAGATCCTGGTCCCGCGTCACGTAAATTAGCTGTAATTGCCCCCAGTTATGTCCAATGAAAACATAAGAGATCCTGTCCCGCGTCACGTGAATTAGCTGTAAATGCCCCCAGTTAAGTCCAATGAAAACATAAGAGATCCTGGTCCCGCGTCACGTGAATTAGCTGTAATTGCCCCCAGTTATGTCCAATGAAAACATAAGAGATCCTGGTCCCGCGTCACGTGAATTAGCTGTAATTGCCCCCAGTTATGTCCAATGAAAACATAAGAGATCCTGGTCCCGCGTCACGTGAATTAGCTGTAAATGCCCCCAGTTATGTCCAATGAAAACATAAGAGATCCTGTCCCGCGTCACGTGAATTAGCTGTAAATGCCCCCAGTTAAGTACATACATAATTTTTATTTAAACACGGATGTCTCATTATACAAAATGCTCTTCCTAACAGCCGTGTTAAAACTTATAATAGAATAATGAATATAATTTGTATAACTAGAAATTAACATAACATTATATGAATGTATATATATAACTTATTAGCTCATTTAATAGCTCGCTAGATCTTTTGTCGTAATTTGAAAAGGTGACAGCTCGGCTTGCTGCTGTGTTCTGGAGGATTTGCAAAGAGTCAGACAATCCTTTTCCAAAACTACCCCATGTCCAATCAAAGCATGAGAGATCCTGGTCCCGCGTGTCACGTAAATTGATACTAAGCATTAGAGGTAACGGATTGTTTGTCATGTTGTCGTAGGTGGGTGTACACACTAGCTGGAAGGGAAAGAAGGTTCGCCTTGTCACCATGACATCAGATACTTTTGAAGGTACGTAAAAAATAAAGTACACCTTTTAATTTTTTTTGGGTGGGGGGGGGGGGGGGGGAGGTAGAGTTGTCAGGTAAGTAAAAAAAGTGCAGCATTAAATCAACTTGTCAGGTTCACCAGCTACAGGTCTCTAATGGCGTTCTTCATGTTTACCGCAAACCTCAAACTGCAGTTTCGCCCTCAGGCGTGAATATAAGGAATTTTTATTTAACTCTCAGATAATTTGGATGAACTGGAGGATGCTTTACCAGGACAGCCTAGATTCGATAAAGAAAAAAATATCTTATTTATTAAATGCAAAGTAAGTACCGTATTCCCTTCATTTCTTTGTTATTCTTCGATTGCACGTTACGTCATCGCGGCCATGTTGGTACCATTTAACAAAATATTTCTCATTAGCATACTTTGTTAACGGCACCACAATAGCCGCCATGTTTTTTTCTTTTGACTCTCTTGGGAATGCTTGCAACCCATCAATAGTCATTTGGTTTCTTATTATTATTATCTTTTTTTCCCTTTATTTTGATCTTTCTTCTTGTCCTTTGCTTTTTCCTTTTTTATTCTTTTTATTCCTTTTTTTTTCCCTTTCTCGTTTCCTTTGTACTTCTCATCCTAGTTTACTTCTCCTTCCCCTTCCAATATATACTTTTTTTCTGAATCACTTAATTTCGTCTCTCCAGTTTCTTTTACTTTCTTTTCTTTTGACTGTTTTTCAATTTACCAAATCTACTTGTGCGTATTGTTTTTTCCCATTTCAGACCACATTATTTGCTTTAGTTGTATCCATATTCATGTGTCTTCTTGTGCTACCATTAAACAAATAAATGATACTATAGGGAATGACACATGGTCTGAAATGTGAGAACAGTGAATTCTCGACTTTCGCATCCTCATAATACTTTGCGTCTTTGGGGGGTAACCAGAGGGCAAAAACCTCCTTTTTTTGCTGAAGGCTGATCAGACAATGTTGAAAATGCCTTGTTTGGTTTGCCTGAAGACGTTTAAGGTAAATTTTTAAAACAAATTCGTAAGCCAATACATTTTCTGTAAGACCAAAATTCTTGATGTTCTGTACATCCAAAAATAACTTGGAATAAACTGATTATCAGTATTGTACAGATAAAAGCAAGTGTAGTATGTATTCAATTAAGAAACCTTTCAATATGGTACAGTTTTTTGATTGGTTACCCCCCCCCCCCTCCCCCCAAACGCAAGGCATTATGGGGATGTGAAAGTCCACCACAGGTATCCCCAGCTTACTATAAAATATAAGCCACATGTACCATACTTGAACATATGCTTCTATCGTCCTTCTAGGATGGTTGGGCCGGCTTTACGTCTCTTCAAGTAGAATGCAAGTCAGTCATTTCAGCAAAAGATTTCTCGAACTCATATCTTCAATCATCGAAGCATTCAAAAAATCATATTTTCGAGATCTTGGATTCTAATATCTCAGAGTCGCCGCTGAAAGAGAACAAGATACAAACATGACGAAGCCTCGTCCATCACCTCGTCTCCTCTACAGATCTCTCTCTTTGCTTTCGGGTTTCGGAATCTTTCTTCGGGGGCTACCTGTGGTGTTTAGAATAAATGACTAAGGTCACAGAAAACGAATTTTCGAAATGGAACCGAATAAATAAAAATTCGGATTCAAATTTATCCGGCATAGTGTGGACGGGGCTCAAGATAGTCGGAGAGCATGTGTCCTCTCTTCCCAAACCCACACTCCCTATTTTTCGTTTTCGTCTTATTTTAATATATTGGAATCCCCAATCTCGTCTTTGGCCGCATTATAACTACACTACGTCTAGTTTGGACTCGAAATTAAACCGCTGCTAAGAAGTGAAGTCTTGATTTGAAGTCACCGACCATTTTCCATACATTGGTTCACTGGTCAAACACAAAGCGCTCAAGCGAAGTACCAAGGTACTTTCAAAGGATTATTCAAATTTGAACCTTGCAACCTCGACTGAATGCTTTGTGATTAACCAGTGAACCGATGTATGGAAAATGGAGAATTGGTAACTGGAAAATATTCTTAAAACCTCTTGCTTTAGCGGTAATTAGGCCCCGTCCACACATGTCCGGAAATTTTTGTATCCGTATCCGGAAATTTTCGAAAACGGTCTCCAAAGTAGACATTTTCGAATACGCTCCGAATACGGATAAGTGTGGACAGTAGTATACGCAAATTTTCGAATACGAAAAACTATCCGTCAAAGGGACTAGGCACTAGCGTGCATCAGGGCGGATCAACAAATTTCCGTATACGTGTGGACAGGGTCTTAGTAGCCCACTTCCGGAATATGATTCGCTTGTTCCATGCGAGGCTTCGTGTACAATGCTATAAAGTCTTTCGTGAATGGAGTAAAGAATAAATTTAAATTCGCACGTAGCCTCGATCGTAAAAAACCTTTATGTGACAAGTCAAGCCCGATTACGTGAATGCCTATGACTATTTCGAGGAAATGACCCTGTTATTGAATGAATATGTTTCCTCTGATATGTATGGAGAAAATAGCTCCCATTCTTCTTATCACCGTCCTTGTTCTATATTTACGTTTTAATTTACTTTAATTAATCGTAATTTTTATTTCAAATTACTCTATTAGTATTATTAGTGTTGTTTTACTAGTACGATAGTAAATAGCGCATTTGAATATTTATATAGATACTTGCGCTTTAAAATTCCTTGTTTATTCAAATCCATTTTAAAATATAAAACTGAAAGTTGCGCTTATAAATAAATAAATATATATATATATATATATATATCTATAATTATATATATATAAACTAATTGACATATAATTCATACTACTGTAAAACAATAATAAAGCAAATGCTGATATTAATAGACTTAATCCAGACAGAGATCTTGGAATTTAACTGTAACAGATTTCTTAAAACGTTCATTGTAAACTAGCGCAGTGCGAAATGTCACGCCAGACCGCAATGACATCGTAGATGTAACTTGTACGGTTCTATCGTGAAACAGTGGGTTAATAAGCGTCTCTATGCTTGAGGTTTTACGGTCCAACAAGATAGGAAGGCCTGATTTAACCAAAGCTTCACGATAGGAAGAAAACAAGTTAATAGATTATAATTATTATTATGTTTTTCCCCACGCCTGTATACGATTCCCTTAATCAGTTTTTTTCAGTTTCTGCTGTCATTGGTTTTCATTTCGTAACGAGACAACAAACCACTCTAGAAGATTCTATTTTTTAATTTCGTTGTCGTGGTTTGATTCTTGCAGGTTGGGGGAGGGGGTACTTGGACGATGGGTCCTGATAGGCGTGTCCCTATGAAGTTCAAACTCCCCCTGGCCCGATCATAGTATCCATGTACCCTCCGCAACCTCCCCAACCTCCCCAACCGGCACCAAATCAATGCTTTTTATCAATACTCTTTTAGAAGCAGGAGAATATTCATTGGAGTTATCGAAGGTACGGTGCTCTTCATCACGACGGTTTGGGACACTAATAATGGATTAAATACAGGTTACTTCAGATATACTCTTGCATATTAAATTATTTCACGTGGGATTTATCGGATAGGTCGAATTGGAGCAAATACCAATGCAGGTGCAAAAAAAACCGGTTTTTTAAGTCTTTCATTATCATCATTATGCATGTTGTCAAGAGTCTTCTTCATTGTTATTGCGATTGTGTGGAATCACATTTCCACGGGTCTTCTTTCATTTAAAGCTCGAGGTTGGTTAGAGTCTGAAACACTTTCGAAGCTTTTGCTTGAATTCCAACTGAACTGGTTGATGAATCTTCTAATCCTCTTCGTCCCATCGCGATTATGTGGAGTCAAATTTATTCTTTGTTTCGTCTTGGGACTTCTTTCATTTGAATTCCGGATGAACGGGCTGACTACGGTGGCCATAGCGGACATAAAAAAAGTCAAAGTCAAAAATGTCAAAAGTCAAAGTGATTTAGGATCATATTACAAAGTAAGTTTGTCTTTTTGATCAATTTCCTATTGTTATTTTGTAACAAGACATTTTGACATTTCGTCTCAAGCGACTTTGTCGTCCAGCATCTTGTCATAAAAGATTTTCGCTTTTGACATTTCTTCGTTTGGCCTCCGATATTTTGTTTTCAGGCGATTTTTCAAACGACAAAAAGCAAAAAAGCGAAAAGTCAAACCCAGCATTGAAAGCTCCCAGGCGTTTTTCGTAATAAACAAAGGTAACCCACGCTATATAGCCTCATAGCTATATAGTCTAATCCAGTTCTCCGATTTTTTGGCAGTCAGGAACTAAAACAATCCTCAGTCGTTCGCGAGGGTTGCCAGTGAAGCTAACTTGGCCCCCAACTAGTTTTATCGACATGAATGGCAGAGACTTCACTGTACAAGTATGTAGTAATTGAAATTCTACACAGTATAGATATAGGAAATCACCAACTGCAAGAAAATCCACACCAAACCGATGAAACAGATTTGGCATTCATAACACTTTCTCGCCAGGAGATGTTCACACAACGACGGTCAAATGCAAACGAAGCATAATGAAAATTTTAACCCACAATGCTTCACGCGACTTGATCACCCTCCTTTGACCAGAGAGTAAAAACCACTCACTTATTTTGCTGAAGGCTGATCAGATAATGTTGACAATACCCTGCGCTCAAAAACCGCTGAAAAATCTACAAGGTTTTATTGAAGAACCATACGCGTTTTGAGCTTCAACAGGGCAAAACCATCAAATTTTGCACTGGACTCTCTATTTTTTTACTAGCTCATTCGAAAAAGTTCCTAAAATAAAAATCTAGTTATATCAACATTTTAGAAAAAGTTTATATCAGCAACACATGGCAAAATAGATTTTTGTAGGGATTTTTGTTCGACATTATGAGATTTTTTTTAAGAGCACCGAAACTACAAAATATGACAAATCAATGTATCTCTTTGTCTTTTTGTCGAAATTATCCATGTATTATTGTAGAATGATTGACTAGCCTTCATTCGTGCAATCATATAGTCCGCAAATAACTATTATCTTATGAATCTTAATTTTTTTTTCTAATCACTTCCAATGGCGCACTTTTTACTCCAAATGCTCGTGCGTAGGCTTCCATTAAATGCTGATTATCTCGAAAACAAGTTCGGGACACCCTATTTTTCTTTCCAGATTTGGAATCAGCATTACATTTCAATTCGGAAAATCGAAGTTTTAAAAAAATTTTAAATCAATTTCCAAAAGTAGGCAGTCACCTTAAGGTAAATTTTAAATTTTTTTTCGTAAGTCAATACATTTTCTGTAAGACCCAAATTATTGATGATCTGTACACGCAAAAATAACTTGGAATAAACTGATAATCAGTATTGTACAGATAAAAGTAGGTATAATATAAATTCAATTAAGAAATCTTTCAAATTGGGACAGTTTTGGTTGCCTGTGTACCTCCCCTGCAAGATCCCTGGTTACGCCCCTGGTCTCGCAAGCAATTATTAGTCTCTGCATTCGGCATCTGCAAATAAGTGCTCTCCCGCCACCAGAAAATCACAATGTTTTGCTCAACCAGCCACGTCCATTTCTATCTGCAGAAAAACCTGCAGTAACACATTTATCATGTCAAGTTCATACAATATCAGGGAATGGTTGAAGGCTCTCAGCCGACCAGAAATGACAGAGTGAGTACAATGTATTTAAATATGATATTTATTTGTGAGCACTGCATCTATAAGCCTTGCGCATCAGTACTGCAATTTCATAAACGACGTAGCTCGGTCCCGATGCAATTGAGTAAAAAGAAATTGTGTGTGTCAACCACAGCCTGGTCTTAAAACATTCCGCCGGGCTTCCTGTGGTGTTGACTTTCGATGGAGAATTGGTAACTACAAACCGCTGATCATAGTGACAGACATGTCACCGCGTGCTTCTGATCCAAAATGGCGTCCAGTGACTTTTATCTTCGTTACTACGTTGGACATAAAGGAAAATTTGGACATGAATTCTTAGAATTTGAGTTCCGTCCTGATGGTAATATCTAGATGAAATACCATTTTATTTGTCTGTTTGCTATTTTTGTTATTAATTTGCTTTTTTGTTGGATATTTTTTGGCAGGTAAACTTCGGTATGCGAACAACTCAAACTACAAGAACGACACAATGATTCGAAAAGAGGTGAAGTTAAACCTTAAAATTTGATAAGCGCTATTATGTGACTTAAAGGTAGCATTGTTGCTTACGGCTTGTAATCCCCTCTTATTTTGGCATGAAAATAACGAGATGGTCCTTCTGTCTTTATAGACACGGTTTAATATCGTTCTAACGAAATTTTGATATATTTTTGTTTCTTCAAAGTCTAATTTTATTGCTAAAATTCCAAGCTTTCGGCTTGTTAACCCATCATTGGGAGAGTGAAAATGTTTACTGTCAAGCTACATACTTCGATGGGTTAATAACAACCCAACAGCTTAGGTTGGTTTGGGGTTCATCAAGATTGGCTCATTTGGTTTGGTAAAAGTGACAATTATAATTTTAGACTTCGATATAGAGTTTCACATGCTGTGATTG
Source organism: Actinia equina (assembly GCA_011057435.1). NCBI lineage: Eukaryota > Metazoa > Cnidaria > Anthozoa > Actiniaria > Actiniidae > Actinia > Actinia equina. The sequence goes on along the minus strand of WHPX01000764.1, from coordinate 47,027 downwards.
GTCGAGCAACCAATGATTGCGAGATGATAACCAAAGCTTGAGTAGTATGAGGTTTGCTAGAGCAGAAGTAATACCAAAACGTTTCTTTAAGATGGCTGCCTACTTTTGAACGTTCGAATTGAGCCCACAATGTGCGCGCGCTCAAAAACCGCTGAAAAATCTACAAGATTTTATTGAAGGAAAATACGCGTTTTGAGCTTCAACAGGGCAACGAGACTCTATATTTTTTAATTGCTCATTCGAAAAAACTCCTAAAAATATAGGTTATATCAACATTTTAGAAAAAGTTTAAATCAGTAACACATGAAAAAATAGATTTTTGTAGGGATTTTTGCTCGACTTTATGAGAATTTTTAAGAGCACCGAAACTACGAAATATGATAAATCAATGTATCTCTTTGTCTTTTTGTTAAAAAATATCCATGTAGTATTGTAGTATTATTGCGTATGCTTCCGTTAAATGCTGATTATCTCGAAAACGAGCTCGGGACACCCTATATTTATTTCCAGATTTGGAATCAGCATCACCTTAAGGTGACTGCCTACTTTTGAAAATTGATTTAAACTTTTTTTAAACTTCGATTTTCTGAATTGAAATTTAATGCTGAATCCAAATCTGGAAATAAAAACAAGGTGTCCCGAGCTGGTTTTCGAGATAATCAGCATTTAATGGAAACCTACGCATGAGCTTTTGGAGCAAAATGTGCTCCACTGGAAGTGAATTAGGAAAAAAATGAGTTACTGATATAAACATTTTCTAAAATGTTGATATAATCTAGATTTTTAGGAAGATATAACTAGCTAAAAACTAGTGTGAGCTGCGTCGGTGTTTCTAATGAAACAGTAATGATGAAAAGGTAAATTATACACCGTGAAAAGATGAAAAAACTTACTGACGTTTCGGACGCTAGTCCTTTAGATTTTTAGGAGTTTTTTCGAATGAGCTATTAAAAAATAGAGAGTCCTTTTCAAAATTTGAGGGTTTTGCCCTGTTGAAGCTCAAAACACGTATGGTTCTTCAATAAAATCTTGTAGATTTTTCAGCGGTTTTTGAGCATGGGCACATCATGGGCTTAAGTCAAAGGTTCAAAAGTAGGCAGCCACCTTAACCTGAATTTTGACTTTTGTCTGATATTCAAGTCTAAAATTATACTAAAACAATTATTCACCTTTCAGTGAGTATGGTGAATATTTATGTTCCTCACCACGCAAAGATTCCCGGCTTGGTAAACATTCACTGATAATCACTTCACCTTTGGTGAATAATTGTTAAATATATTGTGAAGGACTTTGTTTAATAGCTGTTCAGCACAGTTAGAAATAGGAGATACACGTATTAGCTAGATGGGAAGCCCTGTGCTAAAGTAGTGCATTCATGCCTTCCAGGTGTATTGTCATAAAGCAGTTACAAATGAACTGAAGAGGATCATAGATGACAGTGAGGTAAAGTTGATGGCCACTTTTTCTTAACTACAGGGTTCGTGCTACTCCTTAAACTCCTTGAAAACTCCTTGGATTCTTGCTGTGATCATTACTTGCATGGTTCTGAAATAGATCTAGTCAGAAAGATTGGAAAATCTGATAATCGGCCATGTGCAACCACCTTGTAAAACCTTGGCATAGTTAGCTGAACATACTCCTTGAAAATTCATTTTTGGGGCCTTGTATACTCCTTGAATAGTCCTTGGATTTTAAGGGTTTACCTCTGCACAGACCCTGTAACTATAGTTTAATAGACCGTTTTCTCAAGGTTACTTCACACACATAACAGTCACGGCAGGGCACACACACTTCACCACGTTTTTAACATTTAAAAAAATTAATATTTTTGCAACAAAAAAGAGAGAAAAAAAACAACTAAAGGCATCATTCAATCAGTTTAGCTTATTTTGTTTCACATCCTTGCAACCAAAACTTGTTTTTCATATGCATTAGATAGAATTCAAAGGAAATTGTGTAAGACCACTGGAAATTGAACAATGGAAAATGAACAACCTGCCAGAATGTGATAAAAGTTTTAGGAGAAGCACACAACGTAGCTGCATGATTCTTAAATCTTCTCAAATGTTTTGTCAATTCCCTTTCATAAAATATAAATTTAAAAATAGATTATTTTGGATATGGTTCACAAAATAGAAAGTGCACACACATGCTGTGTGCTCTCATAAAGCATGTGCTGTCTACCAATCAGAACACAGTAACTATTTATAACCGTTATTTTGTACCTTCACTTGTTAAAGGTTTTAAAGGAAGATGATGCCATGTGGCCACAACCAGACAGAGTTGGACGTCAGGTAATCTCATAATACAGGAAATTAAATCACTTTCAAAGTACTAGAACAACTATTGATAGAAGAAGCTGGGAGACATACTGGTTTAGTTCATTTGCCTCTCACATCTGGAGTCTTGGGTTTGAATCCTTGAGTAAGCAGTACCCTGACTTAAGCATGGTTCATGCTAGCTTCAGAATTGGAAGCAATATAAACAGAAACAGAATCACATAAAATAAACTATGTGAAAAAAAGACAAGCACTGTTAATGAGCCGTACACTGCTGGGTTCTAGGTATGTTGCTTCCAATTCTGATGTTAGTGTGAACCAGCCTTAAGATCAGCCCAGAGGTTGTTTCAGGGTTAGATTTGTGAGTTAGCCATGCCCTGACTTAGATCAGCCCAGAGGTTGTTTCAGGGTTCTATCTGTGGGTTAGCCATGCCCTAACTTAGATCAGCCCAGAGGTTGTTTCAGGGTTTGATCTGTGATTTAGCCATAATAATAAATAATAATAAAATAATAAATATTTATATAGCGCCTATCCAAATCTGCTCTAGGCGCTTTAAACAAAAAGAAAAACCACGAACTGTGGTAGGCTGTGTGCTTTGCTTGGCACCTGTGGCTGCTGCTACACAACCCATACCACAGGAAAAATAAAAAAATATAATATAATAAATGATACAAAAATAAAATAAATAAACACACACATACGACGATAACCACGAAAAAGGTCAGACTGTCGTATCGGGTAACAATCCCCTACTCTTACAAAAAATACGACAGGATCTTTATGTCCACTTTATCGGGGGTTAGATGCAAACAGACGGGACCTCCGGTTTTACGTCCTTATCCGAGAAGATGCTTGCCTGATGACTGATGGATCTTATGAGCTCCTCCCCTCTTTGACACGTCTTATTTTTAATCCTGCTGGGTGTCAAGCCACCCTCCTCACCCGTCCCCATCCATGTGGCAGGTAGTACTGGGTTACATGGTACCAGTAGCAAGTTCGAAAACCTGACCTGACCCTGACTTAGATCAGCCCAGAAATTGTTTCAGGGTTTGATCTGTGAGTTAGCCATGCTCTGACTTAAAATATCCTATCATTAACCAGATCTGCTTTCTTTCTGCTTTGTTTTATATCTTCATATCAAGCATCCTTTGAATTACATACAATGTGGGTTTTTTTCATACCAGGAACTTGAAATAGTGCATGGGGACCAACACATCTGTTTCACAACATCCAAAATAGGTTCGCTAGTTGATATCAATCAATGCAAGTAAGTAGAATATGCAACTATCCGTGTTAGTTGTCATTTTAGTGATGGCTAGAGGATTCAATGACACCTGTTTCTTAAAATGTTGATGAGAGTCTTTGTAGTCCCATCCCTAATCAACTAGAGATTTTACAAGAACACTAGTTTATTAGTTCAATAGAATTATTCAGCTAATGCAATGTTTTACCCAATTCAAATGTACCAGAAAAACGTTTCTTTGTCTATTACATGCAGCGTACATTTACATGGCAATGAAGCACTGATATGGATATGATATAATAGACAAAGAAAAGTATTTCCAGTAGATTTGAATTTGATTTGGGTAAAGCATTGAATAAAACATTAAGCTGGCCATTACTGTCAAGTTTCATACTCTATAAACAAACTTACTGACGTTTCGGACGCTAGTCCTTCGTCGGAGTAAAAGGACTCCGACGAAGGACTAGAGTCCAAAACGTCAGTAAGTTTTTTCATCTTTTCACGATGTATAATGATAATTTACCTTTTCATCATTACTGTTTCATTAGAAACACCGATGCAGCTCACACCAGTTTTTAGCTAGTTATATCTTCTCTATAAACAAAGTTGAATTCATTTTATTTGATTTTGATTTTCTGTATAAAAAAATAGTAGGGATTTGAGATTGTGCCTAAAGTATTTCAATTATTTCAGGGATCCAGAAGGACTACGATGCTTCTACTACCTTGTACAAGATCTGAAATGTATGGTCTTCTCACTCATCGGTCTACACTTTAAGATCAAGCCTATTTAAGCCTTGTAAAATATGTTTTTCACTTGAACTTCTGGCTTCCTTTTACCTCTCACTTTCCTACATTGGATTTTTGTAATTCTTTCTTTTCTTTCTTTTTTTTTTTTTTAACACAAATTTAGAAAACACAAAATCGTATCAGCTTGTTGTAGTATACATTGTATTTATAATCTGTACTAAGAATAGATATTATCAAACTCCATATTCTTCTATGAAAAAACCATGTAAGGAGAATTAGAGAATTAGATTCTTTTTACAGACGTTACGGCGGCCATAGACGCGGCCATATTGGTGTACCAAAACGATGCGTTTTCTATAATCTAGGAATGGCTATCTCTTTATCGCTTGAATAAAAAACGACCAGAGAGGTCGACTTAGACCAAGTCTAGTAAAAACTGCAGAAAGGTTTTATCGTTTGGTACACCAATATGACTGCCTTGTCACGTGAGTGAAAACACTATTTTGTGAATCATGTATCCAATAGGCCTTGCTTTCTGAGCTCTGCATCAGTATGTATTGTACAGACATTCTTTGTAATATTTTTTTTTTAGTTTGATGCTCTGCCACATTAAATATGTTCTCTTGAGTAAGCGTTAGATTGATATGGAATTTACCCTTCTTAAAATTGTCTTGAATGCGAGGCTAACATTAAAATACGAAAAAAAAAGCCACAAATTTCATTGAGTAAAAGGGTGTTTTTTTTTGTATTTCCATGTGTTTACTCTTATTTTAATAAAGTTAGTCACCAAAAACCTAGAACGCTGAGATCACTGAGCATCATGGAAAACTTTTCATATCAAAAAAGCATATATATACAAAGCTTTTTTTAATTCAAACTGCAGCTCGATGATGCTCGGAAGAGGTGAGACTATGGGTGGTGAAAGATTCGCAAGTCCATGAACAGTTGTCAAGCGGTTGAACGTGTAAAATGAATCTAACCATAATCCTTGTCGGTCTCAGCTTTAAAGCTTTTCAGGCCTGACTAACTTTATTGAAATAAGTGTATAAATGTGTCATTCAAAAGGAAAACCTTAAGTTGAATGAGGGGGGGATGAAAACGAGCGACATTCCCACACTTTTCCATGATGGGAATTGTTCCAGTTCTTTTGTTGACCTCGCATTCAGAATAAACTTGAAAGGCGGGGTCTATGGACTTAAAGTGCGTAGTATATTCCTTAAGTTTCACCTGGCCACAATTCGGATAGGCCACCAGGACCGACTAGAATATTTAATTGTACACAAAAGCTGCTATATAGGGGAAAAAATCTGCGCATGGATACGGAACCACCATTGATCTTGATTTTAGATTCAAATAGATACTATTGAAAAAAGAAAAGCATAAAATAGAACAGAAACGCTCGTGAAGACAATACAAGAGAGGAAAAGAGAAGCCAGTTGCATTTAGCATGGTGCTAGCTAGCAGTGGGATCAAAACCTGCACTCTTTTAAACTTGTTAAGTAAACATTATTGTTAAAATCCAGTTGGGTTTTATTTTATTACCCTATTATTTTCGCTAACTTCTGAAGGGTCACGGATCGAAAAATCCTTTAAAATGTTTTAAAAATTCCAAGCTAGAGACAACAGTTCAAGTATTAACAATATATCCACGCGTTTCATCATGTTATTCTATCATCTCTCACTTTATATCAAGCTTAATCGTATGTTTTTATTCATTTTAAGATTGCGAACCACTCACATTTTTGAACAAAGAAATTGTCTTTCTAGCTGGTTTTTTTTTTTTCTTTAAAAAAAAAAGTTATTCAGAAGGCATTATAGGAGCCACGGGTGTCAGACAGGTGTAATTAACTTAGGACCTCCTCGGCAAGCTACGCACTGAGCTAAAGTTTCCGTGTCTTTTCAATGTTTTCTCGAGTGTTTTCAGTCTTAAAGAGAACCACGGCATCCTTCCACTACTTTGGGTATCAAAACATTCGAATATATTAAACTTAGATTTCAATCCTCAGAAGGGAATTCTTTTGTTTCTCAAACGTTGTAAGTGTGTATTCCTAGCTACATAGTTCCAAGTACTTTATGTAGGCTTAGGTATTTCTGTGATAAATAATACATTGTTGTTTACTATTTTCAAATTAGAAGATATAACTAGCTAAAAACTAGTGTGAGCTGCGTCGGTGTTTCTAATGAAACAGTAATAATGAAAAGGTAAATTCTACACCGTGAAAAAGATGAAAAAACTTACTGACGTTTCGGACGCTAGTCCTTCGTCGGAGTAAAAGATCAAAAAAGAGTAAAAAACTCTTTTACTCCGACGAAGGACTAGCGTCCGAAACGTCAGTAAGTTTTTTCATCTTTTTCACGGTCTATAATTTACCTTTTCATCATCAATATTTTCAAATTAGTTCGGTGAAGCGTCAAAGTCATAATTGATTATGAACTATATCTATTTCTAAATAAGTAAAATATTCCACTACCGATGAAAAGTTTCTAGAACTTTAAATTAGCTTGAGCCAGCTTGATTTTTGATATCTGGCCTCTTATTTACCCTAGAAAAGACAATAAAACTTAAATCCTATACTCAATAATTCATGAGCTCATCGACCAACCAAGGTTTCTTGTTTAATTGTACAACGTGCAGTAGTTCAGTTTGAAACCCCCATGAAATACGACCGCAAGCATTTCAAAGTTCTAGCACTTTGAAATATTTCAAAGTCCTATACTACTCGGACTTTGAAATATTTCAAAGTACTAGAACTTTGAAATAAAAGCACCAAACAAATAGGGTATAAGACTCGTCACTGTATTCTATTGGGGTTTGAAAATCCTTGTGGAATTTCAAACCCCAATAGGAATACAGCAACTCGTATCTGAAACCGGCATTACATTATCTAAAGTTATGGTTTTTAGAATATTCATAGTTCTGCCTCCGATGAAGCACATTCTAGTATCAGTAACTGTATCAAAACTGACAAATTAAGATTTTTACCTTGAAAAGCAATTTTTTATAGTTTTAGGACGAAACGATCTAAACATACCAAACAAGAAAACTATCTATTATTATCTTTTACTATATTTGTAAACTAAAATCCAACAATACAAGCTTTGAAAATAACATTTCCGTAGATTATGGAAGCCTTCGAAATATCACAAACATCTTAAGTATGTCACACAAATAACTCCTACTCGGAAGTGCAAATGGTATGTATACATAGGGGGTAGGGGGTAGAAGTGGAGCACGAGCGTTATTTTGGCGGCAACGTTTTTGACAAATCCACACGAGGCCCAACTTGTATTAGCCATCGAGAGGAATATTAGAATTTTTTCTATAAAACAGTCTTTGGCATTTTCTTACCAAAAATAAAATAGAATAAAAAACTGAAACTTTTCGTTCCTAACATACATCGATTCTCCGTTGTCCTCTCACCACGACATTGTTCTGTAATAACTATCTTTTTTTAATTCAATTTTCCCCCGCAAGGTTTTTAATACACTACAGTCATGTTGATAATTTTCAACCATGGTAACACAACTGTTATTGTAAGGGCATCTATAAAATTATATGTAAGAAGTTTATGCGGATTAGTCGGCAAAGCCTAGCGTCAAACGAAGCTAGTCGAAGTTGGAATTATCGTTTTCGGTGACTTTTAACACTGTGTTCGATAATGGCTTTTTTACTGCATTGCAAGGTTATCATTCTTTCAGCCTTGTTGTTTTACGTGACGGCACAGAACATTCAAAATGGCCGTGGTAAGCGCTGATTTTTTTAAAATTACTTGTTATAAGTGGCGTAACTCGTAACTTATATAAAGGGGAAATATCTATAGTACTATGAACTATACTTGCAATAGAAGGGTTTTAAAAAAGATGTACCAGTTAGACCGAATCATGCCAGGGCACTCATCTGCAACTGAAGTTAAAATAAATATAAGATAGAACTTTACAGTAGTAAAGTTAGTTAGGGCAGGAATGGAAATAAGGTAGAGGATTAAAACCAAAAAAGCTGTAAATAAAAAAGAAAGAACATTAATAGAAAACTAAGAACAAGAACAACGAAAACGACTGAGATATTATCTTTAAAAAGAAGAAGAACAACAAAACAAAATTTTGTACGAAGAAATTACGTTTAGGATTAAATGCTTTGGCTCTCTTTCTCTTTTTTTTTTTTCTTTTCCTTTTTGTCAAGGTTGAGATTTGAAGTTGATGTTTACTTCGCATTCATTAGTTTAGTACTCAATCCACATCCCTTAGGTTATCGTACCTATATGTCCCCCAACAAGTAAGCTAGAATATCTCAGAATTTAGACTGACTCTAATTGCGGAAAGTTTGATTATAAATTGTTTCAGTGGTTAATGTCTTGAGAAATTAGAAAGAGACAAACGCTTATCTTATTTTATCCACTGGGAAAACTACTGCAACTGCGATTGGTTCGCTATTATCGAATTGGGAACAATGAATTAGGGCTGCTAACTAAAAAATTAACAGAACTTACAACCTCTACAACCTCTGGTTGAATGGTAAAATATGTAATATTTTTTATATGATAAGAGTTATGCATTTTGGACACTTCCAATATGTTGCATGCGTTTGGGTAAAACACAACAGGCAGAACGAAGCTTGGGAGTGGATGAACAAGCAATGAATGGTGAGATGAAACAAAGAACGCAGCTCACATGTTTTGATACAGATTCGAAATTTTTTTAGCTAAATCTTCAAAGTTTAAGTGCGTTTTCCACGATTTTTCATAAACGGTTCAACCAATTCTTTTTTAAATTAAGCTACGTCTTCTCAAGGATATTTGACCTGTACCTACAAAAGCTCATATCGGTTATACTTAATAGTAACATTTTTTAAACGGCCCTTGAAGTTGGGAAGTCACAAGGCAAGAATTCTAAATTCTCTTTTTTCACGATTCATAGGTTTATACTACTATATTCCTGACAGTGCACTGCCTTCCTCGCTCGACGCCTTTTGTATTTTATTCTCTCTCAATAAGGAAACAGTTCACCAAACTTACAAAGTTTAAAAACAAGAGCAACAGCAACATTTTAGGATATCTTTAAAGTAAATTTATGCTACTATATTCCTGACAGTGCACTGCCTTCTCGATTACTTCCTCGCTCGACGCCTTTTGCATTTTATTCGCTCTCAATAAGGAAACAGTTCACCAAACTTACAAAGTTTAAAAACAAGAGCAACAGCAACATTTTAGGATATTTTTAAAGTGCTACTACGACGAAAATCACTCAAGCTTGGATTCAGCTGAAACTTCCTAAAAAATACTCTTTAAAGGTCCAATAATCACTGTATGAAGTGTTTTCTCGATATTCAGGACGAAAGTATGATATATATATATATAAAGTATGACTATAATTTATATTTTGGGGTGTTTGGGTATTTCTTTCTCCCTTTACTACTGATATTTTGATCAAAAACTACAAAGAAATGTATGGTATAGTCACAAGTAATGTGAAATAAGCACATTAGCTACCCTTTGGGTTTCACAGGAATAAAATAAATTAAGGATTTATATACAAAGAAATATATGTAGCAATGTTCGATATTGAGTGTATGACGTCACAGACTCCAAAAAATAATCGTAAAAATATTATACTTTCGTCCTAAATATCGAGAAAACACTTCATACAGTGATTATTGGACCTTTAAAGAGTATTCTTAGGAAGCTTCAGCTGAATCCAAGTTTGAGCGATTTCGTCGTAGTAGCACTTTAAAGTAAATTTATTTATAGCAATTTTTTTAACCGAGTGCGCAAAAGCGATAAATAAATCTAAGGGTATTAAATGTTTGTGCGATTTTCTCTAAATGTAACAAAATTATTTCTCTAAATCTTTGACTTTTTGTTTGTCATGAATTGGGGATTCTTAGGAGTTCTTCTAGATCACATCAAAATCGCGCGCAATTAGTTTTTTTTTTCAATTTCCGATTTTTCTCTGTTTTCTTGCGTTGAAAACTTTGATTTAAAAAATGTATATATTAGTACCAAATTCAAACCAATAGCAACAACTGGTATGAATTCAAAAATAAACCAGCAAACAGAGTATTGTCAACGCGACGACTGAAAAAGTTAAGTTTGGTGATCTTTATCAAAACAACTTCAATAAATGAAATTCCTCCCAATCATATATTATTTAAATTATTATTTCTTTTTTTTTACATATTTTGTATTTATTTTTTTCTTTATCTATTTGTTTTCAATCTTTAGATCAAAGCTACACTAGTGACGAATGCGCGACTTCTTCTACTTGCAGTACAACAAAAACAGGTGCGGTATAATCACCTATAACAAACTATATGACTCTCAATTTCTTACTGCGTGGTGTACTGTCATCAATCCATCATTCAATCCTTGCTTGATTGGTTGATTGGTTGATTGGTTGATTGGTTGATTGGTTGATTGGTTGATTGGTTGATTGGTTGATTGGTTGATTGGTTGATTGGTTGATTGGTTGATTGGTTGATTGGTTGATTGGTTGATTGGTTGATTGGTTGATTGGTTGATTGGTTGATTGGTTGATTGGTTGATTGGTTGATTGGTTGATTGCTTCTTTGCTTCCTTGCTTCCTTGCTTCCTTGCTTAAGTTATTCATTTATTCGTCAAAATCTTTAATTAAATCATTTGTTCCTTCCTTGCATTTTTTTCTTTTATTGATGTCTACGCTCCATTTTTATGGGAAATAGAAAAAGGAGGATCAACTGAACAGTGCACCACCTTTACGAGTTGTACTAAGTCCTCAGGTATAGCTCCTCTTTTTTTATATACAATTCCGAGCCTTCCAGGTTCTCCATCCACTCCACTCCACTCCACTCCACTCCCACTCCACTCCACTCCACTCCACTCCACTCCACTCCACTCCACTCCACTCCACTCCATCTCCACTCCACTCCCTCCACTCCACTCCACTCCACTCCACTCCACTCCACTCCACTCCACTCCACTCCACTCCACTCCCTCCACTCAACTCCACTCCACTCCACTCCACTCCACTCCACTCCACTCCACTCCACTCCACTCCACTCCACTCCACTCCACTCCACTCCACTCCACTCCACTCCACTCCACTCCACTCCACTCCACTCACTCCACTCCACTCCCACTCCACTCCACTCCACTCCACTCCACTCCACTCCACTCCACTCACTCCACTCCACTCCACTCCACTCCACTCCACTCCACTCCACTCCACTCCACTCCACTCCACTCCACTCCACTCCACTCCACTCCACTCCACTCCACTCCACTCCACTCCACTCCACTCCACTCCACTCCACTCCACTCCACTCCACTCCACTCCACTCCACTCCACTCCACTCCACTCCACTCCACTCCACTCCACTCCACTCCACTCCACTCCACTCCACTCCACTCCACTCCACTCCACTCCACTCCACTCCACTCCACTCCACTCCACTCCACTCCACTCCACTCCACTCCACTCCACTCCACTCCACTCCACTCCACTCCACTCCACTCCACTCCACTCCACTCCACTCCACTCCACTCCACTCCACTCCACTCCACTCCACTCCACTCCACTCCACTCCACTCCACTCCACTCCACTCCACTCCACTCCACTCCACTCCACTCCACTCCACTCCACTCCACTCCACTCCACTCCACTCCACTCCACTCCACTCCACTCCACTCCACTCCACTCCACTCCACTCCACTCCACTCCACTCCACTCCACTCCACTCCACTCCACTCCACTCCACTCCACTCCACTCCACTCCACTCCACTCCACTCCACTCCACTCCACTCCACTCCACTCCACTCCACTCCACTCCACTCCACTCCACTCCCACTCCACTCCACTCCACTCCACTCCACTCCACTCCACTCCACTCCACTCCACTCCACTCCACTCCACTCCACTCCACTCCACTCCACTCCACTCCACTCCACTCCACTCCACTCCACTCCACTCCACTCCACTCCACTCCACTCCACTCCACTCCACTCCACTCCACTCCACTCCACTCCACTCCACTCCACTCCACTCCACTCCACTCCACTCCACTCCACTCCACTCCACTCCACTCCACTCCACTCCACTCCACTCCACTCCACTCCACTCCACTCCACTCCACTCCACTCCACTCCACTCCACTCCACTCCACTCCACTCCACTCCACTCCACTCCACTCCACTCCACTCCACTCCACTTCTACTGTAACTTACTCTACGTTTTTTGTATTTCAGAATCAACCACGTCATCGTCTTCGCAAACCCATCAACCTTTTATGTCCAAGTCAACCACTCAGTCGAGCACTAATAAAGTGTCCATAACTGAGTCACCTAAATACAGTACTGAAAAAAGATCACTAACGAGCAAACAACTTCAATCAGTGACCAAGGAAACAGATTCCAAAAGCTTGCACCAGACCCCTTCAATCTCATCGTCTGCCTTACTTACAGTTTCGCCTTCTAGAGAAAATACAAATGATCAAAACACAAAAGCACTAGTCCCCTCAATGTCATCGTCTGCCTTACTTACAGTTTCGCCTTCTAGAGAAAATACGTATAATCAAAATACAAAAGTACTAGTCCCCTCGATGTCATCGTCTGCCTCTCTTACAGTTTCGTCTTTAAGAGAGCATACAAATAATCGAAAGACAAAAGTACTAGTTAAAACCTCAGCCACTCCTACTAGGTTTGTAATCATGACAACGTCATCCGGGAACTCAAGTATTCAAGGAGAGACAAGGGAAGATTTTGTTTTGAAGTTGGATGGGCTTTTCAACCCAGACCTACAAGACAAAGATTCTCAGGCCTATAAAAATCTTTCGAAAGTTGTGGTGGATGAATTGACAAAAGTGCTGAAAGATTTAGAAGGTTTTGTGAGAGTTGAAGTGAATGAGTTTAAAGAAGGGAGCATCATGGTCAGGTAAAATTAATATTTGAGACTTGATATTTTATTAGTGTAGCTGAGATTTTGAGGATGGGATGGGATGAGATGGGATGCGATGCGATGCGATGGGATGGGATGGGATGGGATGGGATGGGATGGGATGGGATGGGATGGGATGGGATGGGATGGGATGGGATGGGATGGGATGGGATGCGATGCGATGCGATGCGATGGGATAAATGAAAGAAGACAGAAAAAAATCGACAAGTTATCTATAGGGGAAATCAACTTACCAACAACTGTTTTTCAGTTCGACGGCGTATTTCTCATCTGGCTCTAGCTCAAGCCGTTCTGTTCGCAGCACACTTGACCAAGCTCACCAGAGCGGTGCTTTGTCCAGTTTGGAGGTCTTAGAGATCACATATCATGAACAAAACAACCTGGGTGGCAAGGGAGAAGAAGGGACGTCCACATTTACGTATGTCTTGATCGCAGTAGGAGTTGTTGCAGGTATCGGGCTGTGTGTTTTGGTCGTTAGTAAGGTAAGGGACTGGTCAGACAGAAAATGGGAGGGTGGGCTAAGAAAAACAAGGTGTTGTTTGGGCACTACTCGATCCAAAGAAAGAGTGGTTCACGAAAAGCCACTCATTTGATAAAGAAAGTGGAAGAAGAGGGGAGGGTGTCGGTCCATGTAAGGGATTCCGGAATCCACGAAATGTTTGTCATTGGAATCAGGAATCTAGCACTCTGGAATCCGGAATCCAGGACTTGGAATCCGGAATCCACCCTTTCGGAATCGGGAATCTGCTACTTTGAAATTCAGAATCTTCACTCAAATGCTATCGCCTCGACCTAGACAGAATCGATGTAGTCCCTCCCCCACTGTGTAATAACTCCACCAAGCATATACCTGTCGTCAGGTGCGGATTTAATTGATAGATGCATCTACTTTAAAAGCGGCATGTTGGCGGTATATGACAGACAACTATTGTTAAAACATCCCTTTATTTAATGAATGAAACAAAGCAGCCTATGCTTTTTAGCTCTGGCCCAAATAATAACAAAAGTTATATATAATGTTTAATATGAGGTATATTCCATCGATCGTACGGGATTTATCTCTGCAATTATTTGAACGTGAGCTCCAGAGCCGAAAATTACCCGTAATGTTCCCGCGAATACGATCTTTCTAGATCTTTTCAATGAAGCCACCACAATTTGCCTTTTTCTTTCTTCAATCCATCCAATTTGTCGATCTCTTATAAAAAACCCTGCTGCCTGTCCTATTCCGTCATCACGCAGGCAAGCTTTACCCACACTGGAACAGCATTTTCGTTTTTTAAAAGATCACGCAGTTTAGAAATGAAATTGTTCTTATTTCGTCCGTTATATTGCCATACTCTAATACGATAATGTTGGGCTTCGGGAGATGGATTATTCGAATTTGCTTTCTCTTCTTTAGACTCTTTACTATTCGCTGTTATATCGTTTTCAATCAGATAATTTCATCTTATCCGTTCTTAATGATTGACTGGGATATCGATTCTGTATTTTCTCGTTGATACACGAAGGGAACAGCTTAAACTTAGTGTTAGAATTGAGCTGGAATTGCTCCGGGATCGGCTGTAGTACCTCTATTTACCTTTATTTGACTCGTCCCTTTAGGAGACTAGTTAGCTTTCCAAATACGAGAGTTTGCTACGAGCGTAAGGTGCACCAAGCTGACTAGAAAGACGTTCCCTTAGTAGGTGTGGTTTTAGAAGGATTTCCTTACTCAGCCATTCGTCCTAACTTAGGTCTATGCTTTCCAGTTCAACTACAGCTACAGTCTTAGACTCGACCTTCTAACTCCAAAGTTAAGTCGATTCAGTGTGAGTAAGAACTGTCTAGGTTCGTCTATATATATCTAAATCTGATCTTCTATTTACATTTTGTGGCTAGATAAGGTCACTACGAGGGGCTAGGTTTGTGTTGGTTTAAGTTGTGGTATAAGAATGGTAAATATCATTGATAATCTTGCTTCATAACATCAGCATACTGCTGTGAGACGACAAGGAGACCGCCATGATAATTCTTCAGCTCACTAACATCCTGCAAAACCGTTCCTCTCCTTTCTTTAAAAGCTCTTCAAAAGCTTGCCATAAAGAAAATAGGCACAGCGCACAGCACAGCAAGCACGTTTTTAATTTGTTTTATAAAATACAAATTACAATAATAGATAGGAATGACGCAACGGAAAGGTGCGCGCACGTACAATATGCTCTTATAAAGCACGCGCTCCAAACCAATCAGAACGCGACATTCATAACAGTTATTTTAGAATGGTGTTTTGTAATAGATACGTGAGGAGCCAACGTTATATCTTTAAATATAGTAGGTCTTGTAGTCTCCATGACAGCTATGGATTGCAGTTTAGTTACAAACACTTGAGTAGAAGATTGTTTTCTTTGAAAAGGACAGCGGCTTCTCTTAATGTGGGCTTAAAAGTTTCCTCTGCTGTTAATCAAATTGACTTTGTCATCCAACACGTCATTTATCTTACTTATTGTGGCTGCCTACTTTTGAACGTTCGAATTTATCCCACGATGTGCGCGCTCACAAACCACTGACTGAAATCTACAAGATTTTATTGAAGAACCATACGCGTTTTGAGCTCCAACAGGGCAAAACCCTCAAATTTTGCACTGGGCTCTCATTCGAAAAAACTCCTAAAAATCTAGGTTATGTTAACATTTTAGGAAAAGTTTAAATCCGTAACAGACAGAGAAGAGAACGTTGGTCTAGGGGATGCAATAGTTATTTTTTCTACTTTTCGTTAAGGGACCGGTCATCATTTACATTTTGTTAGCTCAAAGGGTATTTAGGGGGAATCGCATATGGTTTTTAAACGACTGAGGGAAAGATCTATATCGATGGCCCGGTATAAAAGTGAGGACGGTGATATCGCACCCAAGACAGAAAGCTATGTTTATTGAGGCTCCCTTGGGGATAAGGCATTATAAATGATGTCAAAACAAAAACCCTTCTATTCCATCCCACACGGCGAGAAATATTCACTGGCTTTAGTTATAAAAATACTGAAATTATTATTTAACGCTTGTGAAAATAGGTCAGAACCAAAGCGAAAGCACGTTCCAAACCGGCGAGAAAGCAACAAGAAGAACTGGATGAAGTAAGAACAACTGAAGAAACAGAAACTACGAAACAAGTTTAGTATAGGAAGGACAGTCTTTTTCCCTACAAAGTCCTTACTACCCCTCCCCTGAAGACTATGCTATCCCATGCGACCCCTTCCCTGACAGTCTATTTCTCCTAACTACCCCGACCCTGACAGTCTGTTCCCCTTACAACCCCTAACCTGACAGCCCGACTCTTTCCCCTAAAAGTATGTTTTCCCCTTATAACTCATCCCCTAACAGCCTGTTTTCACCTTACTACCGCCCCCCCCCCCCCAAACATTAATTTTCCCCTTTACTACGCCTCCCCTGACTGTCTGTTTTTCTAATTAATACAACCCCTCTCCTGACAGTTCGATACGTTTTCCTCTTTCTTGGAACCCTCGACTGACAGTCTGTTCTTTCTTTACTACCCCTACTTTGACAATCTGTCTTTTCCTTACTACACCTCCCCTTACAGTCTGTTTTCCCCTTAACTACCCCTAGATGCAACGTTTGTGTGGGGGAAGGATATATCTTTTTTTCCTTCTAAAATCAAAAACTACATTTTCACTGAGCTATCAATCTTTCACACCTCAAAATAGCTAGAATAAAAACAAATTGCATTATGGCGTACTTTGACTACCACCACCGGAATCCCTTGTATACTTTCTTTCGTTAAGTTAATTAGCACCAATTGTCTTACTATTCTCATGGATAAATACAAATTTGAATTTTCTTCTTTCCCATGCACATAATACCTTGCGGGTTTTGGGGTACTGTACAACAATGCCGAAAATGTACTATAATAAACAACTAAATTTTGGCTAAATGCAGGGTTTACATATAGATCACTAGATACATTGAAATAAACATTAATTACTATAAAAAATGACTGACTTACTTTGGTATACGCAGTAGGATTGGCAGAGAAGGTAGAATAGATATACAGTTGAATAGCACGTGTAGTAGAATCGTAGAATTGATAGTTATGCAATAAATCAAGGGATCAAAAGTAAAGCGTACATAGAAAAGCGTGATTATATTGGATTACATATTAACTAATTCGTGCGTTTCTAGACCAACAACTTCATTGAACAGTCCAAAGAAGGTGCCATTGAGGGAACCTAGTTCTCAGCTAACTACTAATTGTTTGTCCGAATGTTAGTTAACTGTAATCATTTTACGAGCGCTGACCATAATATTTACCAAACTAATAAGATGCAGTTACCTGTTAACTTTTAATTCTAGGTTATCGCTGGCCTGTTAATTACTAATGTTTGGTTATTTGTCAGTTAACTAGTATTTTTAACTACTAATTTGTCAGTTAACTACTAGCCCCATTGGCACCGTCTTCAACATTTGCATGAAAAATGATAGAGGCCGGTTTTGGCCTTCAAGAGGCCAAAACCCGTAAATTTTGCACGGAACTCGAAAGATCTAACGTATAAAAGAAACTGCAATTTTGACAAAGTTTGAAAAAATCGCATTGGTAAAAAGTATAGCACTTTCGATATAGCTTTTATTGCAATCTTCG
This sequence comes from Actinia equina, assembly GCA_011057435.1. Lineage (NCBI taxonomy): Eukaryota > Metazoa > Cnidaria > Anthozoa > Actiniaria > Actiniidae > Actinia > Actinia equina. The sequence continues at coordinate 29,196 of WHPX01000764.1, read as the reverse complement.
TAAACATGCCAACGGCTGTGTCTGTCAGCTGTACAGGTTTCTCACTTCCGTCAATCAAACCTAATCAGTCAGTAATTTTCATATCTTTGATTGGCGGCAGCGAAAAAGCAATCTTCAGCTTGCAACTCGGGGAAACAGAGTTCTCATGTTATGAAAATTGCAGTGATGTACAGTTCTTGAAGATTGATTTCAGTTACCGAACAAAGCATTGTTGTCACTCTTTATGCATGTGTCTATATTAGAACACTATCCCTAAATATTGATTACCCAGAATACCCATCGGTCTTGGCTTCTATGATGTGGTGTATTTTGTATCACATGTTAAATACATTTGATTTCAAGAGTTTGCTTTTCGATCATTCAATATGGTAACAGGATGTATCAGTGTTACCGCACTCTATCGCTGTCAAACAACTCAAATCGATCTTTTGGGTCAATACAATGTAATGTATAAAAATCTGACCCAATTGCAATAACATACTTCATTCGTGGTGTGACTTTCCCAAATGAACGTGACAAGCCTCCGTTCCAACCAACGGTCTTTCTTGTTCGAATCAGCCGTATGATATGAATATATGTACCACGTCAACCAACGGTCTTTCTGGTTTGAATTAGCTGTACGTACGCTCTGAGTATTTACCGCTGCATTATCTGTGCCAAGCAGCGCCGGCGTCGCTTCGTTAGCGATTACTCTCCTTAAATAAGTTAATCAAATTTACCTTCTATTTTACTGTACTGAAGGTAAATTTCATTAACCTAATAAAAGAGAGTAATCGCTAACGAAGTGACGCCGGCGCTGCCTGGCACAGATAGTGCAGCGGTAAACACTCAAGACGTACGTACAGCTGATTCAAACCAGAAAAACAGTTGGTGGACGTGGTACATATATTCATATAATCGTGCGGCTGATTCGAACCAGAAAGACCGTTGGATGGAAAGATAAGTGAACACTATTTAGTATCTATTTAGAAACAAACATATATCAATTCAATAAAAAATCTACGAATAACTGAAACAATCACGCATACATCTAAAACCCAATCCGTCTGTCCTGGCGCCCTTGAATCAATGTCACTATGTTGTCAAGCGTGGGCGGAGCTAGCAGATCACGTGGCACAGGTTTATGTCTACGCATGCTCTGTTTCGTTGACCACCGTAATTCAAGAAAGCCGAACTAAAAATATTAATTTATTATGTTGAGGAATATCCTTAACAAGGTCGTTTTTTATTCTGCTCCGTGAGTCCTGTGTACATGTCAGTATTACGTGACTGGTTCCTTGTATTTAAGTATCCCATGAAATAAAATTGTTTGGTTGAACCGCGTTGAAATTCCTTTGATCATCCACGGCAGCTGCACGTGTAATAGCGGTCCAGTTTCGAGTTCCAAATTGCCGCTGTGTTTCTTGATTACAGACTCATTTACTTAGGCTTCCTCGAATCTGCGCCGCAAATTACTCGCAAATACCAACGGTAAAGTAAAGAATGCACAAGTTCAACAATACGAACACTTTGAAACTTGACGGACCTTGACTGGAACACGTGAATATTCATCACAAAATTGAGGCTAAGCCTAAGTAAATGGTTAGGCTTTACTAATAAGCCTGAAGCGACATTACGTTTTACCCCCGTCTCTAGACCATAATCCTTTTCACACTGGTCTTTTGTTCTTTAATTATGACTATTGTTCTTGTATTCTCTAAGGAATCAAACATTTTATTATGAAAGAATTTTAAAAACTATTATGGTCTAGAAACGGGGGTAAACGTCATCTCGCTTCAGGCTTTTGCAACGTTTTTGTTGGTCTTGCGATTAAATGGGGCAAGTAATAAACGTTTACAAGATCTTAAGCTATAACTCCCCTTATCCTTAATGTTGATAAGCTCAGATATGTAATCAGGTGCGCCATAACATTAATAGCTTTGAAAACAAATAGCAAGATCTTAAATTGCGTTCGTTCCTTCACTGGTAGCCAGTGTAAAAACGCGCTGGAAGACCATACATTAGGCCGTTGCAGTACACAGGGGGGTCACATGGTGCCCGTAACCATGCCTTGGCCAAAAAATCTAACCGGCCGTTGATGCAGTGTGTGAAAATTGTTTAGACTTAACGTAAGCAGTTAAAAAAAATCAGTGTTCTCGCTTCTAAGAGACGTCTTTTCGTTTCGTTTCAAATAAAAAATCGAATAAAATCGAAATTATCCATTGGGCTTCTTGATCAAGGCGTTCCATATATGGCGATGCACATGACCAAAAGCAAAAAGCCCGCGAAACCTTACACAGAGCTCGAGCAGGATCACTGTAGGCGGCATGTCAAGTGGAAAACAAAGCAATTTGCTTTCCTATTTCAAAGAAAAAAGGTACCTATTTATTAATTGATATGTGTTGGTGATATCTTTTATTGTTTCGTTCTACAGAACGCTTTTTGTTTCAATTATAGCCATGTACGTTCTTCTGTTCCCCTCTCGACCATGATTATTCTTTCTCGAGAAAACAATAGATTGCTATGACGTCATAGTGATAATTTGGTATGTAAGGACCCCCCCCCCCCCTTCCCCCCATTTACAAATCCTGGATACGCCCCTGCAAAGGAACATGAAATACATAGCCATGTTTATTTTAAAAAATCTATTTGATTTAAGCTAGAAGCAAAATGAATAATTTGCTAAGCACATTCCAGGGTTTGATTTTTGTCGTTGAGGCGTTATGAATTTTTCTTCAAAAAATGGCAATCCATTAAAAAATATCGATAACTTATGTAATGTAAAGCAATTATGAGAGAGATTTTTAGCAAATATTAGCCTGTATTTACGTTTTAAATGAAGCATTTTGATTTTACAGGGCCCGTGCGAAATTGCATGCTTTTGAGACGTGTTGCCACAGGGAGCCCAATTTAGATTAAAGTGAATGGTGAAAATAAAATCGGAAATAAAATCGGGCCTGAAATTAGTATTTGTTTCACGGGTTTAGTGCGAGTACTCTAAGACTCTAAGATCTCTCTCATAATTTCTATACAATTCATAATTTATCGATATATTTTAATGAATAGCCATTATTTTGAAAGAAAAATTATAGGAGATCAATACGTTTCTAAAGGCAAAGATCACACCCTGGAATGTGCTTAGCAAATTATTTACTTTGCTTCTTAAATTAAATATAATCTTAAAATAAATACTATGCCCCTCACCGCGAAATAACATCTATTTCACCCCGGCCTGCTCTCAGTCTGAAATCTAGCTCAGCTGGTAGAGCATCGGTAGTACAATTATTCTTCAAGAATTCAGGAGTCAGGGCCGTAACTAGGAGCTGGAGCACAGGGTGCACGTGCACCCCCCATAAAAGCTAAAGGTCTGCTCATCAAACCTTCTTTTTTTTTGGTTTCTGCTTAATTACTTATATCAAACACACACAGGCTACGAGGTTTGGGCAAATTGTTTATTAACACGACGTATTGAATTAGACCGAATAAACTAAAAGAAACGATTACATGGGCGTGGTGGGAGGGCAAAAGGGAGAAAGAGCTGGCTAGACTCCGCAGCTTGATTGTGTGCCAGACTTAATGAACACCAGACACGGAGCAGGGAATGAAACGCGATATCTGGCCAGTTCTTTCTCTGGTAATAAGCCTGAAGCGATATGACGTTTTACTCCCGTCTCTAGACCATAATCCTTTTCACACTGCTTTCGTCTTTAATTATGAGTATTGTTCTTGTATTCTCTAAGGAATCAAAAATTTTAATATGAAAGAATTTTAAAAACTATTATGGTCTAGAGACGGGGGTAAAACGTCTTCTCGCTTCAGGCTTATTACCCATCATCACCTGTGGCTATCATGGTACTCTCTTGGTTACCTTTTTTTTCTTCAATGGTTCGATTCTATTCGATGTGCACCCTCCCTGTAAAAGTTCTGGTTACGGCCCTAGGAGTGTGTTTTTTAGTAAACAAACGTGTATATTTTTTATTTGACAAGCATTTTTCTATAAATAAGCTTAATTTATTTTAATACTGGAGGAAATATAACACGGAGAGCATATTACAAAAAATATTCGCCCTTTGTTTAGCTTTGTAAATCATTAACTACTTGCCGGTTGTTTTTAACCAACTATCCTATGTTTTCGTTCAAGAAAAATGCAGCTTTGTGTGTTTCCTATCGCGGGTCCCATCAGACTTTCATTCAATAATTTTATATCTTTCTACAGATAATTTATTTAAAAATTGAAATGAAATGTAAAATTACACCAGACATGGACGTTCCATCGCTTTATTGAGACTCCGTTCGCCTTATTGTATGCCTGTTCGCTCTAATGATAAAGCTTCTTCGCTTCAATTGATATTCCTTTGCGGTTAATGAACAGCAAAAGCTGTAATTAAAAAACTAGTCCCTTGGGTGGCTGGTGGCGAGTTGTGTAGAAAATTCCTAAGTGGGAATGCAATGTAGTGCATTTTGATTCGATTTCAATGCATGGTTTTTATAATGGATACGTTATCTTCATCTTGAATAAAAATTAATAGTTTTTATTAATTATTTTTCGATCTTATTTTTACCCTTCAGATTCATTAAAATTTTGCTCCCTGGTTCCCTAATTTCGAATCGGGAGCGCCGCCTTTAGGCAGTGCCTAAATATATATTAATTATGCAAGCAAAACAAAGCTGCCTGTTGATAACTCCAGCCGAAGTCGATCCAAACACGAGCAATCAGCACTCCTTTTGCTTGGAAAAGAAATAGCAAAACAGCAAAAACTGTTTGTTAACAATTTTTAGTGACAAAGTCGAGAATTTCGTTCGAATTTCGCATCAATCGAACGATTAATGAAAACAAACTTGTATGACGACGACGAAATGCTCAATATTATTAAAGAAAACGTCACAGGAGAAGCCGAAGCAGTTATAAAAGGAATTCTATCGAAATGTGGTACGTGGGGGAGGGGGGTTGGAGAAGACGATGAAGGGAATGTGTCATTCATTTTAGGAATTTAGAAGCGATGTAGATTTGATTATAATATAACACTGTTAAGTAGCGAACAAACTAGCATTTTTACCAAAATTGCTATAAATCGCCAAAAGATAGGAACGTCGTACACGGTACATAATTTTATTCCTACCAATAAAAATTTATTCGTGGTGATCCACGTTTTTGTACCTTAAATGAATTGCTATGCGACTAAAGCCTCGCCATCAAGTTTGTATCCACACCTCTCATAGGTATTTCATTCTTCATTCATCTCAGTTTCAAGTGGCATAGGAAGAGTCATTCTCTTAAGACTTTTAAAGTCAAGGTTAGTATTTTGAAGCTATTTCTCTTTCTAACAAGGATTCAGTGTTAAGGACACTTTATACATTAGTTGACTGGATCATGCGATACTGAGTACGGGCTAAGTGCGGGTGGGCGCATGAGTTTACAACTATATTTTGGACAACATTTTAAAAACTATTAGCTTAACCTCCATCTTGATATTAAAACAAAAATGGGTGACTTTTAAATTCTTTTGGTAGTGCTGCCAGGGAATAACTGTAATATATTTTATCATTGAAGAAGAAATTGAATACTAGCATTTGGTAAATCTTTAATGATAGATATACTATTAAGGAAACGGCGCTTATAAATTCTCAAAATCAATTTGTAATGTAGTCGGAGTGAAGTAATAGGTGAGGAAGCCTTTTTCAGCAGAGACTTTTTCGAAATATTATTGTAGGAGTAGTGTTTGTAGTCTTGACGATTATGCTTTGCTGATATGAATATTGATAGTGAGCACTTAATTTATGGCCGTGTAGGAGGGCTGTACAGGGGAATATTTGGCTGGAGATTATGCTTCAAGAAATGAGGGCGCAGCGATCGGTTGTCCATTAGTAAAGTCTAACTGTTCTACTTCATATGTGACTATTTATGGCGATTTACAGGAGGTATAAGACAAGTAATGAAATACTTCATGATGATTTACATCGGTGTAATTTGGGCTCGGTGTAATTTGTGTTATGTCGATTCATTTTGTTGGGTGATTGAAACTAAATGGGGGTCACATTTTGAGGAACGTTTTCCTCGTTTTCATGGGAAACCTACAATGTTCTCCCACGCTTCGATCAGTTTTCCCTTAATGTCTCCTCTACTTCGTTTGTTAAAATTCGGCGGTTTGGCGATTAACAAGTATAAGTTATGAAAATATGCTTTGTTTATTTAATTGATTGTTAGGCGTGATAATTACACAACCCGATGACAAAAGTGTCTACTACTTCGTAGTAGCCACTAAAAAATCCTGAATTATGGTTTTGCATAACAGTTTATCACGCATTACTCACCACTCAAGAAATTTTGCAATTAAGCTTAAATAGAAAAATTGCTATGAATAGCAAAAAAAAAAAAAAAAAAAAAATTTTCAATTTATTATCACTTATGAAATTATTCACGTCACACTATGTATCCAATCAACAATCAAACATTTTGGTAAAAACAATTTTCAACGTTATTACCACTCTTCATTGCTACGCGCTTTTCATACCTAATTTCCCTGTGTCGACTGTAGTATTGCAAGCCAAACAGGACAAAAGTATCGTGAGATCAAAATCACATGTTAAGAATAATGCATCAATGTACGAGAATAAAAAATTACTTTGCGAGAATTGAAATAACCATACGAGAATAGAAAATTTCTATGCGAAAACTGAAATCATAATACGAGAATAAAAAATCGCGACTACGCCCAATACGGAATATGTTTTCTCCCAACTATCCGCCAATGTGAACCCGTATTGTCGGCTCAAAATCGCAATAAGTTATAAGTGTTGCGTTTTAAATAAATTCCTTAGCCCTTTTATAAACCAGTGTTAAAACAAAGAATGGGACGTCTATAATGATGACATATATGCCCGAAAATGATAAGGAGACGTTCTTTTAAATATAATTAGCTATTTAAAAAAAAAAAGAGATAACTAGCTGAAAACTAGTCACCGAGTTGCGTCGTTGTTTCTAACGAAACAGTAATGATAAAAGGGTACATTTTACGCCGTGAAAAGATGAGAAAACTTACCTGACGTTTCAGAAACTAGTCCTTCGTCGGAGTAAGTATTTTCTTTTCACTGGTTAGGTGACTTTACTCTGAAGCCTCTATCTATCTAAACTTTTTTAAAATTTTATTTAAACATATTTATCATAACATTTGCCCCAAAAGCAACGAGGCTTAACAAGGGGGCTTACGTCTATTTTACGATATAAATAATAAATAGCAAAAGCGGAAATTAGAAAATAAGTACAATAAATACACAATAAATACGAACTAAAATTAGTACAACAATCTTATAATGAGATAACAATAGGGAAAAAAAACAACGTAGCATCAAAGTCGGATCTAAACTTGCACGATCAAGTAAAACTAATAAGAATATTTACACTCATGTTCAAAATCCCCTCCCCCCCTCCCCCGATTAAAATATTTATCACCTATCTATAGTCTATATCTAGTATATCTATCCAAGAACTCATTTCTATGTATAAACCGAACCGTGAGCTTCGTACTTCATCGAATGGTCTTCTATCAGCACAGTCTTATAATAGTCTAAATAAATACCATTGAGCTGTACTGAATAACCAAAGTTCAGTTAGGAATTTATCTGAACTTCCTTCCCGAATAACATTGATAAAGTAATTCGATCTTGGTTTCTGGATACTTTATCTGTCATCGAGAACACATTTTGCTGTCAACAAAGGCACTTCTTGGCTTGAAATACAACTTTGCGTTTTTCTCGAAAGTGATTGTGCGTTAAGTTACCGGTACATTTTAAGTTTATTGTCAAAGGGAATTTGGCTGATTTAACTGACATTTTGAGGAAGTCATCTTGGATAGTTATTCTTCAAAAGGGTGTCTCCGATTTTTGATTTTTTGTTTATATCCAAAGTTATCGTGGATTTTTGCTCGGATACAGCTAATGTAGCAGCGTCATAAATTTAGGAGCGTATAAAAAAGTAACGGGGCAACTAATCAAATTCGGAGACACACTTTTGACAAGTGACATCTTGTGATATTGGAAAGGGAATAAGCATTGTTTTTCGATCATTATCGGCTGTCATCGAACGCAGCGAAGATGCCAAGGTGAAAATTTGAATAATTCGCTCTAACTTAAAAGGATTAATGTATTTTACAAAAACGAAAAAAGGAATAGTTTCTACATTTATTCAGCTTTCAGAAAATGTATACTTTGTAGAGGTTTTGATTAAAAGGTTTTGCGCTATTAAGAGTTGAATGTGGGTCGCTAGGGGTACCCTGATAACGTAAAGAGGTATGTAGGAAACTACAAGTAGATATCCAAGTCAAAACAGTCTTGGTTACTAAAGTAAACATGCTAGACTCACAGAATCATATGCAAAATGGGTTTTTTTTGATTTTTTTTGATTTTTTTGCTTTATTTCATTGTTTAAAAAAAAAAATTAGGATGCGATTAAGAGCTCCTAAGGATGCGATTTGGGAATTAATCGCACTCCTTTGAACCAATCAGATTGCAGGATTTGGTAGTGATTACAAAAATGATACGATAAATGTATATATATATATATAAGAAATCTGTGAATCAATTTTCCGTAAAATAGTGCTCAATACATCGATAGAAGTAGAGCAGAACATTTGTTTGAGAAGAAAAAGTCAAGACAACATTTTTTCCGACAAGCCTGTTTCGTGAATTGCTTCACTCTCACAGGGGATTTGAGTGAAGCAATTCACGAAACAGGCTTGTCGGGAAAAATGTTGTCTTGACTTTTTCTTCTCAAACAAATGTTCTGCTCTACTTGTATATATATATATTGTCTTGACTTTTTCTTCTCAAACAAATGTTCTGCTCTACTATATATATTTAGGCACTGCCTAAAAGCGGAGCTCCCGATACGGAAGTCACAGGGAGAACAATTTGAATGAAACTGAAAGTTAAAAATAAGATAGGGGGGAAAATCTTCAATTATTTTTTATTCGAGCTGAAGATCATTTCTCCCATAATAAAAACCATGCAGTGAAATCGAATCGAAATGCACTACATTGCTTTTTTTATCCGCGAGTATATACTCTCCCACTTAGGAATTTTGTAAATAACTCACCACCACCCCCAGGGGCTAGTTTTGCTCTTGGAAGAGTTTTCCACAATTTTTTCCAAAAAACCCTACATTTTTAGGCTTTGAATCTTTTTTATTAAAAAAAAAAAAAAAAAAAAAAAACGAAAGATAACTACAGATAATCCAATACAATATCAAGTTTAGTGAAATTTACCTCGGATGTCTTTCATTGAAATTGAAATCAAGACCAAAAACCAGACTTGAAAACTGGTTAAGGGTGAGCAAAATATAAGCTAACTTTAATTATTACGTCTTTTACAGAACGAGAGAAGTTTACATTCAGTTAAACTTGACAAGAACAACTGAGACAAAATAGAAAATAAAGGCAATGCAAAAAGGCAATGCAAAATGACGAACTTTTTTTGTCAGTAAATTGGCGTTTGTAAATGTTTTTGAATATTTTTTACGGCTTTTTAAAGTGAAAGTCTAGGTCTTTCTACAAAAACTTCTCTCAACAACACAAATTTAAGCTCGCTTTTATAATCAGACTTGCTCGAATAGCTTAATAAACAGTTGAATATTTGGTGTAAATTTATATTTTCATTCAATACTAAAATAAATTATCTGTAGAAATGAAATTATTAAATCAAAGTCTTCGTTGTTTTGAAGATGGGACCCCGCGATAGAAGGCGAATCTTTCTTGAACGAAAAACATACGATAGTTGGTATAAAACAACGTTTTACAACGTTAACCGAATTGCTAAAGATTTACAAAGCTAAATAAAGGACGAATATTTGTTGTAATATGCTCTTCATGTTATATTTACTCCAACATTAAAATAAATTAAGCTTCTCTACAGAAATAATAAAAGCTTTGAGGGAAAGTCTTTGATTTGTCGATTCGTCGAGAAAAAATTAAATGCTTGTCAAAAACTAATAAACGATTGTTTGCTAAACAACACACCTGAATTTTTGGAGAACACTTCTTAATCCATCTTTGAATACATGAAAGTTTTTTAATTGTCTTTGGTCTATAACTTGTCCTAGAGCGATTTTTTTCTGTGCATTTGAGAGTCGCCTTAGCTAGTAGTTTTGCTTCAACTTCCTTTGTCTTTCACGCTCATTTTCTCTTTGTTCATTCGTGAAGTTTTGACTCAAATTCCTTTGTATTTCACGTTCATTTTCTCTTTGTTCATCCATCAAGTTTTGCCTCATATTCCTTTTTCTTACACGATCATGTTCGCCTTGTTTATAATCGAAGTCCCGCCTGGATTTGGATCTCTATCTCTCTCTCTGCTTGCCGCTTTTCTTTGGTGAGTCCTTCCTCTTTGCCTTCCATTTTCACGCCACCAGAGTTTTTCCTTTTTCCAAAAAAAACTCTTTTACTTATGGCCTTTCTTTCTTGGCTTCATTCTCCTCTGAGCTTTCTTTCGACATATCGATTTCATCATAAATAGATTAAACATAAATATAAGGTTGAATAAAAAATTAAGTTTTTTTTCTCGGTATTTCTATACGTGTGTAAGACGTTTTTTTTACAAAAGTTTAAAGGGGGACTAGCACGAAATTTGGTCAATTTTAAACGCCAATTTCTTCACCCCAGGTGGTGATATATAACCTGATTTTTCTTATTTCACGGAAATTTCGTCCATTTAGGAAGAAAACGGTTAAATTTTCGACTTAAAACTCATGAAAAATCGCTGGTCGCCATTGCTTCGTTGTCGCCTGCCGAGTCCGCAAGTTTGCGTCAGCGGTTTCTTCTTGTGACGTCACTTACTCAACAAGCGTCTTGTAAACTAGTAAAATTAAGTAGGTACCATGGCGGATGAGAGCTATTCTTGGAGTTCTTCCAACGTTTCTGAGAGTTCTGGCTCAGACCTAGAAGAATTATCTATTTCCACTGGTGCTGAAGACTTTGAGCCGATGGCTACTCAAGAAGAAAGCCTGAAATATCAACGTGAAGTAGCCGTAGAAGAAGAGCAACTTACTATGTTGAACAAACGCTTTGAAGAAGAGGTGGAAGTTCGCTGAATCATCGTATTTTCAGTCGTATCTCCAGTCGCATTATCAATCGTATTTGAATCATCGTTCGTTAATTGATAATTATATAATTGTTTACCCATACCCGTTCATATTGTGTTTTTGCGATGACTTACTATTTCAATGTACCGTCTAATTCAAGCAAATCAGAACATATCTTATTTGATAGATTTTCGCACGTTACTGTGAGCTGTGAGTTGAAATAAGTGACTTTTGTTTCGGTAAACACCACAAAAAAAGCCACATTGTTTTAAAGCATTTTGCTTTTAATTTACGGACTTGGCTTGCAATCCATTGATTGAAATATTACGACTCATTGATCAATAAACAATACATAATGTTGGCGCAATCTGGTCGCTTTAACATAATATGTCGGCGCGCCGCGAAAAGTTTCACTCAGATGAATATAAATGTATTAAAAAGCAAGCAAGAGTATGCTGATCCTATAAAGTTATGATAGTAATTGCAATTTTGAATTCTCACCACTACCTACCTAAAATCTTAAGAGTATTATAATTTTTTTGGCTAAATCGTAAAGAAGTTTAGGCTGATCACCTTTCGGCGGCTTCTGTCACTGATAAGTTCGTCCTGACTGTTGATTTCGGGCTTCCAAAGGGTTGGTACAGATCCCGGCTTTAGTATTCTCTTTGAGCCCTCCACATGCACTGCTCTTTCAAAGCAGCTATCCTCAAAATGCTCAGAGCTCACAGTGAAACGATTTTCAGGCTCGAAGTTAAGGCGATGCAACGTGACAAAACGCTTCCACTTCGCGTGTTCCTGCTTGTGAATCGGCGAAGAATGCACTGAAATGCCATTTTTTTGGATCAGATTTATTACTGCATCCCTGAACCACACAACAATTAGATGGCAATCTTAATAGCTTTCAATTTTTGAGGAAATAAATACAGATAAAGCTCCGAATTTTCCGGCGCGCTACCCGTACTTCCTAGTCTTCCTTAGAAAAGTTCTCACGTTGATTTGTTTGGGTTGAGTAAGTGACGTCATATGCGCTCGACCCAGTTCTCCCCCGAGTGAACAGACAAGCGACAACTGATTAATGGCGGCCAAGAAGAAAAACGAAAATTTAACGAATTTCTTGCGGTAATATGTAAAAAAAATGCTAAGGGTATATTTATGTAAGTAATATTGATCATAACAGCGACTTTTTGAAGAGTTTTGAAAATTTGACCAATTTTGGTGCTAGTCCCCCTTTAATAGCCGGATTTACCTTTATGTGTACCCGGATGTTGCAACGCGTCGACATTCCCGCCAAAAAAAAAAAAATTAACCAGCCAATCGGAATGCTTGTGTACACGCCCGGACGTACGGACGGACAGACGGACGGAAGTGACGTCAGCCAAGCCATGAAAAATCAACTCGATAGTTTACCATTTTTTCTTAGGTATGGTGCTCCGCTATAAATCTACCAGTTTTGTAATCACAGAGTGGGACAATCACGAACGGAACCACAGATCCATGCTAGGTGAAAGCCCAAGATCGAATTGGAATTTTGAAATTGATTTTTACGGAGGGAGGAAAACCGGAGAACCCGGAGAAAACCCTTAATCTCTTTAATTTCCTTAATCCTCGAAGCTTTGTCATTTCAGAATCTGGGGTTCAGTTTACCCGCGAAAAAGGAACAAAAGAAAATAATTATAAGGTCAATTATGCTAGTGACTATTTCATGATCCTTTGTGTTCCTGTCCTCCCAGCGGTTCTAAAGAATCGTGGAAATACAATAGAAAAAAGGGGACAAACAAAACAAAAAATCTTTAGCAAACAGTCAGCAGTGTCAGACTGAATGGGTTTCACTGACTGAGCCGTGCAAAACACTAGAAGTTGAGAAAGCAAATATAAGTTTACTAAAACTCGTATGATAGGGTCGAGATGGAAACTATGAGAGTACAATAGATTGTTGAGTGTCAACAAAGAAAACCTTTCTTTTAATTGAGGAAGCTACTAGCTTGTCCGCTTGTTCGTGCAGAGCCAGACGAGAGCCAGACCCTGTAAGCCTTGCAAGTGTCACAATTTTTATGTGATTTTCGTCAATTTAAGCATTTATGAAGAATTGGCAAAAGTTGAAGAAGAAAAAGAACAAAAACACAAACAAGAAAACAAAAAATATCTAAGAACAAAGCGAAATAAAAAAATGTAATAAAATACAAAGCAAATGAACATCTTTTAACCACAAAACGTCAGGCTGTTTTGGTATGGTCAACAATGATTATCGAGCAAAAAAGGATCGTGTGATTATTAAAACCTTTGGCCCTGTAAACAATCAAAATTTTAACCTTTCTCAAGGAATCATTCAACATATTTAAATAAAATATTAGGACAGAATATAAGGACATTTGGATATTAGAGAAGGATTATTTGTTCGTTTGACGACCAAAACTACAACAAAAGTTCCTTTCTTTTTCGGTGAAAAAGTGCCAACGATCCTATAAACGAAGAAGTAGTTCTATTACAATTTATTTTACTCTTATGTAGCTGTATATTTTTACTTTTATCCAACAAAACAAAGACTTCAATGGAAAGTCATCTCTTTTTGAAACGGGTGTTGAAATATAACGGGAAATAGCGCCCATTTGGAGAATTGAGTGAGTTCGATTAGCTAGGTGTGGAGAAAGCATATGAATATATCAACTAAATAGTTTATTATACCATCTGAGATCTTAAATATCACTTAAACGACTCTTTTTTTTTAATATTAAAATAATATCGTATTAAAATACGAGAATATATAGCAGCTACCAAAGTGGCTGTAATGATATCTTTATGCTTTCTCAAATGTTAGAAGAACTAAGCCAGCTGCAACGACGACTACCTCAAAAAGGCATCACTTTGAGTCTCTATATCTCAAAAAGTACTGGGGAGCCCCGGGGAGCCCTCATACCATATAAAAGGAAATTTCCTCCATTACTTTTCGCTATAATTTCAACACGAGATCCCCTGATTCAGTTAAAGAGTAAACGATAAAAATATGAAGCAAACAGTTTCAGACAAAATGAATCGAGATAAACACACCAATGCGAATGAGCATAAAAATTCTATAAAGCAAAACTTTTTCAACGCCTTCAATATTGCATGCACTTTAATCCTACTAGATTTCATTCCAAAAGCATACAAATAAATACTATAAAGTCTAAGAAATCTATCACTTTACTTCTCATTTCTCTCTGCCATTTTTGCTTTTCCCTCTCTCAAAATAGAGGGCTCTGATTGACCAATTTTCGCTACCGTGAAGCTTCGCGCGCTGTGTTCCCTTCGTATATCGCGGAAAATTCGAAAGTCATAATAAGATTGTTTTTACAATAATGGAGCCGCTTCTTCAAGGTTATCTTTGATGCGAGGCAAACTTGGAGATGATATCCTCCTAGGAATAATATTGATGTATGGAAATTGGATAGAAATTACAAAACCTAGTTTGTGTATGATAATAAAATAAGAGAGCTACTTCTGCTCGAAGGTATCTGTAATTTAGATAATTTACCTTCTTCATCACGAGTCGAATAATGAACTGAATTTTCATTTCGGTTCGTACGTATAAAAGGAATAATTGACTAATGATTCCATTAATCTAATCTATGGGTCAACGCTTGAGCTTGTTTGACTGTAATGACTAGTGGTTATTAGTTGGTACTGTATTAATTTGTCAAATGCAACAAGCGAATAAAAAAGAAACTTTTAAAACACTGTGTAAAAACATTTTACAATCGTACTGATGTTTCAGGCATTAGTCCTTTTTGAATTTGTTCATTTGCTATGAAGGGGCAGGTGTGTGAAGACAGACAGAGTTAAAACATTATCTATGTGATAATGTTGACTAAGTTAATAATAACATAGGCGCCATAATAGCTGTAGGCTGTAGCATGAAGCTATCTATTGCTAAGCATCATTTCAGATGGAGAGCTCTATTGTCAAACAATAAAATAAATTGGGATAAAACGATGGTTGTTTTACCAGTAATATTACAGAAAGAGAAAGAATGACAAGCAATTGTAACTGAATTAAAGAAGGCAAGCTTTATCACATTGGGAATGATTTCATATTTTACCTGCTGCTCAATGCGACCATTTTCAGTAACAATCCAATGTGTAGCCTCATTACAGCCTAATACAACCAAAGATAATAGTATCCAGGCTTTTAAAATACTAAAAAAAACGGCTAAGAGTTTCCCAATCAAGGACAACTGGCACTACATACCATGTTTACCTCTATGGCCCAGTGTTGAGCGTCGAACAGTCCCCGCGCGGTCAGGTCTTGGCCATGGTTATACGGAAGAATTAAGGTGTCACGAACCACACAAATAGACTTGAAACCCTATATATACGTATTTTCCATAAACTCGTGAAATAGATCTTAGATATTTAGCACTATTGCACGTCGTTATAATCTGGATGACTATAACTTCTTCATACTTCATATGTATAATATCTTCTTATGAGGATTTAGTTTCTCCCTGTCAACAACCTTTTTGCTTTTTTTTGGTAAACTCTTTGCATATAAATTTTTAAAAGAAAATAAGCATTCTTATATATGGGATTATTTAACGGGTTGATGAGACATGACCACTTTAATAAGCTGATAACATATTAATATAGCCCTAATATCAACCTCTGAAAACACCCCCTCCCCTCCCCCCCTCGAAACTAACCCTTATCCAAAATAAGCCTTCTAGATTTGAAAGGTAAGCATTCATTTCCTATAAATTATAACCAAAAAAAACCCCTTCCATCGAATTTATAAACCAAACTAGCTCCATCTAACTAAATGTGAAACTGAAAGCGTACAACATATGATAAATAGAATCCCATGAGGTTATTGTAATAATAGATTATAAGATATGGTATATAAAAAGAATAAAGAGATTCAGAGTCAAATTCGTCAATTCGTCAAATTTTAATTTTCGTCATTTTCAAAGTTAAGTAGATTCATATTTTTAAAGATGTTTTTCAGTTTTTATTGGTTTACAATTTTACTCCCTTTTATGAGTTACGCATTTTGTTCCATTTCTTGTTCAGTCATTTTATACTATAGCATTTCTTCAACAATTCAGTGTTCTTGTGTTCATTTTTTGTATATATCTCTCCATTTTCTGTCATCGTGTTCTTCGGCGTTACACAAAACTTGTGCTCGTTTGCAAGCTTCTTCTTTCTTCAATAAGAACAGAGAAAAACTAGTCACTGATCAGTTCTCATAGTCGAAAAACTAAAATATATTAGAAATGTGAATTTACGATATCGAATTGTACCTTATAGAGTCGGCTCTCTCGTTTGTGGCCCGGCTTCGGTCCGGTGTTGGGTGGCCAAGGTTTAGTATGCGTAGCACTAACCAACGGCACTGCCAATAGAAGCAAAGAAAGAAAACCAACAATGAGCACAATTTCTCTTTTCATTGTGAACAATAGCCAAAACTTTCGACAACTGTCTTCTGGGATCTTCGTTCAACAGAAAAATTCGATCTAGAAGAGAATCTTGGTCTGTGTATTTATGTACCAAACCGACTGATTCATGCTGAGAGAGAGTAGTTATTACCTTGCATGTGATGTGTCAGAAAATACTACATAGTGGCTAATAATCTTCCCTTAATTACACACAACACTCAATTGAAGAATCGTTGTCGGGTTCAGAAACATAGAACATAAAAGCTGAGACCAAAATGGCACATGGTACGTTAATTAAATGCATGCTGTGACCGGCGAGCCGTGGAATCATCCACTGTTCAATAAACGCGTTTGGCATCCTAAACCGACTGCATGGATGGCGCAAATGAATAAATTATAATATAATTATGTCATTTCTCATGTGCCATTTCAGTCTCAGCTTCTATGTTCTATGTTTCTGAACCCGACAACGATTCTTCAATTGAGTGTATATAATAAAAGGAAGACTTGAACCATCTGCTGGTCAGTTAGTACTGTGACCGTATTAGCTATAAACCCTGTTAGTGTACGGATATAGACTCTAGCCCTACTTTGCCTCCTTACCTCGCCCTATATTGCCTAAATTTTATGCGCCATATTTTTGGAATTTATATATGCCTCATATTACCAGAAATATTAGAAGGGAGAGGGGGTCGTGTAAAAATTCTTTGTTAGACGAATGTCGGTACTGAACATGAAAAATTGGCGAAATTAGAAGAGATCCGTTTCCAGAAATTTTATTTCTTGCCTTGTGCAGGGGATATTTTGGACCAGAAAAGGGTAAAGCTCCAACAGCTTTCTTTTTACAAAACTTAACTACTCACCTTCAGATCAATGATTATTGGTCTATTAATAATAAATTCTGGTCATGGTGATGATAATAATGATCATGATGATGATCATCGGTTAACCAGCAACGCCTTTTAATTGTTACGTTTATTTCAGTACATAATTAAATATTTGATCCAATACGCACACAAAATCGTTCAATAGAACTTTATAAAAGCAATATAAAACAACTGCTTTTATCTCTGTTCCTTGATATAAGTACTCTGGAAACCGTAGAGCATTTGTAAAACCAAGACAAACACTTGACTACGCCTCGTGTTCCTAAGCTTGCTTCTCTAGTGCTCTACAGCTCCTAGCGTGTTTATATTGAATAATTATAAAATAACTGTTATGAATGTGTTGGTTTGGTGCGCGTGCTTTATGAGAGAACATTGCACGCGCGCGCACTTTCCGTTGCGTCATTCCTATCAATTTTTGAAATTTGCATTTTATAAAAAAGAAATAGAAAACGCGCGCGCGTGCTGTGTGTAGTCATCAAAGCACGCGGGGTTAGCAGAACACGAGATAAGTATTAGGAGAAGCACGACGCGTAGCGGAGAGCTTCTCGACACTTCTCAAATGTTCTGCCAATCCCCAAGTGCTTTATAACTCCACACGGCACAGCAATCAAGGTTTTTATTTCTTTTATAAAAAACAAATTTAAAACCGTTATTTTGGATAGGAATGGCGCAACTGAAAGTGCGCGCGCGTGCTGTGTGCTCTCATAAAGCACGCGCTCCCAACCAATCACAACGCTAGATTTATAACAGACATTTTATAATACAGTACAAAGACGTGCGCGCGCGTTATATTTATAGTGGCTGGACCCCCTCACGCTTGACCGCTACCTCGTCATAACACGTGATTATGATGAATTATTATATGGCATCAATGTTTCGCGCGCTCTGATTGGCTGCTTAGCGGGCAAGATTTTCTTGTAATGACCGGTCATTACGGAAATTGTTCTCGGCTTCATTCACGGCTCTTTTCAGTTGCGATCAAAAGCTACGAAACCAAACATTAAATCAACCGAAAACATAAACCAAAATACATTTATCTTTTCAAGAACTGAAAAAAATTATTGTATAGCTTAGAGATATTTCTCAGTGTACAATGAGCGACGAAGAGAGCCACAGCGAAAGCGAATTTTACTTTCCAGAGGAAGAAGAGGCAAAAAGTGAGCAAAACAACATGGCTGAAGTAACCAATACCAGCACCATCAGCGACAAATGTCGTACATTTTGAGTTCTTCAAGTCACTCGCAAAATTCCAAACAGATAACTGCTCCTCCAGACAATTGCAGTGGCCAGTTAATAACAAGTTCACAGCAGTCAAACAGCAGCCTGAGTCTCCAAAACACGACGAATTCGCTCGCTGTGAATAATTCAAGCGACCCAGCAGCTTTAAATGGTGTTTTTCCTGGAGCAAATATCAGTAGTATCTCTCAATGTCAGTTCCAGATCTTCAATGGCCCAGTTAAGTTAATCCAACAAGGTGCAAAGCGACGTTGTTAATGAGAACAACGACGAAGAATAACACTTCACTGAAATCACTGCAAGTTCTCCCTACGGGTTCAAAATTCATTTACAATTTGGGTCTATTTTTCTTCTAATTTTTTGAGTTTCTAAGAGTTCAAACACTTGTAAACACAGGTATCTGTGTTTTGTAAAATTAAAATGTTCGCATTTTCCTAGATCCTGCCATAATAAAAAGAAAAATGTTCTCGCTTTGAACAAAACCGTCTCTGTGAATTTCAATAAATTCGCCAGGATCGCTAGGCTCAGTAAACACGACCTCAACTTTGACCTTGCGTGCGCAAGCGGATGTTGAAAATTACTTCCGGTGTCCATAGTTAGGTATATTATTTATTAGAAATACAGCACTAAAAAAGGCCATATAATAAATAACTTATTAACCTCGTCCGTTCGGTCATTACAGGAAAATCTCAGACCTCGGTCTGAGATTTTCCTGTAATGACCTCACTCTCGGTTAATAAGTAGTATATATTTGTTTTCGTTTAGAGAACAATTTTAGCCTTGCAGAGCGTTCAACACTAAAATGCTTCGTACCACATAATTATATACTAGATGCCTCCATTTGTAGGGATTTTTGAAATTGAATTATGAGATATTTTAGATTATTTAAATATAGCGAATAATTTACTTCAAAACTAAACAATGGAGTTGATACGGCCGACATTAATATTTCAGAGCTATATATTCACAAAAGTCATTGCTCATGTAGTTTTACTCTGTACCAAGTTTTAAAAGGAACATTTTGAAAGTAATCGACTCGTGCGATTTTGCGAAAACGTATAATGCATAAGACGGGGTTAACATTTCATGCGCATTTTTCATGGCATCTGTTTTAGTAATCTTACAAAATCTTCCATCATTCTAAAATTCGCTGATAATGTGTCTCAAAACTGCGCCAGGATACCAATTAGAGCGTGCAGACCAGATAGCCATTTATTTAAAAAAAGGCCGCTTTATTACAGTGAACCCCGAAAAAAAAGTTTGACTACAAGCTAGACCATTTAACATTGTTAGCTAAACAGTCTGACTACAAGCTAGACCATTTTACATTGTTAACTAAACAGTCTGACTACAAGTTATCGTAGAATTATAAGCTGAACACCGTAGTGAAAATAGAGACTGACGTTTGGGACGTTAGTCCTTCGTCGGAGTCAATTGACTCCGCATTGACTCCGACGAAGGACTAACGTCCGAAACGTCAGTCTCTATTTTCACTACGGTGTTCAGCTTATAATTCTACGATAACTTGTTTCATTAGAAACACCGACGCAGTCCACGCTAGTGTTCACTAGCCATCATCTACAGTCTGACTACAAGCTAGACCATTTTACATTGTTAGCTAAACCGTCTGACTACAAGCTAGACCATTTAACATTATTAGCTACAAGCTAGACCATTTAACATTGTTAGCTAAACAGTTTGGCTACAAGCTAGACCATTTTACTTTGTTAACTAAACCGTTTGACTACAAGCTAGACCATTTTACATTGTTAACTAAGCCGTTTGACTAGAAGCTAGACCATTTTACATTGTTAACTAAACCGTTTGACTAGAAGCTAGACCATTTTACATTGTTAACTAAACAGTTTGACTACAAGCTAGACCATTCAACATTGTTAACTAAACCGTTTGACTACAAGCTAGATCATTTTACATTGTTAACTAAACCGTTTGACTAAAAGCTAGATCGATTAATTTTGATGTATTTTTGGTGGTAAAAGCGGCTCATGCCTATGCCACATATTCTTCGTTATACGACCTCGAGGTCAATCTAGCCAAGGATCATTGTGATCAATTTACAACGTGTTTCATAACAGTATTCACAGAGAAAAGCAGTGTTCAGTGTATTCGGCATGGACAAGCAACTGGAAACTATTCCGCACCAATGTCAATCAAAGACCGGCTTATATATATATATATACAGCGATATGCAGAAATTCTGATCCAACCAAGTATATAATATAGAACTATAACGGGTGCATTATGGGTAATAGACCCGCAGGGTTCAAAGCTAAGTACCTAAGCGTTGGCTGGCCTACCGAGTGTTGTTTATGAAGAGCGCTAAAGTCAAGAAGCGGGAACTATATGTTCACTTTTCAATACCTCTACACTACTAGAAGAAATGTCATATTGTAAACGGTTTTATTGGTGTAAAGTGAAACATTGGAAGTTTTGCAATTGGTTGAGTTTAAAATCAGTTCTGAAATCGCTCTTCTTGGAGGTTTCGGTTGAGCTGAGCTCAATTCTGAACTCGTTCTTTGCTTATTCATATTTGCCCTTCTAAAACAATCAATCACTCGGAGAGCAGCATAACTAAAACAGTCGGTAATAAGACATACATGACACAAGTGGTACAAAAACTGTTCATGAGCTATTCTGGATAGGATATTTTGCTTTATTTGTAGTCTACCCTGATATTGTTATTTGAGCGTGAAA
Organism: Actinia equina; assembly: GCA_011057435.1. NCBI lineage: Eukaryota > Metazoa > Cnidaria > Anthozoa > Actiniaria > Actiniidae > Actinia > Actinia equina. The sequence goes on along the minus strand of WHPX01000764.1, from coordinate 7,907 downwards.
TCAGTCAAATCTCAATTGATAAACAGGCTGAATATAATTCCTAGATAAACGGAGGTTATTAATAATAATAATAATGAGTGGTTATCCTGACGTAATTTACGAAATATTTTACAAAATAAACCCCAACCACCCTCTGTTAGGTTGGATTCCAAGAAGATAGTGGATCTTATGGCATAAGATTACGCGTACTGACGTTCGATATGCAAATAGAAACCTGTCACGCTCTTTTCAAAACTGATGTCTAAGCGAGTTTTCTTTGAAGCTCTTCCTTTGCTTCTTGGTAGATCTTTTTGCGAGATTCCTCGGTTAAATCTTTGACGACTGTTTTTTATTTCTGATGTCCATCTTCAATTTCTCGTATTTTTCCTCTTCGGCTAAGATAAGCGAGAATTCTACATCGTCTATCTTTCTGTCACGCAAAGCCTTTGAGACAAGGTCAGTAATCGTATTTACTTTAGCCCTTGACAGAGCTATTGTCGTGTCATGCTTGGATATTTTGCTTGACAACTGTTTCATAATACCCGTAGCAAAAGCCGAAATGATACCACAGGCTGCCCCAACGCCGGCTAAAGGAACTCCAACGACTATTCCCGGCCCTGTAAGCGAAGTAGCAACGCCAGTGCCTGTTAATGCTACGGACATGGATCCTGTAGTTATCGCAATTTTATGTAGCGTACTACGGGCTCTGACGTATTTCTTTCTGACGTTTTCGTAATGTTTGTCTGCCCTTCCAAATAAGCCAGGATTAAATTCGCTTTATTCAAGCGGAAGTTTTCAGCGTTTAACTCGTTTGGGGTCCCTTTGGGAAGTTCAGGATAAAGTGGAGGTGCTGATGGTATAACATCCATTATATACTAATGCACGACGCTTTTGGGAATGATATTGAGGAGCAGCCACATCATAACAACAGGGATTATGCTAACTGGAGGGCATTTAGGAAGATGTTTCCGCATGCAGACGCCAGTAAGTTCGAGCGTAGGCCTGACGGGATTTACTTCAACGGCTCCAGAATGTACAGCAATGCCGACTTGGAACCGAAGGCGCAACCGAAGCATGTTAAGACGGTAGAACCAAACTTCCCAAAGAATCTATTACCGGCAGCAGAGAATTACCCATTTTACGATAACAAAGGCGGAGCGGATGACTTTGCTAAGATGGTTACCTCCTTAGAAATCCCCGTGGGTCCAACGACTTTTAAGACAAAAGTAAGAGACATCTTCAGAGAGACTCGGATGAAGCACACGTCGGGAAAAGAATCCAGAGAATGGTTATCAGGCCCCAGCATGCGATATTGGCCGCAGCAGTTAAACTTTGCTGTCTGGGCTGCTACTAAAGGATGTGGTATAGCCGCGGATATGCTTCATATTCCTTTCCTGAGGTTTCATGTTGCTTTTACTATTCGAAGAATATTGTATGAGCTAGGCGCGCCTTTACCGGGTGACACTGTCTTTAACCCAAAAGATAATAAATATGACAAAGTTGCATGGGAGCGATTAAGAAATGAATTTAAGCTTACCAACCCTGACTTTCGCAACAAAGAAGGTGCCGCCCACGGTCTAGGAGAGACTTACACTTATGCTTCGTATGTCGGAGCCAGCATAGAAAGTCCCGGCATGGGATATCCCAGCTCCTTCGAATTCTCAGACTTAGGAGGCAGCGGAACAAAAGGAAATTTAATTTATTTCATAGAAAGCAAAGAGAAGTATCCTTGGGCGCCATTCTTTGCAGCGAAGGGTATTGGGTTAAAGAATCTAGCAAGGATTAATCGAAGCATCGAAGCCTTTGTTTACTGCGTCCTAGGAGCCCAGGTTAGCACTCGCAGCCCCATCGTAGATGCCAGTGGTGCTTCACAGGAAACACAACAAGTATTCCTTGTTCTCTTTGAAAGCGCTGTTATTGAGAATGAGATCTCTAAGTCAGTTCAAAGGTATCAACTTGCGGTGCAGCAATCAAAGTTAGACTGGATTATGCCTTGTCACCCGGTTGTTGGTTAATGCCAAGTAATTTAGTCATCAACGCCAGTTCTGTTGTGGGTTACAACAACAAACTACAGCGAGCAACGAAAGACATGAAGTTTGGGGTGAATGACGTGAACTCTGACACTCTTAGGAACATTCCCCATTTCGTGGAGAAGTCAAAAAAGGAGCACGCAGAAAAGCCGCCCGTAGAGAAACCATCAAAAACTGTAAAAAAGAAGGTTCCTGAGGAATATGACCATAACTTACTAAAAGCCGGACTAGCAGCCGCGAGTGTTGGTTTGAGTCTTTATATATGGCGATGAACAACCCCTACGTATCCGGAATGGATTGTGTTTATACGACTTACGAAGGTGAGAAACAATATACCCAAGCATCTTGGGTTGATGTCACTGGTATGTCTGTGGACTTGAACTACTCAGGAAAGAAATTGATCCTTTGTAGCATTTGCATTGGCACGAGCAGCCATGCCAACGTCGGCTTCCGCTTCCTGGATGAGAATGGCATACTACAGCCCATGCGTGCTAAAACGAATAACAGGGAGCCTGCGCATTTCTCCGCAGAGCCTAACACCCAAAGCGCCGAGAATCTATCCGTTTGTACTTTTCACATGGTTGCCGATTGCCATGGAAGGGTAAAGCTGCAAATACGCGTAGACGACACTGGAAGCGTTTGCGTAAATAGCATAGAGGATCAAAGGGACACGAAATATAATCATGCGACCATTAGCACTTTGACGGTAATGAGTCTCTAGAAGGGAATTTATTTGCTGGAATATATATGAATCCACACGTAAAGGAAGATTGGTTTCTTTATTACCCGGAGGAAAAGGACTACATAAATGATGAATGGCACGATACTGGATTGTGGGTGGAGGTCGGAGGCCTGGGATTGGTGATGTGTACCATTTGCATTTCGACGGGGTATTCGTGTAAGGCCGGGTTTAGGCTTGTCGATGAGAATGACCATCCATTGCTGCCTTATAGGACAAAAAATAATACTAGGAACCCAACCCATTTCTCGTATGAGCACTCTCCAACAGGCGCAGAAGATCTAACGCCAGTAACGTTTCACATGATAGCTAATTGTCAATATGCAAAGCTTCAAGTTCGCCCCAGCGGCGCTATCAACGCTGGTCTCGGCCGCGTTCGAATAAATGCTTCTCCAACCGCTAACCCTTCGACGGATGCTATTTGGAATCATAAGACCATTTCTACTATGACTGCCATACCCCTACTACCAAATTATCAAGGCGGTGCGAATACTATCTTTACTTATCCCAAGTCGAGGATGCCTCGAATGCCCGACGATGATAAGCCTCCAGTAATACATAAGGATAAGCCTACACCTTCATCTTCTTCAAAAGGACCACGCCGATAGCTACGACTAAGATCCAAATGTTATTTCCCACGAACTTTAACAGTTCTCCACCGGTTCTAAGTACCAAACTAAGAACGCTACCAAGCAGCCCCGATAAAGCGGCTGCCATCTTTTTACCCAAGTCCGCCAGCCCTTTGCCTACTGCCTTTACACCTGCGCTCGTAGCTTTAAGGGAGCTAAGGATCACACCTACTACGGAGGAGATGGCGACCGCGAATGCAAGCGGCACGCCATATTTCACCAAAGCTCTTTTTATCTTTTCCTTGGTGGTAAGCCCCAATTCTCTTTCCAGGTTTTCCTTTCGCGCCTGTAATTCTGCGACCCTAGCCTCAAGGGTTTCCACTTCCTTTTGAGCTGCTTCTCTTTCTTCTTCGGGGCGGGTTTGGTCATCGATTATTTCCCGCTGCCGTTCTATTTGCCCCTCCAGGTCTTCTATTGCCTGCTGAAATTGTCTTATTTGTAGGTCTTTTTCACCCATTTTCACTATTATGCTCCTTTGGGTGTCAATGCTTTGCTGTAATTCTTCCTTTAAGCGCGTTAACTCCGCATCCCGCGTATCTATTTGAGTCAGAGCAACCCTTAATCTATACGTAGCAGTACTTTTTTCATCTAATAACTGACTTATTCGCTCTTTGTAGTCTGCTTCGATGGCATTTTGGTTTTTAGCAACGAGCTTATGTTGTTCTAAGAATTCGTCGTTGATCTCAAGGATCCTTTCTTTAAGATCTTCATTATCCAGTCGAGGTCCCTATAAGACTCCCTGAGAGCCGCCAAATCCTCACTTGCTCTTAAAAGGTCCTCGCGCTCCCTGGTGATTCGTTCTAAGTCGTCCATTAACTGCCGCTATTCGTCGTTAACCTTAGCCAATTCTATAAGCGCTTCCGCTAAGTTATGTTTAGATGCGGCTTGCTCGGCAAGACGTGCTGGTAAGGTCCGTATTTTATTTATCTTGGCCTCCGATTCCTCTTTCTGAGATTTCAGCATAGCAGCTTCCTCTGTCTTGGTTTGAGTGCCTCATTTAGCGTTCTTACTTGCGCCCTTAACTCTTCGTATGTTCCATAACCGCCTGCAGCGACCGGTAACCTTTTTGCCGCCTCAAAGATCTTATTGAAATCCAGTCGCGTTTCCTCCTTTGCCGCGGCCTGTTGCTCGGTTAAGTTGGGTTCCCCTAATGCCTTCCTAAGGGTCGGAGGAATGTTCTTATCTGGGTAGTATTTGCCATTTATGTCCTTGATAATGTATGGCTTAGCATTAGACCTATTTAACCTTGCTATTATGACTTCCTTACCCCATTCGTTATCATCGTTGAACATTACTTGGGCTTTGTCTGGGTCCCAGTTTGGGAATTCTTCCTTATCCTATCAAAGTCGTCAGGTTCTTCATCCATGGATTCGTTCATTTGTTCCTGAATCTGGTTAAGCCATGCAGCGCTGGGGGCTTCGGGAACGGGTCCTAAGTCTTCCATTTGCAAATATTCTGGAACGGGTCTGTATGGGTTCTTAGACCTGAATTGTCTCTCAAAGAACGCATAGCATCGCGGGCCCTACCACCATATTTGCGTCTTAGCTTGTCAAATAGGCCTTCTTGGTCTACGTTGTCATTAGGAAGTAAAGACTCGTATTCTTCGTCATTAATATCTACTTGACCTTCTTCGGTAAGGGGATCAAAATCCGTTCCTTCTGCTTCCATTATATATGATAAGCTCAAAGTTAAATCCTAACCTCCTTCCTAAGCAGGTTGTCGGTCTGAAAGCAGAACGTACCTTTCACCGGGTCACCTTTACTCCTTCTAGCGCCAAACCAGGAGAAACCTTGTATGTAGGCGTTCCCCGTTTAACGGATAACCTGGTATTGGTTCCTGGCACCTTGGCTTTAAGGTTCGACCTGGCGGTTCAGCCAGATACCGCAGACACGCGTTATGTTGTTAATAACGTAGGCAGGAACCTTGTTTCTAAGATGAGAATCAAGTTTGCTGGTGAGTCCTTGTTGGACTTAAACAGGTACGATCTTTAACACCACATACAAAGATTTGTGGTTGACGGCCTTTGACCGCGCACAAAGGATAGAACAAGGAATAGCAAGTGAAGCCATACGTAAGGTAAGAAGCGCAACCGCCAGCGCCTCAGGAGAAGATGAAATAAAGACGGCTTACGGTACCAAATATCTCATTCCATGGCCTTTGAAGTAATAACAAACCACGGTGCGTATTACCCAAGACAGCTTTCTGAGCTGCAGTTCGAAGTAACCTTGGCAGATACGACCAACATCCTGGAAGGAAAAGACGTAAGTTCGTCAGCCGCGCATCCATATTCTATCACTAATTTGGAGCTGCAGTACGAGACCGTGTACTCTGAAGAGCTGGCCTCGTAGCGCAGGCATGGAATACAGTGCCGGTAAAGCATTCCTTTACGACCACCGGTAGTGATGTACAAGACGTTTAGCTTCACGAACAACGTTGAAGAGGTCATCAACCAAAGTATTAATATACCACGACGCAGTTTAACGGGTCTAATGTTGCTGTTCGCAAAGACATACACCGCAGGATGCGCGACTCCGAGGCGTTCTTTAACCCCAACATTACTAATGTCGGCGTGAATATTAACGGAGTACCAAACAAGGTTTACTCCCCAAGGGATAAAACCTGAAGATATGTACCGGGAGGCAATGCAAAAGTTTGGCGATCAAATTGCCCCAAAGGAGTTCTTTAAGGATAAATATGCCCTGTGGATTGACATGCGCACTACTAATGATGAGAGCATGCAGGTCAGGGTCTGCGGTTTGTAAATACCCAAGATGGTATTACTTTGGAGATCAAACGCACCAAGCATGCCAGCGATACTACTAAGATAAACTGCTACATCTTTGTGGTGTCAGACGCGCAACTGAGCGTAGAAATGAACCAACTTAAAGTGTCGCATATAAGGTCAAAATATTCCTTAGATACTACGATGCTCCGCGTATTCGAAAGAAACGACAACGAACTGCAATGCATAGTGCACGGCGACAATCTGTACTTCAGAGGAAAGGAAGTTGCCGCGGCATTAGGATATTCCAATGCCAGAGATGCTTGATACTCACGGTTTAGCATACGTACAAGGAAGAAAAGACTGTCTGAGTTAGGAAGTGTCGTGAATCGCGACACTGTCTTTACCCCCAAATTATCGTGTTTATCTCCCGAACCTGGGTGTATCATGAACTGATTTCAGCTCCAAACTTACCCAGGGGCACGTAGAGTTTCGCGGAGTGGTATTTGAGGACGTCCTACCCGCATTAAGGCAAGACCGGCAAGTATGAGATAGAAAAAGGCGCTTTAAAGGGCCCCAACACATTGGATTTTAAGATCGAAACGAAATTCGACCTGCATAAGAAAGTGTCGATTACATTCGCAGGTTTTTACCCCAGAATTCTCGTGACCCTGGTCTCAGGTGAAAATGCGGACTCCGACCAGCAAGGCATTAAAGTGTGGCAGAAAAGGATATCAACGAGGACAGCCCGATTTACTGATACTGAATGCACACGTGAGATACCGTGGTTTTATGCGTTGAGCATGAAGACTCCTAAGGCAAAGGGGTATTATCTTATAGTCAAGTCTACTATTAGAAAGGTATGAGCAGAATGGTTATAAAGTAATGATCAGCAACGACTACGACGATATTTGTAGAGCCATCGCGGAGTATGCACGATGCATTCGCCTACCTTGTGCATATTGTTGCAAGCGCTTTAGGAATGCGCAGACTCTGGGAACGCACTTAAAGGTATTCCATAGAATATATGGACAAGGATAAATCGAGAGGGTAAAGTCATCCAGACACACTGGAGGGATTTGCAGGAATAGGGAGAATCTATGAGGGATGAAAAGAATTAGGCGTGGTCTTCAAAGATGGTTGACCGTCTGCGGATTGCTAGTTTAGAAGAAAAAAGAGAAAAGAGGACATACAAACCTTTGGGGCGCCCGATAGAATAAGTACGCCATTGGGAAGGGCAGGGGTACAAGGTGTAGTGAGTCAGCGGTTAAGAAGGAGTGGTAGATGGGAATTTGATATAGTGGAATTGGGAGCGTGAGTCTCCTGGTTCACTCTGAAGTGCGGTCTACATCGTACGACTGATCCGCCAGGCACCAATTGCCGCAGCACAAAGACTCCTGCTTGACAGGAATACCTTGCCGCAAGTGAAGGCAGGTGTAGTTTTTTTGGTATTGGTTTTCGGCTTACGGAGAGGCAATGCAGTCGGCGCTATGGGGGGGGGGTGTGTAGTTCGCAGAAGCAGTCGAGGCAAGATGTTTGTAAAATCCTCCCAAGAGCATATACCGTTGCGAGCCTACTTTGAAGAGGGGTCCTGCTATATTGTATGTTATTTGTTAAAATCCGGGAGGGGTTGCAACAGCCTTATAGTATGTGTGTTGTGTTAAATGGTGACGATGATAGGTACAAACGAACAATAAGAGAAATAAGAGTAGATATTTTGGGACTCTCTGCTGCGAGAGTGATACTTCTCTACTCCATCGCGTAGGATCATTTCAAAGGGGCGGTCTTTAATTATTGTGGTTTGGTTA